>JBBDGP010000487.1:1180000-1780000 GCA_037952835.1 Lithobates septentrionalis
ACACTGCAGCCAGAGGTGGCTCTAGGCTTTGTGAGGCCTTAGGCAAAACCTAGACATAAGGCCCCACTCATGCCCATAATGGAAAAAATAATTCAAGGAGATAAAAATGAACTGTATAAAAAATTGCATATATTAAGAGCCTTAAATCCTATGAACTATGAATTCACAGTTTCTAGAATTTTCTCTATAACAAAAGTCAAAAAACATATTTCTCCATTTACATGAAGGTCAGGGTAATATAACCCAGCTGGCACGGAGTTCCCCCTTACATCAGAGTCTGCAGGATTCCCCCTTACAGTGCAAATTTCATGCAAAGGGGAATGCTGTGGATCACGATGTGAAGCGGAATGCTGCAGACTTTGGTGTAAAGGGGATCTCTGATGTAAGGGGGGCTCTGGTGACCAGAGATCATCTTACATCAAAGTGCACAGCATTCCCCTTTACAGAGTTCCCACTTACATCAGGGTCTGCAACATTGCGCTTTACATCAAGGTCCGCAGAGTTCCAACTTGCATTTAAAACAGGAACTCTAATGTGGGGAGAACTCTGGTGACCACAGACCACCTTCCACAGAGTGACTGCACTAAGGTAAAGAGGGTTACTGATTTAAGGAGGAACCTTTATGGCAGTGCCCCCTTACCTTACAGTATTCATTCCCCCCCACATCAGTGACCCCCCCCCCAGACTGGCCTTGCAGTGCTGTCACTGTCAGACTGTCTTCTTCTGGCTCCAGCTTGGTGGCTCGAGTTTCATTTTTCCCCCGTGACCCCTTCCTGGCAGCGCTCCAGCTCTTGACTCCTCTGTAGGCTTCCCCTCAGAGACTGCAGATATGATACAGGAGATGGTCAGGGACTGTGCGGACATACAGGAGATGGTCAGGGACCGTGCGGACATACAGGAGATGGTCAGGGACTGTGTGGACATACAGGAGATGGTTAGGGACTGTGCGGACATACAGGAGATGGTCAGAGATTGTGCGGACATACAGGAGATGGTCAGAGATTGTGCGGACATACAGGAGATGGTCAGACTGTGTGGACATACAGGAGATGGTCAGACTGTGTGGACATACAGGAGATGGTCAGAGACTATACGGACATACAAGAGATGGTCAGAGACTATGCGGACATACATGCGATGGTCAGACTGTGCGAACATACTGGAGATGGTCAGAGACTATGCGGACATACAGGAGATGGTCAGAGACTGTGCGGACATACTGGAGATGGTCAGACTGTGCGGACATACTGGAGATGGTCAGGGACTGTGCTGACATACAGGAGATGGTCAGGGACTGTGCGGACATAAATAACAGTAAAAAGAGAGGGCGTACCAGCCTAGTGTGTTATCCTTTAGTACATTTATTCAAAAAACATAATTAAAAACTACTCACAAAAGGTAGGTAGTATAAGTAGCCGCAAGAGAGCAACACTGTTAGGCTCTGAGGAAGAAGGTATACCTTCAAAACGCATCAGCCAGCAGCGGTTCGTACATCCTCTCTAGGTCCCGGAGACTGCTATCAGTGGACAGACTGCCATATGTCAAAGACTGTAAAAAGCGTGATTTTCTTTCTACCTTTGTGAGTAGTTTTTAATTATATTTTTTTAATTATGTTTTTTGAATAAATGTACTAAAGGTAAATGCACTAGGCTGGTGCGCCCTCTCTTTTTTCTGTTTTTTCGTTCGACTACTAGGATATCCCTATCCTGGAGGGCAGCAAGGCCGAAAGTTATTGTCCATTCTGTACCTACTCACCTAGCCAACACACCCCTGGGCAGGAGTATTTGTTTTTATTGTATTGTACACTGTGCGGACATACAGAAGATGGTCAGAGACTTTACGGGCATACAGGAGATGGTCAGACTGTGCGGACATATTGGAGGTGGTCAGAGACTGTGCGGACATACAGGAGACGTTCATGGTAATGACAAGCAGAAACTCTCAGTCTCACGTGACTATCAGGGTAACATCACATTGCAGCAGCACCCGCCAAACACTGGAGTCACAGCCACAGATGATCCCGGTGCAGACGCCAGACAGGACAGATGATCACTCCTTCGAGTCCTCCGTCCCCTACTACAAGCTGGAGAAGCCGACTGTCCACTTTGAGCACCCGCCCTGCAGTGCAATCTGGGAGGTGTAGTCTCTGCAGAACGCAGGCACCGCCCGGTCGAGTCTAGTGTGTGCTGTGGATAACTACATATCCCATCATGCAATGTGGTGCCGGCTAGGACAGCGGTGGAGCCTGCTATTGGCTGCCCACGCTGATGAGGGTGTTACAGGGTGGAACATCTAATGTGTGCCGATGATGTTCTGTCACGCTAATCTAACTAACGCTGGCCCGCTCACCCTGCCAGCCTGGGGACACCGATCGCGACTGGGGGACATTCCCTTCCACTCCCACACACAAATTAGGCAACCGCAAGGCCCCTATACACGTGGGGCCTTAGGCGATTGCCTACATTGCCTATATTAAATACACTGCAGCTAACTGAATCGCCTGCCTGAAGTAGATTAGAAACAGTACACCAAGAACGGACTGCCTGCTCAATCTAACGCCAGCAACACACTACACAGGGCCGACGTGCAGGCGGCCTTATATAGTGTGGGGCGTGGACTTCACGCCCTGAGCCTTAATTGACCAAAGGCACCCTGCCTTTGGCCAATTATGGCTCTCTTTGCTGACGGCACGGTGATTGGCCAAAGCATGCGGGTCATAGTGCATGCTTGGCCAATCATCAGCCAGCAATGCACTGCGATGACGCAGTGCAATATGGGGCGTGACGTGCAGCTCGAATTTGGTGCGAACCCCCCTATAATGTTAGATCTTCATCGAATGATCGAACAGCCAATGTTCGACTCGAACAGAAGGCTCATCCCTTTAAACCACTATAACAAACTTTTGGTGCAAAAATAATCAAACAAGTTGTGCTGTAGTGGGTGCAAAAAGATTATGACATAAAAGACATTACAATGAATGACGCTAAAGTGCAAAGTGAAACAATGGCTTAGTGCAGTATGTGCTGTAAACTTGATATATCAGCACGTAGTGATATCGAACATAAATGGTAGGTGTATACAAGTGCAAATATTGCTGAATGCAATCTAAAACAAAAAATAGATATAACACATTGGGGGTTATTTACGAAAGGCAAATCCACTTTGCACTACAAGTGCACTGCAATTGCACTTGGAAGTGCACTCGCTTTAAATCTGAGGGGTAGATCTGAAATGAGGGGAAGCTCTGCTGATTTTATCATCCAATCATGTGCAAGCTAAAATGCTGTTTTTTATTTTCCTTGCATGTCCCCTTCGGATCTACAGCGACTGCACTTTCAGGTGCACTTGTAGTGCAAAGTGGATTTGCCTTTAGTAAATAACCCCCATTGTGATGAAAAACAATGTCCAATAGGCCACCCTGGGCTCTGATATATATTAGTTCCAATAGAATTGTGACAATCAAAGATTGTTAGACAAGTGATGTTGCCTTTGCTGTGAAACTTGAAAAAAACGGCCGATGCCAGGCCAATCCACTGCAGTGACACCTTAACCACTTCAATACAGGGCATTTTCACCCCCCTTCCTGCCCAGGCCAATTTTCAGCTTTCAGTGCTGTCACACTTTGAATGACAATTGTGCGGTCATGCGACGTTGTACTTTCTTTTGGTGGCATTTGATCATCTCTGCGTTTTTTTATTTTTGCGCTATAAACAAAAAAAAAAAGTGACAATTTTGAAAAAACACAATATTTATTAATTTTTGCTATAATAAATATCCCGTTGTAGAAGGTATGTAGAAGATATGTATTCTTCTACATATTTTTGGTAAAAAAAAATCCCAATAAGAGTATATTGATTGGTTTGCGCAAAAGTTATAGCGTCTACAAAATAGGGGATAGATTTGTCATTTTCATTATTATTATTTTTTTTTTTCTACTAATGCCGGCAATCTGTGATTTTAATCGTGACTGACATTGCGGCGGACAGATCAGACACTTTTGACACTATTTTGGGACCATTGACATTTATAAAGCGATCGGTGCTATAAAAAATGCACAGATTACTGTGTAAATGTCACTGGCAGGGAAGGGGTTAACACTAGGGGGTGCTGAAGGGGTTAAATGTGTGTCCTAGGGAGTGATTCTAACTGTGGGGGGAGGAGACCGATCGGTGTTCCTCTGTACAAGGAACATACAATCAGTTCTCCTCTCCCCTGACAAGACATGGATCTGTGTGCTTACACACACAGATCCACGCCCCTGCTCTGTGATGAGCAATCGCGGGTGCCCGGCAGACATCGGGGCCGCCAAGCACACGCATCAGGTCCCCAGTGATGCAGCGAGCGCACTCTCAACAATGCCGGGAAGCCGAGGACGTCATATGACACCCACCCGGAGGGAGGAAGGGTTCTTGCCGCCGTCATTTTACTATACGGCGGTAGGGAACTGGTTAGTGTGCACAAGCCCCTCACCTTACTGCTGTAAGGTTACAGCATGAATGACTCAGATGCTTTGGACAGGGGTCTTCAAAAGGTCCCTCTTTCGTAGATGCAGCAGTGGATCATGGATATGGGCACAGCCTTCGCCTCCAGTTTGCTTAGTTAAAACAATGGAAAATGGAATGATCCCAATAGCATAACACCGCTTTAAAACTTGAATTTATTAAAAGTGCACTAAGTAGATATCTCAGTGTTTTTTATACAAAGTTAGTGTATCTACTTAGTGCACTTTTAATAAATTCAAGGTTCTGCCAATTAAGCCTAAATATTCAAATCTCAAATCTATTTAAAAGATATTCTGGGAGTTCATCTGGGGCAGCACGAGAGCAACTATAAGTCTACTTACTTTACAGCGACCCTCAAGCAATGAAGACAATGTACTTGCCTCACCTTAAAGTGTATAATTTAGCCTCTCTAAACCAGTGGCGTCTCCAGCTTTCATATTTAGGGGGGGCACAGGGACAAAAGTAGGGGGGCAACTATAAAATGTATGTATGTATATATATATATATATATATATATATATATATATATATATATATATATATATATATATATATATATATATATATATATATATATATATATATATATATATATATATACTGGAGCCCTTTACTAAGACCCCACAACGGCCCTTTTACATGTTCTGCAGTGAGCTCCCTTCCTACTGTATTGGGGTCCCCCAGGGTGGCAGAAAACAAGAGATATATGTCACCAGCATACCAAGAAAATATAAGAATCCAAAGCAGTGGGAGAACTATCAGGGTTGCAAAGGTTGTCTTGCCTCCGGGCCCTGGTGTTCTTCCATTGTGGGGTTTCCCAGCCTCCTCTTGCTGTCCTGCCCCTGCTATTGACAGCGCTGGTCTGGCATCTCTTGGAATTTACAGGCTGGTTCTCCTGTCCTAAGGATGGGAGAAATCAGTCTGTTTTTTCAGTAACTGGGAGTCCTGGTGGAGTCCTTCCTGCAACTCGCTCTTCTCCCTGCCAATGAGGATGCAGGGGAAGGAGCAGATTGGGCAGCTGTGGTTGCGTGAGCGCTCGCATTATGCAGTGTCAGCAAGCAGAGGGAGGGGGGAGGAATCACCCGCAGGAGCTGACTGGGGACTCTCTCCCTCTTAGACATTGATTTTTGTAAAAAAAAAAAAAAAATTTTTTATTGGGGGGGGGGGGGGGGGGGGGCACATGGTGGGGCACAGCATAATGTTGGGGGGGGGGGGGTCAGGGCCCCCTCTGGCCCCCCTAGGGACGCCATTGCTCTAAACATATACAGTATGTAGGGGATTCAAATCGTGGCCCTTAAGTTTACATAAACACAGACTTGACCAGAATATACTACCTTGTAATAACTTATTGTATGCTCTCCATATGCACAAGGAGCTTCTGCCTCCAGAAGGGACCATGAACTCCCTCCTAAATACTACCTAGCTCACCTATCAGACAATTTGTACCCACTGTATGCTACATAGCCATGCATCTCTCTTCCTTCCAAAGTGGAACTATCTTGACTTCCCAGAATCGATGGGACTCCCTACTCTTGAACACTGGCACCACAGGGGTCTTCGCTATATCAAATCCTTAATTAATCTGTTACCAAACAACCATTGCCCGCACCAAAGTACTGGAAAGGTTTGTGTTTTATCTTATAATTAATTTCTCTTCTTGGGAGGTGAAATCCTATATTACCACTACTATTAAAAAAAATTATTGCAAAACGATTGGAAAAACTCCCTGGAAACCCTCTTAAGCTATCCGAATCTAGAATTTAAAAAAGTAAATTCCAGCCTATATAGTCTTTTATCACCAACCCCCTGGACTACTCCTTCAAGGTAGCCATACTTAAAGTGTTACTAAACCCACAACGGTAAAAATCAGTCTGTATATGCACTAAAGCATGCTCGTTATACTCACTGTGGAACCTAAGGGGTTAATCCTCCGCTTTGTGTAAAAAGGCCGTTTTATCCTGTATTCTCTGATCCTACCCTTCTTTTACTGTCCATCTGCTGATAGAGCATTGGAGGCACCTTACACATGCTCAGTTTGGTGTGCATTGCTAGTTTTTTATTTGGGAGGGTAGATGTGATTAGCACAAGGCCAAACAGCACTGTCCAGACAGAAAGTCAGGGGTTATGCAGCCTCGTAGCACAGCCAGAGGAGAATGAAAACTCCTCATAAGCTTTAACTAGTGCTCGGCTGGACACTAGTCACAAAACTACTATATACTGCTGATGAGAAAAGGTATTTAGCCTTTTATATTTACTAAAATAATTACATTTCTGTGTTCTGTGTATTGTGGGAGACTAGATTTAGTGAATGCAGGGTCCTGAGTTTAGTAACACTTTAATAAATGGACCCAAACTCTTCTTCAATTACAGGCTGATAAGCTATTAAAATGTTTATCCTGAGGAATTAAGGTCACAAGGTCACAATGTTTCAATTATACTAGGCTGTAAATAGTAACCATTATCTCTCTAGCAGAAAAAAAAAAAAAAACTATTTGCTTAAATGGATCTACCTTGACCTTCCTTCTGTCCCATTTTTCATATGTAGCACCGTCCTAGGCTAAGGATGCTAGGTACATTTAGTTTGGCTCACTCTGTAACCAGAGGAGCAGTGATCTGTTGCTCCACAGCTTGAGGATTTGATTACAGAACCAGGGGGAAATCAAAGAACCTTCCAGAGCTCAGGGCGGGAAATCCAAATGATCAGACTGGGCTTCTACCATGCTCCAGCCAATCCCTGGGGAGGTGTGTCCTGATGGTGGGTTGGAGGCAGGTAAATACCTGTGGGCTCGAGCTGATCTTTTCTTTCCCTGGAGGAAGGGGGACCGTGTGCTTCAGGGGCTGCTAAGCTCAGGGGCCTTCCTGCTGGACTAGTCCTCCCCCCCCCCCCCCCGATCTAACCCATAGACTTGCTTCTATTGGGATTTGTGGGTAGAGGTCAATCTCCTGAGCTGTAGTTTATCTATGGTCCCCAGCTGTGGATGTTACAAACTGCTCCAGTATACAGTGGCTTGCGAAAGTATTCGGCCCCCTTGAACTTTTCAACCTTTTGCCACATTTCAGGCTTCAAACATAAAGATATAAAATTTTTATTTTTTGTGAAGAATCACCAGCAAGTGGGACACAATTGTGAAGTGGAACGAAATCTTTTGAATTTTTGAAACTTTTTTAACTAATAAAAAAATGAAAAGTGGGGCGTGCAAAATTATTCGGCCCCCTTGCGTTAATACTTTGTAGAGCCACCTTTTGCTGCGATTACAGCTGTAAGTCGCTTGGGGTATGTCTCTATCAGTTTTGCACATCGAGAGACTGAAATTCTTGCCCATTCTTCCTTGCAAAACAGCTCGAGCTCAGTGAGGTTGGATGGAGAGCGTTTGTGAACAGCAGTTTTCAGCTCTTTCCACGGATTCTCGATTGGATTCAGGTCTTGACTTTGACTTGGCCATTCTAACACCTGGATACGTTTATTTGTGAACCATTCCTTTGTAGATTTTGCTGTATATTTGGGATCATTGTCTTGTTGGAAGATAAATCTCCGTCCAAGTTTCAGGTCTTTTGCAGACTCCAACAGGTTTTCATCCAGAATGGTCCTGTATTTGGCTGCATCCATCTTCCCCTCAATTTTAACCATCTTCCCTGTCCCTGCTGAAGAAAAGCAGGCCCAAACCATGATGCTGCCACCACCATGTTTGACAGTGGGGATGGTGTGTTGAGTGTGATGAGCTGTGTTGCTTTTACGCCAAACATATCGTTTTGCATTGTGGCCAAAAAGTTCAATTTTGGTTTAATCGGACCAGAGCACCTTCTTCCACATGTTTGGTGTGTCTCCCAGGTGGCTTGTGGCAAACTTTAGACGAGACTTTTTATGGATATCTTTGAGAAATGGCTTTCTTCTTGCCACTCTTCCATAAAGGCCAGATTTGTGCAGTGTACGACTGATTGTTGTCCTATGGACAGACTCTCCCACCTCAGCTGTAGTTCTCTGCAGTTCATCCAGAGTGATCATGGGCCTCTTGGCTGCATCTCTGATCAGTCTTCTCCTTGTCTGAGCTGAAAGTTTAGAGGGACAGCCAGGTCTTGGTAGATTTGCAGTGGTCTGATACTCCTTCCATTTCAAAATGATCGCTTGCACAGTGCTCCTTGGGATGTTTAAAGCTTGGGAAATCTTTTTGTATCCAAATCCGGCTTTAAACTTCTCCACAACAGTATTACGGACCTGCCTGGTGTGTTTATTGGTCTTCATGATGCTCTCTGCGCTTTCAACAGAACCCTGAGACTATCACAGAGCAGGGGCATTTATACAGAGACTTGATTACACACAGGTGGATTCTATTTATCACCATCAGTCATTTAGGACAACATTGGATCATTCAGAGATCCTCGCTGAACTTCTGGAGTGAGTTTTCTGCACTGAAAGTAAAGGGGCCGAATAATTTTGCACGCACCACTTTTCAGTTTTTTAATTGCTAAAAAAGTTTAAAATATCCAATAGATTTCGTTCCACTTCACAATTGTGTCCCACTTGTTGGCGATTCTTCACAAAAAATTAAAATTTTATATCTTTATGTTTGAAGCCTGAAATGTGGCAAAAGGTTGAAAAGTTCAAGGGGGCCGAATACTTTCGCAAGCCACTGTACCTAGTGTGCTGTCCATGCTGTGGTCTTCTGCAAGAACTGAGTATCCCATACCCAATTGTCCTCCCCAGTTACGAGTTTTAGCAATAAAATCGAAAAAAAAAAAAAAAGGACATCCCCTTGACTAAGCCAAAATGAGTGAAATGAGGCAGCAGAAAAAATCTTCCAATGGGGACAATATTCCTGGTGATCTGGAATTTGCAGGGATTTCCTCTCACTTCCTATTGGGCTATGGGACAGGAAATGCAGAATCTGCAATGGGACACAGATGGAAAAAAAAAAACAAAAAAAACCTGCCAGGTCTTATAACACCCCAAACCCCAACGCCCCCCCAGCCCCCACCCGCATCCAATTCTCAATAGCAAGAGATTTTGACCGGCTCTCTATGAGTCGGTCAAATGTCTGCCGGTTCACATATCTCCACTGCTGCTCCGGTGCGAATTTGCACAGGGGTCCTGTGCGTCTTTTGGGCCCTTTCAGGTCCGAATTCAGCCCAAAATTCAGGCTGAAATCAGACCTGAAACGGTGAACGGGGACGCACAGGACCCCTGCTGTGAGCCGCATGTGAAGATAGTGTGAACCCAGCCTAAAGGAGATGATCAATAAATGGTACCACTTTAATTCTGAATGTTCTGTTTTCATCTATTCTTAACACAGTACATACCTATGCTGATAAACAGAATACCAATAAAGTACAAAGTAAGGTAGAAATCTCTGGGTCAGAAAAGAAAAAAACACAACTATTTTGGTAGTGAGTGGAAAGACAGGTACAACTACTTTTCATTTGCAGTTCTAAGCCCATTCAAAAATCGTAGACCTCAAAACAGAAGATTTAATACAGCATTAAACTTAGTAGGATCCTAAACATACAGTAACCCAGGGGTGTAAATTAAAGATTTTTCTCCTTCTCTAATCCCTCGTACTAAATTTGTGTACCAAAAGCGTTAATAAGACGCTTGCCCAAAGACATTATCATAAACTCACATTACTTCCAAGTAAAAGAATGTATTCTGAAGCTAGCAAAGGAAATATCTGACATTTTTTGGCTAATCTTGTCTAACTCTTTGGCAAATTTTCCCCAGTGACTAATCAAAACAGAAGAAATGTGAGAGCTATTTTTCAAATATTGATCAAGCCTTAGGTTAAATATTACTGGATCTTTCCTTCCTTATTGATTTTACTTATCAAAATAAAACACACCTACAGTATTCACCAACATATCAGTGAGTGAGAATTTATATATCTTAAACTCATTAACTGTGGTTGAGGCATTCCAATCAAACCTAAAAAGGTCCAGCACCAGCACACATTACCCCTTGCACTCTAGAACTAAAATTCAAGAAGGAGCTTTAAAATGTATGCAATTGTAAATCCATATCATTAATATTTTGTATAAGCTTTTACATTTAAATCCAAAAAGTAATTTTAAAATCTTTTTAAATCTAAGTCTTATTGTCTTTGTTCTGGCATATACAGTGCCTTGAAAAAGTATTCATACCCCTTGATATTTTCCACATTTTGTCATGTTACAACTAAAAACGTAAACGTATTTTATTGGGATTTTATGTGATAGACCAACACAAAGTGGCACATAATTGTAAAGTGGAAGGAAAATGATAAATTGTTTTCATATTTTTTTTAGTTCAAAAAGTTAAGTTTTGATCTCATCTGACCAGAGCACCTTCTTCCACATGTTTGCTGTGTCCCCCACATGGCTTCTTGCAAACTGCAAACGTGACTTCTTATGGCTTTCTTCTTGCAACTCTTCAATAAAGGCCAGATTTGTGGAGTGTACAACTTAGTTGTCCTGTGGACAGATTCTCCTACCCAAGCTGTGGATCTCTGCAGCTTCTCCGGAGTTACCATGGACCTCTTGGCTGCTTTTCTGATTAATGCTCTCCTTGCCTAGCCCGTCAGTTTAGGTGGACAGCCAAATCTTGGTAGGTTTGCAGTTTCTGCCATACTATTTCATTTTTCGGATGATGGATTGAACAGTGCTCCATGAGATTTTCAAAGCTTGAGATTTTTTTATAACCTAACCCTGCTTTAAACTTCACAACTTTATCTCGGACCTGTCTGGTGTGTTCCTTGGCCTTCGTGATGCTGTTTGTTCACCAAGGTTCTCTAACAAACCTCTGAGGGCTTCACAGAACAGCTGTATTTATACTGAGAATAAATTACACACAGGTGGACTCTATTTACTAATTAGGTGGCTTCTGAAGGCAATTGGTTCCACTAGATTTTAGTTAGGGGTATCAAAGTAAAGGGGGCTGAATACAAATGCACGACACACTTTTCAGATATTTATTTGTAAAGAATTTTGAAACTCATGTATCATTTTCCTTCCATTTTACAACAATGTGCCACTTTGTGTTGGTCTATCACATAAAATCCCAAGAAAAATCATTTACGTTTTTGGTTGTAACATGACAAAATGTGGACATTTTCAAAGGGTATGCATACTTTTTCAAGGCACTGTATAGGGCAACAACACTCTTACCCTATCTCCCAATTGCTCTATTGCATTGCACCGTTACATGAGCTTCCATGAAGGACTCTAAACGCACATTCCATCACGCATTGCAAAGACATTTACCATATTCTATACTCAGACAAAAAGTCAGCAAAAAAAAAAAAAAGCAAAAGAAAAATAAATTATAAAAAAAATTTTAAAAAATGGTTAGACTCGATGGACCACTTTGTCTTTTTCTGCTGTCACTTTTCTATGACATGTTTTTCCATTGCCACCATCAGAAAGCCCGACTTAAAACGAATGATGTACACGATGGATGAATGTAGACAGAAGGTGGCTGCACAGAGGATGGAGAAGAATTGTCAAAACAGATAAGTAGATGAAAACAATATATTCTAAAGTAGAAAAACATAGCAAATGTGTCCTCCGCAGTGTATATTAAAGACTTTGATCCTGTCTCTTCTACCCCCCCCCCCCCCCCTGCCTTCTTCCACTGTCCCCAATCCATCTCCTGATTTTTATTGGGAGGGTGTATGTGATCAGCACAGGGCCAATCAGCACTGTCCAGACAAAGGATCAGGGGTCGTGCAGCCTCATAGGATATTCAGAGGAGAATGAATACTCCTCCTACAAGCTTTAACTAGACACTGATAGAAGTCACAAGACTTTGTCAGGTAATTTTTTAATGAGGTTTTACAGGCTTAACAAGTACAATTAAACAACCCCCCCCCCCTTCTCCTCCCAAGCAATACCACAATCCACAACAGCAACTATCAATAGATAAGATTCTATGTGTTTGTTATAGTCTTCAACAGAAATGTCCATCGACAAAGCAGGCTCACAGAAAGTTGCAGAGTATTATTTGCTTTATATGTCAGTATCAATGTCTTGCAATGCCAGCACTGCAAACAACTTAATGTCATCAACCTTGGGTTATTAAACTAGTAGGATACTTTTAGGATTACCTTGCTCAAGAGCCCATATACTGTAAGATGGGCTGTGTAGGTGCCATGTTGAGGGCATGTGGCCCGGTATGGTTCAGGAGGAGGGGGGTGCTCACTCGCCTCCCCCTCTTTCCTGTCCTAACGGGCTGCATGCTTTTTTTTTTTAATTTTGGTATGGGGTCCCCCTAGAATTCATACCAGACTCAAAGGGCCCGATATGGATTTTTTTTCCTGAATTTTCTCTTGCAAGCATTCTTTTGTTTACATTTCAGCTCTCAACAGGGAAGCCCGCTGACAGCAGATTAGTCATCGGTTGTTAAGGACGTGGTGGCCAGCTTCCCACCTGCTCCTTAACAACCAGCTATTTTTCACACAGAATTCAAATCGGTCGCTAATTTTGCAACCGATCCCAATTCGAATCGTTCCGAAAAATTAGAATTTGTTAAAAAAATTAATAAATGAAACTAAAATTAAACAAAGCTAAACTAAAGGCATTCCGAAACGAATAAAGGAAATTAGATTAGTAACATAACAAATCTATCCGAAACAAAACCAATTTTTCTGTTCTGCACAAGATCAACAGGTATTATCTGCAAATACTAAAAATGTTCTTAAAATTGAAAAATGAAAACTAATGCAACCAACATATCTAAGGACTGGTAAGCTGCAATAAATTACATTTATGTATTTGGGGTTAGATACATGTTAACACATATTGTTATGATCAACATATCTGTTAAAAAAAAAAAAACTGGTCTTGAAGCAAATTTTAAACACAAAGCATGGTATGAGCATTGCGCTGCAGTGCAGATTTGGGAGTTCCTACTGTAACTGTGCTGAGGTGCCATTCAGGAATGAAGGGCATCAAAATGCACCAAACAAAACGAGTTAGCTTAACACATATGTGTAAAGCCTGCCTTATGCCCTGTACATACGATCGCACATTCCAACAACAAAATCCATCGGATTTTTTCCGATGGATGTTGACTCAATCTTGTCTTGCATACACACGGTCACACAAAGTTGGTCGGAAATTCCGAACGTCAAGAACGCGGTGATGTACAACACGTATGACGAGCCGAGAAAAATGAAGTTCAATAGCTATAGCTATAGGCTCTTCTGCTTGATTCTGAGCATAAAAAGAAGAAAAAGTGTAGCGCTATATTGTGCAAAGAGGTATGTTAAACCTATGTGCATATCAAATATTGTATCCTGCTGAACCCAGCAGGTAGGCAGATTATTAGTGGCCTGTGTATAAAAATCAAGTGATCCAAATGGTCATTAGTATCAGCTTATAATATAGTGAAAAACCTGTGAATGTGTATACACAATAAAAATAATCATAAACCCTTAGATTAGATCATGTACATAAATGTAGCGAATTGGGGTGGGAGTGAATGGTAAGTCCCTGGGGTATTAGACAGTCCGTTCAATTTGACAACAGAATCCTGGACCATAGATGTAAATATCACAGTAGCATCTATTCCTGTCTTCAATAGATTTTTTCCAATGCTTGACCCAGCAAAAAGGTAATGTGAAATGCCCTTACCGGACGTGGTGGACTCACAGGCTGTTGGCGGTGAGTCATATGAGCTTGCACCGTTAGGTACGGTTAGGTCATAGTTGTCCTCGATCCATAACGAAAGGGTCCTGGAAGGATTCCCAATCCTAGACGGTACCACGGATTCCTCCTCCAACGAGCGTTTTTAGGTCTCATGCGATTGGGACGAAGAGATAAGGAGAAAAAAGGCTCCACATAGTGTGAATTCCTGATTACCAGGAAAATTTATTGTATTTATAAAAAGATTCCAATAAAAATTTGGGTAAAAACAAAGTGATAAAAGTATATTTAGCGCAGTATACAGATGATCAAGATGGCGACATACACCCGACGCGTTTCGTCTTAAAAAGACTTCAACTGGGGTAAAGTTGGCCTCCTATCTGCTGCGCTATTTATATAAGAATGCTGGAATTTCCATCGGGGACACCTGTGTAGCGTGACTTCCGGGATCGGCATCATGTGAGGGTATCCCTTGGTCAGCTGACCATCAGCTGACTACCCTTCCGGCCTATCCTGGAGTTAGAAGTGGTTACAAATCCAAGCCTCCGCCTGATCTCCATATTGGGCCAATTGCAGTCAACCTATGAGGACATGTGATAACTACATCGGAGCGTCTCAGCGCGATGACGTAGATCGTAGGTCGCTCATCCATGGCCGCTGATTGTTTCCTGGTTAGAGCGTCATCACGTGTTTAACGCGGTGACGTCACGGATCAGGCGTACCTTCTCCTTGTCAGTGGAGTGCGTCTCATGGAACACACATCCTATCGCGCGTGCGCATCAGCGCAAAACCGAAGGTTCCTCCCCTTCAGTGTATTAGCACTTAACGATGCGAACAGGCATCTAATGAGGACGCACCTTATACCACTCTGGTCACTCATCTTACTCCTTGCGTTCAACAAGGCCACCTGATCGTAACCTAGTTAACCGAACACAAGGAGAAAACACAATCATTGGGACACAGAAGTGGTGTAGGTGTACAAACTGTTCAGTCATCGAAGGTGGCTTCTCCCCTAAATTACAAAACTGTAATAGTCATGTCACACAGGTTCCCCTATGTTTACATATATTACCTCTAATCCTATTAAAAATGATCAAAAAGGAAATAGGCAAGCGATAAGAATAAAATACAGTTAGAAATAGAAATACAAATAGAAGTACATTCTATACTTTGATAAAGTGACCATCTAGCTAAAATATATGTCCGAGGGGGGGGGAACATATATAACTCATGTTGTGCACCCAAAATTTAGGTATGCTCAAAATAAATACCAGAAAAAAGCAAAAACAAAAAATATAAAATAAAAAATAAAAATAAAATTACTAATTCCAAAATTTGTGTGAACAGTAGAGATAACGTTATCAATGGTAAATATACCTAATAAAAAATATATATCCATGGATAACTTAGGGGTTTGACATATAGGGATGGAGCGGGGGTGCTAGCCAAGGGCATTATGACTGATTGATAAACGCATTAATGTCCCATTCGATGTTCAAACCGTGGGGTACATAACATTTAATTTGATGTATCCACCACGTTTCGAGTCTAGAGACTCCTCTTATGCTAGATTCCCCTCTCCAATGCGGTATGAATTTGTCTATGACCTGAAAGGTAGTTCCTGTTGGATTACGGTCATGGTATAATGCGTAGTGTTTGGAAACATTGTGATTTGTTTTACCTTTTTTAATCGCTGTGATGTGTTCTTTTACTCTTGTGGTGAAATTGCGTATTGTCCGGCCAATATATTGTTTTTTACAAGGACAAGTGATGAGGTATACAATGTGTTTGGTTTTGCATGTAGCAAACTGCTTCATCTTATATTCTTTCCCCGTAACAGTAGAATTAAATGTTTCCATTTTACGTGCTTTACAAACATTCCATTTGCAAACAGTGCATCTCCGGCAAGGATAAAATCCTTTCATATTATGAAAGAATGAAATTTTCTCTGGGGGATCGATCACATTTGGTGCGATCTGTCCTTTAATTGATGGGGCACCCCTAAAAATAGTGGCTGCCTGTTCGGGTAATACAGGGCCTAAAATAGTGTCACTTTTTAGTATTCTCCAGTGTTTTTTAATAATGTCCTTGACTTGTTTATGTTGGGTAGAAAAACATGTCAAAAAGGACCACTTATGTTTAAGGTCTGCAGTTTTCTTTGGTCTTTCCGATTGCACTGTCAACAAAGAGGCACGATCTATTAGGGCCACTTGTCGAATCTCCTTAGTGATTAGAGAGCTATCATATCCTTTTTCACAAAACCGTGATCTTAAGATCTCTGCCTGCTGAAAATAATCGGAAAGATGAGAGCAATTTCTCCTTATTCTCATCAGCTGGCTTCTAGGGACAGATTTTAGCCATGTCTCGTGATGGCAGCTATCGGTCGAAATATAGCCATTGCGGTCCGTAGTCTTAAAATAGGTTTTTGTATCAAGATGGCCATTGTTGGACATAATCACTAAATCCAAAAAATGGATCTTAGACAGACTGGCTTCATGGGTCAGATGGATCCCCCTCTGGTTATCATTCAGAGTCGTAATAAACGAATCTAAGGAGTCCATGCTGCCCCTCCATAGGAGGAGGATGTCGTCTATGTACCTCGCCCACAGAACTAGTTCTGGGGGATTGAGGGTATAGACGACATCCTCCTTCCATTTGGCCATAAAAATATTCGCCAAACTGGGGGCAAACTTTGCCCCCATGGCTACTCCTTTTGTTTGCAGATAAAACTGGTCATTATACCAAAAATAGTTGGCACCTGTGGCGAATCTCAGTAAGTCCATAATGAACTTTTTCTGTATGCGGGGAATGTTCCTGTCTCTCGAGAGGAACAATTCCACTGCTTCCAGACCTTGAGCTTGGGGAATACATGTATATAAGGACGTGACGTCCGCAGTGACCAAAATTAAATTATTAGTATCCGTAACCTGTTGTAACCTGAGTATAGTATCTCTTGTATCTTTCAAGAAGGAGGGAACAGCTTGAACTATCGGTTGGAGGAAAAAAAAAATCGATATATTTCCCTATCCGAGAAGTTATAGAATTGATGCCACTGATAATTGGGCGTCCTGGCGGATGTGTCGCATTTTTATGCACCTTTGGCAGATAGTACATTATAGGAATACGCGGTGCCACAGGTACTAAGAAATGTTTTTCTTTATTATTTAAGATGCCCAATTGTGAACCAGTATTAACCAAATTAACTAATGTTTTTTTGTATTCTGAGGTTGGATTGTTTTGGAGGCAGCGGTATGTCTCTATATACCTTTTTACATGGGAGATAAAATATGAAAGCGGTCATAGAAAACAAGGGGATTTTCAATTTAAGCAAAACGACCTTTACAGAAGCTGAAAAGATAGTTTTAGATAAGGGCTTAAAATTTGCTCCTCCTAAAAAGCTGAATAAGTTTTCGACATTCATTGATATACAAAAATACGTGCGTAAATTGAACATTCAAAGATATATTTTATCGAATCCGAGTAGATCTTCCTATCCACAAACTACTACCCATACTGTACACTCAGGGTTGAGTAATCCATCATTATTCAACCCCCCGGTACCTACAGCACCTCCAATCAAGGTATTTAGAGACCTAGTACTGAGGGACCTGGAAGATCTCCCATGTAAAAAGGTATATAACGATCCAAGGTTCCGAATGGGGTTAAAATCCCTATGTGAGAGGAAGGATCTTATCATCCGCTCTGCAGATAAAGGGGGAGGGGTGGTCATCCTTGATAAGACTGACTACCATATGGAGATGACCAGAATCCTTAGTGATTCTGAGACATACCGCTGCCTCCAAAACAATCCAACCTCAGAATACAAAAAAACATTAGTTAATTTGGTTAATACTGGTTCACAATTGGGCATCTTAAATAATAAAGAAAAACATTTCTTAGTACCTGTGGCACCGCGTATTCCTATAATGTACTATCTGCCAAAGGTGCATAAAAATGCGATACATCCGCCAGGACGCCCAATTATCAGTGGCATCAATTCTATAACTTCTCGGATAGGGAAATATATCGATTTTTTCCTCCAACCGATAGTTCAAGCTGTTCCCTCCTTCTTGAAGAATACAAGAGATACTATACTCAGGTTACAACAGGTTACGGATACTAATAATTTAATTTTGGTCACTGCGGACGTCACGTCCTTATATACATGTATTCCCCAAGCTCAAGGTCTGGAAGCAGTGGAATTGTTCCTCTCGAGAGACAGGAACATTCCCCGCATACAGAAAAAGTTCATTATGGACTTACTGAGATTCGCCACAGGTGCCAACTATTTTTGGTATAATGACCAGTTTTATCTGCAAACAAAAGGAGTAGCCATGGGGGCAAAGTTTGCCCCCAGTTTGGCGAATATTTTTATGGCCAAATGGGAGGAGGATGTCGTCTATACCCTCAATCCCCCAGAACTAGTTCTGTGGGCGAGGTACATAGACGACATCCTCCTCCTATGGAGGGGCAGCATGGACTCCTTAGATTCGTTTATTACGACTCTGAATGATAACCAGAGGGGGATCCATCTGACCCATGAAGCCAGTCTGTCTAAGATCCATTTTTTGGATTTAGTGATTATGTCCAACAATGGCCATCTTGATACAAAAACCTATTTTAAGACTACGGACCGCAATGGCTATATTTCGACCGATAGCTGCCATCACGAGACATGGCTAAAATCTGTCCCTAGAAGCCAGCTGATGAGAATAAGGAGAAATTGCTCTCATCTTTCCGATTATTTTCAGCAGGCAGAGATTTTAAGATCACGGTTTTGTAAAAAAGGATATGATAGCTCTCTAATCACTAAGGAGATTCGACAAGTGGCCCTAATAGATCGTGCCTCTTTGTTGACAGTGCAATCGGAAAGACCAAAGAAAACTGCAGACCTTAAACATAAGTGGTCCTTTTTGACATGTTTTTCTACCCAACATAAACAAGTCAAGGACATTATTAAAAAACACTGGAGAATACTAAAAAGTGACACTATTTTAGGCCCTGTATTACCCGAACAGGCAGCCACTATTTTTAGGGGTGCCCCATCAATTAAAGGACAGATCGCACCAAATGTGATCGATCCCCCAGAGAAAATTTCATTCTTTCATAATATGAAAGGATTTTATCCTTGCCGGAGATGCACTGTTTGCAAATGGAATGTTTGTAAAGCACGTAAAATGGAAACATTTAATTCTACTGTTACGGGGAAAGAATATAAGATGAAGCAGTTTGCTACATGCAAAACCAAACACATTGTATACCTCATCACTTGTCCTTGTAAAAAACAATATATTGGCCGGACAATACGCAATTTCACCACAAGAGTAAAAGAACACATCACAGCGATTAAAAAAAGGTAAAACAAATCAATGTTTCCAAACACTACGCATTATACCATGACCGTAATCCAACAGGAACTACCTTTCAGGTCATAGACAAATTCATACCGCATTGGAGAGGGGAATCTAGCATTAAATGTTATGTACCCCACGGTTTGAACATCGAATGGGAAATTAATGCGTTTATCAATCAGTCATAATGCCCTTGGCTAGCCCCCCGCTCCATCCCTATATGTCAAACCCCTAAGTTATCCATGGATATATATTTTTTATTAGGTATATTTACCATTGATAACGTTATCTCTACTGTTCACACAAATTTTGGAATTAGTAATTTTATTTTTATTTTTATTTTTTATTTTATATTTTTTGTTTTTGCTTTTTTCTGGTATTTATTTTGAGCATACCTAAATTTTGGGTGCACAACATGAGTTATATATGTTCCCCCTCTCGGACATATATTTGAGCTAGATGGTCACTTTATCAAAGTATAGAATGTACTTCTATTTGTATTTCTATTTCTAACTGTAATTTATTCTTATCGCTTGTCTATTTCCTTTTTGATCATTTTTAATAGGATTAGAGGTAATATATGTAAACATAGGGGGAACCTGTGTGACATGACTATTACAGTTTTGTAATTTAGGGGAGAAGCCACCTTCGATGACTGAACAGTTTGTACACCTACACCACTTCTGTGTCCCAATGATTGTGTTTTCTCCTTGTGTTCGGTTAACTAGGTTACGATCAGGTGGCCTTGTTGAACGCAAGGAGTAAGATGAGTGGCCAGAGTGGTATAAGGTGCGTCCTCATTAGATGCCTGTTCGCATCGTTAAGTGCTAATACACTGAAGGGGGAGGAACCTTCGGTTTTGCGCTGATGCGCACGCACGATAGGATGTGTGTTCCATGAGACGCACTCCACTGACAAGGAGAAGGTACGCCTGATCCATGACGTCACCGCGTTAAACACGTGATGACGCTCTAACCAGGAAACAATCAGCGGCCATGGATGAGCGACCTACGATCTACGTCATCGCGCTGAGACGCCCCGACGTAGTTATCACATGTCCTCATAGGTTGACTGCAATTGGCCGAATATGGAGATCAGGCGGAGGCTTGGATTTGTAACCACTTCTAACTCCAGGATAGGCCAGAAGGGTAGTCAGCTGATGGTCAGCTGACCAAGGGATACCCTCACATGATGCCGATCCCGGAAGTCACGCTACACAGGTGTCCCCGATGGAAATTCCAGCATTCTTATATAAATAGCGCAGCAGATAGGAGGCCAACTTTACCCCAGTTGAAGTCTTTTTAAGACGAAACACGTCGGGTGTATGACGCCAGCTTGATCATCTGTATACTGCGCTAAATATACTTTTATCACTTTGTTTTTACCCGAATTTTTATTGGAATCTTTTTATAAATACAATAAATTTTCCTGGTAATCAGGAATTCACACTATGTGGAGCCTTTTTTCTCCTTATCTCTTCGTCCCAATCGCATGAGACCTAAAAACGCTCGTTGGAGGAGGAATCCGTGGTACCGTCTAGGATTGGGAATCCTTCCAGGACCCTTTCGTTATGGATCGAGGACAACTATAACCTAACCGTACCTAACGGTGCAAGCTCATATGACTCACCGCCAACGGCCTGTGAGTCCACCACGTCCGGTAAGGGCATTTCACATTACCTTTTTGCTGGGTCAAGCATTGGAAAAAATCTATTGAAGACAGGAATAGATGCTACTGTGATATTTACATCTATGGTCCAGGATTCTGTTGTCAAATTGAACGGACTGTCTAATACCCCAGGGACTTACCATTCACTCCCACCCCAATTCGCTACATTTATGTACATGATCTAATCTAAGGGTTTATGATTATTTTTATTGTGTATACACATTCACAGGTTTTTCACTATATTATAAGCTGATACTAATGACCATTTGGATCACTTGATTTTTATACACAGGCCACTAATAATCTGCCTACCTGCTGGGTTCAGCAGGATACAATATTTGATATGCACATAGGTGTAACATACTTCTTTGCACAATATAGCGCTACACTTTTTCTTCTTTTTATTAATCAATACAATTAGTCCAATTGTTGGTGTTGGCTGCTTGTTTTCGTTTTTTGTTTCGTTTGGTTGGCGCAGCAGATTTTCCTTATTTTATTTTGATTCTGAGCATGCATGGCACTTTGTGTGTCGGAATTGTCTACACACGATCGGAATTTACGCAAACAGATTTTGTTGTCGGAAAATTTTAGATCCAGCTTTCACACTTTGTGTGTCGTAAATTCCGATGGAAAAAGTCCAATGGAGCCTACACACGGTCGGAATTTCCAACAACAAGCTCCGATCGCACATTTTTCATCGCAAAGTCCGATCGTGTGTACAGGGCATTAGTCTTTTTTTTTTTTTAATGGTACTTACTAATGAAATATTTACCCTTTGTTAAGATTTATTTAAGACTGAGGGCAGCTCTTGCCCTATAGGTAAAAGGTGAGAGATCGCCATGAGTATGACAACTGCCTAACTTTGCTTTGGTAACATAAGCTGTCTCCAGTATAATAGCGCTCTGTACTTAAAGCAGAACTCCAGCCTCACCTGTTTCTGATCCATCTGCCTCTGGTGCTTGGTGGAAAACGGTGTTGCGCTTTAATTTTCTCACCTTCTTCCCCCCACTCTGTGCCTCCAAATGTTTATTGAAGGACATCTCAGCTGCCACATTTCCTGTCTGCAGAAGCCCTGTCTCCCACAATACCCCCTGTCTTATACTGACTTTGACACACCCCTGGGCTTTATCACAGCTGCTGTGTCCTATGTGGTGCACACAACTTTCAGATCCAGTTTCATCTTTATGAGAATGAGTTACTGCAGAGCCTGCCCCCTGACCCTGTGCACAAGGAATCCTACCTATGAGACAAGTACTGCAGATAACACTCAACAGTATGTTGTGTGAAGGCAGTGTTGTTTCTTAGCCAGTACAGTTAACTTGCTGTATTCCTTATTGTATTAGATGATAATGTGTGCTGAATTTTTTGCATGTGCACAAACAGTAAGGGGTATGGAAGTGGAGCTCATACTAGTGTCTGTGCAGTGTGGTCTGGACTGCAAACCTATGTAACACACAACATGTGGTTTACAGTCTTCAACTGATCACATTTAGGTAATGCATTGTAAAGGAAATTTGTAAATTCTGTATAACATTTTATTCTATTACATAGCTTTGCCTATGTATTGCACACTGCACTCACGCAGTAGCACTAATAATGTTTTGATTGCATGTTGCATTCTTTCAAATCCTGATTAGAACTTAGCCTGACTATGTTACGCTCCTTGTTACCATATAATTACAATTGTAATATTAACGTGTTACCTAGGTAATCATGTGTATAAAAAAACTTCAATTGCATTAAATAAACAGAACATTTATTTGGAAAGATGCTGAGTGTATTTTTTGTGTCTGTTCCCTACTGCAGTAGTTATTATTTCATTTGGAACCACTAATCAATATGAGGATAATAGCTGCCCATCTAAAAAACAGCTGTCTGTATTAGTTTAGATTGGCATGATGTCAATCAATATTGAGTGGGTTTTAATATAGTGATATACTGACTCCAAATGACTCCTTCAATAGCCCAGTGTAGAGCAAAATCTAAAGCTCAAGGATGGCCATGTGACCTCTTTTTTTCAATTTTAAGATTGAATACTTTATATAATATGGGAATATAACTGCACAGCATGCAGGAGGATTGGGGGGGGGGGGGGGGGTAGCATATAAATATTGAACAAACAGCCACAGAACTCACATCCTGATGACATAGGCTTTGCCTTTCCACAAATAGATCTCATTTTACAAATAGCTAAAAAATGTTGCAAATCAGCCAGTGAATCTCTGTGTACAGATTTCTAACATTTCTAATATGTGACAGAACGTGTCACACCAGCAAATTTGTTGCAGATGTTTGAAACAGTAACATATCTCTGAACTTTTTTTCTGGCAATTGTTAACTAGGTTAAATAGCCTCTATGCAGTTACAAACTGCAGGTAAGCCAATCATTGCATTGGATAAAATAAAGTAGTTACGGAAGCTGGTCATTCTGTAACTAGCTTCAAATGCTGTGGAAAATCAAGAACTTTTATTGACTGCAACTCAGTTTTTCCAAGCAACTTAAACAGCTCACTGCTGTACTGTAAAAAAAAGTCACCCCAGAAATAGCTGTTTGGCGTCAGGTGAGCCCATTACTGTCTATGTATGGAAACAATAGAGAAAAAGGAAAGGCTGAATATTGCTCCCTAACATGAGGCACCTCCATCCCTATAATGCACAAAAACAGAAAAAGATTAGCCCATGGGACTTTATATGAGGTGTCCATGCTGATCACAAGTAAATAAATAGAATAAAGTAAAAAATATCAAATTTATTAGAGTCATTATCATACAATAGAGCTCATGCATATATATGGCAATTCATAAGAACAGCAACATAACATAATGGTCCTTAAAACATAGCCAATGACATTGGTCAAAGTATAGTGAGTACAGATATACATGATACATCTCTAACCCGACGCGTTTCGCGAGCTTTCCTCGCATCATCAGGGGCTGATGTATATATCTGATGTCTGTAACAACAGGTAAAAAATATATTCAAGTATGGGTTATGATTGGACAAAAATGCGAAGCCAGAGCTCATGATCCCATACTCACTTGTCAGGCAGTTGGCTCCAGGGGCCGACCCCCGGCAGGGGCGGTCGGAAAGTATCTCCCAAGGGAGCTGAAGGGACGGAGGTCAGACAACGGAGGACCGAGGTCAGGCGTAGGGTCGGCACGGCAAAGAAATGGAAAGGAAAAAGAGGAGGCTGGACCCAGATGTCACCCAGAATCATTGCAGAGCTTGCTCACTGGAATAGATTGAATGAGTAAAATATATATGTATATATGTAAGTAGGTCTACAGAAATAGAGGTATCAAGTGGTATGCTCAGGTGCAAGGGGTGCAGAGGTGTCCAACCTTACTAGAAAGGGAAAAACAAGGAAGAAAGGGAGAAGAAAAGAAAGAAAGAGAGAGGAGACAGAAAAGGGGGAGAGAAAAAGAGGAGAGAGGGCCAAAAGTGTAGCCCCCCAGTCATGCAGGGTGAATTCGAAATAAAAAATGTATAAATGTGTGTCTATGGGTAGTGGATGTAAAAATAGTAATGGTATCCTAAGTAGCTAAAAAATCTTATATATAGTAGACTCAATATGAGAGACTGTAGAGGTAATTGTATATGTAGCTCAAATAGTAGGTATTAAGATGTTGTAAAAATATAAATGTCTTGCACTGGAGTATATGGGATATAGGAATGTCCTGCAAGGAATGAGGGAAGAGCAGTGTGAAGTGAATGGGGGAAAGGTGATGAAGAAGGGGATAAGGGGTGATGTGGAGAAAGACATAAAGGAGAGAGAAATAAATGAAAAATAGAGCAAAAAGAAGTGTGAGAAAAATAAATTAAGTAAGGGAGTGAAAGTGTATACAAATAACACTCCACATGTTAGGTAGCTGGTAGATGCATTCAAGAAATGGCATGTAATACAAACGTGGTAGTGAACATAATGCTTACCAATGTGCTCTCTAGTGAATGTGTGGAGAGGACCAAGCTGGAGAGGAAGTATGCCGTGCCAAAACCCCCGCCTAAATACCCGGATATCCGCCGTATACCTCCGCCCCTAGCGTCATGCGACTGGCGAATGGGGGAGGGGACCCTCCGTGCGCTCGCTGGAACTACAGCAGAGCGCAACGGAGATCCCCGCCCATCGCCTGGAGTGACACACTGTGCGCCAGGAATACAGACATTGCTGTGTGCGGATGTCTTCCACTGTGCGCGGGGCATGGCGCCGATGCACGTGGAAACAATCCAAGAGGCTCTGTGTCATGTGATTGCTGTGATTGGTTAATACAACGCTTGCATGATATAAACAGTGTAATCTTTACATCTGAAAACTCTCCTTTTCGTCTTACAATGAAGGAAGGAGAGGAGGAGGAACTAATGTACCTAGTGCAACATCACCATTCTCTATTTTTTAACCTCAATACCAGCATAGCTCTTCAATTAAAAATTGTGGCAAAAAAAAACTATTTTAGTAGTATGGTAAACCTCCTAAAAGTCACTGCCATAAAATTATTCACTGTAATGTGCTTCCTAAAACCCCAAATGGTTGGAAACTTCCATCTTAGATTTAAACCCGTGAAGATTTGCTGTATTATAGGGAACATTCAGAAATGCCTACACAGTACCTTGAAAAATCTACTTTTTGCCTAGATATCCTCCTGAAATATACCAGTGCTGGTCCTGGTATGTGAGGATACTTAAGCACCTGTGCCTATAGACTCATAGCTGTATATCTGATTTCTGAGATCTAAGGCACTGCTGCCTCCAACTGCTAGTCTTGGGAGTCTGAAGTGATATTTTGTGATATCACTACTGTGCTGTTGACTTTTCTCCTTACTGGAGGCTCTGACATGAGGAAGCAAAGCACTGCCTCTACTAAGATTGTTGCCTTCACAGAGAGCAGTGCAGAACAAGGCATGATAGATCAACAATGGGGAAAAGATCAGCTGCAGGTAGACCGGTAAAAGTTATTAGTTCTTTCCCCACCTACTTTTTTTGAGGGAGAGTATTTCCAAAGTTCAATTCATCTTTAATTTTGTACACACTCTTTGAACCCTCAACTAAACAACCTTTTTCCCATTTTTTTTCTAGATTTTACATTTGAGCACAAACACAAGCAAGGAGAAGAAAAAAAGTGTGTGTATATATATATATATATTTTTTTTTTTTTTTTAAATTAAAGTTTGGGTGATTGTAGCTCCACCGGGCCAAGTGCAAAGCCAGTGAAATTTAAAACAAAAAGGCTTTTATTTTCAGCAGGGAAATCAAAATAAGGCTTCCAGCAGCTGAGAAGCATAAAAATACAAAATAAAGTCTGCTTATCTTCAGCACAAAGTAAAAAAGCACATACAGTTCATGGATGGGTCTTCACCCCGAAGATTTTAAAAGTTCTTGTCGACTATTTTAGCAGCCTCCAGCAGCTCTCCAAAACAGGTGTCTCATCACCAACACACCTAACACTACTTCCTGTCTTTAAGGCTCCATGCACACTGAAGCTCAAAAAAGCTTTTTCTGGACGCCAGATTGCTGGCAGAAAACTCTAGTTGAAAAACGTGCTTTTAACAGCGTTTTGTACTAGCGTTTGAGCGTTAGCGTTTATGGGCGTTTTTAATAAAAATACACAGAGGACAATCCAAAAATCCCACAATGCATTCCAAACTCCCACAATGCATTGGAAAAAATAGAACGGCGAACGCTAATTAACGTGCGTTTATTAGCATTTATGAGCTTTTATGAGTGTTTATCAGCGTTTGGCATTTTTAGGGTTTTTATGGCGGTGAAAAAACGGCACTTTGAACGCGAATTTCTGGCGTTCAGAAAAAAGCCCATAAACTCCACTGATGTTTTAGGGGGCGTGGTCAACATCACCCAGTGACCATGCCCCCTAAAACGTCACAGTCCCAGCATGCCCAGGGACTGTGACATCATATGGGGGCGGGGTCTCCGCCTATATAAGTCACAACGGAGCCCGCAGGGAGCAGTCCAGCCGGAGAGAGCGTCGTGTCAACATCTGGAGAAGAGAAGAGAAGACAAGAAGCCCAGAAGTCCGGACCTCCGCTGGCAAAAGAGCTACCTGAAGACATCGGTGGAGCTGGCCGAAGAACTGGAACACCGGGAGAAGAGGCCTGAGAGAGCGGAGAAGAACCAACCGGACGCCGGGAGAAGAGGAACCGGAGGGACCCCCGAAGCCGGAAGAAGATCCCCCGAAGCCGGAGGAAGATCCCCCGATCTGTTTAATAAATTATTTTAAAAATTGTGTAGTGTTTTTTATTATTGACACTTTTTCCCTAGGTGAATGGGTAGGGGTACCATGTACCCCATACTCATTCACATAGGGTGGGGGGGCGGGATCTGGGGGCCCTCTTATAGGGGGCTCCCGGATTCCGATAAGCCCCCCGCCCGCAGACCCTGACAACCAACGGCCAGGGTTGTCGGGAAGAGGCCCTTGTCCTCATCAACATGGGGACAAGGTGCTTTGGGGTGGGGGGGGCCCGCAGGGCGGCCCCCTCCCCCAAAGCACCGACACCCCATGTTGAGAGCATGCGGCCTGGTACGGTTCAGGAGGGGGCGGGCGCTCGCTCGTCCCCACCCCCTTTCCTGACCGGCCAGGCTGCGTGCTCGGATCGGGGTCTGGTATGGATTTTAGGGGGACCCCACGCCGGTTTTTCGGCGTAGGGGTTTCCCTTTATAATCCATACCAGACCTAAGGACCTGGTATGCCCCGCTCTC
This sequence comes from Lithobates septentrionalis, assembly GCA_037952835.1. Lineage (NCBI taxonomy): Eukaryota > Metazoa > Chordata > Amphibia > Anura > Ranidae > Lithobates > Lithobates septentrionalis. The sequence goes on from JBBDGP010000487.1 coordinate 1,207,839, forward strand.
GCCGTAATAGGAAAATTTGTTTTTCCTATTGCAGCGAGCGCGAGATGCAATACCCTGCCCTCGCGTCGTATCTGGTCCGTTGGACCAGCATACACACGAGCGGGCTTTCCGTCGGACCAGCACACAGACGAGCGGACTTTCCGCCCGAAACTGAGTCCGACGGAAAGATTTAAAACATGTTTCAAATCTAGGTCCGGCGGGCTTTTGGGAAAAAGTCCACCGGAAAAGTCTGCCGGAGCCTACACACGGGCGGATTGTCCAAGTATGCCGGAAAGTCCGACCGTGTGTACGCGGCATAAGAGTTGCTTCCTGGAGACTCTTAACCCTGTGTGTACTGGAATCCCTGTAGTCAGGGGTCGAGGCCCTTTCCCACCCAAATATCACTTCAGGGCCTCCGAAATTCCGGGTCCCAAATATCTCTATTAATACAGAGAGAACTGCGAGTCAGTCCTCTCCTGATTATGGCTATTCCCAGGAATTCCTCACCCATCCTGGGTGACCCCCTGAAAACTTTCACACTTCCCCTAAAGGGACCATAACCCAAATATAGGTGTTATATAGTACCCATCCAGGACCCAACCTTGGCGTCCTGTACAATATATGTATTATCTAAGAATCAATTCTTCAATTCCTCAAATTATAACTCTGTCAATATGTAATGTTAGTCACTTATGCCGCGTACACACGAGCGGACTTTACGTCAGACTTTGCCTGGCGGACTGGATTTCGTCAGACAATTCGATCGTGTGTGGGCTCCATCGGACTTTGTTTTCTCAAAAGTTGGACGGACTTAGATTTGAAACATGTTTTAAATCAATCCGTCGAAATCGAGTCCGGTCGAAAAGTCCGCTCGTCTGTATGCTAGTTCGACGGACAATAAGCCACGCTAGGGCAGCTATTGGCTACTGGCTATGAACTTCCTTGTATTAGTCCGGTCGTACGTCATCACGTACGAATTCGACGGACTTTGGTGGATTGTGTGTAGGCAAGTCCGTTCATTCAGAAAGTCCGTCGTAAAGTCTGTTGAAAAGTCTGCCGAGCAAAGTCTGCCGTAAAGTTTGCTCGTGTGTACGCGGCATAAGTCTTTTGAGTCATCATTATAAGCAGCACTTTGTAAAATTGTTATCCTGAATTTTGACTCTCTAAAAAGTACCCAAAAGCATCCAGCATGATGCAAATGATACAACACATCTTCTTTATGGAAGATCACACAAATAGCGTCATCAAAATTATCCACTACCACAGTGTTTCTTCAGTATTAATTGTCAGTGTCAGCATTTTAATACAATACAGCCAAGCACAAATTACTGCTTGTTGAATTATAAAAGTGATAGAAATCACCTTCCACCAAATTGACTTGAAAAGCACCATGTCACAAGACTTTTTTGTCAGATAAACATGTGAAAGAGATTCAATGTAAATACACTTATCAGTGTGCATTAATATTTAACAAATCATTCTTCTACTCTGTTTCCCCGAAAAGAAGACCTAGCGTCATTGTCAGTGATGGCTGCAATATACCCCCCAAATAAGCTCTACCCTGTTTCCACGAAAATAAGCCCTACCCTGAAAATAAGACCTACAAGGACTTTAACTAGGGTTTATTTGAGGGGTAGGGCTTATATTGCAGCCATCACCGACAATCACGCTAGGTCTTTTTGGGGAAACAGGGTATGTATAGTTTGCAATTACCCATGAACCTTGGGGATAACCATATTTAAGCTGGTCGTACACTAGTAGAATTTTGTACAAATAAATCATATGAAAATTCTTGGAATGTTTATTCTTGCCATCATTGAGTCAGCTAATTTTGTTTAAAAGCTCCTAACATTTTATCCACGTCTGCTATTTGAATGAAATCCCAGGCATATTAGGACAGGTTCCACTACAATATGTACACTTTTTCATATGACTTCTTCCCAACAACATCCACATTCACAGGAAATTTTCCCATCTTGCCCCTTCCAATTGTTTTCATCATTACAGTGCATGTCAGTTTGACTCTACAAACCATTAGTCGATTGAACAAACGTTCCAAAAATTACAAATTTTCATAGAAAATTCTATTAGTGTATGGCCAGCTTTACTAGCTTTGTATGTACCTGTATGTGCATGCTGAAAACACAAAACAGCTGCTCCAGACTACAATACTGTCTGTGGCAGTTCTGATAAAGTTTACTCATCATTGTACTTTCACCCTTAAGACCCTCTTATTCACAAATGTCATTCAAGGCACATATGCCATGTACTTAAATAATTATAAACTACTAGAGCTTTTTTTTTCTCAGAGAGTAGGTGCAGGAACTCCCCCCGTCTGAGTCCCCCCTTGTCTCTACCCCTACCCACCTCTGACCACCGTCCCTTGATTCCACCTCCTACCCACCTACCAGTACTGCCCCTTTTAGAGAATACAGAACCAAGTATCATTTTGTGGTGCTAAATCATTTGTATAGAACATGTTAATGGTAAGAAGAAAAGCAGTAAAATAGATCCCCTTCAGCTAGCAACAATAGAATCCCAGCAATAGATCCCCACACAACAATAGACTCCACCCCAAAAACAATAGATCCCCTGCAACAGTGAACCGCCCAGAACAAAATACCACACCCAGTAACAAAATATCCACCCAAGCAACATTAGACCGCTCCCCCCAGCAGCAACAACAGATCTCCCAGCAGCCAGCATCAATAGACTCTCCAGCAGCGAGTAAAAATAGCCCTCTCCCTCAACAGTAGATCCCTTCCAGCAACATAAGACCCCCTCAGCAACAATAGATTCCCCATCAGCAACAATAGACCTTGACACAAAAACAGATCCCACAAGTGACAATAGGTTCCCCAGCAGCCAACATCAATAGACCCTCCAGCACACCCCATGCTATTACATACATTCAGTGCTGGAGGTGCCAGAACTGTGTTCCTCCGTGTTCCTGCTGAAAAAAAGCCCTGCAAACTACACTTACAAACAGGGTTCTAAAAATATTCACAAATATTGCTGATCAATTTAAACTGTCTTTTCTCAACCTGTTTAAGTCCAAAGAACCCTCAAAAATGTATTTAGGTCTCAGGAAACCCCTACTAATAATTACTATAGATATGGCTCATGGTGCATTAGTGTGAATAGTAAATGCAATAAAAGAATATCAAAAAAATTAGGAATGCGGAATACTTAGTGTATATGATACCCATGGGTACTATATACCACAAACTTTTTTCCAGTAATATAAATGAAATAAAACTAATTATAATAATAGTGGCCAGAAGGACCAGCGAAAATGGTAGTATTCCCTCACATAGATGGTCAGTTGTGAAACGTCCTCTTACTATAATAGTCATTGGAAAAGTGCCCCCCCCCCCCCCCCCGCTACATTGGTGGTCAGTGAAATGCTTGCTTACATTGGTGGTCAGTGGAGAGGTTCCCTCTGAGATTGGTGATTGGTGGAGGGGGAATCCCTTCTCTTGGTGGGACAGTCAATGAGAGAAGAGCCCCATTACACTAGTGGTCAGTTGAAAGAATACCCCCTTACAGATGGCTAAAAAGATTGTTGGTGTCAGTGGTTACTTACCTGACAGTTGGTATTTTCTCACTGTTCAAGTAACCCTTTTCCACAGAACCCTAGTTGAGGCTGCTTTATACTGATCGCATGTACATGTTTATCTGATGAACTGGCCAAAATTTGAGCAGTGGGTAGTCCTGTCGAAACCCTACTGCCTGACATCCTTTAAATCAAAATCACTGGGGGACAGGGCCGTCTTTCTGAGTGGGCACACCTGGGCACAGCCCAGGGGCCCCAGATGCGCATGGGGCCCCATCAGGGCCAGTCGGATCTAGAGCGAAGCTATTGGATTTGCCTCCGCTCTGCTCGCCGTCACACACAGCCCCGCCTCCTCCTAACCGCATGCCTGTGATAGACAGAATGCGAGTCCAATGCTGGGATGTTTTCTGTCCATCACAGGTGCGGGGTTAGGAGGAGGCGGGGCTGTGTGTGACGACGAGCAGAGCGGAGGCAAGTTCATGTAAGCTGTAACAGCGTGCTATCCGCTCTGCGATCTCCGGCTCTCCTCTTCCACAGGGAGTCTGCAATGGGGGCACGGTGAGGCCGCAATGGGGGCACGGTGAGGCCGCAATGGGGGCACGGTGAGGCCGCAATGGAGGCACGGTGAGGCCGCAATGGAGGCACGGTGAGGCCGCAATGGAGGCACGGTGAGGCCGCAATGGAGGCACGGTGAGGCCGCAATGGAGGCACAGTGAGGCCGCAATGGAGGCACAGTGAGGCCGCAATGGAGGCACAGTGAGGCCGCAATGGAGGCACAGTGAGGCCGCAATGGAGGCACAGTGAGGCCGCAATGGAGGCACAGTGAGGCCGCAATGGAGGCACAGTGAGGCCGCAATGGAGGCACAGTGAGGCCGCAATGGAGGCACAGTGAGGCCGCAATGGAGGCACAGTGAGGCCGCAATCGAGGCACAGTGAGGCTGCAATCGAGGCACAGTGAGGCTGCAATCGAGGCACAGTGAGGCTGCAATCTTGGGAACAGTGAGGCTGCAATGGAGGCACAGTGAGGCTGCAATCTTGGGAACAGTGAGGCTGCAATGGAGGCACAGTGAGGCTGCAATGGAGGCACAGTGAGGCTGCAATCTTGGGAACAGTGAGGCTGCAATGGAGACACAGTGAGGCTGCAATCTTGGGAACAGTGAGGCTGCAATGGAGGCACAGTGAGGCTGCAATCTTGGGAACAGTGAGGCTGCAATGGAGGCACAGTGAGGCCGCAATGGAGGCACAGTGAGGCCGCAATGGAGGCACAGTGAGGCCGCAATGGAGGCACAGTGAGGCCGCAATGGAGGCACAGTGAGGCCGCAATGGAGGCACAGTGAGGCCGCAATGGAGGCACAGTGAGGCTGCAATCGAGGCACAGTGAGGCTGCAATCGAGGCACAGTGAGGCTGCAATCGAGGCACAGTGAGGCTGCAATCTTGGGAACAGTGAGGCTGCAATGGAGGCACAGTGAGGCTGCAATCTTGGGAACAGTGAGGCTGCAATGGAGGCACAGTGAGGCTGCAATGGAGGCACAGTGAGGCTGCAATCTTGGGAACAGTGAGGCTGCAATGGAGACACAGTGAGGCTGCAATCTTGGGAACAGTGAGGCTGCAATGGAGGCACAGTGAGGCTGCAATCTTGGGAACAGTGAGGCCGCAATGGGGGCACGGTGAGGCCGCAATGGGGGCACGGTGAGGCCGCAATGGGGGCACGGTGAGGCCGCAATGGGGGCACGGTGAGGCCGCAATGGGGGCACGGTGAGGCCGCAATGGGGGCACGGTGAGGCCGCAATGGGGGCACGGTGAGGCCGCAATGGGGGCACGGTGAGGCCGCAATGGGGGCACGGTGAGGCCGCAATGGGGGCACGGTGAGGCCGCAATCTTGGGAACAGTGAGGCCGCAATCTTGGGAACAGTGAGGCCGCAATCTTGGGAACAGTGAGGCCGCAATCTTGGGAACAGTGAGGCCGCAATCTTGGGAACAGTGAGGCCGCAATGGGGGCACAGTGAGGCCGCAATGGGGGCACAGTGAGGCCGCAATGGGGGCACAGTGAGGCCGCAATGGGGGCACAGTGAGGCTGCAATCTTGGGAACAGTTAGGCCGCAATGGGGGCACAGTGAGGCCGCAATGGGGGCACAGTGAGGCCGCAATGGGGGCACAGTGAGGCCGCAATGGGGGCACAGTGAGGCCGCAATGGGGGCACAGTGAGGCCGCAATGGGGGCACAGTGAGGCCGCAATGGGGGCACAGTGAGGCCGCAATGGGGGCACAGTGAGGCCGCAATGGGGGCACAGTGAGGCTGCAATGGAGGCACAGTGAGGCTGCAATGGGGGCACGGTAAGGCTGCAATCTTGGGAACAGTGAGGCTGCAATTGAGGCACAGTGAGGCTGCAATGGGGGCACGGTAGGGCTGCACTCTTGGGAACAGTGAGGCTGCAATGGGGGCACAGTGAGGCTGCAATGGGGGCACAGTGAGGCTACAATCTTGGGAACAGTGAGGCTGCAATCTTGGGAACAGTGAGGCCGCAATGGGGGCACGGTGAGGCCGCAATGGGGGCACGGTGAGGCCGCAATGGGGGCACGGTGAGGCCGCAATGGGGGCACGGTGAGGCCGCAATGGGGGCACGGTGAGGCCGCAATGGGGGCACGGTGAGGCCGCAATGGAGGCACGGTGAGGCCGCAATGGAGGCACGGTGAGGCCGCAATGGGGGCACGGTGAGGCTGCAATGGAGGCACAGTGAGGCTGCAATGGGGGCACAGTGAGGCTGCAATGGGGGCACGGTAAGGCTGCAATCTTGGGAACAGTGAGGCTGCAATTGAGGCACAGTGAGGCTGCAATGGGGGCACAGTGAGGCCGCAATGGGGGCACAGTGAGGCCGCAATGGGGGCACGGTGAGGCTGCAATGGGGGCACGGTGAGGCTGCAATGGAGGCACAGTGAGGCTGCAATGGAGGCACAGTGAGGCTGCAATCTTGGGAACAGTGAGGCTGCAATCTTGGGAACAGTGAGGCTGCAATGTTGGGCACAGTGAGGCTGCAATGGGGGCACAGAAAGGTTGCAAGGGGGCACAGTGAGGCCGCAATGGGGGCACGGTGAGGCCGCAATGGGGGCACGGTGAGGCCGCAATGGGGGCACGGTGAGGCCGCAATGGGGGCACGGTGAGGCCGCAATGGGGGCACGGTGAGGCCGCAATGGGGGCACGGTGAGGCCGCAATGGGGGCACGGTGAGGCCGCAATGGGGGCACAATGAGGCCGCAATGGGGGCACAGTGAGGCCGCAATGGGGGCACAGTGAGGCCGCAATGGGGGCACAGTGAGGCCGCAATGGGGGCACAGTGAGGCTACAATCTTGGGAACAGTGAGGCTGCAATCTTGGGAACAGTGAGGCCGCAATGGGGGCACGGTGAGGCCGCAATGGGGGCACGGTGAGGCCGCAATGGGGGCACGGTGAGGCCGCAATGGGGGCACGGTGAGGCCGCAATGGGGGCACGGTGAGGCCGCAATGGGGGCACGGTGAGGCCGCAATGGGGGCACGGTAAGGCCGCAATGGGGGCACGGTGAGGTCGCAATGGGGGCACGGTGAGGCCGCAAGGGGCACGGTGAGTCTGCAATGGGGGCACAGTGAGGCTGCAATGGGAGCATGGTGAGGGTGCAATGTTGGGCACAGTGAGGCTGCAATGGGGGCACAGAAAGGTTGCAAGGGGGCACAGTGAGGCTGCAAGGGGCACAGCGAGGCTGCAATGGGGGCACGGTGAGGCTGCAATGGGGGCACGGTGAGGCTGCAATGTTGGGCAGTGAGGCTGCAATGGGGGCACGGTGAGGCTGCAATGTTGGGCACAGTGAGGCTGCAATGGGGCACAGAAAGGTTGCAATGGGGGCACAGTAAGTCTACAAGGGGCACAGTGAGTCTACAAGGGGCACAGTGAGGCTGAAATGGGGGCACAGTGAGGTAGCAAGGGGCATGATGAGGCTGCAAGGGGGGCACGGTGAGGCTGCAAGGGGGGCACGGTGAGGCTGCAAGGGGGGCACGGTGAGGCTGCAAGGGGGGCACGGTGAGGCTGCAAGGGGGGCACGGTGAGGCTGCAAGGGGGGCACGGTGAGGCTGCAAGGGGGGCACGGTGAGGCTGCAAGGGGGGCACGGTGAGGCTGCAAGGGGGGCACGGTGAGGCTGCAAGGGGGGCACGGTGAGGCTGCAAGGGGGGCACGGCGAGGCTGCAAGGGGGGCACGGCGAGGCTGCAAGGGGGGCACAGCGAGGCTGCAAGGGGGGCACAGCGAGGCTGCAAGGGGGGCACAGCGAGGCTGCAATGTTGGGCACAGTGAGGCTGCAATGGGGGCACAGTGAGGCTGCAATGTTGGCACAGTGAGGCTGCAAGGGGCACAACGAGGCTGCAATTTATTGGCACGGTGAGACTGCAATGAGGGCACGGTGAGGCTGCAATGTTGGGCACAGTGAGGCTGCAATGGGAGCACGGTGAGGCTGCAATGGGAGCACGGTGAGGCTGCAATGGGAGCGTGGTGAGGCTGCAATGGGAGCGTGGTGAGGCTACAATGTTGGGCGTGGTGAGGCTACAATGTTGGGCATGGTGAGGCTACAATGTTTGGCATGGTGAGGTTGCAATGTTGGGCACAGTGAGGCTGCAATGGGGGCACAGTGAGGCTGCAATGGGGGCATAGTGAGGCTGCAATGTTGGCATAGTGAGGCTGCAATGTTGGCACAGTGAGGCTGCAATGTTGGCACAGTGAGGCTGCAATGTTGGCACAGTGAGGCTGCAAGGGGCACAGCGAGGCTACAATTTATTGGCATGGTGAGGCTGCAATGGGGGCACGGTGAGGCTGCAATGTTGGGCACGGTGAGGCTGCAATGGGGGCACGGTGAGGCTGCAATGGGGGCACGGTGAGGCTGCAATGGGGGCACGGTGAGGCTGCAATGGGGGCACGGTGAGGCTGCAATGGGGGCACGGTGAGGCTGCAATGGGGGCACGGTGAGGCTGCAATGGGGGCACGGTGAGGCTGCAATGTTGGCACAGTGAGGCTGCAATGTTGGCACAGTGAGGCTGCAATGTTGGCACAGTGAGGCTGCAATGTTGGCACAGTGAGGCTGCAATGTTGGGCACAGTGAGGAATTATACTTTAATTCTTGAGAGTAGGTGCCAAAATTGGGACAGGCTTGTAGGGGCCCCAGTGCATTATTTTGCCCAGGGGCCCATGATGCTGTTAAGATGGCCCTGCTAGGGGACCCCAGTAGAGGAGGATCAGGGCTGCAATGGAATTGCACAGAGCAGGTACGTATATCATGTTGGTTATTTTTAAAGAAATTACTTTACAAACACTTTAAGTGCAATGTCTGGCACCTACTATATATCTGTGCAGCACTGTGTAGTTAACAAATAGTGATGAGCGCTTTTCTTATATTGTAAAGTAACCAAACCTGCACTGCTTTACAGCAAATAACCTGCAATCCAGCCAAGCCATTGCTTGCAAAGTAACATGATAAACATGTGCACAATATGTATTTGACACACCTATTTTTATTGCTGGATGCGAGGCCAACAAAACACACAGCAATTATATAACTCTATATACAAGATTATCATACCACTGAGCTTAGATATTTTATATTGTTCTTTATAAAACAGCAAATGAAATGCAACAACTTCTTTATAAAAGTATGTTCATAAAAAAAGTGGAGCAGACGGAATCTGAAGCAGCTGTTTATAGTAACCAATCAGCTATTAACTAAACTATGGCCCCTTTCACACGAACGGACCGTTCAGGTCCACCTGTCAGTTTTTTTAGGCGGACCTGAACAGACGCTCCATGCAGGTCTATGGAGCGAAGGACGTCAGCGCTTACCATAGTCACTGGCATCCGATCCGCTAAAATCAGACATATGGCCCTACGTTTGCATCCGTCCTGGCAGATCGGATCGGATGAGATCTGATGAAAACGGACATGCTATCCATTTTCGTCCGATCCCTCCATAGGAATCGGCGGCGCTCTGACAGGCCCCTCCCCGCTCAGTGAGCAGAGACGGACCTGTTATCCGCCGGCTCAGTGGAGATCAACGGAAAGATCTCCTGCTGAGCTGGCGGACAGAGCTGAGTGGATCCGCCTTGAGGGAATGAGGCCTAAATCAAGCTAGATACTGATTTGTTGCCATGCACAGCTGCTCCAGATTCTGTCTGCTCCAGTTTTAGCAAATTCCTCTCAGTCAGGGGAATTAACAATTATAATGGTGCAGAAAACTTGCATTAGTGGCGCATGCCACATTAACTAAGCAAATAGGCCTGTTGAAGTCTGTCTGCGCCACCCATACCAGTTTCTATCTCAAAGTGAAATAGAAACTGGAGCCTGGTCTGCGCCTAATTAATAAAGGTAATGCTGCAGTTTTCAAAAGAGAAAACTGCAGCAGATCCGATAGGTCATACCTGGCATAGGGATGTGAACTGTCAGTAGACAGCTCACATTCCTCCATGCTCATGCTGTGATTACTAAGGATGGATGAACGGTTCAGCCCGAGCATAAGTTTGGGCTGAACTTTGGTTGTTCGGACATTCGGCGAACAAGGAACATTATGCGGTGCTCGCAGCAAATTTGAAAGCCGGCGGGTGTGTGGGGGCTGAGAGCGCACAGGTGTGTGGGGGCTGAGAGCGTACAGGTGTGTGGGGGGCTGAGATCATACAGGTGTGTGGGGGGCTGAGAGAGAGTACAGGTGTGAGGGGGGCTAAGAGCGTACAGGTGTGAGGGGGGCTGAGGCACTGAAGGACTTGGTGGGACGGCCAGTGTACAGGACCCTGGGGAATGTTGGTGGTCAGGCTCGGGGGGGCAGGTCTAAAGCTGTATAAGGGGCCCCACAATTTCTGATGGCTGCCCTGGTTCTTTTTCTATAAAAAAAAATGCATATTTTAACATGCCCTGGACAGCAAGTGGTCAAGGGCGCTTTCAGACTAGCGGCAGTAAAAACAGGTGAGTGAGCTGCGGTTTTACTGCCCTCCCGACTGTCCACCTGAACTGTCACAATACAGCCAGACAGGGCTGTTGACACGTACCTGGTCGAGGTCAAGTTGACGAGAGGGCTGCCCTTACCTGTACACTTCTTGTCCTGTTTCCCCTGGGAATGATAGCAAGGTATAACAGGGAACAGAGTGACATGGGTGCCTGTAGAAGATCTGGTAGCAGATGCGAAGCCGAGCAGGCAAGCTGGCAGCAGGCAGATGCAGGATCACGGGTGCGTACTCAGAAGTACAGACTCAGGAACCGGAAGTGGAGTCAGAGCCAGGCCAGGGTCAGTATCAAGCGAGCAGATGAGGTACTGCAACAGTAGACAGGAAGCAAGGTTGGGTCACAAGCCAGAGTCAGCAACGTAGGTTCAGGAACAAGCTGTGTCACAAGAAATAAGAGCTGACAACCACATAGCAATCAGAGAAATATGAACCCGCTGCTCCAGGTGTAAGTAATGCGCCTGAATGGAACCTGACGAGGAGTGCCAGCCCCAGCCCGCCTCCGTGAGAATACTTGCAGATAAGAAGAAAAGGCTGCACGTCCAGAGGTTCCAATTGCCTTTATTGAATTACCGTAATGACACCAGGGACACCAGCATACAGTCACGTATACGCGTTTCACACATACATCTTGTGCTTAGCAATGATCCTGAGTCCTATAGGGCTTTAAATAGGGCACTGGGTGTCAGTCAACCAAACATGCACGCTCACGTTCACATGCTCATGTGTAGATGTGCGTAGGGTTCTAATTTGGTGCACAGTTCTTTGGACCGTTCTCTATGCATGCGCATTCCTTTGAGCATGGGCATTCCTTTGAGTACAGGCATTCCTATAAGCACAGGCTTGAGCATGGGTTTCTTGACAACTGTACACATGCTGTGGATGTGATGCTTTGTTTCTTGGCTGTAGCTTTCTTAACTCAATGCACTTAACTTAATGCAGAGTTTGACAGCCAGTGTTGCCTATCAAACTTGCCCACTGAGCTTATTGGGTCGGCACTGCAACTATGAACCTAACACTTGGCTCGCAGATGCAACACCATCCCGCAATGTAAAATTGGCATTTGGCAATTTCAAGAATAAATTCAGCTTTGGGAACACGTTACAGGTTCCACCCGTTTTTTAAAGTGGAATCTGTAACATGTTCCTGCTCCTTCAGTGGCTTGGCAATCCAAGCCCTCTGTGTGACAACAGTATGGGGAGAAGTTCCCCATACCAGCTGTCACTTTTTGAAAAGAGCATGGACGTGCAGGGCTCCACAGAGTTCTGTGAATGATCGAATTACAAGTACTGACATACTTTGCGGCTGTTGGCTTGTAGTTCTTAATGAACTACCATGGCGCTGTTGAGTACTGTGGTAGTTCAGTGTGAAATTGCTTGGCTGTACGATGTACGGAGCAGACAGCTCACACTAATGCCTCGTACACACGGTCGGATTTTCCAACGGAAAATGTTCGATAGGAGCTCTTTGTCGGAAATTCCAACCGTATGTAGGCTCCATCAGAATTTCGGTCGCACAAAATTTGAGATCTGGATCTCAGATTTTACGACAACAAAATCTGTTGTCGGAAATTCCGATCGTGTGTACACAATTCCAACGCACTATGTGTCACGCATGCTCGGAATCAAGTAGAAGAGCCGCACTGGCTATTGAACTTAATTTTTCTCGGCTCGTCGTACATGTTGTACGTCACCGCGTTCTTGGCAATCGGAATTTCCAACCAACTTTGTGTGACCGTGCGTATGCAAGACAAGTTTGGGGAAAAAAAAACATGGATTTTGTTGTCGTAATGTGTGATTGTATGTACGCGGCATTACAGTCTGCAGGAGCCCTGCATGGCACCAGCGATCTGCTATTCACTGATGCAATGATTTCCTGTCTCCTAAAACAAAAAATAGTAAGTGCACTTTTTTTTTTAACCTACAAAGCAACGTAAAGTTCCAATGTAAGTAAAGTCCTTGGTACTACTTTACATTGAATATCACTTGGATAGTAGCGATTTGGGTCTCAGCTGTACTATGGGAATATAAGACCAGGGCAACTGCACAAGCTCTTCCAGGTTTATTTCATAGGATGTGGGAGCAAAAACTTTTTTTTTTCTTCTCTTCTCTGTGATGGTGAACACTGTGCTATTTGTTAAAAAGTTGTTTGTTGTTTAGGACATATGTGTTCCAGTGTGGGCATGTGTGACCACTATGTGGAAAACATAGCATGGCAAGAACAGAATACAATCTCTCCTTTATTTTTACATTGGATTTAAGCCACTTTCACACTGAATACAGCAAAAAAGAAAAAGGGGGGTTTTGGGACTTTATATGAGGCATGCAGCTGGGAAGGTAACACAACATAATAATGGTGGGAAAATGTATACTTTATTTATACTCCCCCTAGCTGGATACACACTCCCCGCAAACACTTCCTACCGGTGGCCATTCAGGTGGCATCTGGGTTCTTGGGAATTACAGGTAACATTATGGATCTTTTTTTTTGCCCCCACTATTGCTGTTACAATCCCTCTCTTGTTGGTACAGGCATATACACTAGGGCTTCATTCTTCTTTACCACACTTCCCTTGATTGGTCATTACGTTATTACTTACTTGTACAAATTTCACTCTCCCTTTTTCCCCCAAATCTTCAAACATCATTACTGCTATATCTTTTGGTTCATTTTTGTACCCACACATAATTATTCACAATGACAACTATTCTATTTTATCTACGTATTATTTGATAGTCACTTTCAATATTTTTATATTTTTATAGGTCATGAATATGTGGTTACCATGCTTTAAGCTCTTCACAAACACCAGTCCCCCTACGGGGTTTCCATCAGTTGCCCCTCTAGGTGCCGCCTCAGCTCCGGGATTGTTGACCTATATCCCTGACAGGTTTACACCCTCGGTGCCCTCCACCAATCCACATAGGTTCATTGTAAGTAATCTATTATGGTCCTTAGTTACCATTGCTACTTTATGATCTAATTATAATCTTTCTTGCCTGTCCCGTGGTCAGTCCCTAAAAATCTCCTTATACATTTTTATAGATAGCTACATTGCATCTGCTCCTGAAGATTGGAAAGATCCATGAAACGCGTCGAGCCTTTAGATGCTATTCACACCAATAACCTTTGTATACTTCTACCAAATTATGCCGTTTGGACCCCACCCACTGCTATTATGTTACAGTGAAGACACACAACTATAAGTCTGAGTTTTTTACCTCACCATTGCGATTCACATCGTGCTGCTATTTTGCTAGGCCACTATGTTATTGTGGATCAGGTTTATGGAACTTTTACTCATATGCTTTATTATACTATTCTGTATATATGTTATTACATGCAGGCTATGCCTCATCTAAAGTCCCAAAACCCCCCTTTTTCTTTTTTGTTGTATACAAATTAGGGATGGAGGTACACTTTTTCAAATGTCCTCATATAAAGTCCCATTTAGTTAGGTTTCTCTTTTTCACTGAAGACTGCCCCTGCTCGTTTTAGCGGTGCTTTACAGGTGCTGTGCGTGTGGGAGCGGGTCTCTTTTAACCCCAAAGAAGAAGTTAACAAGGGGTTAAAAGCTCCCAAAAAGAGCCGCTGCTGAAGTGCTTTGCAGGCACTTCGGCAGCGCTGCCCATTGATTTCAATGGGCAGGGCGTTTTGCGAGCGGTGTATACACCGCTCCGGCACCGCCCCAAAAATGCTGCTTGCAGGACTTTTTTCTCGTCCTGCAAGCGCACCACCCCAGTGTGAAAGCATGCGGGCCTTCACACTGGGGAGGCATGACAGGCGCTTTGCAGGCGCTTTACAGGCACTATTTTTAGCACTAAAATGCCTGAAAGCCACCACCTGGAGAGTGTGACACGGCTTGCCTGTATTTGTGTGTTCAAAAATTAACGTGTAAAAAAAAAAAAAAAAAAAAACACAAGAAAAAAATAAAATAAAACAAGCATCAGGAAACCTCCTGAATGCCACTGCTATACCACCCTCTGAGAAGTGATTCACAGAGGATTACTTTTCAGAGGACAGTAAAAACTGCAGCATGTTCACATCGGACTGCGGTAATATGAACTTAGCCTTACACCTCTATGTTACAGCTACATATGGTGAGACATACATTACTGCAACCTACAACAATGCATCTGCATACCTCCAAACTTTCTGAGATGGGAATGAGGGACACCTATTAGCACAAGTTTGTAGACATAGGACATACCCCCTGTATTGCCCTTCTTAAAGGAGAACTGTACAAAAAAAAAAAATAATTGGTTAAACCCACAAGTGCCTTTTTACCACTACTATACTGGCCTTTGGAATTTACAAATGCAGCCATTTAGAATTTGGATGAAAGGTTTAGCACTGGGAAACACTTTTTGATAGAGAACTAGTGCATTTCATATACAACTATATAGATCAGACCAAAATGAGGGACAAATGAGAAGGAAAGAGGGACAGAGGGACTTTGCTCCAAATCAGGGACAGTCCCTCGAAATCGGGGACAGTTGGGAGCTATGCATCTGTTCTATGTTCGGTGCATTATTATTCATTAAAACACACTGTATGGCATAAGGCAAAGCCATGTTGTGTGCATTGTCAAAAAAAAGGGTCTTGTGCGTCTTTGCCTTTTGCATCAGCAACACATTTTAATGAAGGGGCTGCCTTAAATAAACTTACATTACCACGCGAAGTAAAGCCAGTTAACACACTGCAAACAGAGAGAGTTTCTTTCCTTCAAGAACAAACAAGAATTAGAAGGGTTAACAGAAAAAAAACCTTTGCTTGCAACAGGAGTGAGAACACCTGAGTACACCAGACCTGAGTACACCAGATCTGTTTTGTATAGGTAAGCATTACATGGGAAAAGCCAGATGGTCCCAGGTTTTCCATGCTTTGTACTTCCCCGGCTGCTTCTTACAGGAGCATCGCTTGGCCTATGGATGTAAAAAACAGAATGTGCGGAAAGTTGTCTCTGATTATAGGAAATGTTTATGGCTTTTACAGGGCAAATAACATCTGAGAGGTTTATGTATTTTACACTAGAATTATGAAAGCGCCTGCAAAAATGAAATTAAAAAAAAAAGATAATTCATAGGTCTGCCTAGAGTAGATGGCATTACTAAAATTATAATCCAT
The DNA here is from genome assembly GCA_037952835.1 of Lithobates septentrionalis. NCBI lineage: Eukaryota > Metazoa > Chordata > Amphibia > Anura > Ranidae > Lithobates > Lithobates septentrionalis. The sequence goes on from JBBDGP010000487.1 coordinate 1,223,499, forward strand.
GCTTGCAACAGAAATGTTTGGCAATACAGTTTTAGTCACTGGTATTACGGGGCCAACAACGTAAGTACTGTTTAGCTTTTCTGGGTGAAAAAAGTTTGTTTTTCGGCAGGTAATACGAAATGTAAGCTTGTTCCCTTTTGGAATACCATTGAGAGCAAAAGAAAAGTGATCAGTACCATTTTGTCTTTTCTATGGAGCTTGTCTGAGGAGCAATGAATGGCAAATAATGTTGCATATAGGGTAGGAAAAATTTTAAGGAACTGATTTTTCCTAAGTGCTCATGTATGGAACCTGTCAAATCCCATTATCCTCCAAGAAGGTCATTTACCGATATGGGTTTCACAGATTTTCAGTTGCATTTCCTTTTTTGTTACCTGTAATAATTTTAGCTTTGATCACTGGTAAAAATAATATTTATATGCCCTGTCTGAGTATTGCTCATCCCATTGATTTGGTGTTAACAAATAATATAAATAGCACTGATGTGATAGAGAATTGTTTTTTTTTTAAACAATTGAATTTATTGAAATCACGTACAAAAAAAAAAAAGGTACCTAACATAAAAGAGTAGGTAACAGTGATATGTCATGAGTATATCAACAAATATTGATTAATATATTCAGATTTGAAACATTAGTATCACTTTTTACATTAGGCGAGAATAAATGAATGAAATGTATACATACATGTTTAGAGAATTTCTGTTATTAGAGGTTAAACCCAAAAATGCACAAAAATTTGCATCTTATTTCTTAGATGTGGTGTCTGCTTTTAGCTTTCTTTTTTCAGGCTTCTATCCTTTATTTTTACCTGGTAATCCTGCGAATAATGTACGGTACTTCTTGTTCTTGTGTGGGTGCATTCTCTCCTCCACTGTATCTATTCAACCATGATTATCACCCAGACTGGTTCAAAGAGGTCACTCCAAGTTGGATCAAAGTAAGTATACGATCCAAATAATTCGTAGTGTACAGCTGTAGCACTTGTTCATACCATGAGGTGCGTCCGATTGCAAACACTTTTCTGTTTGTTCCAATACGGTGCGTTTTAAGGAAGCTCATTAAATTCAATGGGCTGCCCTATGTGCATGAAACACGCAAAAAAGGTGCAGGCACCGTTTTTATAATCACAGCGCACCAAACCCCATGGCTTCTGGTGTAAAAAGGAGACTCTGGATGTAAAAGGAGAACTGAGATGTGAAGGGGTGGGGCTCTGATATTATATGGGAGACTTCTGATGGAAGAGGGGCTCTAATGTAATGGGGGCTCTGATATTATAAGGGACACTTCTGGTGGGAAAGGGGGCTCTGATGAAATAATGGGGGCGGGGGCTTTTGATGTGTTTGGGGGAGTCTGATGTGACCCTATTTCTTGAAGCATGTTCTATTTTTTTAACATTTTTAATGAGTTTTTTTTTTTTGCCTGTGAATACATGTAAAATATACAATGTGGTCCTCATACTGAAAAGATTGGAGACCCCTGTTCTGTTATATTGCAGTTGATCCAGCATATCCACAATAATCCCAAAAGGGAGCAGATAATATGATCACAGCAACATTGCATCACTTCTGTCCGTCCCAAAATCAAGTGTTACAAGACAAAACATTTGCATAACAATGGAACTAGATTTTTAGCTCTACACTCACCTTTCAAATGAAACTGATGGTATTAAGGAATGATCACTTTTTTTTTTTTTTTTCAGAAATACATACAACTGTTCGATCGACAATCTGACAGTACAGGGCTATCTCTAGACAACAGTCTATATTTAGTAATGAAAATATGAATCCATAACTTCTAAAGGACAAATTCCAACTATGGAAAATTGCCACTATACACATAACTTTTTTTTTACATTTTACATTAGGATGCCGCATGGATATAATGACAATGACATCCCTGGAATACTTAAAGGAGTTGTAAAGGCAGAAGGTTTTTTTTTATCTTAATGCATTCTATGCATTAAGATAAAAAGCCTTCTGTTTGTAGCAGCCTCCCCAGCAACCCCTAATACTTACCTGAGCCCCATCTCTGTCCAGCCATGTCCACGAGTCCCTCAGCCGTCCCGGACTCTCCCTCCTGATTGGCTGAGACACAGCAGCGACACCATTGGCTCACGCTGCTGCCAATGAAAGTCAGTTAGCCAAATCGGGAGAGAGAGGGGGTGGGGCTGAACAGCAGCTCCGTGTCTGAATGGACACACGGAGCTGCAGCTCGGGTGCCCCATAGCAAGCTGCTTGCTGTGGGGGCACTCAACAGGAGGGAGGCCCCAGGAGCTGCAAAGCAGGACTCGAGAAGCGGAGGATCCAGGCTGCTCTGTGCAAAACCAACTGCACAGAGGAGGTAAAACATGTTTGTTAAGTTTTTAAATAAGACTTTACAATTACTTTAAGCCTCGTATCCACAATGAGAATATCGGACAAATGATTATCCATTTTTTTGGGGGGGGTTTAGCATGCTAGTCTCCTATCGATAATGAAGAGGTTACTAAACTTACGAAAATTCTCGTACGGCCGAATACAACTTCGGAAGCAATGTCATCTGTTGTAATGTATTCTTTCGTTACCGAGCATCCGTGCTCTTGCTGGTTTTTTTTATGGGATAAATACTGTACTGATTAAACAAAAATCATACGATCCGGTATCGTACGAGAAAAGTTTTTGTGTTTGCTCCTTTGGATAATTTTAGATAAACTATTGTGATTGGCTCTCAAAAACTGTGTACTAATGATCAGATTATCGCATGATCGATTTGAAAGCGGTATTTTTGGTCTAATTTTCTCATTGTGTGTACTAAGCTTTATGCTCGACCGGACACCTGGCCATATGTCAGATATTTTTTATATACTGCTCAATTCGATATCTGATAAACTGCCTTATATGGCCACATGGAAAAGTGATACGGGTAAACAATTTGACCTTTATGGAATGGCATAAGTTGGCTATTAAAAGGGTTGTAAACCCTCCAGGGTTTTCACCTTAATACATTCTATGCATTAGGGTGAAAAACCTCCTGTGATGCCGCAGCCCCCCAGAGCCCCCTTTTACTTAACCTGAACCCGGTCTTTCCAGCGACAGGGACGAGTCCAGCAGCTCCAGCCGGTGTTTCGGGTCCTGACTGGATAGATTGATAGCAGCGCAACCATTGGCTCCCACTGCTGTCAATTAAATCCAATGACACTGGAGGCGGGGGGCAGGGCCGAGTTCTGCTGTCTGTGTCAATGGACGCAGCATCAGGACACGGGAGCGCGCCCGCACGAGTGTCCCGAGGGAGAGCAGCTCTCCAACGGGGCACTCGAGAAGAGGAGGAGCCCGGAGCGCCGCTGAAGGATCCCAGAAGAGGAAGTAAGTATGACATGTTTGTTTTTGTTTTTTTAACAAACCTTTAGATATCCTTTAATTAATCACAATCCTATATCAAAAAATCCTATAAAGTCACATTATAAAGTACTGTTATGATGCTGCGAAATGGTCCCGGCAAGGATCGCTTCCTATGTACAGTACCTGGTGCCTGTCAACTGCTTTAGGGATTGCGGACAAGGTGGTGATATATATACATATTAGTGATTGTGTCGAAAAGTTAAGGTTCTGGATCTGCATATACAGTGTAATTGATAGACATACCAAACTAGACATACCAAAAAACTGGCATTGTTCTTTATTACCACTAGGATTGCAATTGTTAGGTCCAGGAAAACCTTGTCTATTCAGTTTGCACTGGTTAATACCAAAATCTCCTGGTTAATGATAAACAAAAACTCTCTTCCATCAGGAATGATAATTTGAAGTTATGAGAAAATGTGGGACCCATGGATACAGTCCCTGGAATTTGTAAAGACTGGCGCATATAGTTTTTGTAAAAGTGTCTCTCATGCTTTGTAAAGTGGTGAGGCATGCTCCATCATCATGTACCTGTCTAGAACTTGTACTTGGATTTATAGCACACTGTGTCACTTTTGGAATGCATGCGAGTCGCTTTCTGTCTGTGCCAGTTTCTCTGTGCGGCAAAAGAGTCTGTCTTAATTGGCTCCACTTTCAAAAGGTACGAACTGTCAGTATTTTAATTTGAAGTGGGTGCATTCTTTGCCCCACAATGTAAAAGTGGCACATTGTAAAACTACCTTAATTCCCTATCAGAACCAAAGATACTTCATGAATTTGGCTTAATACATTACTAGGGAATTAGTGCCAGAATAGTGCAGCATGTTTATTTATTTTTTTAAAAAGGAGTTTTTATTAGACAGACAAGACAGTACAAAACATATCAAGGTCAGTAAATACAAATCTGACATTGCATTTCATTTAACAATAGTGCAGCCTCATTCAGATCAGAAGTCGTATACAGAGTAGTATGAGCATACAATACATATAACTGTATTTGAAGAACAAACAGTTAAGAGTATAAAGCTGCTAAAAGCAACTATTCCTACCCTACCCCATCTATAGCTGGTACAAACATGGAAGGTGAGAAGGGAGGGGCATGGGGAGGAAGAGAGCAAGTAGACAGCGAGAAAGAGTGTAGGGAGCATGGGGATGGGGGAAAACAGTGGTATAAGCCAAGATCACGGGGTGGGTACCAGGAAACACATGACCGAACCATAGGCCCTAAAAGGTGGGGTGACAGATAAGTTATCGGGAATCAACCACAGACGTCTATCCAATTCGACCATACCTTATCAAATTTCCCCTGACAATTTCTACTCTCATACGTAATCCAGTAGAGTGGTAATGCGCCATTAATCGTCTTTTGCCACGATTCTTTGAACGGAACCTCTTTCAGTTTCCACCTTAGCAAGATTTCCCTTCTGGTATAAAATAGGGAATACATAAGACACAATTTGGCATAACGGTCCCCCTCAATGTCTTCTAAATGTCTCAGTAGTAAGATTAGAGGATCCAGAGGTATTTCTATCCCCAAGAGTGTCTGCCACCACTCACCGTCACCAGTATGGACGGAGCTTGGGACAGGACCAGGCCATATGGAAGGAGGTACCCAGTTCCACGGCGCATCTGGTACACAGTGGGCAAAGATTGGGATAAATGCTAGCTAGCCTCTACGGCAGTGTTTCTCAACTCCTGTCCCCAGGACCCACTAACAGGCCAGGTTTACAAGATAACTGAATACATCACAGGTGATATAATTTTCTGCTCAGTGATTGCAGTATTCTAGTCTGCATCTCCCCAAGGTAATACTTAAAATCTCGCCTGTTGGTGGGTCCTGAGGACTGGAGTTGAGAACCACTGCTCTACGGAGTGTAATATGCTCTGCAATCATGGAGGGAATGAACGATGAAATGCAGTCTTCCTATTCTTCGTCTCCCAGAGAGGGAATATCTACTCTCCATTTGTGCAGTGATCGAGTGAGTTAACCGTCAATCCTTTACCCCAGAAATCAGGAGATGTTCAATCGAATCAGGTTCGAGTGTCCCCTGAGTAGGGAACTGGGCTTTAAGGACATGCCTCAGCTGCCAATACCGGAATTGAAATGATCCCGGAAGGCGATTTGGCCGTTGCAGCTCCTCCGGCATTGCCTGCCTGAGGGTAAGAATTCCTCTCGTAGCCCACACCGCAGGGTCAGGGATTTTATAAAAGGTGAGGAAGCAGAGGATTGCCCCATAGCGGGGAATGTGGGGAGATACAGGGCGGTTTCAGGACTGCTACTCTGGAGCATCGCCACACCTGGATCGTGGTTTTCATGGGGCCTGTGACAGAGGGGTGAGCCCCACAGCCCTGGTATACCAGATTAGACAGTGCTGCATAGGAACCCAGGAGAGCCGCCTCCAATGTAACCGCAGGGTTATGCCGGGACTGGGAGAACCACCACCTCACAGTGACCAGTGCCACCGCCCAGTAATATATTAGGAAATTGGGGAGTGCCAATCCGCCACCAGACAATGGAAGGTAAAGTAGGTATATGTTTCACCAACCGCAGGGGCTTGCCGGCCCAAACGAAGGAGATCACGACGCTTTCCAGGCGTTGCATAAAGGACTTAGGAATAGGGGACAGTGTATGCCAAAAAAAAAAAAAAAAAAAAAAATAAAAAATACAAACGTTTCGGCAGATATACCATTTTGAGGAGATTACCCTGACCGACCGGAGTCAGAGGGAGGGTCCGCCACGTCGTGCACCGCTGAGTAAGCTGTGCCAAGACCGGGTATACATTCCGTTCGAAATATCCAACTGCACCCTCACATCCAGGTATGTAAATTCATCCACCCAACTTAGAGGTGTATGTGTGTCTACGCGGGGCAATGATGGATGAAGTGGGAACAGTACTGATTTGTTCCAATTTATATGGATACCAGAGTATCCACCAAATCGATCAAAAATGGCCAGTGCCGAATGTAGGGAAGAGGAAGCGACAGCCAGATAGTTTTTTTTTTTTTTTTTTAAAGGCTTGGATTACATCGCAGCAAAATCGCATGACGTTTGGGGTGCCATTAAGGGACAATGGCACCCAAACACGCATTGTGCAGCGATCGCTGCGCAATTTGGATTCCAGGTCACGAGGTGTGAATGGAACCTTTTAGCCTTTCCAACCACCTTAAGACAATGGGAGGTTCTGCATGGAATGTGTTCTGATGGGTTTTCTATCCCCATGTTTACTATAAGGATTGGAATATGGAACGTGTACTGAAGTGTTTTCTATAGGATTGGAATATGGAACGTGTACTGAAGTGTTTTCTATAGGATTGGAATATGGAACGTGTACTGAAGTGTTTTCTATAGGATTGGAATATGGAACGTGTACTGAAGTGCTTTCTATAGGATTGGAATATGGAACGTCTACTGAAGTGTTTTCTATAGGATTGGAATATGGAACGTGTACTGAAGTGCTTTCTATAGGATTGGAATATGGAACGTGTACTGAAGTGTTTTCTATAGGATTGGAATATGGAACGTGTACTGAAGTGTTTTCTAGAAGGATTGGAATATGGAACGTGTACTGAAGTGTTTTCTAGAAGGATTGGAATATGGAACGTGTACTGAAGTGTTTTCTAGAAGGATTGGAATATGGAACGTGTACTGAAGTGTTTTCTAGAAGGATTGGAATATGGAACGTGTACTGAAGTGTTTTCTAGAAGGATTGGAATATGGAACGTGTACTGAAGTGTTTTCTAGAAGGATTGGAATATGGAACGTGTACTGAAGTGTTTTCTATAGGATTGGAATATGGAACGTGTACTGAAGTGTTTTCTATAGGATTGGAATATGGAACGTGTACTGAAGTGTTTTCTAGAAGGATTGGAATATGGAACCTATATACTGAAGTGTTTTCTAGAAGGATTGGAATATGGAACGTGTACTGAAATGTTTTCTAGAAGGATTGGAATATGGAACGTGTACTGAAGTGTTTTCTATAGGATTGGAATATGGAACGTGTACTGAAGTGTTTTCTAGAAGGATTGGAATATGGAACGTGTACTGAAATGTTTTCTAGAAGGATTGGAATATGGAACGTGTACTGAAGTGCTTTCTATAGGATTGGAATATGGAACGTGTACTGAAGTGTTTTCTATAGGATTGGAATATGGAACGTGTACTGAAGTGTTTTCTAGAAGGATTGGAATATGGAACCTATATACTGAAGTGTTTTCTAGAAGGATTGGAATATGGAACGTGTACTGAAATGTTTTCTAGAAGGATTGGAATATGGAACGTGTACTGAAGTGTTTTCTATAGGATTGGAATATGGAACGTGTACTGAAGTGTTTTCTAGAAGGATTGGAATATGGAACGTGTACTGAAATGTTTTCTAGAAGGATTGGAATATGGAACGTGTACTGAAGTGTTTTCTATAGGATTGGAATATGGAACGTGTACTGAAGTGTTTTCTAGAAGGATTGGAATATGGAACGTGTACTGAAGTGTTTTCTATAGGATTGGAATATGGAACGTGTACTGAAGTGTTTTCTATAGGATTGGAATATGGAACGTGTACTGAAGTGTTTTCTAGAAGGATTGGAATATGGAACGTGTACTGAAGTGTTTTCTATAGGATTGGAATATGGAACGTGTACTGAAGTGTTTTCTATAGGATTGGAATATGGAACGTTTACTGAAGTGTTTTCTAGAAGGATTGGAATATGGAACGTGTACTGAAGTGTTTTCTAGGATAGGAATATGGAACGTGTACTGAAATGTTTTCTAGAAGGATTGGAATATGGAACGTGTACTGAAGTGTTTTCTAGAAGGATTGGAATATGGAACGTGTACTGAAGTGTTTTCTAGGATAGGAATATGGAACGTGTACTGAAATGTTTTCTAGAAGGATTGGAATATGGAACGTGTACTGAAGTGTTTTCTAGAAGGATTGAGATGTTTAATGATCGTGCTGTAACAGAGAACATTTGTATTCTCCCCTGTATGCTTTCCTTTTAATAACACCAATAAAAATATTGGAAAAGATCTAGAAAAGGGTCATTTACTAAAACTGCAGCAGCTGTGCCCAGTAACCAATCAGCTTCTAGCTTCAGCATGTTCACTTGTGCTTTGCCAGTGAAGGCTGGCAGCTGATTGGCTGTGGTGCAGACCTGTGTGTGGATGAGAGGCTGGGTGCCTTGCCTGAGGAGAGCTGTGATTAGCAGTGAGCGCGGCTCCTCTCCCTCTCTCCCTCACACACATGCCTGAACCCATCTCCTTGTGCAGGTACCTCCTCCTCCTCCTCCTCCCCCCTCCCCCTCCGCCTTTTGTTTTACTATCACAGGGAGAAGGAGAGAACAATTTCCTGTTGACACCGGAATATTTAGAAAGTGCAGGGAAGGAGGACCGGGAGAAGCTGGCTGGGGAAGTTTCCTGTGACTAGCAGCCAGGCCAGCCGTGCTCGGATGAGGAAAGTTTGTGTGGCCGGCCTGGCAGGCTGTATGTGTCATCATCGGGGAGTCAGGTGCGGGGGATCCAGGGGCTGAGCGCGCATACAGGACGGAGGACAAGGGACAGCTCGGCCTGCAACACACCACAAGGAATGTGATTTTCTCCTGCCTCTGCCCTCCTATGCTGTCTGCTGATGGCTGAAGCCTGGCTGGAGGAAGAGGAGGAGGAGCTGAGGGACAGTGCTGGCAACAGGAGACACAGGAGGTCCAACCTCAGCCAAGCTACAGGTAACCATGGGGATCAGGGATGGATGGGCACAGGGTCCTAGTCCTCAGGGACCTGCACTCACACCTGGTATACATGGACACCACATCACCCACATCCATTATTCTAGGAATAGATTGACGGGTCTAATGCAGCCTTTCTCTACCCCCCCCCCCCAGAATCTAAAGGAGGACCCCCACCCTTCTTCCTGCACTAAGCATGCTCCCCCATACAAGGGCCTGTTCACACTATGTGCACTCATCTGCGATTTCCCTCATGTAAGACGCAGGTAACTGCCATGTTCACACCACAACGCTGCGTTTCTCTGCGTTCCAGAGCTGTGCCTTGTATATTATTGTAGCACACACAAATGTGTGGAAGGGCCTATTTTATTCAACAATCTATTTTTATTATATACCATTTTAATATATTTTTTTGTATTTATTATTGTAATTATTATTATATATTTTATTGTGTTTTATTATTATTATTATTATCATATATTTTATTATTGAGTTTCTCTGCGTTCCAGAGCTGTGCTATTTTATGCAACATGTTTGCATATAATTGCATTGCAATTCACAGAAACATGTGTAAGGGCCTATTTTTCTTTTCAATAATATATTTTTACTAATAAATTTTAGTATTAAATTTTTTTATGGTGTTTTTATTAATATATTATTTTATTATTGTGTTTCTCTGTGTTCCAGAGCTGTGCCATTTTATGCAACATGTTTGCATATTATTGCACTGCAATGCACAGAAATGCGTGTAAGGGCCTAGTTTGTTTTTTGTTTTTCAACCATTTTTTTATTTTTGTGATTTATTTTTACTATATTTAATAATTGTATTTCTCTACGTTCCAGAGCTGTGCCATTTAATGCAACGTGTTTGCGTATTATTGCACTGCAACGCACAGAAACACGCGTAAGGGCCTATTTTTTTTTTTTTCAGTCATATTTTTATTTATTATTATTATCATCATCATGGATTTGATTTAAATCAAGTAGATTTAAATCACTAAAAAAAATAGCTTGATTTAAATCATCATTTTTAAAGAACTGTCATCCCTGTCCCTCAGTGGCTCCCCCTCTGACCCGCTGTTGATTTAGACAGTCCTATTCACTTTAATGGGACGGCTGGTGATGCGGCACAACAAGGTGAGGGACATGGTGGCAGCAGGTGAGTGGATGCCCACTAACATCCGCTGCCATGATGGATCTGAAATGACAGGTGCTCTTTAAATGTAAGGACTTATTCTTGCTGGTAGTTAGAATCTTCAAATATTTGCAAACAAAATGAAGGTTTCTTAAAAGGCATGCACCGATACCATTTCTTTTTACACAGTAATCAATGCATTTTTTTAAATCACACTGATTGCTGTATAAATGTGAATGGTCCCAAAATAACGCCAAAAGTGTCCGATGTGTCCTGCATAATGTCGCAGTCATGATAAAAAAAAAAAAAAAAAAAAAAAAAAAAAAAAAAAAAAATCGCTGATCGCCGCCATTACTAGTAAAAAAAAATTAACAAAAAATGCCATAAACTATCCCCTATCTTGTAGACGCTATAACTTTTGCGCATACCAAACACTTATTGCAAATTTTTTTTTTTTACCAAAAATATGTAGAATACGTATCGGCCTAAACTGAGGAAAAAAAAAATTTTTATATATATTTTTTGGGGATATTTATTATAGCAAAAAAGCTTTTTTTTTTTTTTTTTTTTTTTCCAAAATTGTCGCTTTTTGTGTTTATAGCGCAAAAAAAAAATAACCGCAGAGGTGATTAAATACCACCAAAAAAAAGCTTTTTGTGGGGATAAAAGGACGTCAATTTTGTTTGGCAGCCACGTCGCACGGCTGCGCAGTGGTCAGTTAAAGCGAGGCAATGCCAAATCGCAAAAAGTGCTCTGGTCTTTGGCCAGCCAAATGGTCCGGGGCTGAAGTGGTTAATAAACATTGCCGGCTGCTGTTTTTTTTTTTTTTGACAGCTCCAATTACCGGACTTCTTTAACACTGGGGAGACCCACTGACAGCTCAAAGAACCGAGCCTGAAAGTATCGGTTTCAGGTATCAGTGCATTTGCACGAGTACACATACTTGTGCAAATACTCTGTATCGGCACCGATACTAGTATCGGTGCAACCCTATTTCCTATTTAGAATAATAGGCTGTCAGGTTGGGATAAAGGAATATTCCTGAACTTTGTTTTATCTCAGGGTTACTGTGAAATTGTGTGAATGCATCAATGCAGTGCATGTTATCTCAGCTTGCAGAGCTTGGATTCATTGAATGAGTTTACCAAAATTGTAAATATTGCAGAATATATAGCCTCATGCTACAAATAATGAAGCTCCATTTCATGCTGAAAAAACTAAATTATTAATGTATCTTAAATATCATTAGATATATTTTTACTCCAAAAGCATTTTATTAAAATAAATTCACTAAAAATCAAAAAAAAAGATGATTTTTTTTTTTTTTAAATCAAAAAAAAAAAAATTGAATTATATCCACCCTGATTATTTTATAATTTTGTGTTTCTCTGCGTTCCAGAGCTGTGCCATTTGATGCAACTTGTATTCTTTCACGGCAATGCACAGAACCACGAGTAAGGGCTGGACAATAGTTTATATGGGTTCCAGTGGCATAGTGCAGTGCATACCAGGGCAGTCAAAAAAATTAGAGCAGTACTGGAACATGGCAAAATGCATTAAAAACACACTGGAATAAAAATAAAAATTTATATGTATGTGATCAGACTCAAGGCAGGGACAACCTCAGTCTCTTTAGGAAAACACCATGTTTAATGCACAGGAGATTTCCAAACAGAAGAAAAAGGGCATCTTGCCATCAAACAAAAATAAACTTCTGCTCTACCGAGCCTTACTGTGTCCGTAGTATGACCAGTCCTTGGTTATGTAGTAAATGTCCTTCCAAACGCAAACACTTTGTATCCAAAGTTAGGGAAAACAAGCAGCCATGCTCCTAGTTGCCTCCTCACATGGAGACACACACTCTCCCCGAGAGCGAGGACCAGCTGCCTTAATCAAGATCTGAAAGGAAAACATTAAGCTGCGGTCCATGGACTTTGGAGTCTGTCCCACCCAGAGCTCTATCAGACTCCCAATAAAACCAGCCCCGGAACGGACATTACCAATGCAGGGTAAAGAACTATCCTTCTTTACCCTGAAGTTTTTGTTGGTATTACCTTTTAAATTGTAAATCTAAGAATCTGTGGAGGGAAAATATATCTCATCAATTACATATCTCCCCCCTCTGCTCAAACTCTGGGGGGTTGAGCACCTTGGGCAAACAGACTGTAAACTCTGGAGAGGGCATCAGCGTTCGCTTGTTGGCTACCTGGTCTATGTTCTACTAAAGATTTTAAATTCTGTAGAGCCAAGAACCATCTGTTAACTTGCATTTTTCTCCTTATTTCGGGCCATCCATTTAAGTGGGGCATGGTCAGTTAGGAGCCTAAACTGTCGCCCTAATAATATTTTAAACTTTCAAGAGCCCATTTGATGGCTAAACATTCCCGTTCTACAATGGCTTACCTTTTTTCAGCAGGGGTCAATTTTCTGCTTAAGAACGCTATGGGGTGTTCCTCCCCATTCACCACTTGGGACAACACTGCACCTAATCCCACTTCTGAAGCATCCGTCTGCACTATAAATTCCTGTGTGAAATCTACGTGTATGTGGCCCCGCCCCTTTTCTCAAGCAGCCCAATCATTGGCTGCCGTTTGATAGCTGCTGGGTCCCGCCCACCCTTGGCCGGGTCCCGCCCACCCCGGCCGGGTCCCGCCCACCCCGACATTAATTTCAATTCTGACATCTCTGTTGTCAGTTTCACACACAGTTACTCGGCTTAGTGTGAAACCTGCCAGTGCCAATCAGTGCCGCCTGCCAGTGCCACCTCCAACCAGTGCCATGCCAAGCAGTGCCACCTGCCAGTTCCAAACCAGTGCCACCTTCCAGTGCCAACCAGTGCCACCTTCCAGTGCCACTGCCAATCAGTGCCACGTGCCAGCGCCACCTGCTAGTGCCAACCAGTGTCATGTCAGTTGCAAACCAGTGCCAACCAGTGCCACTGCTAATCAGTGCCAATCAGTGCCACCTGCCTAAGCCAACCAGTGCCACAGCCAGTGCCATCTGTACTGAGGACATCAAGTGTGTGGTAGAGTGACAGGAGCAAGCAGGGAAGAGTGGAGTGGGTGAGGTCTTTTTTTTTTTTTTTTTTTTTTAAATCGGCCTACAATATCGGCCACAAAAATTGGCATCATATCGGCCATAGGCCGCCCCAATTTCTAAATATTGGTATCGAGAAAAACCCATATCGGTCGACCTCTAGTACTAGCAACTGTTCAAGTCTCTCTCCTCAAACTTCATCTACTCTATATAACAGGTCATTTTCCATAGCAAAATGTGTGAATATGGCCTCCTCCCCTAGCTCTCTGGGTACCCGATTTATCACTTTTACCTGTTCCCTTGCCCTAGCTAAAGTGGGGTCCCTAAGCTGGGCTGTGCCAAAGTTTTCCCGGGTCGTGGGCAGGTCTAACTCTGGATGAGGGTTCTCTGTGTCACCTGCAAGGACCTCCAAGGGAAAATGGGCAGACTCTTTCTCTTCGTTCTGCTCCTCCAACGGTTCTGGGCAGTAGGAATCCGATCCCGCTGGGGGCCTTGCTCCCTTGGCGTTATCTCATAAATCCTAGAAAAAAGGGAAGTCTCGTCCAAGGACAGTGTTATACATGAGATTTGGGACTACTCCAACCTCATGGTCCATAGTGCCACAGGGAGATTCGATAGATAAAATGGCCGTGGGGTAGCACTTGGTATCCCCATGAATACAAACCACACCCATTAGCTGTCGCTGCAACTTTTGGGGGTTTACGAGACTGGCATGCACTAGAGTTACTAGACTGCCAGAATCCAGCAAGGCAGTCATCTGGCAACCATCCACTTTAATGACACAAATTTGTTTCTCAGTGCCGCCTGGCTGTTGTGGGGTGTCTCCTGGTGTAGCAACAAAAGAGCTTTTCTGGGTCATACTGTAATCCATAGATTCCTGGTTTAGTGGACAACTGGCGGCCAGGTGCCCCGGTTCTTGGCAATGCCAGCACACTATAGTACCCCCGATCCTGGCGGGTCTCCCTTTTGGTGATTGAACCTCTTCACTCCTTGCGCCTTAGGAACCTCCATCGCATTTACTTCCCTTTTCCCCCACTTTAGGGCGGGATCGCTTTTCCCTGGGTTGGTGGGCTCCTGTCTCTTGGAGAAGGATTCTGTGGGTACTACACCCCGAAGAAAATACTCAGTACACAAAGTACCGCTCGAGGGCCACCAATTCATTGGCATCTTTAGGATCAGCTCTCCCGGCAAACCGCTGTATAGGGGTTGGAAGGGCTCTCACAAAGCGGTCTACTGCGACTCTCTCCGAGATTTGGGCTTGGGTGACGACCTCTGGCTGTAACCACATCTGTGTGAGATGAATGAGGCCGTACATCTGGGACCTGGCAGGTTGGTCCACCTTAAATTGCCAAGCATGGACGCGCTGAGCTCTCACAGCCATTGTTACGCCAAAGCGGGCCAGAATCTCAGTTTTCGCCGTTTCATTTTGCTGGGCCTCAGCAGGATATGAATCAAAATAGGCCTTCTGTGGGTCCCCGGTCAAAAAGGGGGCAAGGACCTCAGCCCATTGGTCCTGGGGGTAGCCCTTCACGCTCTGCCACCCTCTCAAAAACCGTAAGGAAAGCCTCCACATCATCCTCGGTCGTCATTTTCTGTAATGCAGCATGCACTCGCTTGCGTAAATCTGCAACATTGTCCACATGTAGGACTTTGTCAGTCAGGGACTACACCTGAGTCTGTATGAGCTTATTGAAATCCTTCTGCTCCTGCATGGCCACTTGGGTAGCAGTTATCAACAAGCAGTTGATTTCTTGTTGGTCTATGTGTGCTTGCACCAGCTGTTTGATTAGTTCCTCCATTCTCTTATCAGTTTACTTACCAGTGAATTAATAAAAAAACAAAAAACAAATATTTTCTTAGCGTTCTGGCCCTTTAAGAGCGCTGGCTCTTATTTATTTTTTCAAAAATGCCGCTGCAAGAGGTACAGTCTCTGAGTCTTGTGCCCGCTTCAAGCCACCAATTGTAGGGGATCAGACTCAAGGCAGGGACAAACGCAGTCTCTTTAGGAAAACACCATGTTTAATACACAGGAGATTTCCAAACAGAAGAAAAAGGGCATCTTGCCATCAATCAAACAAAAATAAACTTCTGCTCTACCGAGCCTTACTGACCAGTCCTTGGTTATGTAGTAAATGTCCTTCCAAACGCAAACACTTTGTATCCAAAGTTAGGGAAAACAAGCAGCCATGCTCCTAGTTGCCTCCTCACATGGAGACACACACTCTCCTCGAGAGCGAGGACCAGCTGCCTTAATCAAGATCTTAAAGGAAAACATTAAGCTGCGGTCCATGGACTTTGGAGTCTTTCCCACCCAGAGCTCTATCAGACTCCCAATAAAACCAGCCCCGGAACGGACATTACCAACACAGGGTAAAGAACTATGCTTCTTTACCCTGAAGTTTTTGCTGGTATTACCTTAGATTGTAAAAATAAGAATCCGTGGAGGAACATATATCCCATCAATTACTTTTCCTGTCATTTTACCTTGTTTCACAGGCACCCTACTACAATAGCGCAAAGGAATCAGTTTAAAAATCATACATATACATACAAATATACACTGTGTATCTGATTAATAAAGTGCACAATAAAATAAACCATCAGGTCCATAATAATCATGTGAACAAATCTTCTTGTGTATGCTCCAACACCGTGAAAAATAAAGTGCAAACGTGCTTCAATAAACTTGCTTAAAGTGCTTCACCTGAAGTGATAACAAAATGCGCTCACCAGATCGCGTCGGCCACACAGTGACCTGAAAGCATGGCTAATGGGAAGGACTCCTTCATGCATCCCATTCCAATCAAGCAATCATATATGGAGGAAGCTGGATCCCAATCCACTTTGCAGGTATACAAATGTAGGTGTCTTCACTGCATATATCAATTTGCATCAAGTAGGTCTGTGAAATAGCTCCCCAACAAAGAGCCACAGAAGGCAGGATATAGTTTAATGCTGCTTTATGTTTTATTGCTTAAAAAGAGCACTTGCATAGTCCAGCATGAAATCGCAAACAATCCGCTCAGGAGGAAGCAGAAACCGGTCCGACGCCGGTATAAAATTTGCAATGTGCGTGGTGCATCTCAGCTGTGCAAGCAATGGTATAGGGCTCCTATGGTTGTGTCAGGCCTCACCTCCTATGCATTTCACGCTAGAGCCACTTCGTGATGAAGCGCGCATTTGGAGAGTTTATTTGAAAAAAATGCCCAACTGCACCTAAACTTCCATTTACCAGCAGCAGTGTACATGAGGCCTTACTATGTAAAAATATATTATGCATGGAATTTTATTTTTGAGGCATATTACACTAGTCATTCAAAACCAACTCCCCTTCTCCAGTGGCATCGCTCTGCCTTGACCTGAACCAGGGATGTCCTGCTCCCTCACTAGTGATGTGGATGCATTTGGGCCAATGAAGGAGCAGCTTCCAATAGGGAAAGTGACAAATGTAATTAGGCGGTGATGTTAGATATAACTAAATCAACTGTCATTTAGCATCTCAGAACATCACTGTATAACTAGCCTTAGGCCCCTTTCACACATGCGTACCGTCCGTTTCATCAGTTTGTCATCCGTTTTTTTTTACCTTAACCACTTGAGCCCCAGAATCATGTTTTCATGCAAAAATGGACCGTTTTTTTTTTCGTCTGAGCCGGGGTTTTTCTTGCGGAAGAAAAACGGGGCACTGATCTGTCCAAAAAAACTAATGTTGACGGAAGTGGCTGTAAATAGATGATCATCCATTTACATCCGTTTTTCCATAGAGATGCATTGATGTCCGTTTTTCATCCATCAACAGATGGATGAAATATGGACAAACGGTCTGCATGTGTGAAAGGGGCTTTACATGTTGCTGTCTAAAAGTGGTTGAAAATTCTTGAAAGTTACCATAATTCTGTTTATACACTTGGCAAATTTATTGATTTCAATTTGGTTTCCACCACAAATGTTTCCTGCTTGGCCACTAGCCAAACAGCGCACAACGATGTAAGTCGGTACAATGGCACGGCTGGGCAAATGGCCGTACAGGTATGTCTCCTTTAAATCGTGGCATTGTGGGCACGCTGGCGCTCCGTGACCGTGCCCATGGGTCCAGCAGACTTGATGTCCGCCGGGGGCCCACGATCGTGTCACGGAGCGGAAGGACGGGGAGATGCCTTGTGTAGACAAGGCATTTCCCCATTCTGCCTAGTGACATGACAGGGATCTACTGCTCCCTGTCATCGGGAGCAGTGATCGCTGTCATGTCAGTGGAAGCTCATCCCCCCAACAGTTAGAATACCTCCCTAGGACACACTTAACCCCTTGATCGCCCCTCAGTGTTTAACCCCTTCCCTGCCATTGTCATTTACATAGTAATAAGAGCATTTTTATAACACTGATCGCTGTATAAATGACAATGGTGTCAAAAGTGTCCGTCATAATGTCACAGTCACGATAAAAATCGCAGATCACTGCCATTACTAATTTAAAAAAAAAATATGAATGATAAAAATGCTATTTTTTTTTTTTTTTACCAAAAATATGTAGAATACATATCAGCCTAAACTGAGAAAAAAATTTAGTTTTTTTTATATATTTTTTGAGGATATTTATTATAGCAAAAAGAAAAAAATATTGCTTTTTTTTTTTTTTTTTTTTTTTTTCAAAATTGTCGCTTTTTTTTGTTTTATAGCGCAAACAATAAAAACCGCAGAGGTAATCAAATATCACCAAAAGAAAGCTCTATTTGTGGGAAAAAAAGGACATCAATCTTGTTTGGGTGCAACGTCGCACGACCACACAATTGTTAGTTAAAGAGACGCAGTGCTATGGTCAGGAAGAGGGTAAATCCTTCCGGGGCTATTGTGGTTAGGCAATCAACTGATAAAAATCGGGATAGGAATCAAGATGAAAATGCATTTTGAAGTTACATCTGAGTAGTTCTGGTTGATTTACACCCTATCTAATTTTCCTACATTTATTCACTATAAGTAACAATTGTGAACACTGAACAATAAGGTATTCATAAAAAAAAAAAAAAAAATCTCCCCAGGATCAGTGTGCACTTTGTGGTTTTCTTACAATAATCTGTGTATGTGGAATATCCTTGGTTTATTCTAGCATCACCAGCTGCAATTAGAGGGGTTGTTTAGTGTTATATGAGCGACTTTGCCTGCTATGTAGTACCCATAGAGCATGTTATACACAGCCATAATGGTTATAGCATTGTAAACATGGAAGTGATGTCACAATGTCACTTCCTGTTTACTCGGCTGCCAATGGTGCCTGTGTTAAAAAAATATACAGTATTTAGAATTGCCGAAAATGGCGATCTGAATACTTTGAAGTGCAAAGGAGGGATTGGAGGTCTTTTAGACCCCCAATCCCTTCATAAAGAGTACCTGTCACCACCTATTACTGTCACAAGGGATGTTTACAGCAATAAAAGTGATCAATTTTTTTTTTTTTTTTTTTTTAAACACAATTTAATAATATAAAAATAAATAAGAAAACTTTTTTTTTTAAAGCGCCCCCATCCCCGCGAGCTCGCGCAGCAAAGAAAACGCATACCGAAGTTGTGCCCGCATATGTAAACGGTGTTCAAATCACACATGTGAGGTATCGTCGCTATAGTCAGAGTGAGGGCAATAATTCTAGCACTGGACCTCCTCTGTAACTCTAACCTGGTAACCGTAAAAAATTTTAAAGCGTCGCCTATGGAGATTTTTAGGTACCGTAGTTTTGTTGCCATTCCACGAGTGTGTGCAATTATAAAATGTGACATGTTTGGTATCTATTTACTTAGGCCCCTTTCACACTGGGGCGGTAGCGGCCGAATACCGCGGTAAAACCGCGGTATTCGGCCGCTAGCGGTGCGGTTTTAACCCCCCGCTGGCGGCCGACAAAGGGTTAAAACCCCTCGTATAGCGCGCTGTCCCATTGATTTCAATGGGCAGGAGCGGTGATTACACCGCTCCTTCACCGCTCCAAAGATGCGGCCTGCAGGAGATTTTTTCTTCTCCTGCCAGCGCACCGCTTCAGTGTGAAAGCCCTCGGGCTTTCACACTGAACAAACAGCGGAGGCTGTTTAGGGGCGGTTTGCAGGCGGTATTTTTAGCGCAATAACGCCTGCAAACCGCCCCAGTGTGAAAGGGGTCTTAGTAACATCATCTTTCACATTATACAAAAAAAATTGGGCTAACTTTACTGTTTCGTTTTTTTTAAATTCTTGAAAGTGTCCCTTTTCCCAAAGGGTTGCGTTTAAAACACCGCTGCACAAATAACGTGTGACATAAAATATTACAACAATCGCCATTTTATTCTCTAGATTCTCTGCTAAAAATATATATATAATGTTTGGGGGTTCTAAGTAATTTTCTAGCAAAAAATACGGATTTTAACTCGTAAACACCAAATGTCAGAAATAGGCTTAGTCATGAAAGGGTTAACCAGCTAACACAATACAGCCTAAGCTGCCCGATCCCTGCATTATATGTGCTCCTAACTCATAGAAAAAGAGAAAAATTAGAAAAAAGATCCAGAGAAGAAAAGGAAAGATGTCAGAGTGAACAAAAAGTCAAGGATTCTAGAGGAGATGGGGGAGGAAGGGGTACACAAGAGGGGGAAAAAAAGGGAAAGGGGGAGTAGGGGATGGGAGGGAAGGGGGGTGGAAGAGTGGAGATCCGGCAGTGGTGAATTTACACTCACCAGTAGTGCAAATAGATCATGTGGTGGTTGGTCGGCTATTGTCCGAGAAGTGTCACGCCATAGCCTCCATGCCTTAGAATGCTTCTCTTGTTTATTTTGGGCCGTAAGGATTAAATCCTCTAATTTCTTGATGTCTTTTACTCTACTTAACAAAGTCCCAATAGAGGATAGCATGCCGTTCTTCCATAACAGGGGGATCCAGGATTTGTCGGCATTCAGTAAGTGTCGTACGATTGACTTTTGGTAGAGTTTCGCTGGAATCCAGGTAACATGCAGCAGGAAGAAAGCCGGGTCGTCTGGAATCTTATGGTCTGTGAATTTTTGGGTCAAATGCCGTACAGTTGTCCAAAAGTGTTTCAACCGAGGGCAAGACCAAAAAATGTGAAGGAGTGTCCCACTGTCTGCTTGACATCTCCAACATCTATCCATGGTGGTCGGGTAATATTTGTGCAGAAGAGGCGTATAGTACTACCTAGTTCGAATTTTACAATTAGTCTCCTGAATTTTTGTACAGATTGAAGACTTTAAGGAGAACCTGAGGATGTTTTGTATCTGGTTCGTCGTAAAGGAGCGTTGTAGGTCAACCTCCCACTTCTGTCAGAACGAGAGATGTGGTTTTTCAGAGGGGGAGTTAAGTGATGCATACGTTTTGGACAGCACCTGTGGCAACATCCCTTCATCCAGGCAATAGTCCTTGAAGGTTGTCGGAGTACAATTAATGTGGGCTGGGTTTGCAAGAGAGTGTAAAAAGTAGGGGTGCAACGGATCAAAAATCTTACGGATCGGATCGATCCTCGGATCAGAGTCACGGATCGGATCATTTTCGGATCAGCAAAAAAAAAAAAACAAAACACAAAAATCTTGTTACACCCACCGGAGTTTTAGATTTAAAAGCTATTTTCAACACAAAACCGAGCTTATATGCATAAATACAGTATTTGTGCATATAAGCTCAGTTTTGTGTTGAAAATGGCTTTTAAATCTAAAACTCCGGTGGGTGTAAGAAGATGTCCGCTTGCCCCCTTCTCACTCTATCATTATTGTACTGTGCAGGAGTGTGGGGTGTAGCAAGATGGCGGCGATGAAACATCACTTCCTGTCGAGACAGCGGCCGCTTCCGGGTGTACCAAGATGGCCGCCGCTCCGGAGCTAGGCCGAAGCCGCGGCCTTTCCTATGGCTGAGGCCGAAAAAGTGCTCCGCGGATCGCGGGTGTGCCGATCCGCGGAGGATGATCCGCACGGATCGGCAACGATCCGTTGCACCCCTAGTAAAAAGTGATGTAGCCGAATAGCACTCCAAAAAGACAGTCGAAAAGTGACCGGTATCCATCGTTAATGCCTGGAGGGGAGGCCAATGGTCTCCCTCTAGGAAATGAGATGCGCTGTCACGTCCCGCTTGGGTGAGCGCCCTGTATTCGGATTGTCCAAGTCCTGGAGGGAATGCTGGGTTACCCAGAATGGGGCACAAATAAGAGTCTTTAGTGGAGAGCGAGGCAGAGATGATTGTTTTGGAGCACATACTGAGAGTGGTATCAATGATAGGGTGGGATTTCAGCGTAGGAGGTAGGCGATCAAAACACCACAGCACTCCTTTCAAGTTGACCTCAGTCTGGGCCTGTTCTAGTTGTGTCCAAAGTTTATTCTTATAGTGCCTATTCCAATCAATGATTTTTCCAAGGTGTACGGCTAGGTAATAGTTTTGCAAGTCTGGTAGAGCTAAACCTCCACAATGTTTGGGTAAGGTAGTGCCTGGGTAAGCGAGGTTTCGAGTTAGCCCAGATAATTTCAACAAAGAGTGGGTGAGCTTGCTGAAAGTACTGGGACGATATCTTTATCGGAAGGGCCTGGGCTTCTGGGTCCACCTTCCTCTCTTTTAATGAGAACCTTACTTCTTTTGCTAATCCTATTGTAACACCCTTTGCTCTTCTGGTGGGGAATCCCCGTAGTACTATGTTGGATAGAACTTAGAGTATAACTTTACATTTGAATCTAATGGTAAATGTGTTTTTCTGTAGAAATATTATACTGAGTACCGTTTTCTTTTAAAACCTTATGTCTTTTTTCCGGGGTGTTTAGCCCTAATAAATTATATGTTAAAACATTTTATATTGTCATTTTATCTCTTCTCTTCCTCTCCTCCCCAACTCCCTGTCCCACATTCTCTCCGCCCCCATCCCTAGGCGAGTGTGGACATTAGGAGGGCTCCTTAAAGCCAGAAGATGGGGACCTAAACCTAGGACCAGAGAGAGAGCCAAGAAAAAAGGAGCATTCTATACTTTTGGCACAATATATTCTTCTCCCCTAGCTACCTTCCTCCCTTTTACTCCCCCCTCCTAGTGATCTTATATATTAGGGCCTTGACCTTTCCCTGGTCTTGAGTAGGCTGTTAATTTCTCCAGTTGTCTTCTCTACCCATCTAATTAGTACCCCTGCTAGATCCCCTTCCCCTCGAGCTCAGGGTATACGGTTTGAAGCTCCCCAGGTGCCCGTGTTTCCCATTTCTTTCTTTATTATTATTCCCCCCCCCCTTCCATCTGATCTTTATATGTCACTATCTTTATTACCTCCTCTATACCCCTGCCCTATTGTCTCTTCAGGGACTTATTCTTCTTAGGGATCAGTAGCCATTGGTCTTCTTCCATTATTAGTCTTTTTTCCTTAGCTTCCAACCATCCGGGTAAATCTGGACCATGGATCTAAAGGTTTTTAACAAAAACCTTGTAACTCTTCTGGGAATCTCAGTTTTGCTGAGCGACCTTCCTTCCGGCCTACTTAGCAGGCTGGGAAACCCCAGTTATACAGTATGTTTTGCTTGCGCATCTTCTCCAGGAGGGGTTTTAAGGGCCTCCTTCTCAATGTTTCCTGTGATAGATCCGCAAAAATCTGTGAGTTTGCGCTGTCATATTTTAATGGCTCTTCAGCTTTCGCCATATTTGTGCTTTTTTTTCATAGTGATGGAACCTGATTGTTATGTCTCTTGGGGTTTCCGGCGGTACTCCTTGTGGTCTTCTAATCCTGTGCACCCTTTCTATTTTTAGTAATTCTGGTGTTGGTCTACCCAACAAAGGATTAAAGATTTTTCTCATTGCTTCTATTAAGTCCTCTCCTTCCTTCACTTCTGGTAGGCCACTGATTCTTCGATTTTTTTTTTTTTTTTTTTTTTTTTTTAACTTGTATGGCATATTTCTTTGTTCCAGTCGTAGATTTTCCATTTCCTCTGTTAATTCTTTTATAATTTGCGTGTGTGTGTATATCCGTTTTCTTCTCTGTGTCTTCTACTCTTGTTAAGATCTGGAGGTGACGAGGGAGCTAGACAGCAGGAGGTCTTAAGAGGAATGAAGAGAACGAGTAGGTTGGTATTTAGAGACTAGGCTAGTGATGTAGTTGGGGGCTAAATTGTGGATGGCTTTGTAAGTAGGTAGTGTTTTGAATTTAATTTGTTGGGTGAGCGGAAGCCAGTGGAGGGATTGACAGAGAGGAGTAGCAGACACAGAGCGATTTGGTAAGGTGGATGAGTCTGGCAGCAGCATTCCTGATGGATTCAAGGGGTGATAAACTATGTACAGGTAAGCCAATGAGAAGGGAGTTGCAGTAGTCGAGGCGAGAGATGACCAGCAAGTGAATTAAGAGCTTTGTTGTGTTATTGGTTAGAAAGGGGCGTATTTTGGAGATGTTGCGGAGGTTGAGACAGCGAGATTTGGACAGTGATTGGCCATAGTGCTTAAAAGAGAGTTCAGAGTACAGGACTACACCTAGAACCTTGGCATGCGAGGATGGGCTTATAGTTGTGCCATCGATTTTGACAGAGAGATCGGGGAAGGGACACATGGGCGAGGAAGAATTATAAGTTTGGTTTTGGATAGATTGAGTTTGAGGAAGTGGTGTGACATCCAGAATGATATATCTGATAGTAAATTAGTGATACGAGAGGAGACGGAGGGAGTGAGCTGAGGGGTAGAGAAATAGATTTGGGTGTCCTCAGCGTAGAGGTGGTACGCTGACCCAGGGAAGAGATGTAGATTGAAAATAGGAGAGGTCCAGGAACAGAACCTTGGGGGACCCCAACAGAGAAAGGAAGAGGGAGATCTTTATTTCCTTCTTCAGCCAACACACCTTTTTATCTTTGTCTAGTTCCTTTTATTATATCTTTATAGACTCTTTTAGTTCACCACTTATTGTATATCCAGTGTCTAGGTATAAAAAACAAAAAGCGCTGTGATGCTAAATAACTAGTAATTACACATAAAATCAAGTGAGGCTGCTATCAAAAAAGAGTGTTATCAGGATCACTTAAAATCGAATAAATTATGGTGTTTTGAAGCGCTTCACAATGTGATAAATGGATGAATAAATAATTAATACGCCACTAAAAAATACTCAAATCCAGCAGTGAGTAAAATATTCCTTAAAAATAAATCCAACAGTAGAAAATTGTGTGAGATAATAAAAAATAGTGTGAGATAATAAAAAATTAGTGACACCAAATGTGTAAGAAGATCCACATAAAAAAATAAAAATGATAAATATGAAATGTTCAAAGAGTTCAATCTGTACAGATGTATAATCTGGTTAACATAGAGACTTAATCAAGTCCCACTAGCAAAGTTCTAGAGAGAAGCACACACTTGCTAAATTGGGGTGCTAATTGATAACAATGTTTCTTATGCTTCTATTTCCATCAGATGTGACGATCACAGACCGACCTCGCAGATAAGAGAAAAACAGATCATTGTGCAATGATCTTGATACCAGGTACACAGGCAAAACTTGTATCTGATCTACTCACATGCGCCTTATAGTGATAAGGCGTATGCAGGTTTCTATATAGCAGTCAGCCGCCTCAGACAGGAGCAGAGTCGCTGCAGTACACTGTTTGATACTGCCAGTCTGCACAGAGCGTCCTTGGCTCCTCCCACGCGTTGCGTCGCGGTCACGTGACTTTTTCCTCCTGTTATCAATTAGCACCCCAATTTAGCAAGTGTGTGCTTCTCTCTAGAACTTTGCTAGTGGGACTTGATTAAGTCTCTATGTTAACCGGATTATACATCTGTACAGATTGAACTCTTTGAACATTTCATATTTATAATTTTTATTTTTTTATGTGGATCTTCTTACGCATTTGGTGTCACTAATTTTTTATTATCTCACACTATTTTTTATTATCTCACACAATTTTCTACTGCTGGATTTATTTTTAAGGAATATTTTACTCACTGCTGGATTTATTTGAGTATTTTTTAGTGGCGTATTAATTATTTATTCATCCATTTATCACATTGTGAAGCGCTTCAAAACACCATAATTTATATCCAGTGTCTGACACCCTGCACGGTTTCATAGTTCTGTTTTCCCCTTCACCAATTTCCCTTCTCTCGTACGTTTTTTCTTCTCTGCTGGGATGCCCTGCTTACTGCAGGACAATTCTCTGCTCCCGTTTTTAAACAGTCTTGTTTAAATATAAACCAAGATGCAGTGGGGAAAAGAAAGGCAGGTGGCAATTCCAAAATTTGCACTTGAATGTTTATATGAAAAAAGAAAAAAATAATTGTAAAATTAATAACTCGCCAATCAGGAGAGATGAGGGTCAAACAGGATTTTTTTTTTTCTTTTCCCACTTAAGAGTCTCCTGGCCGATGTCCCAGGGTCCCTCTGTGTTAATTTACACTTTTGAGTTATTGGCTGTTGCTATTGTATTCCTCCTTAAAGCGGTTGTATAGTCAATTTTTTAACTTTTACCTACAGGTAAGCCTATAATAAGGCTTACCTGTAGGTAAAAAAAGATATCTCCTAAACCTGTACGGTTTAGGAGATATTCCCCTTGCTATGAGCCGCTGACTGCAGCGGCGCATGCGCACAGGGGATTCTCGGCTGAAGGCCCGACAGATGCCAGACCTTGCCGGGAAAGAAATCTCCCGCGCGCATGCTGTGATGACATTGCGGCTCCAGCCACTCACAGCGCTGGAGCCGCGATACCCGGAAGACACGCCGAGGCAACATGTCAGCTACCTCGGCGTGGACCAGGTAAGATACCGACGCCTCATTCTAAGGTAAGTATTTCATAATGAGCTTGTATGCAGTGCATACTAGCTCATTATGCCTTTTTGCCTTACAGGGGTATAAAAAAAAAAGAAGTGTCAGCAGGTATACAACGGCTTTAACTGTTCAAGTCCTCTTCGTGCGTGACTTCATTATTTTGAGCTCTATGAGCCCTTTTTGTTTTTCCTAATGACAGGGATGCTCGGCTCTCGCCTCCACTTCGGGTCTAGCTGCCCAAGCTAGAGTCCCGGTCACTTCTGGGCTTTCCTGAGCCCTCTCTGTTCTCCCACTGGAGGTCCTTGCTGCTTCCGAGCCGCCTTCAGGTCTCCTTCGGCTTGCTTGTGCCTTCGCTTCACTCCCTCCGAGATCTGGCTGCAGGGGATTATATAGCACAGGGGTCTCCAAACTTTTTCTAAATGAAGGGGCAGTTTACTGTCCTTTATACATTAGGGAGGCCAGACTGTGGCCAGCGGGAGTAGAAAATGTCCTGGAGTCAGTGGAAGTAAACAGTGCCTCACTTTTTATTAGGGGAGGAATAGTGCATCATTGGTGTCGGTGGGCTGAATAGTGCCCCATCATTGGTGTCGGTGGGCTGAATAGTGCCCCATCATTGGTGTCGGTGGGCAGAATAATGCCCCATCATTGGTGGGCAGAATAGTGCCCCATCATTGGTGGGCAGAATAGTGCCCCATCATTGGTGGGCAGAATAGTGCCCCATCATTGGTGGGCAGAATAGTGCCCCATCATTGGTGGGCAGAATAGTGCCCCACCATTGGTGGGCAGAATAGTGCCCCACCATTGGTGGGCAGAATAGTGCCCCACCATTGGTGGGCAGAATAGTGCCCCACCATTGGTGGGCAGAATAGTGCCCCACCATTGGTGGGCAGAATAGTGCCCCACCATTGGTGGGCAGAATAGTGCCCCACCATTGGTGTCGGTGGGTGGAATGGTTATCCACTTTTGGTGTCAGTGGCAGGAACTATGCCCTGCTGTTGCTGACAGTGGGGAAAATAATGGCCCAAGGGCCAGATAAAAGCAAGCAAAGGGCCACAGTTTTGAAGGCAATTGATGTAGCACTTTGATTAGGATATGTTAGATGTATTTCCTGCCATTAGCACAGATACATTGTTTACTAGATTGAAATCATTTGTTACTCAGAACTTTGCTATCACCCATTTATTTTTATTTTTTTTGCAATTCATCTTGAGTCCAGCATGTGAAAAGATGAAGGATGGTTTTTATTAAAGCAGACAGGATGTAAAAGTTGTTGTTTTTGTTTTTCTTGTATTGTAGGCTTCAAAGGTCTTTATTTGCTGCAAATCAAAGGGTAATGCACGGTTTGGTTAATATTCTATAATGCAGTAAAGCACTTTTTTCTTTTTTCTTTTTTTTTTCCTTTTAAAAGTGTACATTGACATGGACTCCTTATTGTATTTCTCCTAACTGCGTCTGTGTCTTCTATCCATAATCAAAATATAGAGCGTTATCTCCACTTCAAGGCCATCTGGACATTCTTTAACCCGACTATTTGGTAATAATTCACTCGAATGATCAGTTTCATATAGAAAAAAGGAAGTTTTTGAGTGCCACATGCTTGGATGGTACTGAACAGAGCATTTAGGTCCCATACAAGGTGACACATTGATTTAACCACTTGCCGACCGCCTCACGCCTATATACGTGAGCAGAGCGGCACGGGCAGGCAAAATCACGTACCTGAAACGTGATTGCCTTCCCGCGGGTGGGGGGTCCGATCGGACCCCCCCCCGGTGTCAGCTGCAGTCGGCATTTGGTTGGAAGCGATGAGAGACGAGGGGGAGGCCATCCGATCGTGGCCCCCCCCTCGCGATCGCTCCCAGCCAATGAAAAACACCCCCTGCCTCTGTATAGTACACAGAGGCAGAGGATGTGATGTCATCTCTCCTCGGCTCGGGAGTTTCCGTTCCAGCGCCGAGGGGAGATGACATGTAAGTGCACCAACACACACACACACACACAGTAGAACATGCCAGGCATACATTACACCCCCGATCCCCCCCCAATCACCCCCCCCCCCCCCCCCGTCACAAACTGACACCAAGCAGGTTTTTTTTTTTTTTTTTTCCTGATTACTGCATAGTGTCAGTTTGTGACAGTTAGCAGTGTTAGGGTAGTGACTGTTACCCCCCTGTAGGTCTAGGGTACCCCCCTTACCCCCCCTAATAAAGTTTTAACCCCTTGATCACCCCCTGTCACCAGTGTCACTAAGCGATCATTTTTCTGATCGCTGTATTAGTGTCGCTGGTGACGCTAGTTAGGGACGTAAATATTTAGGTTCGCCGTCAGTGTTTTATAGTGACAGGGACCCCCATATACTACCTAATAATTGTTTTAACCCCTTGATTGCCCCCTAGTTAACCCTTTCACCACTGATCACCATATAACCGTTACGGGTGATGCTGGTTAGTTCGTTTATTTTTTATAGTGTCAGGGCACCCGCCGTTTATTACCGAATAAAGGTTTAGCCCCCTGTAGGTCTAGGGTACCCCCCTAATAAAGTTTTAACCCCTTGATCACCCCCTGTCGCCAGTGTCGCTAAGCGATCATTTTTCTGATCGCTGTATTAGTGTCGCTGGTGACGCTAGTTAGGGACGTAAATATTTAGGTTCGCCGTCAGTGTTTTATAGCGACAGGGACCCCCATATACTATCTAATAAATGTTTTAACCCCTTGATGGCCCCCTAGTTAACCCTTTTACCACTGATCACCGTATAACCGTTACGGGTGACGCTGGTTAGTTCGTTTATTTTTTATAGTGTCAGGGCACCCGCCGTTTATTACCGAAAAAAGGTTTAGCCCCCTGATCGCCCGGCGGTGATATGCGTCGCCCTAGGCAGCGTCAGATTAGCGCCAGTACCGCGAACACCCACGCACGCACCGTACACGCACCGTACACCGCCCTATAGATGTATAGTATCTGAACGCATCAATATCAGATCCGATCAGATCTATACTAGCGTCCCCAGCAGTTTAGGGTTCCCAAAAACGCAGTGTTAGCGGGATCAGCCCAGATACCTGCTAGCACCTGTGTTTTGCCCCTCCGCCCGGCCCAGCCCAGCCCACCCAAGTGCAGTATCGATCGATTACTGTCACTTTTTTTTGTAGCGTTTTGGTGAACTGGCAAGCACCAGCGGCCTAGTACACCCCGGTCGTAGTCAAACCAGCACTGCAGTAACACTTGGTGACGTGGCGAGTCCCATAAGTGCAGTTCAAGCTGGTGAGGTGGCAAGCACAAGTAGTGTCCCGCTGCCACCAAAAAGACAAACACAGGCCCGTCGTGCCCATAGTGCCCTTCCTGCTGCATTCGCCAATCCTAATTGGGAACCCACCGCTTCTGCAGCGCCCGTACTTCCCCCATTCACATCCCCAACCAAATGCAGTCGGCTGCATGAGAGGCATTTATATATCCTCCCAAGTACCCCTACCCAACGAACCCCCCCAAAAAAGATGTTGTGTCTGCAGCAAGCGCGGATATAGACGTGACGCCCACTATTATTGTCCCTCCTGTCCTGACAATCCTGGTCTTTGCATTGGTGAATGTTTTGAACGCTACCATTCACTAGTTGAGTATTAGCGTAGGGTACAGCATTGCACAGACTAGGACACACTTTCACAGGGTCTCCCAAGATGCCATCGCATTTTGAGAGACCCGAACCTGGAACCGGTTACAGTTATAAAAGTTACAGTTACAAAAAAAAAGTGTAAAAAAAAAAAAAAAAACACAAACAAAAATAAAAAAAAATAGTTGTCGTTTTATTGTTCTCTCTCTATTCTCTCTCTCTATTGTTCTGCTCTTTTTTACTGTATTCTATTCTGCAATGTTTTATTGTTATTATGTTTTATCATGTTTGCTTTTCAGGTATGCAATTTTTTATACTTTACCGTTTACTGTGCTTTATTGTTAACCATTTTTTTGTCTTCAGGTACGCCATTCACGACTTTGAGTGGTTATACCAGAATGATGCCTGCAGGTTTAGGTATCATCTTGGTATCATTCTTTTTAGCCAGCGGTCGGCTTTCATGTAAAAGCAATCCTAGCGGCTAATTAGCCTCTAGACTGCTTTTACAAGCAGTGGGAGGGAATGCCCCCCCCCCACCGTCTTCCGTGTTTTTCTCTGGCTCTCCTGTCTCAACAGGGAACCTGAGAATGCAGCCGGTGATTCAGCCAGCTGACCATAGAGCTGATCAGAGACAAGAGTGGCTCCAAACATCTCTATGGCCTAAGAAACCGGAAGCTACGAGCATTTTATGACTTAGATTTCGCCGGATGTAAATAGCGCCATTGGGAAATTGGGGAAGCATTTTATCACACCGATCTTGGTGTGGTCAGATGCTTTGAGGGCAGAGGAGAAATCTAGGGTCTAATAGACCCCAATTTTTTCAAAAAAGAGTACCTGTCACTACCTATTGCTATCATAGGGGATATTTACATTCCCTGAGATAACAATAAAAATGATTTAAAAAAAAAAAAAAATATGAAAGGAACAGTTTAAAAATAAGATAAAAAAGCAAAAAAATAATAAAGAAAAAAAAAAAATAAATAAAAAGCACCCCTGTCCCCCCTGCTCTCGCGCTAAGGCGAACGCAAGCGGCGGTCTGGCGTCAAATGTAAACCGCAATTGCACCATGCATGTGAGGTATCACCGCGAAGGTCAGATCGAGGGCAGAAATTTTAGCAGTAGACCTCCTCTGTAAATCTAAAGTGGTAACCTGTAAAGGCTTTTAAAGGCTTTTAAAAATGTATTAATTTTGTTGCCACTGCACGTTTGTGCGCAATTTTAAAGCATGTCATGTTTGGTATCCATGTACTCGGCCTAAGATCATCTTTTTTATTTCATCAAACATTTGGGCAATATAGTGTGTTTTAGTGCATTAAAATTTAAAAAAGTGTGTTTTTTCCCCAAAAAATGTGTTTGAAAATCGCTGCGCAAATACTGTGTGAAAAAAAAAAAAATGAAACACCCACCATTTTAATCTGTAGGGCATTTGCTTTAAAATAATATATAATGTTTGGGGGTTCAAAGTAATTTTCTTGCAAAAAAAAATAATTTTTTCATGTAATCAAAAAGTGTCAGAAAGGGCTTTGTCTTCAAGTGGTTAGAAGAGTGGGTGATGTGTGACATAAGCTTCTAAATGTTGTGCATAAAATGCCAGGACAGTTCAAACCCCCCCCAAATGACCCCATTTTGGAAAGTAGACACCCCAAGCTATTTGCTGAGAGGCATGTCGAGTCCATGGAATATTTTATATTGTGACACAAGTAGCGGGAAAGAGACAAATTTTTTTTTTTTTTTTTTTGCACAAAGTTGTCACTAAATGTTATATTGCTCAAACATGCCATGGGAATATGTGAAATTACACCCCAAAATAAATTCTGTTGCTTCTCCTGAGTATGGGGATACCACATGTGTGGGACTTTTTGGGAGCCTAGCCGCGTACGGAACCCCGAAAACCAAGCACCGCCTTCAGGCTTTCTAAGGCCGTAAATTTTTGATTTCACTCTTCACTGCCTATCACAGTTTCGGAGGCCATGGAATGCCCAGGTGGCACAAACCCCCCCCCAAATTACCCCATTTTGGAAAGTAGACACCCCAAGCTATTTGCTGAGAGGTATAGTGAGTATTTTGCAGACCTCACTTTTTGTCACAAAGTTTTGAAAATTGAAAAAAGAAAAAAAAAATTTTTTTTTCTGGTCTTTCTTCATTTTCAAAAACAAATGAGAGCTGCAAAATACTCACCATGCCTCTCAGCAAATAGCTTGGGGTGTCTACTTTCCAAAATGGGGTCATTTGGGGGGGGGTTTGTGCCATCTTGGCATTTTATGGCCTTCAAAACTGTGATAGGTAGTGAGGAGTAAAATCAAAAATGTATGCCCTTAGAAATCCTGAAGGTGGTGCTGGGTTTTCGGGGCCCCGTACGCGGCTAGGCTCCCAAAAAGTGCCACACATGTGGTATCCCCATACTCAGGAGAAGCAGCTGAATGTATTTTGGGGTGCAATTCCACATAGGCCCATGGCCTGTGTGAGCAATATATCATTTAGTGACAACTTTTTGTAATTTTTTTTTTTTTTTTTTGTCATTATTCAATCACTTGGGACAAAAAAAATAAATATTCAATGGGTTCAACATGCCTCTCAGCAATTTCCTTGGGGTGTCTACTTTCCAAAATGGGGTCATTTGGGGGGGGTTTTGTACTGCCCTGCCATTTTAGCACCTCAAGAAATGACATAGGCAGTCATAAACTAAAAGCTGTGTAAATTCCAGAAAATGTACCCTAGTTTGTAGACGCTATAACTTTTGCGCAAACCAATAAATATACGCTTATTGACATTTTTTTTACCAAAGACATGTGGCCGAATACATTTTGGCCTAAATGTATGACTAAAATTTAGTTTATTGGATTTTTTTTATAACAAAAAGTAGAAAATATCATTTTTTTTCAAAATTTTCAGTCTTTTTCCGTTTATAGCGCAAAAAATAAAAACGGCAGAGGTGATCAAATACCATCAAAAGAAAGCTCTATTTGTGGGAAGAAAAGGACGCAAATTTCGTTTGGGTAAAGCATTGCATGACCGCGCAATTAGCAGTTAAAGCGACGCAGTGCCGAATTGTAAAAAGTGCTCTGGTCAGGAAGGGGGTAAATCCTTCCGGGGCTGAAGTGGTTAAAGCGTAACTCTACTTTTGTTGAGAAACAAACATTCCCCTCCTGGGTGATCTATGTACATTGCAAGGATTATAACAACCTTTGTTGCTGATTCCTACTTTTTGCTATTTTGATAAAATCCCTGTTTGTTCCTCTGTGCTCAGTGGTTTCATAATTATCAATCAGCTGTGCAGCTGCAGAGCACTAATGAGGAAATCTGCTGGGCCTGCCTGCATCCCCTTAGACGTGTTCCTTTTCGGAGCATCTTCCCAAAAATTAAAACTTTCTTCCAGGTGATGCTTTAAATCTGACTTGTATCTTGGGCAGACACTTTTGGGAAAATCGGTGATCCAATCACACAAGCAGGAAATGTTTCTTGGGGGTGGTCAGTACACATTTTGTGTACAGAATACCTCCAGGTAGTTATATTGCATTGCATTTTCAGAAAATTACAGATTTGCAGATTGAAAAGGAAAGGTAATTTTTAATAACATTCAATTACAATATGACCACGAAAGTGGAGTTACCCTTTAATAAAACTGGAGAGTGCAAAATCTGGTGCAGCTGTGCATGGTAGCCAATCAACTTTTGACTTCAGTTTGTTCAATTCAGCTCTGACAAAAAACCTGGAAGCTGATTGGTTTCTATGTACATCTGCACCAGATTTTGCACTCCCCAGTAAATCAACCCCAATGTATCTCTGAGAGCCTACTGAGCAAGGTGTATTGAAAGAATGTATTGGGCTCAATACAAGTGAGCAAAAATGAACTAGAACTAAAAGCTCTGATTGTGGGGGAAAAAAAAGACATCACTTTTATTTGGGTACAGCGTCGCACGACCATGCAATTTTCAGTGAAAGCAATGCAGTGCCGTATCAGAAAAAATGGCCTAGTCAGGAAGTGGCAAGTGGAAGTAAAACCTTCCGGAGCTGAAGTGGTTAAAGGGCCATCAGAGGAACTTCTTACTCTCATCCAACCAAAAGCAGGAGAATCACCAAGAAAAAAATACTCGCAGTGTAGTATTTGTTATAAATCACGAGTTAAAAAATATAAAACAACTATGATCCACCTGGACAGGTTGCTTGAGCATAGGTAGGTAAGTAACAACTTACCACCAAATCACAAAATGGGGAATGGCGGCTGGACCTTGAGTGTATAACAGTTGATTCTAGCAGTCCATATAAAGTGCAATGGAAACATAGGACTAATAAAAAAAACTTACATAAGGTGCTGCCACACTGAAGACAGAATAGCGGTTGGACCTCAGGCATGTAAATAATCAATCAACTTGGGTACAACCAGCCTGCCATATTCTCTTGCAAATATCGCTAGTTCCCCCCGTCCCCGCCAGGAGAAGACAATGGCCTGGCAGGAGAAATTCCCACGTTAACACTGTCTGTGTTGATGGGAGGAATTGGGCGAATATCTTTGGATGTAATGTGGTATAAAAGGACAATTCCTGGTGATTTGGACAAAGCTCGGGACGTGATCGGCCTTGCAAGCACCGAGCAGCTCAATTTCAGCTAAACCAGGTAGAAAATGATGCGCTGATTAGGCAATGATGCAGTTATTATTTGGATATTCAGGCAGCCACGGGTGTGGTGTCTACCTGAATACTGTAGCCGACAGTGGAGTGTGGATGAGGAAATTTATTGATTTTTCTTTTTCGGACTATAGGCTGAGAGAAAATTGAGCAGGGTATGGCTACCTTAGAACAGACAAAAGATGGTCCATATCTCAGACATTTCTATGCATTGTGTTTCTGTATTCCAACGACCATTTTTTAAGTTTGTATTTATAATGAGACCCCTTTTCACACTGGAGGCGTTTTTCAGGCACTTTAGCAGTAAAAATAGCGCCTGTAAAGCCAGAGTGCTGGCAGGACATCAAAATAAGTCCTGCAAGCATCTTCTTTTGAGGCACTTTAGGAGCGGTGTATACACCGTTCCTAAAGCGCCCCTGCCCATTGAAATCAGTTGTCAGCGGCGCTTTGCAGGCGCTTTTAACTCTTTACTCGGCCGCTAGCAGGGATTAAAAGCGCCCCACTAGCGCC
This sequence comes from Lithobates septentrionalis, assembly GCA_037952835.1. Taxonomy (NCBI): domain Eukaryota; kingdom Metazoa; phylum Chordata; class Amphibia; order Anura; family Ranidae; genus Lithobates; species Lithobates septentrionalis. The sequence goes on from JBBDGP010000487.1 coordinate 1,258,230, forward strand.
TGAAAACCGCTGCAAAAACGAGGGTATATCGCTGCTAAAACTAGCGGTGCTTTACGGACACCCGGGCGCTGGCAGTGTGAAAGGGCTCTTAAAGCGTACTTTTGTGCTACTATAATTTAGGGTGATTTGAATTATTGGCAATATTTCATATTTTTGGGTAGAGTGCTAATAGCAATTTTTTTTCAGCTTGTATTTTGAAATCTTAGCCCAGTGCATTTCACTGACATTTTAAGAAAGAGAGTTTACTCCCACTGACATCCACCATATATTTATGATGTCCAGGAGCTGCAGCCCACATAGAAAGCAAAGCAGGTAAAATATGCGTGCGATGACACGTGGATGACAAGCCCTGTTCTTGACTGCATATTACTGGCAGAAGTATGAGGAGAGGCAGGTCGATCAGGTTAGGTGGTGGTTCAAAGTAACAACTCCTGAGAATGAGTCAGTCCAGGTTCAGAAACTGAAGATAAGGAATGGGAAACTATAAAAACATGATAATCAAGATCAGGCTTTCTCTCACTCATTTCTCATATACAAGCATGGCTTTGGGTCAGTTCGGGATGGCGATTCCTTGTGTTTATATGCCCAGAAGGGTCTGTTTTAAATTAGAAAATGTGTTACAAATAAGCCATGTTCTTTTTTAAATGTTAGGCTAGGTTTACACCCGTGCTTCATCTTCTGCATGCTTTTTTGGTTTATTGTCGCAGTGCATTTATTTGATGCCTTGCAATGCGTTTTCATGCTTTATTTTACTTTTGGACAGTGATACATTGTTGAAGTTTTTTTTTTTTACCTGGTGACAATAGAGCAAGTGTTTTGTTTTTTTGCAGAATTGTCATTTTAACAAGCATACATTAGCATTTTCATTGAAGGCACAGAATTTTCCAAAGACATGTTTGCTGTGTGGCCAGGTAACTGTCCCACAGGGTGGATAAAAATCGATGAGTGAAAACAAAAATCAATTTTTTTTTATTTTTTTATTTTATCAAATTTTATTTTAATAAACTGCTTTTTGAGTAAAACTCTTATCTAAAGATAGTTTTCTATTTAAGATACATTAATAATTTAGTTTATTCGGCATGAAATGGAGTTTAGTTATGTAGCATGAGGATGTATATTCTGTAATATTTATATTTTTAGTAAACTCATTCAATGAATCCAAGCTCTGCAAGCTGAGATAACATGCACTGCATTGATGCATTCACATAATTTCACAGTAATATAAAACCAAGTTCAGGAATAGTGCTTTATACCATTGTTTTGCAAATCTATGTACACTACAAACTCTATGATTGTTTGAAGAGAAATGCATCTATGCCAGGTTGGAGAAAGGGCAACGGTAAAAGTGAAACCACTGATGCAGCTTATAAACCTTGTGATCTTTCTACACATAATATGAAGTGCTTTTTTCCTCCCTTGAGGAGCAAAATGGCAGCAGGCCGTAAAAGAGACCCAGTTTGGGAATATTTACTAAACTGACAGCTTCTTATTCTAAATGGGAAACCTTTATTGTGTTTGCAAATATTAAAGATTCTAACTACCAGCAAGAATGAGTCCTTACATTTAAAGAACGCCTGTCATTTCAGATCCATCATGGCAGCGCCTGTTAGCGGGCATCCACTCACCTGCTGCCACCACGTCCCTCACCTTGTTGTGTCACTGCCGCATCACCAGCCGTCCCATTAAAGTGAATAGGACTGTTGGAGAGTCAACAGTGGGTCAGAGGAGGAGCCACTGCAGGACAGAGATGGCAGTTGCTCTTTAATCACCTCCCACCCGGCCACTGCACATATACGGCCGGGTGGGCGCTTCCTCCTTCTGAGTGGACATTTAGGAACGTCCCTCAGAAGGAGGGGGATCGCGTGCCTGTGCAGCGGCGCGATCCCGATGCGCTTGTGTCACCCGGACACGGCACATCTCCGATCGGCAGGAGGGCTCTGTGATTGGCCCTCCTGATCACATGATGGCTATGTCCAAACACAGCCATCATGTGGTTGCTAGGCGATTAGCTCTCCTCTCACGGAAGTTGTCAGTGAGGTGAGGAGAGGAGAGCGGATCGCTGCAGCCAGCCCATGATCAGTGAGTATGAGCTGTTTTTTACAGCTTTTTACACACTGATCACTGGCACAGTGTCCCCACACATGTATATGCACAATGTCCCCAAAATAGTGTCCCCAAAACACTGTCCCACACAGTAAAAACGCCTGTCCCCCACTAATGTAACAGTAAAAACATATGTCCCAATGATCATCTGCTCTCACATGTCCGTGATCATCTGCAAACATCTGTCAATGATCATCTGCGTACATATGTCCCTGATCACACAAACCAATTATTATACACTTAATGGGATTTTTTTTACCAAAGACATGTAGCAGAATACATTTTGGCTTAAATTTATGACAAAATTAGATTTTATTGGATTTCTTTTTTAAAACAAAGTAGAAAATATTTTTTTTTCAAAATTTCCGCTCTTTTTTTCGCTTATATTGCAAAAAATAAAAAAATTATTTGTGAATGAATACCATCAAAAGAAAACTATTTGTGTGAACAAAATGATAAAAATTTCATTTGGGTACAGTGTTGCATGACCACGCAATTCTTATTGAAAATGTAAGAGCGCAGCACAGTGGTGTAGTGGGTAGCACTCTCACCTAGCAGCAATAGGGTCGCTGGTTCAAATCCCGACCACGATACCATCTGCCTGGAGTTTGCATGTTCTCCCTGTGCCTGCGTGGGTTTCCTCCGGGTACTCCGGTTTTCTCCCACACTCCAAAAACATGCTGGTAGGTTAATTGGATCCTGTCCAAAAAAAAAATTGGCCAAACATGTGTATGTTGTATGTGTTTTGTAAGCGTGTCAGGACCCCATGGGGCAAAGGACCGCACTATACCACAGATGGACACCGGCGGCAAAAAGCGCCCTGAGACGATTCAGTACGCATAGGTAGCGCTATACAAGTCATTCATTCATTCATTCATTCATTCATGAAAGCTGAAAATTGGCATGGGAAGGAAAGGGGTGAAAGTGCCCAGTATTGAAGTGGTTAAAGTGTAAAAAATATTTAGGTAGGCAAAGTATTCACAAAGATCATTGTCAATTAACCCTAGGTTCACACCTATGCGTTTTTTTTGTGCGTATTTGCAGTTTGCAGAAATGCATTACAGTCCATTTAACATGGTTTCCTAAGGTACAAGTTCACATCTATGCGTTTTGCTGCCAATGCGTTTTTAGAAAGGGTCGAGGACTTTTTTTCTGCGTTTCAAGTGTAATAGACTTCAATGGAACTGCACCAGAAATGAAAGTGTTTGTGATGGGATTTTTGATGTGTTTTGTGTTTTTTTATTTTAACACTGGTATATAGCTGGTTGCTTAGCTGGGGGCCAGGAAGCTGCCCACCGTGTACTTAACAACCGATGAGTCATCAGCTGTCAGCGAGGTTCCACACTGACAGCTGAACGTAAAAAAAAAAAATAAGGAAAAAATTGCAAAAAAAAAAAACTGTCCATACCAGGACCTTCGGGTCTAGTATGGATTCGGAGGGGACCCCCCCCAGCCCAGCAGGTCAGGAAAGGGAGGGGACGAGCAAACGGCCCCACCCCCTTCTGAACCATACCAGGCCACATGCCCTCAACATGGGGGGTGGGTGTTGATGGGGACAAGGACTTCTTCCCGACAACCCTGGCTGGTGGTTGTCGGGGTCTGCGGGCGGGGGCTTATCGGAATCTGGAAGCCCCCAGATCCTGCCCCCTCTATTTGAATGGGTATCGGGTACATCGTACCCCTACCCATTCACCTCAAAAAGCAGTGAAATGTAAAAATTAACAGATTTTTGACAAGCCCTTAATTAAAAAAACTAGCTCTGAGCCGTCTTCTCCCGCCGCTGTCTCTCCCAGTGCTGTCTTCTCCCGCCGCTGTCTCTCCCAGTGCCTTTTGCTCCTGCCGCTGTCTCCCCCAGTACAGTCTTCTCCCGTCGCTGTCTCTCCCAGTGCCGTCTTCTCCCGTCGCTGTCTCTCCCAGTGCCGACTTCTCCCGCCGCTGCCTCCCCCAGTGCCGTCTTCTCCCGCCGCTTCCTCCCCCAGTGCCGTCTTCTCCCGCCGCTGCCTCCCCCAGTTCCCAATACCCATTCGCATGGGGGGCTAGGATCTGGAGGCCCCCTTGTTAAAGGGGGCTTTTAGATTCTGATAAGCCCACAGATCCCGACAACCAAGGGCCAGGGTTGTCGGGAAGAGGCCCTTGTCCCCATCTACATGGGGCAAGGTGCACTCATCCCCCCCATTTTGAGGGCATGCGGCCCGGTTTGGGGGGGTGCCCGCTCGTCCCCTCCCTTTTTTAACCTGCCGGGCAGCATGCTCGGAGAAGGGTCTGGTATGGATTGGGGGGCCCCACGTCATTTATTTTTTAAAATTTTGGCGGGGTGTCCCTCCGAATCCATACTAGACCAGAAGAGCCTGGTATAGACTTGGGGGGGTGGGGACCCCACGCCGTGATTTTTCTTTTTTTTTTTTTTTTTTTTTTTTTTTTTTTTTACATTCAGCTGATGACTCATCGGTTAAGGACGCGGCGGCTGGCCTCATCCTTAGCAACCAGCTATATACAGTGTGTTTTAAGGAGAAAAAAGTAACGCAAAATGCATGAAAACTGCATGCAAAAACACATTAAAAACCAGGGTTTAAAAACGCAAAATGCACTGCAAAAACGTGCCTGAAAAATGTATCAAGCGCAGCCACTTAGATGTGAACCTTGACTAAAAGCTCACCTTTTGCACCATGTTACACCAGTATTTCAGGTGCAAATGCCCAACCGTCACACCGCCCCCCTCTTTGAAAGCTTGCGAGGGTTCTTTTCCCCCACAGCTGCTGTCACTTTCAAATTTTGTGCCACATTCATTTACAGAATCTGTGAATGACTAAACAGGTGCTGTCTGCCATTACAAGAGTGCAGGTTACGATTGATACTTCCTTTAGACCCCTTTTACACTGGGGCCGTCCGTGTGTTAGCGGTAAAGCGCCGCTCATTTTAACCGTGGTTAAAAGCACCCCACTTGCGGCCGAAGAAGGAGTTAAAAACGCCTGTGTTGCTGCGATTCTGAAGAGCTGCCCATTCATTGCAATAGGCAGCGGCGTTTTGGGACACTGTATACAGTGCTCCCAAACCGCCCCAAAGATGCCGCTTGCAGGACTTTTTCTAACGACCCACAAGCGCACCGTTCCAGTGTGAAAGCACTCAGGCTTTCACATTCGGGCGGCATGGGAGGCAGTTTTCAGGTGCTTTACAGGTACTATTTCTAGCGCTAAAACGCCTGAAAACTGCCTTAGTGTGAAAGGGGTCTAACTGATCGTTGGTACAATATTTTGCAGGCGCCTGCAAAAAAAAAATAGATAATTCCTGCAAAAATGTGTGCATTTATTTATTTTTAAAAGCTGAACTTATCCTCTAACTGACACATATCAAAGCTGTTAAATTTAGTCTGTGTATGTATGCATCAATGGCTTCTGCTCATGAATGAAGTTAATAAGCTACCATTTAGGCATAATGGTGCTTTTCACACCAGTTTGTATAAACTACAAATGGGATTGTATGCTGAAATGTGCGATTTGCTCCATAGTGTGTAGTGAAAGGGGACCAATTCACTATACTAGGATCTACCTGGGAAAAAAAAAAAAACGTTTTTCACTTTTGAGCTCTCTCATTTTTATACATTGTCACACATCTATAAATTTTGTTATATTTTGAGGTGCTGTGTACTGCATTTTCTGCCTGCTGTCCTATGCACGCATTTTGTGCTGTACCTCAGTTTGGGTATATTCCTGCAAGCATCACATGGGGGCGCCCTCTTACTGTGATGGGATATATGCATATGAAGTCTGTTCAGCAAGATTTGACTTTCAGATTTCAATATGATGTTATTGCTGAACTTTGTTTAAAGTAAACAACCTGATGACCGCCAGCATACTGAAGTGTTAACTCCTTTCGAAGTGTTAACTCCTTTCGTTAAATGCAAATAGCGCAGAACACTGAAATTTACATAGTGATCTCACTTATGTCAGAATGTACATGTTATTTCTGATGTATAGGTCTCTATTATTATAGCTTTTAATGTTTTACTTATAATTACCAAATTACTGTCAATGGTGGGGGGATGAAATCAATGGACTGAACTTGCCACAATAAGAAACAATAAGGCATTTTGTCCTGGTACTACAGGTTTTGGAAAGACCTCTTGTTTATTGAATAGTATCATGTAAACATCGATAAGTATTGGTAGAATGTTTCTGTTTTTTAAAGGGAGTTTCCAGAAAAAATTAAATACTGTTTGCTTGGGACCCCTGTGCATAGTATTCAGAGACTCATTTATGAAAAATTACCACTATTGTTACTAAACTTTTTTTTTTTTTTTGTTTTCTTGCCTATAGCCACCAATCCAGAGATGAGTCGGAATCTCAAATGGCTTTTAATATATGTGTTTATTGGTATACCTTTTTATCACGGTTTCCTGTCTGTTACATGTACTGCTGTTTTGAAATGCTTAGAAAATTGAAACCTAAAAAGACCCCCCCAAACAGTCTGAAACTTTAGTGAGCCATAAAAAAATTACATAATATAATAATACAAAAAAAATGTATGTATGTATATATATATGTATGTATGTATATATATATGTATGTATGTGTATATATATATATATATATATATATATATATATATATATATATATATATATATATATATATATATATATATATATACGCACACACATACACGGGACGGAAAGTATTCAGACCCCTTTTAAATTTTTCACTCTTTGTTATATTGCAGCCATTTGCTACAATCATTTACGTTCATTTTTTCCCTCATTAATGTACACACGGCACCCCATATTGACAGAAAAACACAGAATTGTTGACATTTTTGCAGATTTATTAAAAAAAGAGAAACTGAAATATCACATGGTCCTAAGTATTCAGACCCTTTGCTCAGTATTTAGTAGAAGCACCCTTTGATCTAATACAGCCATGAGTCTTTTTGGGAAAGATGCAACAAGTTTTTCACACCTGGATTTGGGGATCCTCTGCCATTCCTCCTTGCAGATCCTCTCCAGTTCTGTCAGGTTGGATGGTAAACGTTGGTGGACAGCCATTTTTAGGTCTCTCCAGAGATGCTCAATTGGGTTTAAGTCAGGGCTCTGGCTGGGCCATTCAAGAACAGTCACGGAGTTGTTGTGAAGCCACTCCTTCGTTATTTTAGCTGTGTGCTTAGGGTCATTGTCTTGTTGAAAGGTAAACCTTCGGCCCAGTCTGAGGTCCTGAGCACTCTGGAGAAGGTTTTCGTCCAGGATATCCCTGTACTTGGCCGCATTCATCTTTCCTCTCGATTGCAACCAGTCGTCCTGTCCCTGCAGCTGAAAAACACCCCCACAGCATGATGCTGCCACCACTACGCTTCACTGTTGGGACTTTATTGGACAGGTGATGAGCAGTGCCTGGTTTTCTCCACACATACTGCTTAGAATGAAGGCCAAAAAGTTCTATCTTGGTCTCATCAGACCAGGGAATCTTATTTCTCACCATCTTGGAGTCCTTCAGGTGTTTTTTAGCAAACTCCATGCAGACTTTCATGTGTCTTGCACTGAGGAGAGGCTTCCGTCAGGCCACTCTGCCATAAAGCCCCGACTGGTGGAGGGCTGCAGTGATGGTTGACTTTCTACAACTTTCTCCCGACTGCATCTCTGGAGCTCAGCCACAGTGATCTTTGGGTTCTTCTTTATCTCTCTCACCAAGGCTTTTCTCCCCCGATAGCTCAGTTTGGCCGGACGGCCAGCTCTAGGAAGGGTTCTGGTTGTCCCAAACGTCTTCCATTTAAGGATTATGGAGGCCACTGTGCTCTTAGGAACCTTAAGTGCAGCAGAACTTTTTTGTAACCTCGGCCAGATCTGTGCCTTGCCACAATTCTGTCTCTGAGCTCTTCAGGCAGTTCCTTTTGACCTCATGATTCTCATTTGCTCTGACATGCACTGTGAGCTGTAAGGTCTTATATAGACAGGTGTGTGGCTTTCCTAATCAAGTCCAATCAGTATAATCAAACACAGCTGGACTCAAATGAAGGTGTAGAACCATCTCAAGGATGACCAAAAGAAATGGACAGCACCTGAGTTAAATATATGAGTGTCACAGCAAAGGGTCTGAATACTTAGGACCATGTGACATTTTGGTTTTTCTTTTTTTTTTAAATCTGCAAAAATGTCAACAATTCTGTGTTTTTCTGTCAATATGGGGTGCTGTGTGTACGTTAATGAGGAAAAAAATGAACCTAAATGATTTTAGCAAATGGCTGCAATATAACAGAGTGAAAAATTTAAGGGGGTCTGAATACTTTCCGTACCCACTGTGTGTGTGTGTGTGTAATATATATATATATATATATATATATATATATATATATATATATATATATATATATATATATATATATATATATATATACCGTATATACTCGAGTATAAGTCGTTCCGAGTATAAGTCGAGGCCCTAATTTACCCCCCAAAAAATGGGAAAAACTTATTGACCCGAGTATAAGACGAGGGTGAGAAATGCACATCTACTGTAAGTGGAAAAGCGGGTCAACAATGCCCATTTGCAGCATCACTGTGCCCATTTGCATGCTTCACTGTGCCCATTTGCAGCCATAGGTCCCCTGAACTTCAAACTCGGTAGTTAAGGGTTCCTAGATGCCCCCCAGCTGCAGTCAAAATTTGGGGTCTCTGAACTCAAAGGGTCCCGAAATGACATTGCTGCAGATAGACACAGTTGACCAAATTTGGGGCCCCGTATGTCGGGGCCACTTAGTGCTAAGAACCCCAAATTTGGTGTGCAAACCCAGTGGAACTAGTACCATAACATTTCCAAAGCTGGGGTTTCTAGCACCAAGTGGCCCCGAGATACAGGGCCCCAAAAATCAGTTCAGAAAATGTCAAGCACTTTTCTGCAGGAGAGAATGACATTTTCTGAACCAGTTTTGGGGCCCGTATCTCAGGGCCAATTGGTGCTAGGAACCCCAGCTTTGGATATGTTATGGTACCAGTTTCACTGGGTTTGCACACCAAATTTGGAGTTCCTAGCACTAAGTGGCCCTGAGATATGGGGCCCCAAAATCGGTTCAGAAAATGTCAAGCACTTTTCTGCAGCAGAGAATGACATTTTCCGAACCGATTTTGGGGCCCTGTATCTCGGGGCCACTTAGTGCTAGGAACTTCAGCTTTGGATATGTTGTGGTACTAGGTCCACTGGGTTTGCATAGCAAATTTGGGGTTTCCAGCACCAAGTGGCCCTGAGATACGGGGCCCCAAAGTCGGTTGGGAAAATGAATTTTTTTGCTGCAGAAAAGTGCTCGACTCGAGTATAAGTCGAGGGGGGCACTTTCAGCACAAAAAAATGTGCTGAAAAATTCGACTTATACTCGAGTATGTACGGTGTATATATATATATATATATATATATATATATATATATATATATATATATATATATATATATATATATATATATATATATATATATATATATATATATAATTTGGTTATAACAGTGAATATCAGTGTTTACTATTGTGATTATCTATGATTGGTTACAGCTAATCATATGGTACAGATTGGCTGTGCATGGCCCTGGCTGTACCGATGTGCCGGTACCATGTGATCTCTGTGACCAATCACAGCAGATCACATGAAAACTGTACACAATGAATGAAAGACATTTTTTGTGTACAGTTTTCATGTGATCTGCTGTGATTGGTCACAGAGATCACATGGTACCGGCAGCAGGCCGGAACACCGGACACAGCGGTTGACAGATCGCGCCCCGTGATGTCCACCCAGATCTAGAGCGAGCCCGTCTGGCCATCATTTGACTGTAGGTGGGGTGAGAACTGATTAAGAGGATCTGAATGCCTGCCTTTCTGATCAAAAACTATGATCGAGAGCTGTCCATGATAGCGTGGTCACTCTGCTGGGAGCATGCAGTGAGTGTGCTCTCAGCATCGAAAGCCCTTCCTCATGGGTGCATATGTGCGAAGGCTCTGAATTAAAACCCAGCCATCACATATTTGCGTACAGCCAGCGGAAACAGGTTAAAGTGATGAAGTAGTGCATCGCACTGCTCTCACACACACCTCACACCAAGGAGCATATGTTCTATAGAGCATAGCACGCATCTGATGAAAATGGGCCCTTACAGAGCCCCCTCAAACAATACAGTGGTGGTGGTACAGTGGTGTGCTTTCTGACTGAACATTCACTGTCTGGTCATCCCTCACATGCTAAGTAATATTTAAATAGAACACTTCCAGGTATTAATTACCACTGACAGAAATTACAGTACCTCCCCTGACAATGCCTTAAAGGGGAACTAAACTCTCCCAATCAACGCTATTACTTAACCCTTATACTGCTGGCCTTTGTAAACCGATAGGAAGGTAACGCGTTTCAAAGTTTTTCATGGAGTCTTCATGGCCATTTTTCATCTGGCAGAGGTTGCAGATCACATTTCAAAATATCCCTTTCCGGCTAAGTTAGGTGGGGACACTGAGAGGCTGAGTAACGTCATAAACATCGCTTTTTGGTTCAAAGCAAGAAGGGGAGGAAAGCAGATGTATTCTTCTTCTCCCTCAGCTTCCGGCGCCTGCAGATGGGCAAGCGGAGCTCGGAAAGCATGGCGGGGGTGCGCACCGGTACCAGGGATATGTGTGAGCAATTGGGCGGCAGCGCAGACAGGAGTCTGTCTTTCAGTTTCACACACAATCTGGTGTGTGTGAAACTGAATCTCTCTCCCCCCCCGTCAGGTCCATACGACGTATGGACCTGGCAGTGAAAGGCTTAAATTGGTTCAATGTTATCTGTCATGGTATATTTCTGCCTGCAAAAGTTCTAGATTACCTAGTTGTTCCAGCCTGCATTGCTTCTCCTACAATTAAACTGCAGTCAATCCATGCTAACGTGGCTAATTACTTTGCATCTCTGCTGAAAAAGTCTATTTTTTTGCCAGCCTTCTTTGCTTTATAGAACTTTTCCTCTGTGACTTTGCTGACACTGCGGCTTGAGCTGGTTAACATATATAGCATCTGCAGTATCTGGTTCGGTACTACCTCAACATATATAGCATCTGCAGTATCTGGTTCGGTACTACCTCAGCTTAGCTTTGGAGGCTGTACCCATGCCCTGCTGGACCTTTTGATACTGGGCTCTGCATTGTGTTGGTTTCCAGACCTGAATTTACTGTTTTATTTGGCCCCAAAGCGCTTCCCAGGTCCAGAGCCGTGGCACAGCCCCAGATGTTACCCTGTCTCTAAACACTCACGTTGTCAGTAAAGGCAGTCTGGGCTAAAGCACTGGCAACTACCTCACTGTTTGCACCACTAGGTGCCTTTCAATTTCCTAACTGCTGTTTTTACTGCAGCGAGGGTTAAACCAAAAAGCTCAAATTTGTTATATTGCAGCTTACCAATTCCTAGATGCAATGGCTATATTCGTTTTTTTTCTTTTTTGGCTTTCTTTTGTCTGTTTTCATCTGGTGATCCAGTCAGCAATTGTTGTTTTTCAAAAGCACAAGCTCTCCCACAGAATGTATCGGTTCACATGGATGAGACAAACACTGACAGGTGATTTTTAATGATCCACTTTTATTTATTAATGCAAAACCTTTATCCCAAAAGGGAAAAAACGTTGTAATTGATTATAAAGCGTGAGCTGTAGTTTGGCTTCAATTTGTTTGGTGTATTTATATTTGTTCATACATTTACCACTCCCCTCCCCCCAGACTGACAATGCTGCTGTGCCTCTTTTGCTCATTCATCCAGAGTTGTCTCACTAAGGATGAGCTCAGGCGTGTTCGCAACCGCACATGCAGAGCCCGTCAGGAAGTCGTCACTGCACAGCGCTAATCACAGGCAGTGAGACATTTCCTGATCTCTGCAGCCGCGGATCGGCAAAATGTCTCACTGCTTGTGATAAGCACTCCACAGTGTCGACTTCCTGGCGGGCTCTGCATGTGCGGCTGCGAACAAGCCTGAGCTCAATCCTATGTCTCACTAATACAGGAGGTGTGTTACTGGCCAGTTCACCAAGTGAAAACAGAAGGATTGAATTCAAATTGAAGAGTTTGACAAGAGACACCGCCTGTCAGATTCACCCTTTTGAGATCAATGGGGCCACACCAAAACCGTGCAGTTCTGCAACATGAAATTGCCTTTCAGTAATTATAAAAAAAAAAAAACAGGTGTCAGGAGGCACTTCTATACTGCCTTCTGTGAAGAAGTCCACTGCAGATCGCTTTTCAATCTGTCTGAAAGAGCCCTTAGAACTTTTTATGTCATCCGATGAGCATTCCAGTAATTGGCACTTATCTGCTAGTTACTCTCTATGCAGTCAGATTGTTGCATGATTCTATTGAAGATGTTTGCATTGTCTGACAGTTTGGCTCAGTGTACATTTTTACCTTTCAAAAACAGAAAAAAAATAGTTACATGTCATTTGTACACCTCCTGTCAGCCACTGTCCCAGACACTGGTTTTCTGATAATGACAAGCTAAAGGCAGTGAATTTCTTGCACCTGCTCCTCCAGCCAACAATGTGAAGTGCCATTGAAATCATTTCTCAAGACCCTTTGTGGAACAGAACAATCTAACCTGTGCTGATGAGTCCCCACTGGCTATGATGGCTCCATCTGCAAGGGGATGCTCGGAGTCATACTGTATTGTATATGTCATTGACATATATAGAGAGATTACACAAATGTACATTTCCCTTATATCCTGCTTAGTTAGCTCGGTACTTTGACATTTGATAAAATTCAGCTAAAAGCTTTGTAAACCTTTCATTCAGAATGTTGTGTTGATCAATGGGGCTGGTAAAGTGTATTTGACCGTTGCAGTAACGCGAGATGTTTGCCATGGGTTGTCCTGAAGACTTTAGCTGGGGGTGTTTTTAAGAAATGAAGATAAGAAGTGTAACTATGGAGGTAGGTGTATTAGTGAGGAAAATACATTTGTGTCTGATAAGGAGAAGCAGAATACTGCTGTATGAGTCTATAATATTTTATATTTGGGCGTGGATTTACATGATGGAAGAGTGGAGCCATAATCTGGGGCAATCGATCACACACGTCTTTCTTCATCTGAAGCATTAAACCTTACTGTTGGCTCTAGGTAACCTTACTTTTTGCTTAGTTTTTCTTATTTGAGCGTTTATGAGTCAGTGACTTTCTCTTTCTTATGGCAGCATGTAATAAAAAAGAATAACGATAAAGAGGAGTTTGAGGCTTTTTGATTTTTTTCAGGTATGCACATAAAATGATGAATAAATCTAAATAATCGGATTAAAGCGGAAGTTTAGATATGGCAATTGTTGCTTACATTCCTGTAAGCTAGAACAATGTAACTATGTATGTGCCATACCTGTGGGATCACCATGGAAGCTGGAAATCACTGTACCAAGCACTGCTACTACAATCATCTCCATTAGCTTCCGTGTCTTTTTCTGAGTGGATGCAAAGTATGTTCTAATTGGACGAGGTAGCGATTGTGACATCACAGGGGATCCCACAGGTACTACCAAGCTGGACCAATGTAACAGTTTAATAATTAACCTCCAAATGATTCAAACAAAGAAAAATTTAGGTTTTGGAGTGGCCTAGTCAAAGCTCGGACTTAAATCCAATTGAAATGCTGTATCATAACCTTACACAGGCTGTTCATGCTGGAAAACCCTCCAATGTGGCTGAATTAAAACAATTCTGCAAAGAGGAGTGGGCCAAAATTGCTTCACAGCCATGTGAAAGACACATTGCCAGTTATCCCAAATGCTTGATTGCAGTTGTTACCGCCAAGGGTGGCACAACCAATTATTAGGTTTAGGGGACAATTACTTTTCCCATAAAGCCAGGCAGGTTTGGACAGCTTTTTTGCCTTAATAAATGAAACCATCATTTTAAAAACTGCATTTTGTATTTACTCGGGTAACCTTTGTGTATTAATAAAATTTGTTTCATCTGATTCATTTAACCACCTGACGACCGCCTCACGCCGATGTACGTCGGCAAAGTGGCACGGACAGGCAAAATCACGTACAGTGTACGTGATTTGCCTTCCGCGGGTGGGGGGTCCGATCGGACCCCCCCCCGGTGCCCGAGGCGGTCGTCCTTTGTGCCCCGGCGATCGGTGGTGAGGGGGAGACCATCCGTTCGTGCCCCCCCCCTCGCGATCGCCGCCGGCCAATCGAATCATTCCTTTGCTGCTGTATGCTAAACAGCAGCAAAGGAAATGATGTCATCTCTCCTCGGCTCGGTATTTTCCGTTCCGGCCCGAGGAGAGAAGACATCAATGTGAGTGCACCAACACACACACACACAGTAGAACATGCCAGGCACACAAAACACCCCGATTTCCCCCCCCCCCCGATCACACCCCCCCCCCCCCCCCCCCCCCCGTCACAAACTGACACCAGCAGTTTTTTTTTTTTTTTTTTCTGATTACTGTATTGGTGTCAGTTTGTGACAGTTAGTGTTGGGACAGTGAGTATTACCCCCCTTTAGGTCTAGGGTACCCCCCTAACCCCCCCTAATAAAGTTTTAACCCCTTGATCACCCCCTGTCACCAGTGTCACTAAGCGATCATTTTTCTGATCGCTGTATTAGTGTCGCTGGTGACGCTAGTTAGGGACATAAATATTTAGGTTCGCCGTCAGCGTTTTATAGCGTCAGGGACCCCCATATACTACCGAATAAATGTTTTAACCCCTTGATTGCCCCCTAGTTAACCCTTTCACCACTGATCACCGTATAACCGTTACGGTTGACGCTGGTTAGTTTGTTTATTTTTTATAGTGTCAGGGCACCCGCCGTTTATTACCGAATAAAGGTTTAGCCCCCTGATCGCCCGGCGGTGATATGCGTCGCCCCAGGCAGCGTCAGATTAGCGCCAGTACCGCTAACACCCACGCACGCAGCATACGCCTCTCTTAGTGGTATAGTATCTGAACGCATCAATATCTGATCCGATCAGATCTATACTAGCGTCCCCAGCAGTTTAGGGTTCCCAAAAACGCAGTGTTAGCGGGATCAGCCCAGATACCTGCTAGCACCTGCGTTTTGCCCCTCCGCCCGGCCCAGCCCAGCCCACCCAAGTGCAGTATCGATCGATCACTGTCACTTACAAAAGACTAAACGCATAACTGCAGCGTTCGCAGAGTCAGGCCTGATCCCTGCGATCGCTAACAGTTTTTTTGGTAGTATTTTGGTGAACTGGCAAGCACCAGCCCCAGGCAGGGTCAGGTTAGCGCCAGTACCGCTAACACCCACGCACGCACCATACACCTCCCTTAGTGGTATAGTATCTGAACGGATCAATATCTGATCCGATCAGATCTATACTAGTGTCCCCAGCAGTTTAGGGTTCCCAAAAACGCAGTGTTAGCGGAATCAGCCCAGATACCTGCTAGCACCTGCGTTTTGCCCCTCCGCCCGGCCCAGCCCACCCAAGTGCAGTATCGATCGATCACTGACACTTACAAAACACTAAATGCATAACTGCAGCGTTCACAGAGTCAGGCCTGATCCCTGCGATCGCTAACAGTTTTTTTGGTAGTATTTTGGTGAACTGGCAAGCACCAGCCCCAGGCAGCGTCAGGTTAGCGCCAGTACCGCTAACACCCACGCACGCACTGTACACCACCCTTAGTGGTATAGTATCTGAACGGATCAATATCTGATCCGATCAGATCTATACTAGCATCCCCAGCAGTTTAGGGTTCTCACAAACGCAGTGTTAGTGGGATCAGCCCAGATACCTGCTAGCACCTGCGTTTTGCCCCTCCGCCTGGCCCAGCCCAGCCCACCCAAGTGCAGTATCGATCGATCACTGTCACTTACAAAAGACTAAAACGCATAACTGCAGCGTTCGCAGAGTCAGGCCTGATCCCTGCGATCGCTAACAGATTTTTTGGTAGCGTTTTGGTGAACTGGCAAGCGCCAGCGGCCTAGTACACCCCGGTCGTAGTCAAACCAGCACTGCAGTAACACTTGGTGACGTGGCGAGTCCCATAAGTGCAGTTCAAGCTGGTGAGGTGGCAATCACAAGTAGTGTCCCGCTGCCACCAAAAAGACAAACACAGGCCCGTCGTGCCCATAGTGCCCTTCCTACTGCATTCGCCAATCCTAATTGGGAACCCACCGCTTCTGCAGCGCCCGTACTTCCCCCATTCACATCCCCAACCAAATGCAGTCGGCTGCATGAGAGGCATTTTCTTTATGTCCTCCCGAGTACCCCTACCCAACAAACCCCCCCAAAAAAGATATTGTGTCTGCAGCTAGCGCGGATATAGGCGTGACACCCGCTATTATTGTCCCTCCTGTCCTGACAATCCTGGTCTTTGCATTGGTGAATGTTTTGAACGCTACCATACACTAGTTGAGTATTAGCGTAGGGTACAGCATTGCACAGACTAGGCACACTTTCACAGGGTCTCCCAAGATGCCATCGCATTTTGAGAGACCCGAACCTGGAACCGGTTACAGTTATAAAAGTTAGTTACAAAAAAAGTGTAAAAAAAAAAAAAAAAAATATATATATATATATATATATATATATATATATATATATATATATATATATATATATATATATATATATATATATATATATATATATATATATATTGTTCTCTCTCTCTCTATTCTCTCTATTGTTCTGCTCTTTTTTACTGTATTCTATTCTGCAATGTTTTATTGTTATTATGCTTTATCATGTTTGCTTTTCAGGTATGCAATTTTTTATACTTTACCGTATACTGTGCTTTATTGTTAACCATTTTTTTGTCTTCAGGTACGCCATTCACAACTTTGAGTGGTTATACCAGAATGATGCCTGCAGGTTTAGGTATCATCTTGGTATCATTCTTTTCAGCCAGCGGTCGGCTTTCATGTAAAAGCAATCCTAGCGGCTAATTAGCCTCTAGACTGCTTTTACAAGCCGTGGGAGGGAATGCCCCCCCCCCCCCCCCCCCCCCACCGTCTTCCGTGTTTTTCTCTGGCTCTCCTGTCTCAACAGGGAACCTGAAAATGCAGCCGGTGATTCAGCCAGCTGACCATAGAGCTGATCAGAGACCAGAGTGGCTCCAAACATCTCTATGGCCTAAGAAACCGGAAGCTACGAGCATTTTATGACTTAGATTTCGCTGGATGTAAATAGCGCCATTGGGAAATTGGGGAAGCATTTTATCACACCGATCTTGGTGTGGTCAGATGCTTTGAGGGCAGAGGAGAGATCTAGGGTCTAATAGACCCCAATTTTTTCAAAAAAGAGTACCTGTCACTACCTATTGCTATCATAGGGGATATTTACATTCCCCGAGATAACAATAAAAATGATTTAAAAAAAATAAAAATGAAAGGAACAGTTTAAAAATAAGATAAAAAAGCAAAAAAATAATAAAGAAAAAAAAAAAAAAAAAAAAAAAAGCACCCCTGTCGCCCCCTGCTCTCGCACTAAGGCGAACGCAAGCGGCGGTCTGTCGTCAAACGTAAACAGCAATTGCACCATGCATGTGAGGTATCACCGCGAAGGTTAGATCGAGGGCAGTAATTTTTGCAGTAGACCTCCTCTGTAAATCTAAAGTGGTAACCTGTAAAGGCTTTTAAAGGCTTTTAAAAATGTATTTATTTTGTTGCCACTGCACGTTTGTGCGCAATTGTAAAGCATGTCATGTTTGGTATCCATGTACTCGGCCTAAGATCATCTTTTTTATTTCATCAAACATTTGGGCAATATAGTGTGTTTTAGTGCATTAAAATTTAAAAAAGTGTGTTTTTTCCCCAAAAAATGCGTTTGAAAAATCGCTGCGCAAATACTGTGTGAAAAAAAAAAATGAAACACCCACCATTTTAATCTGTAGGGCATTTGCTTTAAAAAAATATATAATGTTTGGGGGGTCAAAGTAATTTTCTTGCAAAAAAAAAAAACTTTTTCATGTAAACAAAAAGTGTCAGAAAGGGCTTTGTCTTCAAGTGGTTAGAAGAGTGGGTGATGTGTGACATAAGCTTCTAAATGTTGTGCATAAAATGCCAGGACAGTTCAAAACCCCCCCAAATGACCCCATTTTGGAAAGTAGACACCCCAAGCTATTTGCTGAGAGGCATGTCGAGTCCATGGAATATTTTATATTGCGACACAAGTTGCGGGAAAGAGACAATTTTTTTTTTTTTTTTTTGCACAAAATTGTCACTAAATGATATATTGCTCAAACATGCCATGGGAATATGTGAAATTACACCCCAAAATACATTCTGCTGCTTCTCCTGAGTACGGGGATACCACATGTGTGAGACTTTTTGGGAGCCTAGCCGCGTACGGAACCCCGAAAACCAAGCACCGCCTTCAGGCTTTCTAAGGGCGTGAATTTTTGATTTCTCTCTTGACTGCTTATCACAGTTTCGGAGACCATGGAATGCCCAGGTGGCACAAACCCCCCCCAATATGACCCCATTTTGGAAAGTAGACACCCCAAGCTATTTGATGAGAGGTATAGTGAGTATTTTGCAGACCTCACTTTTTGTCACAAAGTTTTGAAAATTGAAAAAAGAAAAAAAAAAAAGTTTTTTCTTGTCTTTCTTCATTTTCAAAAACAAATGAGAGCTGCAAAATACTCACCATGCCTCTCAGCAAATAGCTTGGGGTGTCTACTTTCCAAAATGGGGTCATTTGGGGGGGTTTTGTGCCACCTGGGCATTCCATGGCCTCCGAAACTGTGATAGGCAGTGAAGAGTGAAATCAAAAATTTTCACCCTTAGAAATCCTGAAGGCGGTGATTGGTTTTCGGGGTCCCGTACACGGCTAGGCTCCCAAAAAGCCCCACACATGTGGTATCCCCGTACTCAGGAGAAGTAGCTAAATGTATTTTGGGGTGCAATTCCACATATGCCCATGGCCTGTGTGAGCAATATATCATTTAGTGACAACTTTGTGCAAAAAAAAAAAAAAAAAAATGTGTCACTTTCCCGCAACTTGTGTCAAAATATAAAATATTCCATGGACTCAATATGCCTCTCTGGAAATAGCTTGGGGTGTCTACTTTCCAAAATGGGGTCATTTGGGGGGGTTTTGTGCCACCTGGGCATTCCATGGCCTCCGAAACTGTGATAGGCAGTAAAGAGTGAAATCATAAATTTACGCCCTTAGAAATCCTGAAGGCGGTGATTGGATTTCGGGGCCCCGTACGCGGCTAGGCTCCCAAAAAGTCCCACACATGTGGTATCCCCATACTCAGGAGAAGCAGCAGAATGTATTTTGGGGTGCAATTCCACATAGGCCCATGGCCTGTGTGAGCAATATATCATTTAGTGACAACTTTTTGTAAATATTTTTTTTTTTTTTTTTTTTGTCATTATTCAATCACTTGGGACAAAAAAAATAAATATTCAATGGGTTCAACATGCCTCTCAGCAATTTCCTTGGGGTGTCTACTTTCCACAATGGGGTCATTTGGGGGGGGTTTGTACTGCCCTGCCATTTTAGCACCTCAAGAAATGACATAGGCAGTCATAAACTAAAAGCTGTGTAAATTACAGAAAATGTACCCTAGTTTGTAGACGCTATAACTTTTGCGCAAACCAATAAATATACGCTTATTGACATTTTTTTTACCAAAAACATGTGGCCGAATACATTTTGGCCTAAATGTATGACTAAAATTGAGTTTATTGGATTTTTTTTATAACAAAAAGTGGAAAATATCATTTTTTTTTCAAAATTTTCGGTCTTTTTCCATTTATAGCGCAAAAAATAAAAACCGCAGAGGTGATCAAATACCATCAAAAGAAAGCTCTATTTGTGGGAAGAAAAGGACGCAAATTTCGTTTGGGTACAGCATTGCATGACTGCGCAATTAGCAGTTAAAGCGACGCAGTGCCAAATTGGAAAAAGACCTCTGGTCCTTAGGCAGCATAATGGTCCGGGGCTCAAGTGGTTAAGTGTGACAAATATGCAAAAAAAATCAGAAAGGGGGCAAATACTTTTTCACAGCATTGTATATGTTAAAGTGATTATGTGTACAATGAATAAACTGAAACAGAAAAAAAATGACATCAAATTCACATAACAATAAAGTCCTCATTGAAATATAACTAGTGATTTCAGGTCAAAATGGTGTGCAATAGTATAGAAGCTGTCCTTTTGAAGTAAATGCAGAGATCTCGCCAAAAGAAGAAACTGCAAGAAATTTTACACCACCCTAATGTGACCATTAGTAGGAGGAGGAGGCTTACCGGAAGCTTATGACCCCATAGGAGGTCAACACAAGCCTTAGTTGGTACGATCTTCCAAATCCTTCATCACCGAGATGGAACATAGAAACCGACCACAGTGAAGTACCAAGAAAATATTTAAAATTTCACACTTACAAGTGTTAAAAGCGCTTGAGCGTTGAGAATGCACTAAGGAGAAAACTGTTCCGATCCCCAGGTTCCAAAATGGCCCAATGTATCAGGTATTTTGAGCACCTTAATTTGCTAGTGCTGCACTCTTTTGTCCCCATATTGTGATACTTTCACCAGAGTATTGTGGTAGCAGCTTTTTTCACTCAGGCCATAGTGCGAAAGTCTTTCTCTTTTCTTTTCATTACTGCAGACAGCTATGTCAGCGACTTTTGAGCGTTTTACTGACGTCGTGTGCTGAAAGAAATGTGTAGGCTATGATTTGCTGCTTTTTTTTGTTTGGTTCATTTGTTTCTTTTTTGCTAAATCTCTAACTGTTCATTACTTTATGCTGCTGACAAAGAACAGGTATGTAGATTAGTAAATCAGTGTTGAGCAATCTGAATACTACTCCGGTCAGTGTATCAGATTAGTATTAGCTAAAGCTGTTGTATCCATATGGCTGCTTTAAAAACACGCTTTTAACAGCGTTTTTTAAACACA
The DNA here is from genome assembly GCA_037952835.1 of Lithobates septentrionalis. Lineage (NCBI taxonomy): Eukaryota > Metazoa > Chordata > Amphibia > Anura > Ranidae > Lithobates > Lithobates septentrionalis. Next base: position 1,279,187 of record JBBDGP010000487.1, read on the forward strand.
TTTTTGCGTGTTTTTCAGCGTTTTTGGGTGTTTTTTAACCACTTCAGCCCCAGAAGGATTTGCCCCCTAATGACCAAGCCATTTTTTGCGATACGGCACTGCATCGCTTTTAAGGTTGAATATATTTTTATTAACAAATTTTGACGGATTACAAAGACAATTCAAGCGTATAAAGTTGAAAACAAAAGAAAACACTGCATCACTTTAACTGACAATTGCCGACGCTGTACCCAAACAAATTGCCGTCCTTTTTTTCCACAAATGGAGCTTTCTTTTGGTGATATTTGATCACCTCTGCGGTTTTAATTCGTTGCGCTATAAACAGCGACAATTTAAAAAAATTTTTTTTGCTATAATACATATCCAAAAAATATATAAAAAAACACATTTATTCATCAGTTTAGGCCGATCTATATTATTCTACATATTTTTGGTAAAAAAAAATTGCAATAGACGTATATTGATTGGTTTTCGCAAACGTTATTGCATCTACAAACTATGGTATAGATTTAGGGACTTTTATTTTTTTGTTACTGTTTTTACTAGTAATGGCGGTGATCTGCCATTTTTTAGTGGGACTGCGACATTTCGGCAGGCAAATCTGACCCCAAATGACACTTTTTGGGGACCAGTGACATTATTACATTGATCAGTGCTATAAAAATGCACTGATCAATGTAAAAATGACACTGGCGGGGAAGGGGTTAACACTAGGGAGCGATCAAGGGGTTAAGTGTGTTGCCTAGGTGTGTTCTAACTGTAGGGGGGTTTGGGCTCACTGGGACATGACAGAGATCACTGTTCCTGATCACTGGGAACAGAAGATCTGACATGTCCCCTGTCAGAACGGGGATCCACTTATTGAACAAACCTCCTAATGATAAGTTTTTTTTTTTTTTTTTTCTAAATAAAAAACTTACAATGCACTGTTGCAAATTATTACACACAGTAAGTTTCAAAACAGTTTATAGGTTGTAAAGAACTGAAAATTGTCATTTGTTGTGTTTGCAGCATATTTACTGAAATCAAAAGCTATTTCAATCAAACTTTGAACAACATTTTAACTTTTTAACCACTTAAAGACCAGCCTCGTTTTGGATTTTAGGTGTTTACATGTTTAAAACAGTTTTTTTTGCTAGAAAATTACTTAGAACCCCCAAACATTATATATTGTTTTTTTTCTAACACCCTAGAGAATAAAATGGCAGTCATTGCAATACTTTTTTTTGCACCGTATTTGCGCAGCGGTCTTATAAGCGCACTTTTTTTGGAAAAAATTCACTTTTTTGAATAAAAAAATAAGACAACAGTATAATAAGAAAACTATTTTTTTTAATATTGTGAAATATAATGTTGCGCCAAGTAAATTGATACCCAACATGTCACGCTTCAAAATTGCGCCCGCTCCTGGAATGGCGTCAAACTTTTACCCTTAAAAATCTCCATAGGCGAAGTTTAAAAAATTCTACAGGTTGCATGTTTTGCGTTACAGAGGAGGTCTAGGGCTAGCATTATTGCTCTCGCTCTACCGGTCGCGGCGACACCTCACGTGTGGTTTGACCACCGTTTTCATATGCGGGCGCTACTCACGTATGCGTTCGCTTTTGCGCATGAGCTCGTCGGGACAGGGCGCTTTAAAAAAAAAAAAATTTTTCTTATTTATTTTATTTTATTTATTTTTTCACTGTTTTTAAAAAAAAAAAAAAAATTTGGATCACTTTTTTCCTATTACAAGGAATGTAAACATCCCTTGTAATAGAAAAAAGCATGACAGGTCTTCTTAAATATGAGATCTGGGGTCAAAAAGTCCTCAGATCTCACATTTAGACTTTAATGCAAAAAAAAAAAAAAAGTTTAAAAAAAATGACACAAAAAAATTGTGCCTTTTTAAGACAAGTGGGCGGAGCTGACGTAATGACATCGCTTCAGCCGTCCTATGATATGGAGACGGGTGGGGGCCATCTTAGCCTCACTCGTCTCCATACTGAGGAAGTGACAGGTCCCGATCGCCTCCGCCCCTACCGACGGCTCCGGTAAGCGGCGGAGGGCGCGGGAGAGCGGCGGGAGGGGGGGTGGCACCTCTCCCGCCGCTGATAATGGTGATCCCGCGGCGAACCCGCCACAGAGACCACCATTATCGTGTACAGAACCGCCGGCCCAACAGGTCACGTTACATTTTAACATAGAACCCCTTATTTGATAGCAGCTTCACAAGTTTTGCATCCATTGAACTTGTGAGTTTTTGGACAGTTTCTGATTGAATTTGTTTGCAAGATGTCAGAATAGCCTGCTGTTTGGATGTAAACTGCCTCCCACTCTCATAGATCTTTTGCTTGAGGATTCTCCAAAGGTTCTCAATAGGATAGAGGTCAGGGGAGGATGGAGGCCACACCATGACGTTTTCTCTCCTTTTATTTCCATAGCAGCCATTGATGCAGAGGTATTCTTTGCAGCAAGAGATGGTGCATTGTCATGCATGAAGATGATTTTATTACAGAAAGCATAGTTCTTCCTTCTGTACCAGGGAAGGAAATGGTCAGTCAGGAACTCCACATACTTTGCACCATCTTTACACCTTCGGAGACCCTAAAGGGGCCGACCAGCTTTCTTCCCATGATTCCGGCCCAAAACATGACTCTACCACCACCTTGCTCATGTCGCAGCCTTGTTGGAACAGGGTGGCCGTCCACCAACCATCCATTACTCCATCCATCTGGACCATCCAGGGTTGCAGGGCACTCATCAGTGAACAGGACTGTTTGAAAATTAGTCTTCATGCATTTTTCTGCCCAATGCAGCCGTTTCTGCTTGTGAGAATAGGTTAGTGGTGGCCGAATGGAAGGTTTATACACAGTTGCAAGACTCTGGAGGACTCTACACCTTGATGTCCGTGGGACTCCAGAGGCACCAGCAGCTTCAAATATCTGTTTGCTGCTATGTAATGGTGTTTTAGCAGCTGCTCTCTTGATCTGATGCACGGATCTGGCAGAAATCTTCCTCAATGTACCTTTATCTGCACGAAACCTGTCTGTGCTCTGAATCAGCCACAAATCTCTTAATAGTGCGATGATCACGCTTAAGTTTTCGTGAAATAACTAATGTTTTCATACCTCATCCAAGGCATTGAACTATTTCACTCTATTCGGCAACAGAGAGATCCTTTTTCTTCCCCATATTGCTTGAAAATGGTGCTTTGCTTAATAATGTGGAACACCCTCCTTTAGTAGTTTTTCCTTTAATTGGGCTCATCTGGCAATCTAATTATCACAGGTGTCCGAGATTGTTTTCAGTGATCAAAAGAGCCCTGAGACACAATGCCATCCATGTGTTAAACTGAAAAACAAAATATTTTATCTTTGACACTGAAAAAGAATTTGCCTAATAATTTGGAACAGGGTGTAAATACCTTTCTTGCATATGCAATTTGTATATGTAACTGTGGGCAGCTTTACTATTTTATATTGCTATATACAATATTGTACATAATGTATAGGAGGGAGATTTTTTGGCGGGACTTTATGGGTGCCAGCAAGGAAAAATAAGCAATTTCAATTCATGATAGATATGAAAATTACAAGAATTTTATTGTTACATACAGAACATGATAAAAAGTTTGGTGAGAGTTTTATGTGCACATGTACAAGGATACATCTATAATTCAAAGCAGATGACAAAATATCACTCGGAGAAAGCATTGGAGTGATTGTCCAAACTTGTTTCGCTCCTCTGGGCTCATCAGGGGATGTTTTAAAGACAATTAGATGTAACACTGCATAAACCCAAAACAAAACCAAATTAAAAACCATTGCATGGACTGAGGGTACAATACAGAAAATTTAAAATAGTAATGATACAATGAAATAAGCTGTCAACTAACATGCCCATCATCAATCGCTCACCCAATGAGGATCTTTCGTCTGCCATTCAGGGTAAAGTCACGAAAAACAGTCAATGGGTAATGCACATGGAAGAATGCCATTTAGGGCTCAAAAGAAACTTTTGGGCTGGAATCTAGCCAACAACGTTGTGCAAAAATTAGTGGAAGTAAAATAAGGTGAATGAAAAATAACTAGTAATTGGTGAAGTGGGGAAGGATAAAGGAAGGGAACTAGGGGGGATAGGGGATGACCGGGACAGAAAAAATAAGAAAGGTGTGGGGGGGGGTTAGGTAGAAGGTGGGGTAGGATTGAGAAGGGGGGGGGAAGATGTGAGAAGGGGAGAAGGAAGAAGGAAGGGAGGAGGTGGGGGGGGGGGGAAGGGGAGAGAGAAGAAGGGAGATGGGTTAAGGTAGGAGGAAATGGGAATGAAAGTGTGTGAGAGAGGTGATAGAGGGTGCGGAAAGTGATAAGTAGGATAGTTAACATCTAAAAACCAGAAAAAATGTGATAACTGAAGGTGAGCTTGTGTAAAGTGATAGTGCATTCCTGGGAGAGAAGGTAACTTACGTGGATCAGTAAAAACAATGATTGGAACAGAGGCCAGGGGTGCCTGGACTGCAGACAAGAGTGTTAAAATGAGTAACTGCAAAAGGTAAAATGAATGGATTTGTAGTTGGGTATAAACTATATAAATCAATGTAGAAAGAAAACATAGTTCATGTTGGTACTTAGTATAATAAGAGTTAGGTCATCTTATATATATGAAGATGACCAAATGCCTACTGCAGATCACCTGCGCCCCCCCCAGATGGGGAGGTAAAGTTTCCAACACAGGCGGCAGCAAGTGCAATAATTTAAGAAGGTGAACTATAATTTAAAGCATAATAAGAGAACTATAGTGTTACACCATACTATCACAGAAAGGCAAATTCTATGTGCAGTTTTACCTTGTTGATTAGCAGTATCATGGCACCCTTAGGATGTCTGGCGGTATAATGTGGGAAGGAGAGGCTATATATAGAGAAACCTATGGATATCATACAATTGGCGTCTGACATCATGCATGTGCCGCCGGTGTTTGGACCGCACGGCGCATGCGCGAGGCGTCGTGAAGATGACTCATGGTTAAAAAAACTACAATTCCCATGCTGCATAGTGGCCCGCGGTCGGGAAGAGAGAGAGGAACGCGATGGACGATGACTTGTCCCAATCAGCGGGCATGCGTCTACTCTCCCCTTCGTGCACAGGGCAGGAAGCAGCATAGGGGGGAATAAAATAACAAAGAGTGGTGTCTGAATTGAATAAATCTGAAGTTTAGCTGGGAGTATGATTAAATGTAGCGACATGTGTATACTAATGAAAGTGTGTGAGAGGCCAGTGCACTACACCATGGACAGGTAAATAATAATGAAAAGACAGGGAGGAAATGCAGATTGGCATATTGAGGGAGACTATGTGATGGGACAGTGCAGTTAACAGACATTGCAAATAAATGCAAAAAAAGAATTAACTTTAAATGAAAATTAATATAAAACATTTTGGAAACCAATAGTTTCATGAGAGGCATTGTTCATAGATATTTAAATAGTAGATTCATACATTAATAGTGCATGGTTAGTACATTAAAGTATGCACTATTAGATATGTATAACATTGGTTGCCACATGGCACACATATTTCATAGGTATTTTAAATATTTTATTGCTTTTGGATATCTATACATAAAGCTATTCAAAAATACAGATAAAAAAAACAAAAGTAGGATGCAGTGTCACCTATCCATAGAGAATTTAGCGGTGTGGTACAACACCTGAGAGAACATGGAAGGTAGCAATATGGGTAGGTGACAATGACAAGAAAAAGGCACCGACATCCATGTACATAATGTATAGGAGGGAGATTTTTTTGGCGGGACTTTATGGGTGCCGTTAAGGAAAAATAAGCAATTTCAATCCATGATAGGTATGAAAATTACAAGATTTTTATTGTTACATACAGAACATGATAAAAAGTTTGGTGAGAGTTATGTGCACATGTACAAGGATACATCTAGAATTCAAAGCAGATGACAAAATATAATCACCCGGAGAAAGCATTGGAGTGATTGTCCTGACATGTTTCGCCCCTCTGGGCTCATCAGGGGATGTTTTAAAGACAATTAGATGTAACACTGCATAAACCCAAAACAAAACAAAATTAAAAACCATTGGATGGACTGAGGGTACAATACAGAAAATTAAAAATAGTAATGATACAATGAAATAAGCTGTCAACTAACATAACAATGAATGTACAGAATATAGAAGTCACTTTGCTTCTAACTGGGCCCTTTTATCTTACTGATGTGTTCTAAATGATTAAAAACAAACCTACAATGCAACAGGTAGACAGAGACCATTGAGATCTATGCTAATGGCGTGACATGGTGAAGCTGGGAACAGTATACTGATCTGAGCTTCACCATGTCACATATTAGCAGCCTACATCATTTTTACCATTTCAGATTTTCTTATAATTGCCTTTCTGTGCTCAGAAATATGACACAATTCTTACTGCTAATTATTATTTATTACTGACCTATGTGCTATTGTTTCACTTGGTCACAGACTTCTGGAACAAAAAGAATATATTGAAGGTATCCTACAAAATGCCTTGGGCACTAGAAGTACAGTTATATACTGAAAAACAGTTTTAGCCTTGAATCTCTTCCTCGTGCAATATAACTGAAGAACGATACAAACATTGCAATCAGAGGTAACAAACCACTGATAACATTGTACAATATTGTGATACAGCAGTTGTGTTCGGTGTGTTTTATTAATATACTGATCTTCAGAAAACACAGCTCAATCAAGATAAACCGCATTTGCAACAGCATAAGTGATGTAATAATGATACTTCCCCACTTATAAGTAGCATAAACAGCTATTAATAACCACAAAATAATAAAACGTGGAATCGGGAAACTAATTGACAGTGTGTTGCAGTTTACCAATCCTTAGATGTGGTGCCTGCATTAATTACAATTTTTCATACTAAGCATTTATCAAGGACACAAAATGTGTTGATCATACCAGAAGTGCCATGTCCTTTTCACTTCGTGTGAGCTGAACTGAAAGCAAAAACAATGCTATCCAGTATTTCTCAAAATTTTTTTTAGTTGCAGAACTCTTAAGACCCCTTTCACACTGAGACAGTTTTCAGACACTTAGGGCTAAAAAATAGCGCCTGTAAAGCGCCTGAAAACTGCCTCTCAATCCACCCCAGTGTGAAAGCCTGAGTGCTTTCACGCTGGGGCGGTGCGCTTGCAGGATGGGAAAAAAAGTCCTGCAAGCAGCATCTTTAGGCCGGTGTGGGAGTGGTGTATACACCGCTCCCACACCATCCCTGCCCATTGGAATGAATGGGTACCGCTTCCGAAGCGCATCATGGGCACTTTTAACCCCTTTTTGGTTTAAAAGCATCACGCTACCGCCCAAAAAGTGGCGCCAAAGCTAACGCCGGCACTGCCCCAGCGTGAAAGTATCCTTTAAAGTATGCAAAATCTCAAGGCACTAAAATGCAAAAAAAATAAATTAAATGTTACTTATATCGGTACAAAACCTCAGCCTGGGACAATGCACACAACTACCTCAAAAAAATTTACTTCACATAAGAGGTCCCTCCATGTCAAAGGCCCCCCAACACATCAGAGTCCCTCTATCACAGAGCACCCCCATAAAAGAATCTTCCTATCTGGGTCTTGTGCCAGCGGCCTCCCGAGGGAACTCGAAGGGTGCACCAGTGTGCCTTAGCACCCCGGTTGAGAAACACTGCTGTAAACTATTAATCTTCCCTACCCACCCCCTTGTAATGGAGATGGAGAGGGAGACCTAGATACAATAGAGGAGTAAGCCTGCGGTCACCCAGGGTACAGTTTAAAGTAGTGAGATTTAAAGCCTTACTTCAGCACTACTTCTGTACTTTGTAATGATTTGATATGACTTCAGTGATACTTTGAGAGGGGCTGTCCATGTCACAGGGAGAAACAGTGGTGTTCTATACAAAAGTTCAAATAGCAAAGGGTTAATCTTTCCCTTCTTTCAGGCTCAAGTAGTGCTGATAAGGACACAGGCATGATTTGCAGCATGATTTACTTTATAGTCTATGGTAGAAAAGTAATACATGAACTCCTTCTCAAATCGTGCTACTTGAAATTGTATCTATTAAGAGACTGCCATAGAAATACATTAGATGCTACTTCAGGTACAATTTTAAAATCGGATGTTGTGCCTGAAGTTGTACTGGTGTGACCGAGGGCTAAAGGTTAAGCGTAGCCACCCAGGGACTGGAAGTGTTATTTACTGAATATCGGGTGAAACTGTAAGAAAGCCTACAAAGTAATGCAGTCACCACATTAACTGCTTCAGCCCCGGAAGAATTTACCCCCTTCCTGACCAGAGCACTTTTTGCGATTCGGCACTGCGTTGCTTTAACTGATAAGTGCGCGGTCGTGCGACGTGGCTCCCAAACAAAATTGACGTCCTTTTTTTCCACAAATAGAGCTTTCTTTTGGTGGTATTTGATCACCTCTGCGGTTTTTATTTTTTGCGCTATAAACAAAAAATAGCGACAATTTTGAAAAAAAACGCATTATTTTTTACTTTTTGCTATAATAAATATCCCCAAAAAATAATTAAAAAAACATTTTTTTTCCTCAGTTTAGGCTGATACGTATTCTTCTACATATTTTTGGTAAAAAAAATCGCAATAAGCGATTGATTGGTTTGCGCAAAAGTTATAGTGTTTACAAAATAGGGGATAGTTTTATGGCATTTTTAGTAATAATTTTTTTTACTAGTAATGGCGGCGATCAGCGTTTTTTTTATTTTTTTATTGTGACTGCAACATTATGGTGGACACATCGGACGTTTTTTACACATTTTTGGGACCATTGTCCTTTATACAGCAATCAGTGCTATAAAAATGCACTGATTCCTGTGTAAATGACACTGGCAGTGAAGGGGTTAACCACTGGGGGCAGGGAAGGGTTAAGTCAGTACTAGGGAGTGATTTCTAATGGTAGGGGGGATGGGCTAGCTGTGGCACATCACTGATCTCTGCTCCCGATGACAGGGAGCAAAGATCAGTGAGACTGTCACTAGGCAGAACGGGGAGATGCTTGTTTACATCAGCATCTCCCCATACGTCCTCTCCGTGAGGCGAGGACGAGGGTATCCCCGCGGCGATCGAGTCTGCGAGACCAGCTCCCGGCCGGCGCGCGCACGCAATGGCACGGCAGGGAATTCAAATGGGACTTGCAGGTACACCCATTTGCCCAGCCGTGCCATTCTGCCGACGTACATCGGCGTGCGCCGGTCGGGAAGTGGTTAAGGACTAGTAAGTTGCAATATATTACATTTTTTTTTTTTTTTTTTTTTTATTATCTAGGCCTTAAATTCAAGCCTAGATTGATTCTTGTTTTTAAAGTCCACGGTAGTATAAATATATAAAAAGTATTCTGGTAATTGTATGTTTTTAATACTGTAGTGATTAGCATTCAGAATATAAATTCCTTTTTTTAATTTTACAAGTACTTTTATATATTTTTGAATTGAAGGCAGCATTTACTACTCTCTGCACTTGGTGCACACAGTGCAAAGTTAACCGACACTCATATACAAAGTCCACAAAGCAATGTTCTACAGCACCTTGTAAAGTTTTACTCTAACAGAGCTTGCATATAAACATTAAACCGTTTTGAATCTAGGACAGATCCTTCATCAGGTTAGGTCAGAACTGATCTACAGTAAAACCTTGGTTTGAGAGTAACTTGGTTTGAGAGCGTTTTGCAAGGCAAGCAAAATTTTAAAACGAATTTTTGACTTCATATACAAGCTATGTCTTGATATACATGTAGCGTTCTGTCACAACTGAGTATAAAATAGAAGAGAGGCGCCTCTAAGTGTAGCAATATGGTTACATTTAATGAAGGTACAACGTTTAGCAACTCACATGGTTGATTAAAACAGGCACATTTAAGTATGCAGACATCCGGGGTAAAGCTGTCCACATAGACCATCCTCCGCACCGTCATCGACCTCATCCTTTCCACACTGCGCTCCACGAGCGGTTCAAGCCTCGCTTTCAGATCGCTTTACTGCAGGGTAGTCCTCCCGGTCACGATTGCAGATTGACAGTGGTAAGAGCCGGAAGTGCAGAGGATGGTCTATGTGAACAGCTTTACCCGGGTGCCTGCATACTTCGATGTGCCTCCTTCTTTTTTAATCAACCATGAGAGTTGCTAAATGTTGAACCTTCATTAAATGTAACCATATTGCTACACTTAGAGGCGCCTCTCTTCTCTTTTATACCCTGTAGCTCCTGCCGGATTTTGCTTCTAATCCCCTTGTTGAGGCTGCCATTTGTGGATGGACATTTTATGGTTATACAACCTCACATTGCTATAATCTTTTTACATGGACTATAAACTGAGGGACTTATGAATAAATGGTTGTGGAACGAATCATTCCATTATTTCTTATGGGGAAATTCGCTTTTGATATACAAGTGCTTTGGATTGCAAGCATGTTTCTGGAACGAATTCTGCTCGCAATCCAAGGCTTTACTGTAATCGTAAGTCAGAAAGCTAAATACTAAATGAACCAGAAATCTGTGTCGCCTACATTTATTAATAGGCATAGTACGAACATAGTTATATACAAGACAGAAACTTTAGGAAACAAACTGGAGAATTCAGTAAAGTGTTAAAGCGGGATTCCGGCCGTAAAAAGAAAAAAAATTAAAAGTCAGCAGCTACAAACACTGTAGTTGCTGACTTTAAAGAAGTACTTACCTGTCCTGGGTGCCCGCGATGTCGGCCGCCCAAGGCCAACCCATCCCTCGGCTCTCGGGTCCCGGCACCGCCATCCTAACTAAGGGAAACAGGCAGTGGAGCCTGACGGCTTCACTGCCTGTTTCCTACTGCGCATGCGCGAGTCGCGCAGCGCTTTGTGAATGGGACACACACAGTTCCCATAACACACCGCGCCCCATTCCCTAGAAGACAACGCGGGGAGGAGAAGAGACAACATCACCGCGGCATAGGAAGAGGCAGATTAGGAAGACTGCCTAGCAACAGCCATTTCACATAAGTAAAAAATTTTTTTTTTCTTTTCCTCCATTTCTTTTAGATATTTTTTTTGTGCAATTTTTTTTTTCAGGGTGGACCTCCACTTTAAGGACACATTTCTGGTGGTGGTTTCCTTTAGAGCTACTTGCACCTACAGTGGGGAAAATAATTATTTGATCCCCTGCAGATTTTGTAAGTTTGCCCACCTACAAAGAAATAAAGGGTCTATAATTTTTATCATAGGTGTATTTTAAATGATCAAAACAGAACATCGACCAAAAATCCGGAAAATCACGGCACAAATGTTATAAATTAGGGTTGCAGATCAGTCAGTAAAATAAGTATTTGATCCCCTACCAATCAACAATAATTCTGGCTCCCACAGACTGGCTGCAGTATGTGCTCATGTGATACACAGATTAGTCTTTTCAATTTAAGACAGTGCTCCTAATGACAACTCGTTATGTGTATAAAAGACATCTGTCCACAGAATCTTTCTTTCATTCAAACCTCACCATGATGGGCAAAACCAAAGAGCTGTTAAAGGTAGATTGTAGACCTGCACAAGGCTGGAATGTGCTACAAGACCATCAGCAAGAAGCTTGGTTAGAAGGAGTCAACTGTTGGAGCTATTATTCACAAATGGAAGAAATATAAAATAGCCATCAATCGCCCTCTGGAGCTCCATGCAAAATTTTGCCCCATGGAGTAAGAATGATTCTGAAAAAAATTGAGGGATCAGCCCAGAACTACACGGGAAGAGCTTGTGAATAATCTCAAAGGCAGTCAGGACTACAGTCCCCAAACAAACCATTGGTAACACAATACGCCACCATGGATTGAAATCCTGCAGCACCCGCAAGGTCCCCCTCAAGATGTCACCTGTAAAGGCCTGTCTGAAGTTTGCCAATGAACATCTAAATGATTCAGAGAAGGGTTGGGAGAAAGTGCTGTGGTCAGAAGAGACCAAAATTGAGTTATTGGGCATTAACTCGACTCGCTGTGTTTGGAGGAAGACAAATGCAGACTCTAACCCTAAGAACACTATCCCTACAGTCAAGCATTATGGGGCTGTTTCTCTGCTAAAGGTACAGGCTTTGTGGGGCCAGTGGAAGGGGCCATGTATTGTAAAATCTTGGATGAGAACCTTCTTCCCTCAGCCAGAACACTGAAGATATGTCATGGATGGGTCTTCCAGCATGACAATGACCCAAAACTTCGAGTTGACAAGCGACAGCAAAGAAACCTTAAGGATTTAGAGAAGATCTGTAAAGAAGAGTGGACCAAAATCCCTCCTGAGATGTGTGCAAACCTGGTCACCAACTACAAGAAACTTCTTGCTTCTGTGCTTGCCAACAAGCGTTTCTCCACCAAGTACTAAGTCATGTTTTGCTTGGGGATCAAATACTACTTTTACTCACTGAACTACAACTCAATTTAAAACATTTGTATCATGTGCTATTTTTGTGGATTTTTGGTTGATATTCTGTCTCTATCATTTAAAATAAACCTATGATAAAAAAAATTTAGATCCTTAATTTCTTTGTACCGGTAAGTGGGCAAACTTACAAAATCTGCAGGGGATCAATTAATTATTTCCCCCACTGTAAATGAGACAAACATTTTTGCCAGTTTTGGTAACATTACAAATACATCTAACAAATTCAGGTAGTTCTCTCTATCCTCACTTTAGTAAACAGATGCTATGGCAGCAACAGAGTCTTAAAAAATACTGCCAGATTAGGAAACTGACAGTAATTAGGACCAGCTCTGAGCTGGTGTACAGAGGTACACCAGTGGTCAAAGTGGGGCATATGTGTACTGGGAAGCTGTCATTAATGTGCTTAATGCACAGTAATGCATCGCCATTCAGTTGCCTGCTGTGAGATTCTCCAGCTGAAAGCTAAATGTAAAAAAATGCAGTGCCAATACCCATGTATAGAAATGGCCATAACTAGGAAAAAAAACTTTATGTATCTGTCTTTGAGGGCGAAATTGTAAAGGCTAGATGACTGGGTCACAGCATCTCCAAAACTGTGTTCTTGTGGGATGTTCCCGTTCTACAGTGATCAGGACATATGAAAAGTGATCCAAGGAAGGAAAACCAGTGAACCAGCAACAGGGTCATGAGTGGCCAAAGCTCGTTTATGCATGTGGGGAGCAAAGGTTGGTCCATGTAGTCTGATCCCATAAAAGAGCTATTGTAGCCCTGAACACACACAGGCTGTCTGCATGCAGCACCAGGCTGCTCCACGTGCATAACCAAATGCCTCATTCACACTGTAGTAGCCTTTGTGCCTGTGCGAATGAAACCATAATCGTTAGCCCTGTGTTTACATGTAGTTTACAATCAATGATATTTGCCAGGACAGTACAGGCAGGGTTAGAATTATCATACAAGAACATCTTAAAGAGTTTTTACCTTAACCACTTAAGGACCGGAAGGATTTGCCCCCTTAATGACCAGGATATTTTTTGCGCTACAGCACTGCATCGCTTTAACTGACAATTGCGCAGTCGTGCAACGTTGTACCCAAACAAAATTGATGTCCTTTTTTTCCCCGAATGGAGCTTTCTTTTGGCGGTATTTGATCACCTCTGCCGTTTTTAAATTTTTTGCACTATAAACAAAAAAAGCAAAATTTTTTTGAAAAAAACAATATTTTTTACTTTTTGCTATAATAAATATAAATATAAATATATAAAAAAAATTCTTCATCAGTTTAGGCCAATATGTATTCTTCTACATGTTTTTGTTTAAAAAAAATCGCAAGAAGTGTATATTGGTTGGTTTGCGCAAAAGTTATCGCGTCTACAAAATAGGGGATAGATTTATGGCATTTTTATGAATTAATTATTTTTTATTTATTTATTTTTTTACCAGTAATGGTGGCGATCTGCGATTTTATGCGGGACTGCGACGTTGCGGCAGATAGATCAGACACTTTTGACACATTGACATTTATACAGCGATCAGTGCTATAAAAATGCACTGATTACTGTGTAAATGTCACTGGCAGGAAAGGGGTTAACACTAGGGGGCGATCAAGGGGGTAAATTTGTTCCCTGGGAGGTGTTTCTAACTGGGGGATGGGACTGACTGGAGGAGGAGAGAGATCGCTGTTCCTAATCACTAGGAACAGCGGATCTGTCTCTCCTGCCCTGTCAGAATGGGGATCTGTCTGTTTACATTGACAGATCCCCATTCTGGCTCTCTGTTTTAGAGCTATCGTGGCCGCCGGCAACGTGCATCGGCTCCAGTGGGGCACGCTCGCCCCCTATCTCTCCTAAAGCGGCCGACCTACACCTACGGCGATTCGCCCAAGAGAGCCAACCTGCCGCAGTATAATGACAGCGGCTGGTCTTAAAGTGGTTAATGCATTATGTTACACAATCTAGCAATGTGCACAAAAGCAGCATCTCTCTCTCTCTCTCTCTCTCTCTCTCTCTCTCTCTCCCTCTCTCTCTCTCTCCCTCTCTCCCTCTCTCCCTCTCTCCCTCTCTCCCTCTCTCCTGTAAATCAAATTTTATCGTGGGGGGATACCGAGTTGCCCTGTCTGTGTCCATAGACGCTGAGCCACTTGCTGCTCTCACCACACACAGAATCGCACACCAACCTTTACAACCTTGGTAGACTGATGACACCAGAAAGCAGACATAGCCGTGCCGTGCATTGGAGCGATTGTGTCAAAAACCAAATCTCTTGCAAGCCTTCACTCTATATAAATCTGCCTTCCTAAATTCCTGCCTCCATTCTGCCAAACAAGCTTACTTCATCACTCATTAATACTTTGTCATTCAGTCCTCTTCAGCTCTTTTCTGACGTTAACCTCTCCACTTTGTCGATCACCACGTCCACCCAGTAACTCGCCCACTGCGCAGTAAATTGCCTTAAATTCAAAAACCAGATTGATGCAATTTGTGGGGGCATCTTCACTGCATAGCTATCTATCCCACTTAACATACCCTGTCCAAAACCACCTTCAATACTTTCCTTTTTGGACCTTGTTACTACAGAAGAGGCCGCCAAACTTTTTTCAGCCATTTTACCACCTGTCTTCTGGACTCTGTTCCCTCGCAACTACTACGGTCACACTTTTGATCTACCCTATGCTTTATCACTCGCATACACTGATCACATCCATGCTTAAAAAGCCCTCACTGGACCCCACCAACCTGAACAACTTAAGACCCGTCACCTTGCTCCCATTGACCTCTAAATGCCTAGTCTACAACCGTCTGAGCTCCTACCTCTCTGACAACAACCTTCTTGAGCCCTTACAGTCTGGCTTTCACTTGCAACACTTCACAGAAACTGCCCTAAAACACACTATTTACTACTTTCTGCTGCCTTCGATACTATTGAATACCCGCTCCTCCTCAAAAAAAGTCTTTAATTGCCTCTTAAGCCTGGTACACGTGATCAAAAACTCAGACGAAAAATACAGATTTTCGAAGTGATCGTACGATAATCTGATCGTTAGTACACAGCTTTCGAGAAACAATCGGGACAGTTCATCCAAAACTATCCGAAGGGACAAATATGAAACGTTTTGTATACCAAATTGTACAGTTTTCGTCTGAAAAAATTTGGAAGAGCAAGACCAGGGATGCTTGGAAACAAAAAGAATACATCGCAATACAATACAATACATCACTTCCGAAGTTGTATTCTGTAGTACGAGAATTTTCGCAAGTTAAGTAACATTTTCATTTTCGATTTGAGATTAGCGTGCAAAAACAAAACAGACAATCATTTGTCCGATATTCTCATTGTGTGTGTATGAGGTTTAAGACTCTGTTCTTTCCTGGTTCTCCTTGTACCTATCACAGCATTCCTTCAGTGTTGCCTACAACCCTGTCTCCGCTCTCCACTTCCTCTTGCTGTGGGGGTCCCCAGAGGTTCTGTCCTCAGACCCCTTTCCTTTCTCTTCTCCATCTACACAACTCCTGTGATGGAACCGTCCATCACCCAGCTTGGGTGCTTCTGTCAGTATACAGTAGAGTAGAAAAGCGGCCGTGAGTCACATGACTGGACTTAAGTAATCTACGAAAATGGTATTTAGAAGCTTTGTTTTCCATGTACACTTACACAGTGTGTTATAGCTCAATACAAGAGAGGGGCTGGCAGAGTAATGGAGCCCCAGGGTTACAAACACTTTAAGGCAAAGCCCTCCAGTGGTTAGACCAGAAAGGAAGGTAACATGGCTGGCCAAACAAACCCCTGGTGTTCCTCAGACGTGACCAATAAGGAAGAAAAGGGGGGTTCACATAATGTAAAACCATAAAAACTTTTATTTTGAGAAAAGGTAACTAAACACTTACAGCAATCCAATGAACAGTCAGCGGTTAAAATGGTAGTTCCCAGGATAAAAACTACTTGTATACAAGCTCAATTGGCGTGGTTAGGTCAGACATAGACTACGTCCTACATGTTTCATCATATGTGACATCATCGGGGATATATTATGTATGTAATTGATAATTTTTTTTTATTTGCTCCCTTTTGTTCTATTAAATATGCCATTGAAAGAGTGTTATATCTTTTCGACAAAAATAAAATAGCTGTTCATCTATCCAAAAATGTTATGAGCTGATCACTTCCTATACTCCCTACCTTTTTAGATTGTTATCCCTCTATGGACTACAAAACACTTCACCCTGTTATACAGAAAAAAAAGTGTTTAATCCTAACACACTTCCTCTCCTAAGATAACAAAGCTGCTCAGTAAAGTTGTCGCCCTAAGAGAGGAAGTATGTTAATGGCAGGATTGCCAGATTAAAATCAAGGCAAAAGCTGTGTGGGGGTAAAAAAAAAGAAACCTAATGCAGCCACCACATCTAAGGATAAATAAGTTGCAATACTATACATTTTGTGCTCTTGGGTTTAGATCCGCTTTAAATGCAGTGCAGCTAAACCTATTCTGTCGGTCATTGCCCAGCACCTAGTATGTCAACACAACATGGCAATCATAGCTTTATCTTGTAAGGGATTTTCTTTAGGTTCTTTTAATGGACCTGGTTTCCCTTTTTTAAGTGGTGAAAGTGAGGAGGGACCAGGCATTTCCTGAATAGCTGCATTCCTTTACTGCTCTTTGACCAGTTTAGCTTTTGCAGTCATAAATGCACAAACACACAGGACCCATCCCTCCAGTCCTCCGCCTCTCTCTCTCTCTAGATGCTGCTAGCTCATTTCGTCTTTGGCTTGCTCTCTCTAACACGCATGCCACTACATTGGGCTTAGCTGTGTGGGTGGGTGGGAAGTACACTTAGTAACGTAAGCACTGCAAACTTGTTGATACTCGGAAACAATGCTGGAAGTAATGGACAACACAAGCGTTTCTTTCTCTGGATCTAGGTAAGATACAAGGAAGAGTTTACATTTCTTTCTTTGTGTCTGCTTGTTTTATACTACTTTTGACTAAGTATGGAAAAATTTGACAGCCATCATTGAGTCACTTTAATTGGTGTTTGTTTGTAAAACGCATTGCTACTGGTTTAGCACAAGTTCAACATTCAAACAGAGTAAAATGTAAATAGACTTGATACAGGGAATAATAGGATCCTCCTTTATATAAGAGCACATGCCCATAACAGTGATAAACACTATTAACTTAAGTCTCCGTGAACAGGTAAACATTTAAAGAGAATATACAGTCTTTCCAATTTTTTTTATTATTTTTTTTTTTTTACAGCATGTTCAACATGCACTTTGTGTAAATGATTTTTATCATTATGAAATATTTAAAAGATTTGTTTCTTTGTTTAACATGCATTGATTTATTTACTGGGGGTGACCAAATTTTCTCCTTACATAGACGGGTTCTGCTTCCTGCTTTGCAGACCTACACAATGATTATGCTTTACTACTCCTTTCTACAATGCAAGTCCATGCATTGTCTGACTCAGTGAAAGCTATGCACTTTCTGTGTGGTAGATAGCTTATGTCAATGTTAGCAGAGAGACCGAGCAAGTGCACAGAGCCAGTAATGCTGGCCATACACTGATATATTTTTTTCCTGGACAAATCTTTTTACTGGGTTATTGTATTATGACAGCTGCTGGTAACTGCCAAAATACCAAAACATTTGCATCTGATATGATGCAGCCACTGTTCAGCAATGATGCAGCCACTGTTCAGCTGACAATTTTCTGCCCAGCTCCTTCCCTCTTTTCAATACAAGGATGATGGGTGGGGCCGACAGGGCCATTTACTAAGCAAATTTCAGACTGTTTATCAGGGACCACATGAAATTCGGCTTAAGAAGTTCTTATCTACAAATATCTGTATTTAATAGAATAACACAAATAAACAAAGGCAAGCTTGTAAAAATATAAGTCATATGATGTATGATGTTCCCAGCTGCCCAATGCCTCCTGGGATTCTAGCATCACATATCCCAGGGGGCTTCAGGGGGAATCAGACACATTGCGCTGGGACCACTTTACATCATCAAAGGGCCAGCTGGACAAACCTGAAAGAGATAGCCAGCTCCTGATGAAGTCAGCAAAGATGGAGGGGCGGAACCTGGCTTGTGGCAGGCTTTGCCAAAATGCAGCAAGACCATGCTGAATTGGCTGACTGTAAGTATATGTTTTAAGAGATAACCCAGGAAAGAGAGGAAATAGAAAAATTACAGGGGGGTGGGGGGTTTAAAGTAGAGCTATAGGCAAAACTTTTTTTCATTTTGGATAGAGCACAAGGGAGGGTTATAACTAAGGATGAGCTCAGGCGTGTTCACAAACAGCACATGCAGAGCGCCAGGAAGTCGGCACCGCATAGCGCTAATCACAGGCTGTGAGATATTGTCTTACTGCCTGTGATTAGCGCTGTGCAGTGCCGACTTCCTGGCGGGGTCTGCACCTGCTGTTTGCGAACACGCCTGAGCTCATCCTTAGTTATAGCCCCTATCAGATTTTTTTTTTTTTTTTCTGCTATCTGTCCCATTGCAGAGATTTCTTTTCACTTCCTGTCCCATAACTAAACAGGAAATGAGAGGAAAACCCTGCAAATTAAGGGAATACCTTGAGTACCCCCAGGTCACCAGAACTAGTGTCCCCCTTTAAGATTTCCCCTCCATTACTTTTCTGGGGACAACCCAAAATTTGGGATTTTCTTTTACTTTCACTTTCAAGGATAATCGTAAACAGGACAAATAAAGATGGTAAATCTCCTTAGTGGGGGCACAGACAGCAATAAAAATGTATAAGCATTCTAATCCCTCTGCACTATCTAAATGTTTTAAAAGTTTTGCCTTTAGTTCTACTTTAAGTATTTTTTAAGGTGAGCAATACAATAACTAAAATATGTTTGGAAAAAGTATACAATATTTTTTTTTATAAGGAGGTAAAGCTGAGGCCTTTGCGATGTATGTATTTGTTCTGATGAAGATTTGCCTGTATAATTGTAGAATAGAAGATTGGAGTGCTTGTGGTTTAAAGACAGATCTGTGTATAAACAGATTTAGAAGCATATACCTTGTAAGGTGAACATAGAGGGGACCCTTTTAGGTCACTTAGGGCAATACATAAAACTCTTGTACTCCTCAAAACCCAGTGGAGCATGAAAGGTTAATTTGCAGTGTTTCCTATAAATTATAAGGTATTTATACAGCTATACAGTACATTTCCAGATGTTGCATAGACCTGCCTGACTCCCCGCTTCCTGTCGCGGAACCTTGCCAACAGTGATTCATGGAATAAACTGATCCTTTTTTTTTTTTTTTTTTTCTTCACTTTTTGTGGTTTTCTTTTTTCCCCTCCTCTATTTTTAAAGTTGTGGCTGAAGTATGAGTTTGACCTGTTGCTGAGGATACAGCTGCACAAGGTTGCTTTGTCAGCATTTTATTGTGTTCCTAAATTTAGGTCTTCCCTCGGTCAGTGGAGAGGCAGGGAATGCTTTTATGAACCGTTTGGATGGTATTATGACAAAGCCCAGAGATGTACTGTAGAACAGATCAGCAGAACATTAACTCAAGCTGTTCTTAACCCATCCCTAGCCCTTTCTTTTATCTTCCATTTTTAATGATGACCATAAGCTTTGTGTTTTTTGTTAGCTGTGCAACATCACCAGTGAAAATCGGGTAGTCAAGGCTTTAAGGTAACCCTGTAATTAAATGTCAAAGCGATCCTGTCAGCAAAGGGTCACTTCTCTAGAATTGCATACATGCTAAAAGAAGACTCGCTATACTTACTTTTCTGTCAGCTGCTTTGTCGAAATGCGACCTCTTCACTACTCGCTGACTGCTGCATGTATTCCACATACTGTATTCGGGTGGGTAGAATACCCGCTTCCACACTGTGATTTTGGGGGAAGTGGCGGAAACAAGTATTTAAACCATCCGAACAGTAGAATATCTGTGGCGGCTGTTGAGCAGTAGAAAAACAGCATTTTAACAAACCGGCCACCAGAAAGGTAAGTATAGTGACTCATCTTTAAGGCCTTTTCAACACATTTCTGGCGGTTTAGATGTAGCCTGAAGCCTTACACCAAGTTCATGAAATCCATGTGCCATTTTCATTGTTGGTACTGAGACATGCATCAGATTCACATTGTTCTAATTTGCGACCATTTTACTGTCTATCGACACTGTTGACACAAATTCCTGAAGAAATGCTGCCATATTGGTAATGGGTTAAGTGGAGGTAAATAAATTAATGTTGGATTAAAGTAGAACTCTAGGCAAAACGTTTTTTCATTTTGAACAGAGCAAGGGAGTGTTATAACACCTGTCAGATTGATTTTTTTTTTTTTGCCATCCTGTGTCCCATTGTGGAGATTGTCCCATAGCCAAACAGGAAGTGAGAGGAAATCCATGGAATTTCCTGGGGACCCCCAGGTCATCAGAACTAGTGTCCCCATTAGAAGATTTCCCTCTATTCCTTTTGTGGGGACAACACACAACTTTTTTTTCTTTTACTTTTTACTTTCACTTTCAATGATAATGGTAAACCAGACAAATGGTGAGAGTGAATCTTCTTAGGGCCGGATTCACACTGCGCCAACATGGAAGTCGGACAACTTCCGAGCCAACTTTGCCCTACGACTTCATGTCCGGCTAAAAATGGCGTGTAGTCCCCCCCCCCCCCCCCAAAAGACCATATTGCCATACCAGACCCTTCAGATCTGGTATGGATTTTAAGGGTAATCCCCCACGCCAAAGTAAACAAAAGAAAAACGGCGTCCCCCCCCCTCTTAAATCCATACCAGGTCCTTATCCAAGCATGCAGCCCGGCAGGGCAGGAAAGGGGGGGCAGCGAGCACCCCCCCAGACCATACCAGGCCACATGCCATCAACATGGGGGGTGGGTGCTTTGGGGACAAGGGCCTCTTCCCGACCATCCTGGGCGGTGGTTGTGGGGGTCTTCGGGCGGGGGGCTTATTGGATTCTGGAAGCCCCCTTTAACAAGGGGGTCCCCAGATCCCCTCCCTATGTGAATGAGTATGCGGTACATTGTAACCATACAAATTCACAAAAGTGTCAAAATAGGTAAAAATCGTACACAGGTTTTTGACAAGGTCCTTTATTAAAAATGAAGAATATTCCCTGTTGTAGCACCAATGTGTCTTCTCCCTCCGGTGATGTCTTCTCCCTCCTCGGGGTTTCTTCTCCCTCCGCTGCTGATGTCTTCTTCCTCCAGTTCTTTTCCCGACGCTAACTTCTGCTGTTGTCTCCAGCCGTCTGCCATTTCTTATATTGACATGGGGTGTGGCCATCCAGAGACCCCACCCCTTATGACGTCACCGCCCAGAGCATAATGGTGCGATGACATCATAAGGGGGGTTTCTGGATGACGTCACCGGATGCCCACGTCCTATGTCTATATAAAAAATTGCAGACGGTGGCAGCCAACACAACACCGGGAGCGTTGGAAGAAGAACCAGCTGAAAAACCAGAGGGATAAGACCTCACCAGGGGGAGAAGACGTGTCGGAGCTACGATGGGACATTCTTCATTTTTAATAAGGGGCTTTGTCAAAAATATGTGTACTGGTTTTATTTATTTTTGACACTTTTTTTTTTTTTTTTGGTGAATGGGTAGGGATACAATGTACCCCTTACTCATTCACATAGGGATTGGACCGGGATTTGGGGGCCCCCTTGTTAAAGGGGGCTTCCAATTCCGATAAGCCTCCTGCCCGCAGACCCCCGACAACCAACGCCCAGGGTTGTTGGGAAGAGGCCATTGTCCCCATCAATATGGGGAGCACTAAGGCCCTGTTCACACCTGGGTGTTTTTCAGCATGTAAAACGCACAGCTCTGAAGCTCCAAACTACCCAACAAGCAAAATCCCATTAATTTCACTGTCCCCTGTTCACATATAAGCGTTCTGTCACCTGAAGCTCAAAAAAGTACACGAGCTTCTTTTTGGCAGATTTCAAGTGTTTTTGGCCCCATATACTTTAAGGCTCCATTCACATCTAGGCGTTTTTGGGTGTTTTTCTGCTCCCCAGCTCTAAAAACACCCAACAAGACAAATGCCATTCATTTCAATGGCCCCTGTTCACATCTGAGCGTGCTTTCGCCTAAAGCAAAACACTCAAAAAAAAAAGTACATGAGCTTCTTTTTTGGCAGATTCCAGGTGTTTCACTGCTTTTACATTGGTGACCTTTTGAACTTCAAAACGCCTGTACAAATACGCTGCAAAAACGCATGTTACATAGTTACATAGTTAGTAAGGTTGAATAAAGACACCAGTCCATCGAGTTCAACCTGAGCAAGTGTGGGTGCGTGTCTACAATTATCCCTATTTTTGTATTTAAGGTACCCATATAGCGCTGTGTCAATTTTTACGCAGCGCTCCCTACATATATCACACACTCACATCGGTACCTACCCTCAAGGAGCCCACAATCCAAGGTCCCTAACATTCATATACTAGGGCCAATTTTTTGGACAGAAGCCAATTAACCTACCAGCATGTCTTTGGAGTGTGGGAGGAAACCGGAGTACCCGGAGGAAACCCACGCAGGCACAGGGAGAACATGCAAACTCCAGGCAGGTAGTGTCATGGTTGGGATTTGAACCAGCGACCCTTCTTACTGCTAGGCGAGAGTGCTACCCACTACACCACTGTGCTGCCAAATGTAAAATAGCAATGCCTAGATGTGAAGCCTAATAGAAACGCCTGACTTGAGCGGTAAAACACTCATAAAATGCTCAAATAGCAGCTCTCCACCCCTAAATTCCTCTCCCTCTCCTCCCCCTAGTGCTTTCTATGGGCTAAACAAAAACGCCTGAAGCTGTAAAACACTTGTAATACACTTCTAAAACACTTTAAAAAAGCTTGTAAAAAGCTGCAAAAGAAGCTTAAATGCCAGTAAATCTATACGCTCAGGTGTGAATGGAGACTTAGTGTCGTACAGTGGAACCTCGGATTACGAGCATAATCCGTTCCAGGACTATGCTCGTAATCCAATGTACTCGCATATCAAAGCGAGTTTTCCCATTGAAGACAATGGAAACGAAAATAATTTGTTCCGCATTGACTTCAATGGGATGCAATACCGCATGCGGCCAGAGGCGGGGGGTGCCAGGGAGCCTCGGAAACGGCCAAAAATGCCCAAGGGACAAACGCTCATTAACCGCGTTACTTGCAAACCGAGGTTCCACTGTATTTGTCTGCTGATTCGTTTCTCTGCTATCAGCATGAACCACTTGTGACATGTTTTCCTGACATTAAGAATAAAAAGGTGGCAAAAGGGGAGAGACTTACAGCACACTGCCTGTGATTGACAGCCTCATCTTTGTTCCTGTGTGCTGTGTGAGGGGGGCTGCCTCTTCCCTCCAACCAGCTCTCAGAGCTCTCCTCACTGAGCTCTGTCCCCTTTTTTTCTGAACGCACAGACAAGCTTTTTAAATTCTGCATGGATTGAATGAATGTAGAGAAGAGAAGATGGCAGATAAATGGGTACAACTTATGTAGGAGGATTTGTTTAATTTTCTGTGCATCACCTGAGGCTTGTCACGTCCGTGGGTATATGTAAAAAAAAATAGGGTTTGGGACTTCAAATGTGGTAGATCTGACATGGCTAAAAGACGAGTCAATGTAACAAGACATGTTTTATTCATTAAAAAACATGACATAGCAATATGAGTACATGCATAGGAAAAAAGTATAACAATCACATATTATTGACCAGATAGTTATAAAAACAACCATAGCAACTTGGAGATGGCATATAGATGTATCGGACAATTGTCCATAATAATCGCTTGAAAAGCAACATGGTGGGGTAGCTTGGG
Organism: Lithobates septentrionalis; assembly: GCA_037952835.1. Taxonomy (NCBI): domain Eukaryota; kingdom Metazoa; phylum Chordata; class Amphibia; order Anura; family Ranidae; genus Lithobates; species Lithobates septentrionalis. The sequence continues at coordinate 1,303,424 of JBBDGP010000487.1, forward strand.
AGTGGATGAAATAAAACCATCTAAAAAGAAAATGGTGCATCGAAATTGGCCTGACGCACGTTTCGTGGTTTCCTACCACATCATCAGGGGCGAGTGCACCAATGTCTGTAAAAAAAGCATAAAAAAAAACGATTATGGTCCAAAGTTACACCCAAACACAAGGGAGACTATATATGTAAAGGAGGGGAGAAATGAACTCGTCCCACTTACTTACATGTCAGTTAAGTCTAGACCATGTGAACATGAAAACTGGTGGCTGCTAGAAATGTTCATCCCGGGAGCTGAGAAAGGGTCCCGCAGGAAAGCCGGACGCACATCATGATCTCCAGAGAAAAGGAAACAAGTGGTCAAAAAGAAAACAAGTGGTCAAAAAGAAAACCATTTGGGCTCCAATGCTGTACACTTGAATAAATCGGGTAGACTATGAATATATGAAGGTGTATTAAAGTGGATACAAATGAAGTGTGGAAATAGTGAAAAAAAAAAAAGGGGCATACCTGCTCAGAAGGAAAGGAAGAGTCCAGAGGATATAGGAAAAATGGGTATATGTAAGGATTTACAATCGCTTTAAGTGCTTAAAAATGCATACTGCATTTTCAATGCGTTTTTTAGTGCGTTTTCTGGATGCCTGACTCCCAGTATGCACCTGTGAATCTTGGACATGTGACTCAAACACACCAAAAATATACTGCAAGTGCATTTTTGAAAAGCATGGAAGATGCATTGGAAAATGGAAGATGCATTTTTGAAAAGCGCACAAGTCCTGCATTCAGCACAAAGATGCTGAATGCAGGACTTTTTAAAAACACTAAAAACGCAGTGTTTTGCCTAAACAGTACAATGAAAACAATAGGATGTGAATATTTGGCATTTGTGCCTGAATGTTAGATCTGCCAAGTGCATGCTGGTTTACAGGATTTATTGATCTAGAAAATGTGTTGCTATATGTATGAAACTGCTCTGCTTCTTATGGGAGGTGTTGCAGTATTGTGTGGTGTAGTGTTGTATGTGGTTTGTTTGGCAGCAAGAAACACGTGTGGCCTCTGCGTATTAATACCATTGTAGCTTTTCACTGAAATCTCTGCAGATCAGTTCATCTGTCTTTGTTCTGGATCACAGCTTTTGTTTCTTTTAATCTAGTCAGTGATGTGATGTATGGGTCTTGTGCCAGCAAAATGCTCTCTTGAATAGAAGTGAAACTAGACGGCATGCTAGCAAGGCAGATTGCTAGATGGTTTTTGTACATGCAACCTAGAAATACATGGAAACCCAAGGATAAAATCATTATAGCTTAACCCCTTCCTGACCAGTCGCCGCAGTTATACTGCAGCAGGTTGGCTCCCCTGGGCGAACAGTGGCAGCTATACGTCGGTTTGCCTTTTGACCACTAGGGGGCGCGCGCGGAGCCGATGCGCATGCCCGGCGGTCGCGATGATCGCTAGACACCCGCGATCGCTCCACACAGAGACGGAATGGAAATCTGTCGATGTAAACAGACAGATCTACGTGCTGTCAGGGGTGTTGTTCATACTAAGTATTTTCTAAGTGTTGTTTTTATTTTCTTTCTGCATTTTCCAAAAACTTGTAGAAAAAAAATTCAAAAGACACATTATGCCACATAGATTATACGTTGGGGTGTTTTCTTTCCAAAATGGGGTCAATTTTGGGACGTTTCCATTGTGCTGGTGCTCCAGGGCATTCAAAAGTGTAAGAGGTAGTCAAGTCAAGAAATTATTAGTGTAATTTATGCTCCTAAAACGCCTGAAGGTGCTCCCTCAATGTTGGGCCTCTTTATGTGGCCACGCTGTGTAAAAGTCTCACACATGTGGTATCGCCATACTCAGGAGGAGTAGCAGAATGTGTTTTGGGGTGTAATTTTGTGGTATGCATATGCTGTGTGAGAGAGATAACCTGCTAATATGACAATTTTGTGAAAAAGAGAAAAAAGTATCTTGATTTTGCAAAGAATTGTGGGAAAAAAATTACAATTTTCAAAAAACTCACCATGCTTCTTACTAAATACATTGGAATGTCTACTTGCCAAAAAGGGGTCATTTGGGGGGTATTTGTACTTTCCTTGCTTGTTAGGGTCTCAAGAAATGAGGCCGTCAGTACTTCAGGTGTGATCAATTTTCAGAGATTGGCACCATAGCTTGTGGACACTCTCTAACTTTTACAAAGACCAAATATATACCAATTTGGGTTATTTTTACCAAAGATATGTAGCAGTATAAATTTTGACCAAAATTTATGAAGAAAAATTACTATTTTGCAAAATGTTATAACAGAAACGAAGAAAAATGAATTATATTTTCTTTTATAGCACAAAAAATAAAAAACCCAGCGGTGATTAAATACCACTAAAAGAACGCTCTATTTGTGTGAAAAAAAATTTCATATGGGTACAGTGTTGCATGACTGAGTAATTGTCATTCAAAATGTGAGAGCACCGAAACCTGAAAATTGGTCTGGCTAGGAAGGGGGTTTAAGTGCCCAGTGGTTAAGTGGTTAAAGTAGTGTATATGATGCTATGCTGTTCTATGTGACTCTTGCAACAAAGCAAAAATACAAACAATTAGACCTGCACGATTAATCGTGAAGAATCGTTATCGCAATTTTTTTTTTTCCCCGTAGCGATCTTGAAAAAAGTATTTCCCGATTCTTTCTATGCAAAGAATTTTCTCTGTTCTGCTAAAGCCAACAGCCCTCAAAAGAAACATTGTAACAATTTGTCATTTAGATCAAAGGAATATACTTTGGTGTGAAAAATGAGGAAAGTTTAACCACTTAAATACTAAACCTTTTTCTGACATTTGGTTTCAAGTTCAAATCATTTTTTTTTTGCTAGAAAATTACTTGGAACAAGTATTATATTTATATATTTTAGTAGAAACCCTAGAGAATAAAATGGTGGTTGTTGCAATATTTTATGTCACACTGTATTTGCGCAGCAGTTGTTCAAATGCAATTTTTGGGGAAAAAATTACACTTTAATGAATTTTTTTTAAAAAACTACCGGTAACAAGTAAAGTTAGCCCAATTTTTTTTTTTTTTTTTGTATAATGTGAAAGATTTTATGCCGCGAAGATCGTTTATCCTAAGCAAAAAAAATTGTGATTATTATTTTGGCAAGAATCGTGCAGCTCTACAAACAATCGCCACTAAATTATAATCCAACAAAATATTCAAAAGAAAACTGTGTGGTGAATAGCTAATCTATAAACAAAAATGCTCCACCTAAAATTAATATTATGAACAATACTCCACCATCAAAGTATTCAAACAAATGGGATACCACACGCGAAATCAATCGTAACAACAACAATACACATAATGCTCCACTTAGAAATATAAATAAAAAAAACAAGTAATAGTCCGTATATAGTAGTGAAAAAAACTTGACCGTCCTCCATCCAAAACTTGAAATTACAGTTGTGCTTGTGTAGCGAGCCTCTCACCTGATAAAGTGGACCTATAAGGGATATAGGTCAGAAGCGCCTTTCCCCTTGCCCATATCTTGAAAATCAGTGCAAAGATTTGGCTAACTGCTGCTTAACAAATGTTTGCATGCAAATTGACCGAGATTCATTTTTCCAGGAAGAATGAGCAAAATTTGCTGGATTTAGGTGTGCAAAGTTGGTATAACTTAATGCAAAAGGCTTACAGCTGTAATTTCAGCCAAAGTTGGATCTACTAAGTATTGACCAGGAGCAAGTTTTGTTTCATTAAAGCTCAATTAAACTTCCTTGTTTTATTATGTAATGTGTCCAGACTGCATATACAGACAGGCCTCCTTTACTTTTTTAATCTAAAGCAGGCCATAGACGATGCAAACCTCTTTCCTGCAGCCATGGCTCAAATCATGTATGGCTGGTCCAAGTGCTGCAACAAGGTTTAGGAAAACCCTGTGCTCAAAATCAGCACAGCACTCTGACATGCCCTCTGAATACAGCCTAATCACTGGGCACTGCTTAGGGAGGGACAGCAGTGGTGATTAGAGCAGTGCTCCGTGGGGTGTCGGACCAATGCTGATTAGAGCAGTGCTCAGTGGGGTGTGTGAGACCACAAGAGACCATAGGAGCTTGTTCTAACATTTTTATGTGCTGGCAGGGTTTTTAACCTTTGCTGCAGTACTTGGCTGATTAAAAAAAAAAAAAAGACATATTAATTTCTGTATAATGGGCTTTAAAAGGTTACAGTTTTTAAACCTTTAAATATTGTATATAGCAATAAAACCTATTTTGCGCTTTAAAATTGTTTTAGAGTGTTGTGTAAATGGACGAAGTAAAAATTATAGGTCACGCCAACAAAATTGTCAGGTTCCAGCTGTTTTACTCTGGCAGAGCTAGCTTTCTGTACCCTTTTATCCTCAGAAAATATTGGTCAGTATGAAATCCTGAAGATCATGACATTTTAACATTGGTTATTTGCTGTAGAAATATTTTTTCTAATGTGATTGTACATGATTTCCTTTCACATGGTTTAATTACATTGAAGAACATTGCTTCATAGGGTATCGAAGAAAAAAAATAAGTCATTGACTTTTTTTCCACTGTGAAATGTGTATGTGTGTATGTATATGCCTGTAAAGTTTTTTTTTTTTGTTTGTTTGTTTTGTAATTTTTTTTTTTTACTTTTCACAACCATAAGATGATCTGAAATGGCAACCAGGAGTGCATAATCATTTAATGTCCCCAATTATTGTTATATGTGCTCATGTAACATGTCCATACAACTAAATTCTTCCTATCTTTTTTTTTCCCCTCTCTTTGTACAGAACGCCCAGAAAGAAATAAACCAGAGCACCGATTTCCTGGGTAAGTTTTTTTTTTTTTTTTTTTTTTTTTTTTTTTTTTTGAGAGGTTTATCTTCTTGACACTTTTTTGCCAGAAATAACGAATTATTGCATGACTTTGTCTGGAAACGAACTGTTCACAGAAGTATGTTTTTGACTTTAAAGCCAACTCCAGCTAAAAATTTTTTTATTTCATTAGAAAAAAGTTTTATTGTAGTTGGATAAGCAATCAGTATAAGTAGAGATAGAGATTACAATAGTAGAGACAGTGAAAATATCCCAGCTAAAGCTTTTATTTTATATTTTAAGTACAGTGTGGCAAAGGGGAGAACCCTGTCACTGGGGGAGAATTTCCTTCACTACTTGTCCCTGTGACACCCCATGTCAGGGTATAATTGGGTGTCTGGTGTAATCCTTACAGTTGTGGCTGGAATTTAGCTTTAATTGTAGCTGTTCTGCTTTAAAAAATAAACTAGCCAGTTAAAATATTCACTCTTCTGATATTAGCTTTGTTAGGGTAGTGGAACTTTTCCATAAATTATATCTGTCGTGTAAGGTATAATGCCTTTCTTTTCTAATCGTCATGAGCTCAGTCTCTAGTTAGGACATGACAGGTGTGCGACCTGCTGCAGATACTTTTTATGTGTAGAGAAGAGTGAGGAAGAGGAATCTAAAGCTAGTTTCCCAGTGTATTTAAAAGACAAGTCCACTTTTAGTAAACAGTACACTAGTCTACACTCCCTACCTCTTAACCTAGAACCTCCATTCATAGCGGACACTCCTTCCTCGGTGCACTCCCTCCCCAGCCACTGCACCAATCAATCTGACAGGCACACGGCCAAGGAGTTTTGTGGAGGGAAAGGACTTAAGTCATTGGGAGGGCAGAGCCTGACAGGGAACTAAGGGACTAATTCCCCATCAGGTCCATCGGGCTGTTGACTGACAGCGCACATCAGTAGGTGGATCCATAGCCATTATTCAGTCCAATAGTTGCTTTCAAGTCCATCCGCGATGACGTGTTGGCAACCAAAAGTAAGGTGGCCTTGATGGGGAACTAGTCTCTCCGTCTCTTACTGATCACTGATATACCCTTGTTATGGCAGCAGATAGCTGCCATAACCCCAGTATAATTTTAAACGGCAGGCGGTCTGCCTAAAAGACATTAAAAGTGGTCTCAGCGGCTGATTCGCCACGGTATCACTTTTATGGGCATCTGGAGAGGTTCCCCCTTTACAGTTGGGCAGGAAGTCGAGTAAGGGCAAGATGGATAATGGCTGCACACGAGAAGGCGCTGGTGGATGCACTGATTGCATCTGTGTGGGAAACTTTGAAAATGGAGGATGCAGCTGCGGCAAAGGCGCCGGTTCCTTTTGGCACTCACAAGCCGTCTCGCATGGCGAAAGTGTTCCCTTATCCCTCCTATTTTGACAAGTTTGTCTATAAAGAATGGGAACGTCCAAAATGTCCCTTTGCAGTCCCAAAGCGCTTCACTGTGCATTATCCCTTTTGAGGAGAGTCTTCTCAAGAAGTGAACGACTCCACCCGTGGTGGATCCCTCAGATTCTCGATTAAACAAAGCCACCATGATTCCGGTTGAAGACTCCTTCGGCTTTTAAAGATCCAGCTGACAGGAAGGTGGAATCTCTGAGCCGCACTATTGTGGTTTCGGTGCTTCGGCCAGTCTTGGCCATTGCCCTGGTGTCTCAAACGCTAACGGAGTGGGCGAAGCTGTTGCGCCGCGATCTGGAGGGTGATCAGTTTGTCTGCGATGCCTCTTTGGACGCAGAACCCTTGCTTTCTAAAGCTGTCTGTTTCAGCGGTGGTGCTTCGGCGTGTATTGAGGCTGAGGTGTTGGGCTGCGGACCAGACCTCCAAAGAAGCCCTAACTGATCTGCCTTTTCAAGGCGATCATTTGTTTGGGGCCACTCTGGATGATGTCATTAGGAGTGTCAGAGGGGAAGAGTGCCTTTCTTCTTGCCATAACCCCAGTATAATTTTAAATGGCAGGCGGTCTGCCTAAAAGACATAAAAGTGGTCCCAGCGGCTGATTCGCCACGGTATCACTTTTATGGGCGTCAGGAGAGGTTCCCCCTTTACAGTTGGGCAGAAAGTCGAGTAAGGGCAAGATTGATAATGGCTGCGCACGAGAAGGCGCTGGTGGACGCACTGATTGCATCACCTTCACTGAATTAGTGGACCAGTTGATCCAGGGGCTGCAGTTTGCCTGCGATGCCTCTTTGGGCGCATCACCCTTGCTTTCTAAGCTGTCTGTTTCAGCGGTGGTGCTTCGGCGTGTATTGAGGCTGAAGTGTTGGGTTGTGGACCAGACCTCTAAAGAAGCCCTGACTGATCTGCCTTTTCAAGGCGATCATTTGTTTGGGGCCACTCTTGTTGATGTCGTTAAGAATGTCAGGGGGGAAGAGTACCTTTCTTCCACGTCGCAAGTCTCCATGCACAGAAAGTTTTTTTTCGTCCCTCAGGGTCCACTGACAAGGGCTCAAAGTCTTTCAAGCTCCCCTCGGGAGGTACCATGCTACCCTGGAAATAAAAGGTGATATAGGGCGCACAGGACTAGCGTAGTCCAAATAATGTCTCTATTAAGGATCGGCAGTCCAAAAATGAACAGGAGAAGTGTAGGTAGGAAGGGATGAAAGGATGATGATCTTCAGCAAAAAGGGCTGCGACTTTAAAAGACTTGAAGCAGGGTCTAAAATGACATAAAAACAAACAAAGGCGCCTCTAAGTGCAGAAGATAAACAATTTTAATACCCCAAATGGGTTAAAAACACTTACAAAATGGAAGTAAAAAGCAGGCACATCGTGGGTAAGGCTGCATTGGAAGAGGTCACAATCAGGGGAAGCCTCCAGGAGGATGGATGTAGTCACTGTCAGCAGCGATGTAAAACACAGGGAACAGCTGTGGAGCCGGCGTCGTCAGCGTGTGAGGGCTGCGAACCCGGAAGTGATGTCATCCGCTGGGTGGCTCTGTGACCAGCCTGAACCGCAAACGAAAGGCCGGAGAGGGGATGTGATGTCATCAATGAGGGACGCGTTTCAGAACCGTCATTCGTTCCTTTCTCAACCTCGGATTGCACTGATGGCTGGGGAGGATATATACAGACACACTGGCAGTGGATTGGCCGGGGGGTGGGGACAACTAGATTAAATAAGCACACTGGCAGTGGATTGGCCGGGGGGAGGGGACAACAAGGTTAAATAACAATAGGTCTAGTGGATACATGTGAATAAAGACACACACCTGCAATAACATGCTGAGAACCAAAAAGAACAATAGAAGAAAATAAAACCAAGGATGGTGATATTAAGGATTAAAAACGATCTGTATCACAATCAGAATGCCCAATGTATGGGTCTGACAGATCGCAAGGAATGTTGCACATAATGAATTGTCCACAAATGGGTAACAAGAAAAGAGGGGGGGGGGGAGGGGGGGGGGGAAGGAAAAAAGGGGGACCATGCATAACATTAGTCATATTAAAATGTATAAATATATATAAATATACATAGAAAAATATATATAAATAAATATAAATGCCATAGATTCGAATGAAAGAAAGTATATGAAAATAAAGTACACATTACATAGATTCTTTATTTTTTATTTTTATTTTCATATACTTTCTTTCATTCGAATCTATGGCATTTATATTTATTTATATATATTTTTCTATGTATATTTATATATATTTATACATTTTAATATGACTAATGTTATGCATGGTCCCCCTTTTTTCCTTCCCCCCCCCCCCCTCCCCCCCCCCCCTCTTTTCTTGTTACCCATTTGTGGACAATTCATTATGTGCAACATTCCTTGCGATCTGTCAGACCCATACATTGGGCATTCTGATTGTGATACAGATCGTTTTTAATCCTTAATATCACCATCCTTGGTTTTATTTTCTTCTATTGTTCTTTTTGGTTCTCAGCATGTTATTGCAGGTGTGTGTCTTTATTCACATGTATCCACTAGACCTATTGTTATTTAACCTTGTTGTCCCCTCCCCCCGGCCAATCCACTGCCAGTGTGCTTATTTAATCTAGTTGTCCCCACCCCCCGGCCAATCCACTGCCAGTGTGTCTGTATATATCCTCCCCAGCCATCAGTGCAATCCGAGGTTGAGAAAGGAACGAATGACGGTTCTGAAACGCGTCCCTCATTGATGACATCACATCCCCTCTCCGGCCTTTCGTTTGCGGTTCAGGCTGGTCACAGAGCCACCCAGCGGATGACATCACTTCCGGGTTCGCAGCCCTCACACGCTGACGACGCCGGCTCCACAGCTGTTCCCTGTGTTTTACATCGCTGCTGACAGTGACTACATCCATCCTCCTGGAGGCTTCCCCTGATTGTGACCTCTTCCAATGCAGCCTTACCCACGATGTGCCTGCTTTTTACTTCCATTTTGTAAGTGTTTTTAACCCATTTGGGGTATTAAAATTGTTTATCTTCTGCACTTAGAGGCACCATGCTACCCTGGAGAGCGGGTTTCTCCAGACCCCCAGATAAGGTCCCTTCAGCATGAAGGGGCACCCTCACCCGCATCCTGGGTGGGGGGGACGTCTTTGCTGGTTTCCGGGCCCGTGGACCTCTCTGATAAACATGTGGGTCCACGAAGTGATTCTGTCAGGTTACAAGATCGAGTTCAAGACTTGCCCCCCAAGCTGATTTTTTCCTTCCAATATGCGTCTGTCTCTGAACCGCTTGTTTGCCCTCTGGCAGGCGGGACAAGAACTGTTGCTTCAGGGGGTAATCATTCCGGTGTCGGAACGTTTCCAGGGCTTTTTTCAAATCTGTTTACGGTCCCGAAAAGAGAGTGTACGATATGTCCAATTCTGGACCTCAAGGCCTTGAACCATTTTGTGCGAGTTCAGAAGTTAAGAATGGAGTCCATTCACTCGGTGGTGGCATCCCTTCATCAGGGGGACTTTCTTGCCTCCATCGACATCAAGGATGCCTACCTGCACATTCCAATTTGTGTACGACACCAGCGATTTCTCCGCTTTGCTGTGGGAGAAGATTTTGTCGCGTTGCCCTTTGGTCTTGCCTCCGCTTCTTGGGTCTTCACAAAACTGTTGGACCCGTTTCTGGCGCTGCTGCATCAGCGGGGAATTACTGTTCTGGGCGACCTTCTTCTGCGAGTGGATACCCCTGCTACCCTGAGGGGCGACGTGGAGATCGCTATTCAGACTCTGGCAGATTTTGGGTGGCTGCTAAACTACCAGAAGTCTGCTCTGATTCCAGCTCAGAAATTGGATTATCTGGGTCTGACTCTGGATTCTGCTCTGGCCAGTGTGTTCCTTCCACTGGACAAACTCCAGAAGTTACAGGTGGCGACTCGCTTACTGCTGTCCAGCAGGTGGGTCTCCCTGTGGACTTGCATACGAGTGTTGGGCCTGATGATATCTACTTTCGAGACGGTCCCATTTGCTCAGTTCCATACGAGACCCCTGCAAAAAAAAATGCTGTTAAAATGGGACAAATGTCCAGGATCTCTGGACAATCCGATTCGGCTGAACCAAGAAACCAAGGGGTCCCTGGTCTGCTGGCTTTGTTCCCTGGCTCTTCGGCAGGGAAAATCCTTTGTCCCTCTGTACTGGACGGTGGTCACCACCGATACCAGTCTGTCTGGGTGGGGAGGAGCCCTGGGCCTGAGCTCTGCTCAGGGTCACTGGACGCTGGAGGAATCCAGGCTACCTATCAACATCTTGGAACTCTGGATCGACTTCAGGGGCTTCCGGTACAGATCCAGTTGGACAATGCCACAGCGGTGGCCTGGGTCAACCACCACGGAGGAACAAGGTGTGTTAGCGGGCCTGGAAGTAGCCGCTATTCTCCAGTGGGCAGAGTGATCCATCCTGGCCATTTCCGCCGTCCACATTCCAGGGGTGGACAACTGGCAGGCGGATTACCCCAGTCGACAAGTGTTGGACCAATGGGAGTGGTCACTTCATCAGGATTGTTTTAACAGATATGTCTGCGCTGGGGCGCTCGAGGTAGATCTGTTGGCATCTCGGATCAACAGAAAGGTACAGCAGTTTGTGGCCAGGTCTTGGGATTCTCTGGCAGAAGCCACAGACGCTCTGGTGGCCCCATGGGGCCAGTATCATCTAATCTACGCCTTTCCTTCCCACTCAAGCTTCTGCCGCGGCTATTACGCAGGATCGAGGCCGTAGGAATTTCCGGTCATTCTAGTGGCCTCGGACTGGCCTCGTCGGTCCTGGTTTGCCATAATGGTGCGCCTGTTCGCAGACGTCCCCTGGCAGCTGCCTCTCAGAGAGGATCTGCTATCCCAGGGGCCGATCTTCCACCCTGCTTTACCATCGCTGGCTGAAGGATATAGGCTTACCTGCGTCAGTGATTCAGACACTACTCAAAGCTAGGAAGTCTACTTCTAGGAAGATATATAATCTGATGTGGAAAGCGTACGTTTCCTGGTGTGAGTCGGTGGGTGTTCACCCACTTTCCTTTTCGGTGGCTCGGATTTTGACTTTTCGTCAACGGGGCGTTAAAAAGAATTTGGCCTTGAGTACTTTCAAGGGCCAGTTGTCAGCTTTGGCGGTTTTCTTTCAACGTCCCCTAGCTTCGCATTCCCTGGTGCGTACCTTCATTCAGGGTGTTCTACATTTGATTCCACCAGTGCGATACCCTTTACCACCGTGGGACCTGAATCGAAAGCACCAGCCTCCTTTTGAGAATATTCAAGAAATTCCCCTGCTCGCTCTGTCCCAGAAGGTGGCCTTCTTGGTCGCAGGGTGTCAGAATTGGCGGCGTTATCCTGTCATACGCCCTACCTGGTCATTCACAAAGGCAAGGTGGTTCTTCATCCTTGTCCTTCATTCCTTCCAAAGGTTGTTTCTGATTTCCATTTGAATGAGGACATTGTGTTGCCTTCCTTGTGTCCCAGGCCGCAACATCCGAGGGAATTTGTCTTTTCGGAGGTCAGACTCCTGTTCTTGATCACGAACAGGCCAAAGAAGGGGCTGTCTGCTTCCTCTGCGACCATTTCTAGATGGATCAGACAGACAGTGACTCAGGCCTATTCAATCAGGGGTCGGGTTCCTCCCTTCCCGGTGAAGGCGCACTCTACTCAGGCACTGAACGCCTCCTTGGCCTCCGTCATCAGGCGTCAGTGATGCAAGTTGCAAGGCAGCCACATGGTTGCCGGTGCACACTTTCACAAAATTCACAAGTGGATGTGCTGACATCTGCAGATGCCTCCTTTGGCCGCAAGGTTCTGCAGGCTGCGGTCTAGGGGGTCTATCCCTCTTGAGGGGGTTTTTTTCTGTTCAGGTTGGGCTCCAGTTGTTCTCGTTGAGCTCTGGTTATCTGGTTGGCCTGTTATTTGTTGGCTATCCCACCCCTCAGGTTTGGCACTGCTTTGGGACGTGCCTATGGTTCTGAATAAGGAAGCATTGTGTCTGTCAATGAACCAAAGAGAAAATAGGATTTTTGACTTACCGTAAAATCCATTTCTGAGTTCAATACTAGACACAGCACCCACACCTCTATGGAGTTTTAATACTTCTGACAATGCTTGTTACAAAACTGAAGGTCTATAGCAGCGAGGGGGGGTTGTATACCACCTAGGACTGCCCATAGGCGTAGCCAAGTCTTTTTTCTTTTTCTGCCTGGTGTCCTACTCCTGTAGGGGGCGGTTTAACCCTATGGTTCTGATTAAGGAAGCGCTGTCTGTCAATGAACCCAGAGAAATGGATTTTACAGTAAGTCAAAAATCCAATTTTTTTTTTCTTTTGCTTTTAAAGCGGGATTCCGGCCAGGATAATTTTTTATTTTTTTTTTTAAAAGTCCGCAGCTACAAACACTGTAGCTGCTGACTTTAAATAAGTAGACTTACCTGTCCTGGGTGCCCGCGATGTCGGCCGCCCGAGGCCGACCCGTCCCTCGGGTCCCGGCACCGCCATCCTAAGTAAGGGTAACACGCAGTGGAGCCTTGCGGCTTCACTTCCAGTTTCCTACTGCGCAAGCGCGAGCGACGCGGCGCTCTGTGAATGGCCCCATGGTTTTCTGGGCACACACACAGTTCCCAGAAGGCAATGGGGCCGTTCACCGAGTAGCAGAACACGCCGCAGAATAGGAAGAGGCAGATTAGGAAGACTGCCTAACAACAAGGGTTTCAGGTAAGTACATTTTTTTTTTTTTTTTTTTTTTTTTTTTTTTTTTTTTTTTAGATTTTTGGTGCAATTTTTTTTTTTTTTTTTTTTTTTTTTTAGGGTGGCCCTCCACTTTAAGTGTAAATGTGAGATCTGAGGTCAAATTAAAGAGGACCTGTCCTGCTTATTTCTTATTACAATGGATGTTTACATTCCTTGTAATAGGAATAAAATTGATCAAAAAATGTTTTTTTAAAGGGACAGTGTAAAAATAAGAAATAAAGCAAAATAAGAAAAAAAAACACTTGTAAACGGTGTTTAAACCACACGTGAGGTATTGCCGTGATCGTTAGAGCGAGAGCAATAATTCTAGCACTAGGTCTCTTTTGTAACTAAACCTGTAACCTGTAAAAAAAATTTAAACCGTCGCCTATGGAGATTTTTAAGTACCAAAGTTTGTCACCATTCCACGAGCGTGCACAATTTTAAGGCATGACATGTTGGGTATCAATTGTAACATTATCTTTCACATTGTAGAAAAAAATTAGACTAACTTTACTGTTTTCAATTTTTTGAATACAAAAAATAAGTATATTTTTTTCCCCCAAAAAATGTGTTTTTTTATGATCACTGCGCAAATACAGCGTGACAAAGTATTGCAACAATCTCCATTTTATTCTCTAGGGTCTCTGCTAATAAAAAATATATAATGTTTAGGGGTTTTAAGTAATTTTGTAGCAAAAAATACTGATTTTAACTTGTAAACAACAAGTGTCAGAAATAGGCTTGGTCCTTAAATGGTTAAAGTATAACTAAAGGCAAAACTTTTTTTTGTTTTGGATAGAGTGGAGCAGAATGCTTGTCAATTTTTTATTGCTGTCTGTGTCCCTGTTAAAGCGGAGTTCCACCCTAAAGTGGAACTTCCGCTCATTGGATTCCTCCCCCCCTCCGGTGCCACAATTGGCACCTTTCAGGGGGGAGGGAGGTGCAGATACCTGTATAATACAGGTATCTGCACCCACTTCCGGGTATAGCTAGCCGCAGCTAGCCGCAGACCCCCCTCCCACCCCCGTTGTGTTGTGGGAAATACACAGTTCCCACAACACAACGGGGACCAGTGTAGACGCGCAGCGCGACTCGCGCATGCGCAGTAGGGAACCAGGCAGTGAAGCCGCAACGCTTCACTTCCTGATTCCCTCAGTGAGAATGGCGGCGGCAGCACCCGAGGATCGAGGGACGGTTCGGTCTCGGGTGCCGACATCGCTGGACCCCAGGACAGGTAAGTGTCCTTATTTTAAAAGTCAGCAGCTGCAGTATTTGCAGCTGCTGACATCTAAAAATTTATTTTTCGCGAAACTCCGCTTTAAGGATATTCACCCTCTCTATTTTTCCTATTTACTATTATTGTTGAAAGTAAAAGAAAATACCACATTTTGGGTTGTCCTCATAAAAGCAATAGAGGGGAAATATTCTGACTCTGATTGTTGTGAAGCAATTTATCCCTTGTGAGACCTCTATGCCTGGCCTGTATAAGATATAATCACTGAGGACTGGCCTCATCAGATAGCTTATAGTAAAACAAAAGGATTCGCCCTGGGACTTTGAATGAAGTGGGTACCGTTTCCGCCAGTAAATATAACAGTAGTAAATACAGTATATGATTTATTCAAGTAAAATTGTTTACATGCATAGATAACACCAACAGTTGCCAAAAAAGGATATATATATATAAAACAAGAAATATTGGTACATGGATGTGATAGCAGTCATAGTACACGGGCATCATACTACCCGACTAGTTTCGCAAGATCCAGCTTGCTCTTCAGGGGTGGATGTGTGTAACATTGTACCTAAGATAAAAAAAAGTATATAGTTGGCAAAATGGCACAGTATTGGTTTAAGGGCACAGGGTAGGAGGGGTTATGGGTCCCCATACTCACCACTGAGCTTGGCCATGGCTACAGGTGTGCGACTCCAAGATAGCGGCAGCAGGTGCCTCACCAGGGAGCTGAGGGGGCGAAGTCAGATGGGACCCCACCAGGGGCCAAATGGCGAGCAGGCATGGCATAGGTGTAGTGATGTAACCCAAGAGACCTTGTTAGTTCATAAAGAGTGTAGGCTGTAAACATAAGTATGTTTGTCAGGCATCTAAAGTAATAAAGTAGAATCAATAAGTACTAGCATGGAGATGTATATGCATGAAATTTGAGGCCTGGACCCAAAGATAGTAGGGAACATGGTGAGGCACCTGCTGCCGCTATCTTGGAGTCGCACACTCCAAACCAATACTGTGCCATTTTGCCAACTATATACTTTTTTTATCTTAGGTACAATGTTACACACATCCACCCCTGAAGAGCAAGCTGGATCTTGCGAAACTAGTCGGGTAGTATGATGCCTGTGTACTATAATTGCTATCACATCCATGTACCAATATTTCTTGTTTTATATATATATATCCTTTTTTGGCAACTGTTGGTGTTATCTATGCATGTAAACAATTTTACTTGAATAAATCATATACTGTATTTACTACTGTTATATTTACTGGCGGAAACGGTACCCACTTCATTCAAAGTCCCAGGGCGAATCCTTTTGTTTTACTATATGTTATAGGGATGGAAGTGTGTCACTGGGGACACCAGACCTTTCTCCTTTTTCCTCATCAGATAGCTTGAACTCACCAAATACTGATTCCATACACAAATGTGCTTTTATTCTGAACATCAGGTTACAGCAGATGACAGGATACAACAGATGAATAGGTTGTGGTATTTATGCGGTCAAAAGATGATATTGTCTGTAGCTTACAATGCAGAATACATGTGGCTTGTAGCTGCATCCATGACACAGGAAGTACAATAACAGGAAGAAGAGTGGAGCATTACATACAAAGGGAGTATGTCATAACTCAAAGCGGGAGTCCCGCGAAAAAATTTTTTTTAGATGTCAGCAGCTGAAAATACTGCAGCTGCTGACTCTTAAAATAAGGTCACTCACCTGTCCCGGGGTCCAGCGATGTCGGCACCCGACACCGAACCATACCTCGATCCTCGGGTGCTGCCGCCGCCATTCTCAATGAGGGAATCAGGAAGTGAAGCGTTGCGGCTTCACTTCCCGATTCCCTACTGCGCATGCGCGAGTCGCGCTGCACCTTCTCAATGGTGCCCGCTATCTCCTGGGACCTGTGTCTTTCCCAGGAGACAGCGGGGGAGTGCGGGAGGGGGCGTGACTCCCATGGGAGTCTATTCCCAGAAGTGGGTGCAGATACCTGTCTTAGACAGGTATCTGCACCCCCCTCCCCCCTGAAAGGTGCCAACTGTGACACCGGAGGGGTGGAGGAATCCGATGAGCGGAAGTTCCACTTTTGGGTGGAACTCCGCTTTAAGGGAGAAAGAACATAAGAAACAAGTGCATTACCACAAAAGGTCACTATCTGGCAGCATGTGAACTAAATATAAACGTCCATAGAAAATGGTTAAGGAAAACACCCTATATAAATCCT
This sequence comes from Lithobates septentrionalis, assembly GCA_037952835.1. Classification (NCBI taxonomy): domain Eukaryota; kingdom Metazoa; phylum Chordata; class Amphibia; order Anura; family Ranidae; genus Lithobates; species Lithobates septentrionalis. The sequence continues at coordinate 1,319,857 of JBBDGP010000487.1, forward strand.
ATGCCCCGTTGGGGCAGCACAGAAAATATTCCAATGGGGACGACACTTGTTCTGGTGAGCTGGGGGTCCCCAAAGAGTTCCCTTAATTTGCAGGGATTTCCTTTCACTTCCTGTTTGTCTATGGGACAGGAAATGGAGGGAAATCCCCTCAATGGGACACAGTTGGCAGGAACAAAAAATTGACCGGGGTTATAACCCTCCCTTACGTTATCAAGAATGAAAAAACAGTTTTGCCTATAGTTCTACTTAAGCAATTTTCCAAAGATGGGCATTGCCTCAGTTACTGATCAGGCTCTGCCCAAGTGACTTATGTATTTTCCCATAGTCTTATTGGGTGATGACATCAGGATTTTTCCTGGCCCATCTGTTTACATTTAGCTTTTTGCCGGAGAATTGCTGAACGGCTGAATGGGGCTGGAAATAGAGCTCAGCGTGGGAAGCTGTCATAGTGATGACAACTTCCCAGCACAGACATACCCCCACTAAGCATGGGCATACCTCCATATTAACATTTATAGGTAATAACCAAAGGGATTGTTCATCCAGGGAACACCAGATTGCCTCCTGGAGGATCGAGAAGGAAGTTTTTCTCCCCCACTGGAACAAAATTGAACAATGCTTTGTTTTTTTTTGTTTGTTTTTTGGTGTGTTTTTTTTTTTTTGCCTTATGCCGCGTACACACGAGCGGACTTTGTTTTCTCAAAAGTTGGACGGACTTAGATTTGAAACATGTTTTAAATTTATCCGTTGAAATCGAGTCCGGTCGAAAAGTCCGCCGTCTGTATGCTAGTTCGACGGACATAAAGCGATGCTAGGGCAGCTATTGGCTACTGTCTATGAACTTCCTTGTTTTAGTCCGGTTGTACGTCATCACGTACGAATTCGACGGACTTTGGTGGATTGTGTGTAGGCAAGTCCGTTCATTCAGAAAGTCCGTCGTAAAGTACGTTGAAAAGTCCGCCGGGCAAAGTCTGCCGTAAAGTCCGCTCGTGTGTACGCGGCATTACTCTGTGGGTATAAGATTGTGTATATGGGGGGTTACTGTTTGTTTTTTGCTAATGGCTGTACTAGATGGACTTTTTTTTCTCGTTCAATATTTTATTTCAAAAATATATATATAACAACATCACTGTCAGGGTTGGTACAAATGCAAGACAAAGTGGGATTTGCACCCACTCCTAGCACAGCAAGTATTATAGCATAAAGAAATATAGATACACAGTAATAACACAGGGAATAGTCTGATAAAAACCAATAAGAGAAAAGGCTGGGGCCTCGTGCCATGCATAGTCAGAGCTATACATAGCTTTGGGCTGCAACAGTCCTAACAAAGGTCAATCCAAAGAATCTGAGGTGCAAAAAAAGAGCACTCAAAAACCAAGTAACATACACTAGAAATAGAAAGAAAGGAGGAAATGGAAAAAATGGGGGTAAAGAAGTAGAAAAAATAGAGGGGGATGGAGGCCACTGCCCACACCAAGAAGGAGTACCATGCAGAAGACCAGTGGGCAACTGGAGGATCTCTGTTCCAGAAAGGAAGAGTTAGGCCCCATTCACACCTGAGCTTGGCGTTTTCAGGCAGGAAATCGTGCAATTTTACCGCTTTTTTGCAGCGTTTTTAACCGCGATTTGTGGCGGGTTTTTTTACCGCGATTTGCCACGATTTTGTGCAGGGCAAAAGGTCACCAATGTAAAAAGCAGAAAAACGCCCATATCTGCCCGATTCGCGCGACAAAAAAGGGTCCAGAACTTGTTTGAGCTTCAGGCGTAGGGCTTCAGGCGTTTTGGAGTGGAGATGTGAACCAGCTCCATAGAGAATAATGGATTTTTTCCCCTCCAGCGTTTTGTAGCTTCAGGCTTCAAGCTACAAAATGCTCAGGTGTGAATGGAGCCTTTAAGCCTGGAGGTAGGAAATTATCAACCCAGGGTTGCCAGACCTTTAAATGTTTGAGAACTGCATCTTAAGGTTGACTCCATCTTGCTGTGGATCATATCCTGTGTAATGTGGTTTTCAGTCTCTAATATACATAAAGTCAGATGTCTTTTTTTTTTTTTTTTTTCCCCCAACCTATGTATCAATGTAGCTCAGAACTGGTCTTAATTATATCCGGGTTCCTGATCGGTGAACTGGCGAAAATTCCTAAAGTGGCAGTAGTTAAAACTACTTTCGTTTGGTGCATGTGTCGCTAATGTTACCAAAACTGGCACAAATGCCTGCCTGAATTAGGCACAGGTAGCTAAAGCAATCAACTACCAGAAACGTGTCTGTTTTACCTAATTCCCCAGATTGGATTTTCTACAATTATAATCTGTCACTAGCCTTTATTAAAAGACTTAATTCTGCATTAATACACCGTTATTTTTTATTTTTATTTAAAAAACATTCCTACAAGAGTCTTACATTTTTGCCTGCAGAAGCAGCTCAATGTTATCCAAGCACATTGGGGGCGTTTAGAGGCATATTGTAAAGGATAAGTTCACCTTTTGTAACATGCATATTCAGGGTGCAACATGTTACAGATGCACCAGCCCCCGCTCTCCCCGATGCCCCATTCTAACACTTTCTGTCAGTGTAACTGCCTGGCCGTATCGGAGGTGTGGCCGGACAGATACACAGATATTTTTTTTTTTGCAATGAACCTGTAAAGCATTGCACATAACTGTCTAGTCTGCAGGACTGTGGCATTACACCCATGATCTGCTGATTGTGGGTGCAATGCTTTACAGGTCCATTGTAAAAAAAAAATAAATGTATGCATATTTTTTACATGCAAAAAAAATGAAATGTGCATTTATTATTTTTTTTGTAAAGGTGAACTTATCCTTTAAGCTCAACATTTAGAGGCAGATAAAACCCTTCTGGATCGTGTTTTTGAGAGCAGTTTTCTGGCAGAAAAAACACTAAACGTGCCTAAACATGTGTACAAAAACGCTCTATATGAGTGTTTTTTTCTGCCAAGAGAACTAGTGTTTTTTGTTTTTTTTTTAAGCCCAGTGTGCATGGACCCTAAGGCCCGATTCACACTAGTGCAATGCCAGACATGTCATTGCACCGCATTGCTGTGCACATCAAATGCGATGTCTGTGCGATGCGATTTCAGCCATACAAACTAGCTGAAATCACATTTGCACCAAAATGGTGCGGGATCCTTTTTTGGTCCGTTCAGGAATCGGAGCACATTGCGATCTGCGAACCGATACGGGGGTGTCGATTCAGGTGAGATGAGGGAACCCGCAGTGGATTCTCAAGGTTCTCGCATCGCACTAGTGTGAACTGAGCCTAAATGTGCTGTCTGTAGGAGGAAGTTCATCATTTTGTTTTATTTAACATCATCACATCAATATAAAGGGTTCCCGCCGGTCTCTGAGGGTATTTTAGTACTTGATGCCAGATGTCATTTCTCTACTAATCTAGGCTGTAAAAGGACACTTGTGCGGAATTTCACAATTGCATTCCTTCCTAGGGTCATTTAATGAGACCCATCCAATGCTGAATGTTTTACTTTCTCATGAACATATTACAAACAGACGTGATATACAGCTGATTTATACTGAGCTGTGTTTAGACAGAGATTCCAAAACAACCATTCTTAAAATTTTATAAAGGCCACAAAAACCAAAATATTATATTTAAATTTACAGATGTATAAACAATTTTATGTACAAAGATTAGATTAGAGATGTAACAGACATATAACATTATTGGACGTTTTCCTATTATACAGCTTAAAAATGACAGTTGTAGCTAGATAACAACTATTAATAGACCGTTGGTTAAATTTAATCGTAAATGTCACCTCATATTATGACTTTTCCCCCCTCCCCTAGTTAAAGTGGTGGTCCGGACGAAATTATACTTTTTAAATAAAAATAATACACAAGCTTAATGTATTCTAGTAAAGTTAGTCTGTAAACTAAGGTCTGTTTTGTTAGTTTATAGCAGTAGTTTATTTTATAAACTTACAGCAGACGTCTTAAGTCTGGGCATCTGAAGCCAGACTATTTCTTCCTGGATCTCATCCTTGCAGATCTCGCACATGCTCAGTGCAGCACAAGCAGTGTAATAGGTTTCAGGTCGGGTTTCCATAGCAACAGCAGTGTCAGAGAAAGTTGCCGCCCCTTCCCAGAAGGCATTGCAAACAGGAAATGATGCGATGGGCCGCGGCCAGGGAGGAGGAAGTGAAAAATGAATACAGCAGATATACAGTAAGTGCTGGGAAAAAAAATAAAAAAATATCCAATTCGTTTACAGTGTACAGTTTAGTGAGGGATGCTGAAGCGTTGTATAAGTGGGTGGAACTCCACTTTAACAAATTGAAGAAATGCACTACACATGATGGTGTAGTGGGTAGCACTCTCGCCTAGCAGTAAAAAGGGTCGCTGGTTCGAATCCCAACCACAACACTACCTGCCTGGGGTTTGCATGTTCTCCCTGTGTGGGTTTCCTCCGGGTACTCCGGTTTCCTCCCACACTCCAAAGACATGCTGGTAGGTTAATTGGCTTCTGTCTAAATTGGCCCTAGTATATGAATGTGAGTTAGGGACCTTAGATTGTAAGCTCCTTGAGGGTAGGGACCGATGTGAATGTACAATGTATATGTAAAGCACTGCGTAAATTGACAGCGCTATACAAGTACCTTAAATAATAATAATGTACGGTTTGCATTTACTAAGCCATTATTTCTAATTTCTACACCCTTATTCTCCATATTTGACTTTTTGACTCGTATTTCTTAATGCTTTGGGGTTAGCATTTTTGTATTGCTTGAGCTTTTAATGAGTACAGTGTGGTTATTGCATTTGGCAATATTGGCAAGGGATTAAAGTCATGTTGCATTTTTTATAGGGTGCCTTCCACATGGAATTACTCATTAATGTTTTTTGTTTTTTTTTTTATTCGGGCACTGGATGTAATTGTGCTTCAAGTACCTGACTGCTTCTTGGATTGCCTTATGGCCAACACTATTCTGACTTTTCTATTCTGGGAGTGGGTGCTGTAGATCTATTTGTGTTCAGACAACAGAATAGACGAAGATGAAACAACTGTGTACAAGCCTTAATTTTTCTTCCATCCATGCCTTGTTACAAACCTTGTCGTAATAGGGGATGTGCATACCAAACCCAGTATAAATGCGGAGGGGCGATGCATAACACAGGGGGATTGGTCTCATGGGGGGGGGGGGACCATCATGGCAATTATTGAGATATGCTGCATAAAGGATCAAACTGACTCTACCTTGTGTGTGGGCGTGGAGAAGTCCTATATTTTGATTAGTTGACACAGATATATGATATTTGTTATACAGTTTTGTGATTTTGTGGAAATAACTGTTCCCGAGTATAAATTACAGAGCAACTCTTTTGTTCCTAGGGGCCCGGAGTGTTGGGTGTGGTTTGGCTACTTTCAAGAATGATTTGCACATGTTGACAATTTGTTCAACATAAAATAATTGAGAACACATGCAAGGAATGCAAACATTCTGTTATGATTGTATCACGCCTATTGCAAATTCCCCCATTATCTCACTGTGACAAAGCTATTTTGTGGACTTCTGTTTAATTTAGAAATTGTTGTAAAAAAACAAGTTTTACATGCTCTGTTTCCATTCCATTTTTCCATTTTCGCGACGTTTGATTCTTCTTCCCTATTTTATTAAATTAAACTGTCAGTTTAGGATTTATCTAGTCTATAAAGTAGTGCAAATAAATCAGGACAAAAGAAGCACACATTTAAGAAAAAAAAGTGATTTGAGATGATATTGGGTTATGTCTAGCTGACAGAATTGGCCATCAAAATCTATCAGGTCCCTGCAGGAATTTCCTCCCACCCAGTCCATCTGCAGTAACAAAAAGGCAGATAGGGTTTTTTACATGAGCTGGGCTAATCCCAGAACCCAGTTTGCCAGTGTGTCCAAAGCAGCAGTATTGTGTGGTGTTTAGCCGTCAGTCACGTAATGACCACAAAGGACATGGCCACTATCCGACCATAATTGCCACCCTATCTACTGTCCATATAGATATCTTTAGATCAGAAGAATTATAATGGCTTTAATGTGCATTAACAGTACAGATGTTTTACAGAGAGACACAATGTTGGCAGACAGGTGCTTCCATAATCATGTTGCGTCATGTGATCATGAGGTGGCCTGTAAGTGACTCTAGTCTTGGCTTATCATGGAATAAGAACAGTGATCAAAGTGTTCTGGCAATTGGCTTCTTCCTTCAACAAGCCTCAGCTAGTGATGTCTGCTGGGGCTCCATAGAGAAGTCTCTTGATGTAGCCTAGCATCTGTCCATTATCAAGTAACATATTTTTTGTTCTAAAGTGATATCTGCTGGGGGGGCTGTTTCCCATTGTACAACATAATATCCACAAATCAAAACTAAGGTTGGCTTTAGATGAATCATTTTCTTTGTTTAGCCAGCAGGCTGAATGGGAAAAACGAACAGATCCCTCCTTCCCCACGGTCAAGTTGGATAGACTCTCTGCTGAGCTGTATTCTGACAGTGGGGACTCTCCCCCTGAGCTGTATTCTGACAGTGGGGACTCTCCCCCTGAGCTGTATTCTGACAGTGGGGACTCTCCCCCTGAGCTGTATTCTGACAGTGGGGACTCTCCCCCTGAGCTGTATTCTGACAGTGGGGACTCTCCCCCTGAGCTGTATTCTGACAGTGGGGACTCTCCCCCTGAGCTGTATTCTGACAGTGGGGACTCTCCCCCTGAGCTGTATTCTGACAGTGGGGACTCTCCCCCTGAGCTGTATTCTGACAGTGGGGACTCTCCCCCTGAGCTGTATTCTGACAGTGGGGACTCTCCCCTGTCAGAATACCCTGATCAGTGGCAGTGCCTGCCATTGCTGATCAAGAAACATTTTCCATCAAGACCATTTAACAAAATCTGATTGTTACATCCACTTCTGCCGAGCAAGTGCAGCCACACGTACATTAAAATTTGGCTGTTCCCTGCTAAACCGGCCAAATTTCAATCCATCTATGGCCAACTTAAAGAATTCTAATCGGCCCATATATAGATGACTGAAATTTGCACATTTTTCTCAGGCCTGATGCATGCACTAAATTAGTTTGGGGAAAAAAACAGTAGAGACGGGTCATGCTTTTTTTGGATCAATACATAAAGAAATATGTATGAAACCACTATAGATGTCCACTTCACTTCATGTCAGTGGAGAAGTAGTAAAAACAGTGCTGCTACCAACTACGTATTATCTGCATAGAAACATCTGCAGAGTATGAGCATTCCAATACCGTTGTATTCTGGTTCCATAAGCTTCTATTATCCATTTCCTGGCACTTGCTGTATGCTATATTATATGTCTTCTGACAGCTGGCTCTCTCATTTTACTGGCAGCAAAGGTCTGCAATGCACGCTACCATCTTACCATAGTTCACATTTACACCCAAGCATTCCATATTCACCTTCAGATTATGGCTTGTGATTTTGTGTTATCTCTGATTGTAAATTAGGCCCAATTTTGCATGAATGTGTCTATTTTACTAAGGACAGTTGTGTTCATTATGCACTTTGGCAGATCTGGTGTTATAACATGCAAACCAATTCCCTTCCCACTAATAGTCCACTTTGCCGGGCTTTCCCACCGTTTTGTTGAAGCTCTTACAAATACCCCATACTTTCAGGAAGGGGTGGGCAATGTGGCCTACTGCTCTTACTCAAGGAATGTATTGTTCGGGCCTAAGTGACTAATCTCCAAGCCCTAACACTGCGAGGAGGGGAGAAGGTCATTAACTCTGTGTAAGCTTCAGCACAGGTCAACATGGTGCTCACACATGACTAGACTCAGGGCTGTGACAAATGAACAAATGTGCAGGGTAGCAGAAGTAAGGCAGGTATTAGTGGGTGGGTGTATTTATAATAAAAACCTTTTTTGGATAATGCAGTAAAGTGTGAAGCCCCTGCGTTTGTTTTGCTGGTAATGATCTCTTAGTGAGATTTCCTTTCACTTCCTGTTCTAAAGACACTCAAAGAAGTGAGAGGAAATCTCTACAAAATGGGAAGATATCCCCTCCTAGACAGCTGATACGCACGTCCTCATTGAAAAATTTCCCTCACTGCCTGTTTTAATTGTTTTGAATTCCCTATCACTTCCTATCCCTGTGACAATGGTCACCAGGACAAATCGAAAGGGTAAAGCCCTTTTCACACGGGCACCATCAGTTTAGCCACATTAAAAACGCATCAGTTCTTATTCGTTGCTTCATCCGTCTTATGTTCCGTTAATCTCAGTTTTCATCCGCCTTCTGTTCTGTTAATATCCGTCTTCATTTGTTAATGTACACGTTTACATCCGTTTTTTCATCCGTTTACAGCAGTTTCTGTGCCTTTAAGGAGATTACCCAGAAAGCATTGCTCCTCCCATCCTACATTTCCATGCGTGAACAATTTGCCGACTACTTTCTTTCTCCATCAGAAGTTCCATGGCAGTACCAATATATATAAATAATGCAGTGCAAATTTAAATTTTATTAATTAATTTTGGTTATTTCATTGTGTTTTGATAGCATAAAAAGACACAAAAGCACATGATATGTTCAAAACAGTTTTAGTTTTATTATTCTGCATAACCCTTTTAAAAGAGAGGTTTTTTCACTTTGTTCTTTTATTTGTCAAAGTATGAACTTTGAATTATTTCTTCAAAACAGATCTTAACTGATCGGACGTTGACGGACATTGTCAGTTAATATCCGTTTTGATGGATCTGGACGTAGCCTTGTACGTAAAAAAAACCCCAAAAAACGGATAAAAACAAAAGCGGAGTTTAACGGATGGTCATCCGTTTGTCCATATGAATGCTGTTGTCGTCCGTTGACGCATGGAAGAAAAACGGAGATAACCGGTCCATCCGTGTGAAAGGGGCCTAAATCTTACCAACAGGGACACAGAGAACAATAAAAATCTGACAGAGGTCCAAAACTAATCTATATATATATATATATATATATATATATATATATATATATATATATATATATATATATATATATACACAGTGGCTTGCGAAAGTATTCGGCCCCCTTGAACTTTTCAACCTTTTGCCACATTTCAGGCTTCAAACATAAAGATATAAAATTTTAATTTTTTGTGAAGAATCACCAACAAGTGGGACACAATTGTGAAGTGGAACAAAATCTATTGGATATTTTAAACTTTTTTTAGCAATTAAAAAACTGAAAAGTGGTGCGTGCAAAATTATTCGGCCCCTTTACTTTCAGTGCAGCAAACTCACTCCAGAAGTTCAGCGAGGATCTCTGAATGATCCAATGTTGTCCTAAATGACTGATGGTGATAAATAGAATCCACCTGTGTGTAATCAAGTCTCTGTATAAATGCACCTGCTCCGTGATAGTCTCAGGGTTCTGTTGAAAGCGCAGAGAGCATCATGAAGACCAAGGAACACACCAGGCAGGTCCGTAATACTGTTGTGGAGAAGTTTAAAGCCGGATTTGGATACAAAAAGATTTCCCAAGCTTTAAACATCCCAAGGAGCACTGTGCAAGCGATCATTTTGAAATGGAAGGAGTATCAGACCACTGCAAATTTACCAAGACCTGGCTGTCCCTCTAAACTTTCAGCTCAGACAAGGAGAAGACTGATCAGAGATGCAGCCAAGAGGCCCATGATCACTCTGGATGAACTGCAGAGAACTACAGCTGAGGTGGGAGAGTCTGTCCATAGGACAACAATCAGTCGTACACTGCACAAATCTGGCCTTTATGGAAGAGTGGCAAGAAGAACGCCATTTCTCAAAGATATCCATAAAAAGTCATCTAAAGTTTGCCACAAGCCACCTGGGAGACACACCAAACATGTGGAAGAAGGTGCTCTGGTCCGATGAAACCAAAATCGAACTTTTTGGCCACAATGCAAAACAATATGTTTGGAGTAAAAGCAACACAGCTCATCACACTCAACACACCATCCCCACCGTGAAACATGGTGGTGGCAGCATCATGGTTTGGGCCTGCTTTTCTTCAGCAGGGACAGGGAAGATGGTTAAAATTGAGGGGAAGATGGATGCAGCCAAATACAGGACCATTCTGGATGAAAACCTGTTGGAGTCTACAAAAGACCTGAAACTGGGACGGAGATTTATCTTCCAACAAGACAAGGATCCCAAACATACAGCAAAATCTACAAAGGAATGGTTCACAAATAAACGTATCCAGGTGTTAGAATGGCCAAGTCAAAGTCCAGACCTGAATCCAATCGAGAATCTGTGGAAAGAGCTGAAAACTGCTGTTCACAAACGCTCTCCATCCAACCTCACTGAGCTCGAGCTGTTTTGCAAGGAAGAATGGGCAAGAATTTCAGTCTCTCGATGTGCAAAACTGATAGAGACATACCCCAAGCGACTTGCAGCTGTAATCGCAGCAAAAAAGGTGGCTCTACAAAGTTTTAACGCAAGGGGGCCGAATAATTTTGCACGCCCCACTTTTCATTTTTTTATTAGTTAAAAAAGTTTCAAAAATCCAATAGATTTCGTTCCACTTCACAATTGTGTCCCACTTGTTGGTGATTCTTCACAAAAAATAAAAATTTTATATCTTTATGTTTGAAGCCTGAAATGTGGCAAAAGGTTGAAAAGTTCAAGGGGGCCGAATACTTTCGCAAGCCACTGTATATATATAATGTGTGTGTATCGAGCTATGCATAAAATCTTATAACTGGGATGTACAGGCACCCATAACATTTTACATTTATTGGCATTCAGGACCTTGTCGCATAAACCAAGCTTTGCATGCTTTTTAAAAGTCAGTTCTCTGAGTCAGACCCATAGCATGCATTCAGTAATTAAGTTGTGGCAAAGTTGTTTTTTATATATACATTATATATCTTGGCATGAACTTCATGCAAATAAGGTCAGCAATGGCAGCTTTCTTGAAAGATTTTCTTTGAAGGTGAACTCCGGGAAAAAGCTAATTTTATAAAGTACAAGAGTCATGTATTGTTTCTTCGGTCTTGGTGTTCTTTGTGTGTTTCTTACAGATCTGTTCAGTAATTCAGTGTAAAACCTTCACCTTTGTGCAGAAGTTTTTTTTTAATTTTTGAATAAAGACCACTGTTGCTCTTGCTTCTAGGATAGGGTGACTGGTCTCGTGTCTGCCCCTTCTGCAAACAGTCTGTAGTGCGTGGAGCTTCGGGGAGCTTCCCACAGCTCTGCTGTCTGCACAGGCTATGTACAACAAAGCGATGATGTCACTGCTACTTTTACTAGGAAATATCTGGGTTTGCAAAGACATTTTGGTGCACATAAGGTTGACTTATATCCTTTTGTGGCTACTGAGGAATCTATTGAAATAAAAGTCTTTGTGCCCGGTGTTCATCTTTCAGAAGTGCTTTCAGAAATGAAAACATGGTAAGGTGCCTTTACCATCTTACTAAATAATTTTTATTAAACTTTTAGAGTTCTTCTCCTTTACAAAAGTGTCTGTTGTGTACGTGAACATTTTGGCTTGATGAAAACAGCTTGTGCTCTGTTTGTTAAATTGATGCGTGTGTGTTTCTAATCTTGTATGAATCTCATGGGAAGAGTCATCTGGAGACTCCAGCTTCTCTTACAGAGAAACGCATAGTTCATCCTCCAAGTGCTTCCCCTGTAGCAGGGAGCCTAAGTTCTCATCAAGGCAGCACGAGAACAACAATGCGAGTGCCGTGTGTGTATCTCTGTGTATTCGTTGCTTTTTCTTAACAAACAACACAAAAGCAATCCAATTAAAACCGTACGAATTGTGCTTTTTATTTGTTATACGGCTGATTTTCTTTACAGATTCTGGTTTCCATTACAGAGGGTTGAACCAGGGTGGGATCGGGAGATTATTTTACAGTGCTGGCATAAATATAGTAAACTGGCTTGCGATATTTTCTTTTAGAAAATGATGGAATGCTTGCAAGAACCAAGTCAGATTTTGTGCTTTTTGTTCCAAGTTGTTTTGTTCCATATCAAGTAACTAATCCAACCCTCTTTTTCAGACAAGGACCTTTGTCATCAATACGAGCTGTAATTAAGAGAAGTAAGTACTTTTCTTCCTGCTTTATTGCATTGCATCTATCCGTTTTAGCCAAATAAGATTTATCTGTGTTTTTATATTTTTGTATTATTGGATGACATGACCTCACAGGTCAAGTTCACCTTTAAAACATGCTACACCCATATTAAGGGTGTAATACAGGGCTTGACAAATTTGCTTGGAATCTAGGAGCCAGCTAAAAAAGTTAGGAGCCAGGTTTTTTTAAACGACCGACAAAGCTTTATTTTCAATATAAAAAATAACTAATCTTAAATTTACACAGAAAAAGACCGCCCCGCTAGAGGCCCGAATAGCGTCACTAAAACTACGGTAAAGCAGCGCTAAAAATAGCGCCGCTTTACCGCCAACGCCCCCCGCGGCTCGGTGTGAAAGGGCTCTAAGGGTCCGATCAGGTCCGCCTGAAAAACAGACAGGCAAACCTGATCAGACAGCCCGTGTGAAAGGGGCCAAGCAGGGAGATAACAAATAAATTAATTTTAATTAGGAAAAAAATAAATAAACAGTTTTTATATAAATATAAATAAATAAAATCTATTACGAAAAAAAAAAAAAGGCTATCCCCACATTCACTTCCTTCTCTTCTCCACTTTGGGAAGGAGATGGGCAGTGAAAACAGGCAGGTATTTCGCATTAGCATTGCATTAGCATTGCTGGTTGCAATACCAACGGCCACCACAAGATGGCGCCAGATTTCAGAAGGACTCCAGAACTACCGAAGAAGGCCGCAAAGCCGGGGCCTCAATTGCCGGCGCGGCCCGACGCGATCGCACGGGGGGGGGGTCTATGTCCGCACAGAGACAGGATACCCCCAGCTGTGCTGCCCCAGGCGCCAGGTCGCTAATTCTAGTCGCAAATGCGACCTGGCGCCCGGGTTTTGTTGAGCCCTGGTGTAATATGTTCCAACTCCTGCTCCGCTCTCCCCTTGCAGCTGCGCTGAATTTAAATGTGACAGCAGCTGCAGGGAAGAGGATCCATAGCACGCTGTCACATTTAAATGTAGCACGGCTGCATGGGGCACTACCCACACAGCTATACCTTTCATTCACAGGCATTTGTGAATTGATAAACTACAAGTACCATCTTCCATCACAGCAGGCGGCTTGTAGTTCGCAATGGGCTATGAGCATGCTGATCAGTCCATTCACTCTATGCAGTTTTCTAGCTGAAAGTCTATATAGTGGTATCGGCAGAAAAGCTGGAGAGAGAGTGTGCAGGAGCCTGACATTGCAGCCATGATCCACTAATCGCAGGTACAATGCTTTGCAGGCTCCTGTAGGAAGAACAATAAATGCACTTTTTTTTTTCCTGCAAAAATACGTGCATTTATTATTTTTTCGTCAGAAGAGGTCCTTTTAAGTACATAAGTCATGCCGAGATTTTCATTTTGGTATTTGCTATAGTGGACCCAAAGACTGTTTGTTTTTGCCCCTTCTTTTTAAAAAGTCATACTTAAAGAGGTTGTAAACCTCCATTTTCAAGTTGTACCCATAGGTAAGCCTTATTATAGGCTTACCTATAGGTACAGTAAATATCTCCTAAACGTACGCTGTTTAGGAGACATTTACTTTGTGTACCGTGCCGTTTCTTCACTAGCAAGGGCCGTGACTAGTGGCCCCCCCCCCCGCGCATGCGTGGGAGTGACGTCACGTGACTCTGGCCAGCCACAGTGCCGGAGTCCGTGGCCTCAGAAGGAAGAGGCCTCAGGGACAGCGCGGGCTTCGTTTGCAGGTAAGTGTCACATTATGTGCTAGTATGCGATGCATACTAGCACATTATGCTTTTACTTTGTAGGGAACAAAACGGGAAGTAAAACCCATCGGGTTTTACTTCCTCTATAATAAAGCAACTCTGACCCTTCTGAAAAAATGAAATAAAGATGTGCCTGCAAAAAAACAGTCTCACCTTCCACTCTGCTGAACTTGAGCTTCGGCTGCTGGAGAGATCTTCTCCCTAAACAGCCAAATGCCTGTTCCCCCTCTGTGCTCTGTGGTTTCCTCCGCATACCCTATGTCACCATGGGAAAGAATAATGACATAGGGGGCTAGTGGAAGGAACCACAGTGCACAGCAGGAAACCAGGCATCCAACATACCTGGAGGTATGTCAAATGCTGAAGATTGTAAGGCAGTGATAGAGAGCATGGGCAGGGGGACAGGTATTTAAACTGTGTAAAACAGGCGCTTAATCTTTTGCAGAAGTGGGTCACTTTAAAGAGATACTAAACTCCATAGGCTATGCCTCCAAAAAAGAAAAAAAAAAAAAAGGACTTTCCTGTTATCTCTATGCAATTGCATGCCTTGTTCTGCACTTTCTCTGTGTGTGAAAGTGGCCAACTTTTAGCTTTTTTCTTTCTCATGTTGAGCCTCCAGCAAGGAGAACAGTGAGAAGCTCAGCAGTGATCTCCCCAAATCTCACTAAGCTGGCCATAAATGAATTGAATTGGCCTCCATGTGAGGGCACCTTGGTTGTATACTCCTCACCGTCAGAACACAATAGCACAGTGGGATGATTCACCCATGCACATTGAATGTGTGGATGGGAAAACTGTTTTTTTTGTTCAAGTAAAAATCGATGAATGTATGGGCTGCTTAAGACCTCTTTCACACTGGGGCCACAGCTGCTTTCGCGGCAAAGCCCCGCTCGTTTTAGCGGCGCTTTACCGCCGTTTAAGCAGCACTTTTCGGCCGCTAGTGGGACACTTTTAAACTCAAAGAAGGGGTTAAAAACTCCCCTGTTGTGGCGCTTCCGAAGTGCTTTTGAGGGGGCTTTGGAAGCACTGGCCAGTCATTCCAATGGGCAGAGCATTTTGGGAGCGCTAAATACAGTGCTCTCAACCCGCCCCAAAGATGCTGCTTGCAGGACTTTTCGGAATGTCCCGCAAGCGTACCGCATGAGTGTGAAAAGTCACACTTGAATGATTGTGAGACTGTTTTCAGGCGCTTAGCAGAGGCTATATTTTCAGCGCTAAAGCGCCTGAAAATCGCCCTAGTGTGAAAGGGGTTTAAGCAATAGTGCCTTGGATCTCACACCACATAGATACATCTATGGGGCTGTAGGTACTTAGGCACCCTCACATACCAGTATACTGCCAATTTCAGAAGGAATTCTAGGCAAAAGATACAAGGAAAAAGATTTCTCAGGATATTGCTTAGGCACAATTAACACTTTTAGACGTTCCTTTATAATATTTCACGTTTTAAGCTCACCTAAAATCCTAGCTCCAAACTGTCCCAATTTTGGAACCAAATCTCTCCCTTTTTTCTACCTCATCGACCCCTCTTTTTGGTTTGATGTACTGATCCCTATAATAAAATGCACTATATAACTACCAAAAGTGTTTTTACTACACTAAACGTTTTATCAAATCTCCAAACTGCTGCATCTGTTATTTTGGAAAGGCATTAAAAATGAATAGAAATGGTTGTAAAATACAAATGTGGCTTTTAATTAGTCATTTAAAAAAAAATTTTCTTCATGATCTGCATAAATGGGAGAGTGGCAGGGATGTGTCCATATACTTTGTGCTAAAAGATGTCCCTCTTTCTCAGAATGTTGAGGGCTAAAATGTTCAAGTCCACCCATACGCATATCTAAAAGGAAACTCTAACTGAACATAAATGTTTTAGCTTTGAACAGAGTGAGGAAGTTTTAGAACCTCAAACAATGCACAAGGTTGGCTCAAAAAAGGGTAAATAAGGCTGGGTTCACACTATTACGAATTGGATGTGGGTTTCTCCGCATCCAATTTGCCTGTCAGGAGCCTGTGACTGGCTCTCAATGGAGCCGATTCACACAGCTCCGGGACAGCTGCGGAGCGAATTGCACTGGAGTCCTGGGCATCTTATGGTCGGTTTCAGGTCCGAATTCAGCCAAAAATTTGGACCGAAACAGGGACGCATCGGTCCTCTGCTGTGAGCCGCTCCGCACAGAGATGTGAACCCAGCCTCAAAAAATGCCCTTAAAGCGGAGCGCCGCCGAAATTTATTTTTTTAAAAGTCAGCAGCTACAAATACTGCAGCTGCTGCCTTTTAAAACATGGACACTTACCTGTCCAGGGCGCCCGCGATGTCGGCACCCGAGGCCGAACCGTCTCTCCGTCCTCGGGTGCTGCCGCCTCCATCTTCGGTAAGGGAATCAGGAAGTGAAGCCGTGCGGCTTCACTTCCCGGTTCCCTACTGCGCATGCGCGAGTCGCGCAGCGCAATACGGATGGTCCCTGCTGCCTCTGGGACCCGTGTGTTTCCCAACAGGCAGCGGGGAGGGAGCAGGAAGTGGCGTAAATAACCGCAGATTCTGCGGCTATCTATGCCTGAAGTGGGTACAGATACCTGTAATATACAGGTATCTGTACCTCCCTGAAAGGTGCCAACTGTGTCACCGGAGGGGGGGAGGAATCTGATGAGTGGAAGTTCCACTTTTGGGTGGAACTCCACTTTAAAGTGGAATTCCAGTCAAATTCTATGGCTAAATCTACTCCCATCTCCATTCTAAGACTATTCTATCTACCCTGTAAAAGAAAAGATGTCTATACTTACTTATTCTGAAGCCGGTCCAGTCACATAACCGGGTCCCAGCATCAGCCTCACTGTAGAGGAGAGGCAGTGACAACAGCTGCAGAGCCTGGGCGATGTCGTCACCCATAGGCTTACTTTGCTGCAGCGTGGTCATAGGATGACATGACCACACCCCCTTATGACCTCACAGTCCCAGCATGCCCCGGGACTGTGATGTCATGGGGGGGCGGGGTCACCGCCTATATAAGTCATAGCAGAGCGCACAGACAGCATTACAGCCGGAGAGAGCGTTGTGTCAACATCTCTGGAAGAGAAGAGGGAAGAAGACGATCCAGATGTCCGGGCTCCTCCACTAGGAAAAGAGCGGCAAAAGAGCAGAAGATAGTGGAGGAGCCCGGCAGGAGGAAGAAGGCACCGGAGAAGAGCCAGAGCGCGGAGACGACACCGGAGAGACCCCCCAAAGTTGGAAGAAGACCCCCAAAGTCGGAAGAAGACCTCGGAGCTGCCTAATAAATACATTTTAAAACCTGTGTAGTGTGTTTTATTTATTGACACTTCTTTCCCTGGGTGAATGGGTAGGGGTACGCTGTACCCCATACTCATTCACACAGGGTGGGGGGCCGGGATCTGGGGGCCCCCTTATTAGGGGGGACTCTCAGATTCCGATAAGCCCCCCCGCCCGCAGACCCCAACAACCAACCGCCAGGGTTGTCGGGAAGAGGCCCTTGTCCTCATCAACATGGGGACAAGGTGCTTTGGGGTGGGGGGCCGCCCCCCTCCCCCAAAGTACCCACCCCCCATGTTGAGGGCATGCGGCCTGGTACGGCTCCGGGGGGGGGGCGCTCGCTCGTCCCCACCCCCTTTCCTGACCGGCCGGGCTGCGTGCTCAGATAAGGGTCTGGTATGGATTTGGGGGGGACCCCCACGCCGTTTTTTCGGCATAGAGGGCTCCCCTTAAGATCCATACCAGACCTAAGGGCCTGGTATGCCCCCAGAGGGGAATTCCCTCTCGCGCTCGCCGCAGTAGGAAAATTTGTTTTTCCTATTGCAGCCAGCGCGAGATGTACAGTACCCTGTCGCCGAGAACCAGCGCGATGGGTTCGCGCTGGAAACATTCTCGCGGCCACGTACTGTAGTTTGTACAAAAGTCCAATGCTTTTGTGTACACACGATCGGACTTTGCTCCATCGGACTTTTGTTGCCGTAAAGTTTGTGCGTTCGCACAGCCAACAAAAGTCCAATGGAAACAGAAAAAGTTTGTCCGATGGAGCGTACACACGGTCGGATGTTGCTCCAAAACAGCTAATTTGCATGTTTGTTGTCAAAAAGTCCGATCCTGTGTACGGGCCTTTAGACGGGGTTGGGAGTACATTTAGCCTTAGTTAGAATTTGACTGGAATTATAATTTAAAGGGTTAAGAATATAAGTCTTTAAATGTCCAATAAATAAATGAAGAACACTTTTCCACGGCTACAGCAACACACTGAAGCAGTGTCTTGGGTAAATCCCTCTAGTACACATGTTTAACAAAGAAAAGGAGAGGGAGGGTGCCACCATCTTAGTGTATATTTATTGAGATAATGATAAAAAAAACAAAAACATGAAATGCATTCATTGTGGTAAAAATGACAATCTGCATATCAAACAGCCTGGGTGTAGCAGGTCCTCCAAAGGTAAATGGTCATTGGTCAGGAATGGAAGAGGAAGCCAATAAAGTGCAGCTGCGGATTTATGAGAAGCGGCCGGGGGTTGCAGATTGGAGCAAGAAAGCAGGCGGGTAGATGTACTGAAGCCGATCAGACTCATTTGGCACTCTGCCTTGTCATCCCTCCACTCAATTCATGCGTTTATCATTTATCTCAATAAATCTACACTTGGATGGTGGTGCCCCCTCTCTCTTTTTTTTTTTTAGTTAGTTTTTTGTTACCAAGACAAGAAGTCAGGGAAAACTCTCCAATAATCGCTGTATACCTTGGCTATCCACTATCCAGAACTAAAAAAAACCTTTATCAGAGGCTCCCTTTTTTTATATTATACAGAATGTAGCAAGGACAGGAAAAGAACCAGCAATTGTGGCAGGAGAGAAGTGGTTAAGCTTGTTATTGAAATGTTGCATCAGGATTTGGTAATTGCAACAGTTAGGCCTCTTGCACACACAAGTAGTAATTTACTGATGTTTAAATGCACAGAAAGATCCTGAGTAAAAAATGCAAGTTATGTGGGGTAAAGATCTCACCTATACCTGGCTCTGAGAACATCACTGCATTACGGAACTTTGTGCAGCTTGTACATTGTCCCATAGATAACAAAGAACCTGTGTTTGGATCCATATAAAAAAAAAAATACAAGGCTACAAATGCCCATGTGCAAGAGACCAACATGATTTTATTTAAGACCATGCGCTAACCCAGAACAACCAATTTGATTTCTCCTTTTACTGATCAATAGCTGGTGACCGCCTTAGCCCATCAAATACCACTGTAACTGAAATATCTCTTTTGGATTGACATTTTTTAATGTCTATTTTTGATGTTTTATTTGCTTAAAGGATAGAACTTTAAGGTAAAATAAAAATACTGTATATCCCCCTTCACCCTTTAGAAATCATCTGCGCTATACTGCCTTCATTCACATCAATAGAAAGCTGGTCTCTCGGCCTGTCAGGCTGTGGACAGTACCGTTGCAGGGAGACCCCTGAGGGAGGGTAGAAAAGGATAAGTGCATTTATCTTTTACTTCTTCAGGGGCTAATACACTTACCTGGAACATGTCTGAAGTACCAAAGAAACTTCTGTCTGAGTACATTAACAGGGAAGATTTTATCAAGACGCAATGACTAAGCACTCTTAAACTCTAGTCATGGCTTTAGCCTCATGTCTGTAGTTTGTTAGGATCATCTAACAGAGTGCACTCATTTTCCAATGACAAAATCTTTGACTACACCCTCTTTCTGCACGGCCCCTGAAAATTTTATATACCGTATATACTCGAGTATAAGCCGAGTTTTTCAGCATATTTTTTTTGTGCTGAAAGTGCCCCCCTCGACTTATACTCGAGTCAAGCACTTTTCTGCAGCAAAAAATTTCATTTTCCGAACCGACTTTGGGGCCCCGTAGCTCAGGGCCACTTGGAGCTAGGAACCCCAAATTTGTTGTGCAAACCCAGTGGAACTGATACCATAACATATCCAAAGCTGAAGTTCCTAGCACTAAGTGGCCCGAGATACGGGGCCCCAAAATCCGTTCGGAAAATGTCATTCTCTGCTGCAGAAAAGTGCTTGACATTTTCTGAACCAAATTTGGGGCCCCATATCTCAGGGCCACTTGGTACTAGGAACCCCAAATTTGGTGTGCAAACCCAGTGGAACTGGTACCATAACGTATCCAAAGCCGGTTCGGAAAATGTCATTCTCTGCTGCAGAAAAGTGCTTGACATTTTCTGAACTGATATTTGGGGCCCTGTATCTCAGGGCCACTTGGAGCTAGAAACCCCAGCTTTGGAAATTTTATGGTGCTAGTTCCACTGGGTTTGCACACCAAATTTGGGGTTCTTAGCACTAAGTGGCCCTGAGATACAGGGCCCCAAATTCGGTCAACTGTGTCCATCTGCAGCAATGTCATTTCAGGACCCTTTGGGTTCAGAGACCCCAAATTTTGGGCATCTAGGAACCCTTAACTACCGAGTTTGAAGTTCAGGGGACCTATGGCTGCAAATGGGCACAGTGAGGCATGCAAATGGGCACAGTGATGCTGCAAATGGGCATTGTTGACCCTCTTTTCCACTTACAGTAGCTGTGCATTTCTCACCCTCGTCTTATACTCGGGTCAATAAGTTTTTCCCATTTTTTTTGTGGTAAATTAGGGCCTCGACTTATACTCGGAACGACTTATACTCGAGTATATACGGTACATACACTGCATGGGAGGAAGCTTGAATTCCCATGTGGTTTCACTTGTTATGGAAATGTTGCATCAGCGTCTGTATGCTTTGGTAATTGCAATACTTGCATGAGTTCACTGAGGCCGTGCACTAACCTATAACATCCTGTTATAATCTTAAACCTTAAAAAAATCACACATTTTAAAGCATCAATATTTCTTGTGTGGTAGGGGAGAGGGGAGGAGAGTCACAGCGCGAGAGATCCCTACACTAACCTTGCTTAGTTAGTAGAGCGATCTCTCCGTTTTTTTTGTTTTTTTTTGTTTTGTTTTGTTTTTTTTTGTTTTGTTTTGTTTTTTCGCTCAGCACGCTGGGTTTAACAAAAAAAAACTGTGTGTAGCAGGCTTAAGTTTATGATTATTATTTTTTTTTTTTACCTCTTAAGCTTTATTTATTTTTGTTGTTAATATTATGTATTTATTACCTGTGTATAAGATATTTTACAGGTATACCAGACCTGATTTATTTATTTATTTTTCAAAGTATATTTCAATAGGAAAATCTGTATGCAAGTAATATTTTACATTTATTGGTTTATTTTACAGCTTCCAGAACTACTGCACAGAGTGAACAGCAAAGAGATAGAAGGTAATACTTTCAATCATGTCCTTTTGTCTTATGTTTACACTCTGTGGTCAAATTATAAGGTACAACTGCTCTTAAACACAATGCTAAACGTTGAATCATGTGGATGCAATTCATTAAATAAAGCCTGCAGACATGGTCAAGAGTTTCTCTTGTTGTTTGGCCAAATATAAAAATGTAGAACATATGCGATCTAAATGACTTAGGCTCGGTTCACACTGCTGCGCTGTGAATTTGCTCCGTTTTTTGTCCTGTGTAAGGGGCGAATTTACCGCGATTTTACAGCGATTTTACCGCGAATTTCAGGAGTTGGACATAGCTGCGATTTGATGTTCTAGCTGATGGAATCATAATGTAAAAAAAAAAAGGTGTTAACTTCCTGTGTACTTCCTGGTTTTTGTGGAGAGTAGTGTGGTGGAATTCGCACATATCTGAACCACCAATGCGATTCAAGAACAATTTACATTGATGTCTATGGAGACTAAATTCGCAACGCAGTAAACTTGCACAAGACCCTTTTTTTATCGCATCGCATTTGTAGAGGAACCGCAACGC
This sequence comes from Lithobates septentrionalis, assembly GCA_037952835.1. Lineage (NCBI taxonomy): Eukaryota > Metazoa > Chordata > Amphibia > Anura > Ranidae > Lithobates > Lithobates septentrionalis. Next base: position 1,341,513 of record JBBDGP010000487.1, read on the forward strand.
ATTTATGTGAACGACCGTCATTGAAAACAATGACTTTAGGGATGACATGCGAATTTAGTGTTTTTGACGCATCACATTCGTTATGAACTCGCATCAGTGTGAACCGGGCCTAACGGTGGAATGATCATTACTGCCAGACATGAAAATTGCAGCATCTCAGACATAGTTCTGTCACATATTCTATAGAATTTACAGAGAATGATGTGAAAAACATCCAGTGAGCTACAGGGATTTGTGGGGGAAAAACCCCTTAATAATGAGGTCCGAAGAGAAGGGGCAGACTTGTTCAAGCTGGTAGGAAACCCACAAATGCTGAAATAACCCCCTCTGTACAGTCGTGTGCAGAAGGGCATCTGTTGGCATTCATATTGTCACACATTAAAGAGGATGAACTATAGAATCAGAAAATTGTGGCAGATTGTACTTCTGTCAACTAAGCATAGGAAATTCAACTCTGCATCAGAGAACTAAAGAACATATGCAGCGCCTTGTTGAATCCATTCAGTGAACAATTCAGGCAGTTCTGAAGGTGGGGGGGGGGGTTTAGTCCTACCCAGTAGATAAGTGTATCTAACAAAATGGCCATAAAATAATTCTGCATAGCTTACTTGGATCATACTGAAAATATTGTATTATATGTTTACAATGGCGAAAATAATTATTTAATCCCCTGCAAATTTTGTAAATTTGCCCACTTACAAAGAAATTAAGGGTCTATAATTGTTATCATAGGTGTATTTTAAAGCAGTCCACCCTAAAAAAAAAAAATTACATAAAAATGCTCTTAAAAATAAGAAAAAAAAATATTTTTTTACTTACCAGAAATGCTGTTGCTAGGCAGATGGTCCTAATCTGCCACTTCTTACTCCGCGGTGATCTTCATTCTTCCCCTCCTCGTGTTGTCTTCTGGGGAATGGGGCGCGCTGTGTTCTGGGAACTGTGTGTGTCCCAGAACACATCCAGCCATTCACAAAGCGCCGCGCGACTCATGCGCAGTAGGAAACGGGCAGTAAAGCTGCAATGCTCCACTGCCTGTTTCCCTTAGTTCGAATGGCAGTGCCGGGACCCGATCCGATAGAAGGACGGATCGGTCTTGGGTGGCCGACAACGCGGGCACCCTGGACAGGTAAGTGTGCTTATTAAAAGTCAGCAGCTACAGTGTTTGTAGCTGCTGACTTTTAAAAAAAAAAAATTTCAGCTGGACCTCCTCTTTAAATGATAGAGACGGAATATCAACCCAAAATCCAGAAAATACACATGATACAAATGTTATAAATTGAGTTGCAGTTCATTGAGTAAAATTAAGTATTTTGATCCCCTACCAACCAACAATAATTTTGGCTCTCACAGACTGGGAGTATGTGCTCATGTGGTACACAGATTAGTCCTGTCAATTTTAAGAAAGAGCTCCTAATGACAACTCGTTATGTGTATAAAAGACACCTGTCCACAGAATCTTTTTTTCATGCAAACCTCACTATCATGGGCAAGACCAAAGAGCTGTCAAAGGACATCAGGGACAAGATTGTAGACCCACACAAGGCTGGAATGGGCTACAAGACCATCAGCAAGAAGCTTGGTTAGAAGGAGACAACTGTTTGAGTAATTATTCGCAAATGGAAGAAATACAAAATAACTATCAATCACCCTCGGTCTTGGAGCTCCATGCAAGATTTTGCCTCCTGGGGTAAGGATAATCATGAGAAAAGTGAGGGATCAGCCTAGAACTACATGGGAATAGCTTGTGAATAATCTCAAGGCAGTTGGGACCAAAGTCACCAAACAAACCATTGGTAAAACAATACACCCCAATGGATTGAAATCCTGCAGCACAAGCAAGGTCCCCCTTCTCAAGAAGGCACATGTACAAGCCCGTCTGAAGTTTGCCAGTTTAGATAAATGATTCAGCTAAAGATTGGGAGAAATTGCCGTGGTCAGATGAGACCAAAATTGAGCTCTTTGACAATAACTCAAATAGCTGTGGTTGGAGGATAAAAAATTCTGACTATGACCCGAAGACCACCATCCCTACAGTCAAGCACGGAGGTGAAAACATTAAGCTTTGGGGCTGTTTCTCTGCTGAAGGTACAGGCCAACTTTGCCAGATTGAGGGGCCAATGGACAGGGCCATGTATTTTAAAATCTTAGATGAGAACCTTCTTCCCTCAGCCAGAACACTGAAGATGGGTCATGGATGGGTCTTCCAGCATGACAATGACCCAAAACATACCACCAAGGCAACAAAGGAGTGGCTCAAGAAGAAGCACATTAACCACTTGACGACCGCCTCACGCCGATGTACGTCGGCAAAGTGGCACGGACAGGCAAAATCACGTACAGGGTACGTGATTTGCCTTCCGCGGGTGGGGGGTCCGATCGGACCCCCCCCCGGTGCCCGAGGCGGTCGTCTTTTGTCCAGCGGCGATCGGTGATGAGGGGGAGACCATCCGTTCGTGGCCCCCCCCTCGCGATCGCCGCCGGCCAATGAGAACACTCCTTTGCTGCTGTATGCTAAACAGCAGCAAAGGAAGTGATGTCATCTCCCCTCGGGTCGGTATTTTCCGTTCCGGCCCGAGGAGAGACGACATGTAAGTAAGTGCACAACACTACACACACACAGTAGAACATGCCAGGCACGCAAAACACCCCGATCCCCCCCCCCCCCCGATCGCCCCCCAATCACAAAACCCCCCCCCCCCTGTCACAAACTGACACCAGCAGTTTTTTTTTTTTTTTTTTTTTTTTTTTTCTGATTACTGCATAGTGTCAGTTTGTGACAGTTACAGTGTTGGGACAGTGAGTATTACCCCCCTTTAGGTCTAGGGTACCCCCCTAACCCCCCCTAATAAAGTTTTAACCCCTTGATCACCCCCTGTCACCAGTGTCACTAAGCGATCATTTTTCTGATCGCTGTATTAGTGTCGCTGGTGACGCTAGTTAGTGAGGTAAATATTTAGGTTCGCCGTCAGCGTTTTATAGCGTCAGGGACCCCCATATACTACCTAATAAATGTTTTAACCCCTTGATTGCCCCCTAGTTAACCCTTTCACCACTGATCACCGTATAACCGTTACGGTTGACGCTGGTTAGTTCGTTTATTTTTTATAGTGTCAGGGCACCCGCCGTTTATTACCGAATAAAGGTTTAGCCCCCTGATCGCCCAGCGGTGATATGCGTCGCCCCAGGCAGCGTCAGATTAGCGCCAGTACCACTAACACCCACGCACGCAGCATACACCTCCCTTAGTGGTATAGTATCTGAACGCATCAATATCTGATCCGATCAGATCTATACTAGCGTCCCCAGCAGTTTAGGGTTCCCAAAAACGCAGTGTTAGCGGGATCAGCCCAGATACCTGCTAGCACCTGCGTTTTGTGCCTCCGCCCAGCCCACCCAAGTGCAGTATCGATCGATCACTGTCACTTACAAGGCACTAAACGCATAACTGCAGCGTTCGCAGAGTCAGGCCTGATCCCTGCGATCGCTAACAGTTTTTTTGGTAGCATTTTGGTGAACTGGCAAGCACCAGCCCCAGGCAGCGTCAGGTTAGCGCCAGTACCGCTAACACCCACGCACGCACCATACACCTCCCTTAGTGGTATAGTATCTGAACGGATCAATATCTGATCTGATCCGATCAGATCTATACTAGCGTCCCCAGCAGTTTAGGGTTCCCAAAAACGCAGTGTTAGCGGAATCAGCCCAGATACCTGCTAGCACCTGCGTTTTGCCCCTCCGCCCGGCCCAGCCCAGTCCACCCAAGTGCAGTATCGATCGATCACTGTCACTTACAAAACACTAAACGCATAACTGCAGCGTTCGCAGAGTCAGGCCTGATCCCTGCGATCGCTAACAGTTTTTTTTGTAGCGTTTTGGTGAACTGGCAAGCACCAGCCCCAGGCAGCGTCAGATTAGCGCCAGTACCGCTAACACCCACGCACGCACTGTACACCTCCCTTAGTGGTATAGTATCTGATCGCATCAATATCTGATCCGATCAGATCTATACTAGCGTCACCAGCAGTTTAGGGTTCCCAAAAACGCAGTGTTAGCGGGATCAGCCCAGATACCTGCTAGCACCTGCGTTTTGCCCCTCCGCCCGGCCCGGCCCAGCCCACCCAAGTGCAGTATCGATCGATCACTGTCACTTACAAAACACTAAACGCATAATTGCAGCGTTCGCAGAGTCAGGCCTGATCCCTGCGATCGCTAACAGTTTTTTGGTAGCGTTTTGGTGAACTGGCAAGCGCCAGCGGCCTAGTACACCCCGGTCGTAGTCAAACCAGCACTGCAGTAACACTTGGTGACGTGGCGAGTCCCATAAGTGCAGTTCAAGCTGGTGAGGTGGCAAGCACAAGTAGTGTCCCGCTGCCACCAGAAAGACAAACACAGGCCCGTCGTGCCCATAGTGCCCTTCCTACTGCATTCGCCAATCCTAATTGGGAACCCACCGCTTCTGCAGCGCCCGTACTTCCCCCATTCACATCCCCAACCAAATGCAGTCGGCTGCATGAGAGGCATTTTCTTTATGTCCTCCCGAGTACCCCTACCCAGCGAACCCCCCCCCCAAAAAAGATGTCGTGTCTGCAGCAAGCGCGGATATAGGCGTGACACCCGCTATTATTGTCCCTCCTGTCCTGACAATCCTGGTCTTTGCATTGGTGAATGTTTTGAACGCTACCATTCACTAGTTGAGTATTAGCGTAGGGTACAGCATTGCACAGACTAGGCACACTTTCACAGGGTCTCCCAAGATGCCATCGCATTTTGAGAGACCCGAACCTGGAACCGGTTACCGTTATAAAAGTTAGTTACAAAAAAAGTGTAAAAAAAAAAAAAAATAAGAAATAAAAAAAAATAGTTGTTGTTTTATTGTTCTCTCTCTCTCTATTCTCTCTCTCTATTGTTCTGCTCTTTTTTACTGTATTCTATTCTGCAATGTTTTATTGTTATTGTTATTGTTATTATGTTTTATCATGTTTGTTTTTCAGGTGTGTAATTATTTACACTTTACTGTGCTTTATTGTTAACCATTGTTAACCATTTTTTTGTCTTCAGGTACGCCATTCACGACTTTGAGTGGTTATACCAGAATGATGCCTGCAGGTTTAGGTATCATCTTGGTATCATTCTTTTCAGCCAGCGGTCGGCTTTCATGTAAAAGCAATCCTAGCGGCTAATTAGCCTCTAGACTGCTTTTACAAGCCGTGGGAGGGAATGCCCCCCCCCCCCACCGTCTTCCGTGTTTTTCTCTGGCTCTCCTGTCTCAACAGGGAACCTGAGAACGCAGCCGGTGATTCAGCCAGCTGACCATAGAGCTGATCAGAGACCAGAGTGGCTCCAAACATCTCTATGGCCTAAGAAACCGGAAGCTACGAGTATTTCATGACTTAGATTTCGCCGGATGTAAATAGCGCCATTGGGAAATTGGGGAAGCATTTTATCACACCGATCTTGGTGTGGTCAGATGCTTTGAGGGCAGAGGAGAGATCTAGGGTCTAATAGACCACAATTTTTTCAAAAAAGAGTACCTGTCACTACCTATTGCTATCATAGGGGATATTTACATTCCCCGAGATAACAATAAAAATGATTAAAAAAAAAAAATATGAAAGGAACAGTTTAAAAGTAAGATTAAAAAAGCAAAAAAATAATAAAGAAAAAAAAAAAAAAACACCCCTGTCGCCCCCTGCTCTCGCGCTAAGGCGAACGCAAGCGGCGGTCTGTCGTCAAACGTAAACAGCAATTGCACCATGCATGTGAGGTATCACCGCGAAGGCCAGATCGAGTGCAGTAATTTTTCCAGTAGACCTCCTCTGTAAATCTAAAGTGGTAACCTGTAAAGGCTTTTGAAGGCTTTTAAACATGTATTTATTTTGTTGCCACTGCACGTTTGTGCGCAATTTTAAAGCATGTCATGTTTGGTATCCATGTACTCTGCCTAAGATCATCTTTTTTATTTCATCAAACATTTGGGCAATATAGCGTGTTTTAGTGCATTAAAATTAAAAAAAGTGTGTTTTTTCCCCAAAAAATGCGTTTGAAAAATCGCTGCGCAATTACTGTGTGAAAAAAAAAATGAAACACCCACCATTTTAATCTGTAGGGCATTTGCTTTAAAAAAATATATAATGTTTGGGGGTTCAAAGTAATTTTTTTGCAAAAAAAAAAAACTTTTTCATGTAAACAAAAAGTGTCAGAAAGGGCTTTGTCTTCAAGTGGTTAGAAGAGTGGGTGATGTGTGACATAAGCTTCTAAATGTTGTGCATAAAATGCCAGGACAGTTCAAAACCCCCCCAAATGACCCCATTTTGGAAAGTAGACACCCCAAGCTATTTGCTGAGAGGCATGTCGAGTCCATGGAATATTTTATATTGCGACACAAGTTGCGGGAAAGAGACAAATTTTTTTTTTTTTTTTTTTTTTTTGCACAAAGTTGTCACTAAATGATATATTGCTCAAACATGCCATGGAAATATGTGAAATTACACCCCAAAATACATTCTGCTGCTTCTCCTGAGTATGGGGATACCACATGTGTGAGACTTTTTGGGAGCCTAGCCGCGTACGGGACCCCGAAAACCAAGCACCGCCTTCAGGCTTTCTAAGGGCGTGAATTTTTGATTTCACTCTTCACTGCCTATCACAGTTTCGGAGGCCATGGAATGCCCAGGTGGCACAAAACCCCCCCAAATGACCCCATTTTGGAAAGTAGACACCCCAAGCTATTTGCTGAGAGGTATAGTGAGTATTTTGCAGACCTCACTTTTTGTCACAAAGTTTTGAAAATTGAAAAAAGAAAAAAAAAAATGTTTTTTCTTGTCTTTCTTCATTTTCAAAAACAAATGAGAGCTGCAAAATACTCACCATGCCTCTCAGCAAATAGCTTGGGGTGTCTACTTTCCAAAATGGGGTCATTTGGGGGGGTTTTGTGCCACCTGGGCATTCCATGGCCTCCGAAACTGTGATAGGCAGTAAAGAGTGAAATCAAAAATTTTCACCCTTAGAAATCCTGAAGGCAGTGATTGGTTTTCGGGGTCCAGTACGCGGCTAGGCTCCCAAAAAGTCCCACACATGTGGTATCCCCATACTCAGGAGAAGCAGCTAAATGTATTTTGGGGTGCAATTCCACATATGCCCATGGCCTGTGTGAGCAATATATCATTTAGTGACAACTTTATGAAAAAAAAAAAAAAAAAAAAAAAAGTGTCACTTTCCCGCAACTTGTGTCAAAATATAAAATATTCCATGGACTCAATATGCCTCTCAGCAAATAGCTTGGGGTGTCTACTTTCCAAAATGGGGTCATTTTGGGGGGTTTTGTGCCACCTGGGCATTCCATGGCCTCCGAAACTGTGATAGGCAGTGAAGAGTGAAAGCAAAAATTTACACCCTTAGAAATCCTGAAGGCGGTGATTGGTTTTCGGGGCCCCGTACGCGGCTAGGCTCCCAAAAAGTCCCACACGTGTGGTATCCCCATACTCAGGAGAAGCAGCTAAATGTATTTTGGGGTGCAATTCCACATAGGCCCATGGCCTGTGTGAGCAATATATCATTTAGTGACGACTTTTTGTAAATATTTTTTTTTTTTTTTTTTTTTTGTCATTTTTCAATCACTTGGGACAAAAAAAATAAATATTCAATGGGTTCAACATGCCTCTCAGCAATTTCCTTGGGGTGTCTACTTTCCAAAATGGGGTCATTTGGGGGGGTTTTGTACTGCCCTGCCATTTTAGCACCTCAAGAAATGACATAGGCAGTCATAAACTAAAAGCTGTGTAAATTCCAGAAAATGTACCCTAGTTTGTAGACGCTATAACTTTTGCGCAAACCAATAAATATACGCTTATTGACATTTTTTTTACCAAAGACATGTGGCCGAATACATTTTGGCCTAAATGTATGACTAAAATTTAGTTTATTGGATTTTTTTTATAACAAAAAGTAGAAAATATCATTTTTTTTCAAAATTTTCGGTCTTTTTCCGTTTATAGCGCAAAAAATAAAAACCGCAGAGGTGATCAAATACCATCAAAAGAAAGCTCTATTTGTGGGAAGAAAAGGACGCAAATTTCGTTTGGGTACAGCATTGCATGACCGCGCAATTAGCAGTTAAAGCGACGCAGTGCCAAATTGGAAAAAGACCTCTGGTCCTTAGGCAGCATAATGGTCCGGGGCTCAAGTGGTTAAGGTCATTGAGTGACCTAGCCAGTCTCCAGACCTTAAAAGAGAAGTGTGGGTTTTTTTTTTATTCATACTTACCTCGGTGGAGTATCAGACCGATGCTGCAGCTGTCCCCCGTCGTCTCTGCACTGAGAACTGAGCCACCGAACATCGCCGATGGCTCAGTTCTCACAGATCCCCGAGAGGAAAGCTGCCTGAACATCACCGATGGCTCGGTTCTCACAGATCCCCGAGGGGAAAGCTGTCAGTCAGCGTCTCTGATCTCTGCTTCTCCACGCCCATTGGAGTGCTGAGCTGTGGAGGGGCGGGTAGAGGCTGTCTCAGCGGCTCGCTGAGGGGCTGAGACTGCCATCAATTAAGGCAGCTGGCGGATCCAGACTTGGAAGTCGGGATGACGCGCTGCCTCGGCTGATGGCAGTGATGTCAGCGGAGAGCGGACTTCAGACCGCTCTCCGCTGAAAACGGGTCACAGGAATGCAAAACGAATTGCATTCCTGTTACTCATGGGAGAAGCCCAGCCTAAAAAGCTCAGGCTGGTTTTCTCCTTTTAATCTTATAGAAAATTTATGGAGGGAGTTGAAACTTTGAGTTGCCAAGCGACCGCCAAGAAACCTTAAGGAATTAGAGAAGATTTGTAAAGAAGAGTGGCCCAAAATCCCTCCTGAAATGTGTGCAAATCTAGTAACAAACTACAAGAAACTTCTTACCTCCTGTGTTTACCAACAAGGGTTTCTCCACCAAGTACTAAGTCATGTTTTGCTTGGAGATCAAATATTTGCTTTATTCACTAAACTGCATCTCAATTTATAACATTTGTATCACGTTTTTTTTTTTTCCTGCATTTTTGGTTGCTGTTGGTTGCTATTCTGTCTGTATGATTTAAAATACACTTATGATAACAATTATAGACCCTTCATTTCTTTGTAAGTGGGCAAACTTACAAAATCTGAAGGGTGATCAAATAATTTTCCCCACTGTATCTGTCATTGTAATCAGTATGAATGTTGGACATTTTCTGTCAAATACCATTTTTTTTTTTCTCGACCTTTGAGGGAAACAGGAATTCTTAAACCTTTGGTTTAAACTGCTGTCTACAGAAGAATTGGACACTGGAAAAAAATGTAGGCCAGCCCAGGATAACCATTTCTACTACCAGCGTGGCTCAGTTTTTTTGTTAATATCCCAGGAGGATAGATGTCTTTTCTTTAACTCTGCTGTTGTAAAGACTAACCTTAAAGCGGCTGTTCACCCACACCGCCAAAAAAAAAATATATTAAAAGCCAGCAGCTACAAATACTGCAGCTGCTGACTTTTAATACATGACCACTTACCTGTCCCAGGGTCCAGCGATGTCGGCAGGGGATGCCGAGAACCCGCTCGGTTCTCGGCAGCTGCCGCCACCATCCTAGGTGAGGGAATCAGGAAGTGAAGCGTTGCGGCTTCACTTCCCGGTTCCCTACTGCGCATGCGCGAGTCGCGCTGCGCGTCCCTAGTGGTCCCCGCTCTCTCCTGGGAGCTGTGTGTTCCCAGCAGACAGCGCGGTGGGGACGGGAAGAGGCATAGACTCCCATGGGAGTCTATGCCGGAAGTGGGTGCAAATACCTGTCTTAGACAGGTATCTGCACCCCCCTCCCCCCTGAAAGGTGCCAAATGTGACACCGGAGGGGGGGAGGGTTCCGAAAAGCGGAAGTTCCATTTTTGTGTGAAGCTCCGCTTTAAGCCTGGAACACACGGGCCGAATATCAGCCAGTATTAGCAGGTTCAACAGAAACCGGCCAATATTCGGCCCATGTGTATATCAGCCTGTCCAACAGAAGTCAGCCAAACGGGCATGCTAGAAAACCAGTATCCGATCAGTGACCGATGTGTTCTTGTGGGGGGGGGGGGGGGGGGGGCGGGCAGTCCCCTTGTCGGAACACAATAGCTCAGTGGGGAGATCACTGTACTAATATTGCATTTTTAGTTAGTACAGGGAGCTGGTTTGAATGAAAAAAACTGATAGTGTATACCAAGCTTAAGTCCTGCTGTACCTGGTGCTAAGGGACAGGGGCATCTCTGAGTTTATGATTCCTTTGATTCTTAAGGCTGGAAAGTCTACATCCCACAAGGTCTATCATCAGACGTGGAAGGCTTACTAAAATAGTATGAGTCTAGAGGTCACCCAGGAAGCTTCTCCGTGGAATGAAGCCTCTCCTTTTGGTAGCTGGCTTCCAGTACTAAGAAGGGGCAGATTTCTGCCCTTTTAATTCTATTTCAGGGACCGTTGGCTTCTCACTCTTTAAGAATTTTGTACAGGGGATTTGCTTGTAGCTCACCTCTCTGTTCCCCAGCGACTCGTGGAATTTGAATTTGGTTCTCTCTCTGCACCTTAGAAACCACTATTTAAACCCATTAGAGACATTCCTCTTTATTCTCACCCAAAAGGTGATTTTCCATGTAGCCAACACCTCAGCAAAGTATTGTAAATATCTGAACTGACAGCCTCATCTTGCAAAGAACCCTTTGTGTTCTTGCATAGGGACAAGGTGGTGTTGAGACCCAAGACGAAAAGGCAGGAACCTTCTTTCTTTCGGCTTCATGCCGGCTTCCCACTGCACATGTGCGAGCTGCATATTTATATTTAGGGAAAATATTGCCATTTAAGTTTTGTTGCTGAAGATCCGTGTTAAAGGTCTTGTCCTTTCCTACACAAAGCTAGTTTTCTGTATTTAATTGGTTAAGCGACATTCACATTGTGCTCTAGACTAGACAAGAAGCTAAGGGGGTTGATTTGCTAAAACTGGAGAGTGCAAAATCTGGTGCAGCTGTGCATGGTAGCCAATTGACTTCTAATATCAGCTTGTTTATTTGACAAACAAAACTGCAAGCTGATTGGTTTCTCTGCAGAAATGCACCAGTTGCACTCGCCAGTTTTAGTAAATTAAGCCCTAAGGGAGACTATAAAGGTCTCGTATGTGTGCATTCAGAGAATGTTATGCTATAATGCCTCGCCTCAAATACTTCAAACTGAAATGATCTATATTAGCCTTTCATACCATAACTTATTCAATAAAGCAATGATTTTCTTATTATCTAGAAAATTTGTTATCTTTTGTGTTCTTATAGGGATGAGCAAAATTACTTGTCAGTGGTCTGAACTAATAAAGCAAACTTTTATTGTAGATCTAAAAGGTTTTATTAATATATTTGCCAGGTGATCAGAAAAATAATTGGGTTATTTGGAACTATGGCAATAACTCACAACCACTGTAAGCTAAATGAATGTAATTTAAGTATTATAAAAATAGAAATATTATGCAGAGTTTTACTTTAGTTGCTGTTTTTGCAGACGTCCTGAGATCACCATTGTTGCTGCTGAGCCGATTGGTCCTGGATCCTGGTTTCATGGTGGTCCAGCAGGGGGCCTAGGGTTTCCTCCTCCACCCCCACCTCAGTGGAGACCCAGTGATTCCCATCATCCAGAGGTCCGTATCAGTTAATATTTTTTTTCTCTTTCAGATTTTTTTATTTTTTTTTTACATTTGTTAACAATATATAATAATGTAGAACATGAATGAGCATGTAAGGTGTTTAAAAAAATGAAATTGTAATATTGTTGACCTTAACTATGAAGTAGGTTAGTGTTTTACTACCAACTGGTAGTCTTTGGTAGTAATGTCTATTGTGTATTAGCAAACTTCACACTGAGCCACCTGTCAACTTGACATGCATATTAAATTTGCTGTGACGCAAATCCTTAGGTGGGTGGTAAAAATGCAGCTCAATTGCCTGTTTTTACTGCCGCCCATGTGAAAGAAGACTAAATTTACATGTAGTTTAGGTTTGGATATATTCAGTATTGAAAAATATTAGGTATTATGTTACTCTAGTTATGTTTGCATCAGGGCAGAGGAGCCCTATGAAGCTGTGCTTTCAATTGCCTGCAATGTAACAATTGCTTTCTTTATTTGTGACGCAGCCTCCATCCTATGAGCAGGTCATAAAAGAAATCAACCAAGTCCAAGTTACCACACCCAGTGCTAATGTTGAGCCCAGGCGGACATCAACGTGTGCTACACAGACAGATTTTCCTTTGGAGGATGATCGCCCTGGGCCTGGCAATAATGTAATTCATCAGCCTGTTCTCTGTGATCAAGCCACAATCACAGGTAGGTTTAAAATTCTGGTTATACGTTAAAAAGCTAAGAAACTTCTTAATTGCACAGCACATAATATATAATGTTAATGAAAGGGGGTGCACTGACTTTCCCTTAAAGCTGTGCCAAAGCTCTCTTCAAATTACATGTGGTGCACACATGTACATGTACAGTTAGAAACCCATTTTTTTTAAGAAGCATTTTTCTAACACTGTATACATTTTTATTAAAAGGTCACTAATCACAAAAACAGGTTTCTCCCCCTGAAAATAACACCAGGGTGTGGTTGAAACATACAGGGGTTGATTTACTAAAACCGGAGAGTGCAAAATCTGGTGCAGCTTTGTATAGAAACTGATCAACGTCCAAGTTTTATTGTCAAAGCTTAAAGTGGAGTTCCTGACTTAAAAAAGTTAAGTCAGCAGCTACAAATACTGTAGCTGCTGACTTTTAAAATAAGGACGCTTACCTGTCCAGGGAGCCTGTAATGTAGACAGCCAAAGCCAAATCATCCCTCGGCTCCGGATGCAGGAATCCTTAGGCTCGGTTCACACTACCGCGACTTGGGATCCGACTTGTAAGCCCTCAAGTCTCCCCAAGTCGCCCCATAAAGAGATTCACATTACAGTGAATGGGAGCGTCTTAATAGACACTACTGAAGTCGCTCTGACTTCAGAGCGTACTCCCTGTACTACTTGGATCCGACTTGGTAGGCGACCTGTACCATAGAAATCAATGGAAGTCGCCTCCAAGTCGGATCTCTCTCTACAGTCAAGCGACTTTGCAGGGAAAAAATTTAGTTTGCCCAGGCAAACCCCTCCCTCCCAGAGAGCTGATTATCCTGTGATTGGCCACAGCCAAAGTCCTGTCCTGGAGGCGTTGTAATTTGCTTAAAGTCGCGTTGAAGTCGCCGTACAAAGTCGCGCTGAAATCGTGTTGCCCCTGTGTGAACCGAGCCTTACTAAGGGAAACAGGAAGTGAAGCCTTGCGGCTTCACAGCCTGTGTTCTATTGCGAATGTGTGAGTCGCGCAGCGCTTTCTGAATGGTCCAGACTTCTGGGGGACACACAGGTCCCAGAAGGTGACGGGGGTGACGGAGGAGGGCACAAAACAAACTGCGGAACTGATGTACCTCGCCGTGGCGCCATGGGACGGAAGTCCCGAAGAAAACATACCAAAAGGGTGTGAAAAAAAAAATATCCGAAAAGGGGTGAGGTGTGCTTTAGTTTTAAAAGGAGTTCAATTTTTGCCTGGAACTCCGTTTTTTTGGTTTTTTTTGTTTTGTTTTTTTAAATCTTTATTTAGGACAAAGTAACATGTCATATCAAACATTTGCATATAGATAAAATCATGAACCAAAATGGACATGTATCACATATATAGTACAGACAATCAAACTAAATAAGGAAAGGAAAAGAAAAACAATGGTGAACATTTTACTAAGTAGTAGAAAGGCTTTACCCAATGGGGATTCAGGAAAGCCTCAATGACATCGGTGAACATAGTCTTGGGCACACAAAAAGGTATACAGAACAGCCTCTACATGATAGCCCAGCCGTTAGCACTAAGCCGGTGAATGCTGTCAATAATTCTAAGATGAATACAGGGTCACCTAGCTGGTGATAGGTATCGGTGGAGGGGGGCCAAAATAGCCTCTGACTAACCTCCTTGGGCAAGCCACACAAGCCAGGGGTACCTGAGGTGAAAGCAAAACGCTCAAGGGGAGAAACGGTGCCACCCTCAAGTGAGGAGGCCTCCCTCCAGCGATAAGGCACTGGGGCTACATGTCCAGCTATTGCAAATTGTGTAGTGCATAAACCAAAATCCACATAACAGGAATTGTATACATTATTCCATAGGCTAAAGGAAAGCGAAAGAGGGGAAAGGAGACAACCAAAGCATACCTGGAATCTTGTAATAAACTTTCTGCATGCCCACACCGAGCGCGCCATCCCAGGGTAAAATAAATGGCCTATAGGAATGTGAAAAGTCACTTTACAACGAAGAGTATATCTCGGCCCCCTAGGTTCCTGGCAGCTTGCAGGTTTTGGTTCGGCCAACTCCAACAAAGGTATGTCTAAACTAGAGGACACATGCCCAGGGTCGTAGATCTAGTCTATCCAGGGTGTCCAGACACTAACAAAGCGGTCACAAGAACCCCTACAAGTCGCTATCCAGTCTTCTGCTTGCCGGATGTCATTCACCCTGCTAATCCACTCCTCCCGGGTAGGAACTCGTGACTGTTTCCAATAGATTGGAAGCAATCGCCTTGCTGTGTTCAGTAAATGAGGCAGTGCACTTTTCTTGTATTGGCCGATTGGAATCGGAGGGATGTGCAAGAGGAAGTGAATCGGGGATAGAGGGACATCTAGCCCTAGGATATCTTCTATTTGGGACTCAATATGTTCCCAAAAAGGCCTAATTAAGGGGCATTCCCATCATATATGTAGAAGTGTACCTTGGTGCTCGCAGCCTCGCCAACATAGCTCAGGCATGGAGGGGTAAATACGCGCCATATCTACCGGTACTTGGTACCAGCGTGACATTACCTTGTAATTTGTTTCCTGAAGTTTAGAATCGATGGAGCATTAATGAGTAAGCTGGTATAGGTGAGCCAACTGAGTCACGGTAAATTCAAGCCCCAAGTCCCTTTCCCACACTCGTATATGAGTAGGCTTAGATTCATGGGTGGTGGAACCCAGTAGTTGGTATAATTCGGAGACCATATGAGGTATCGGGTCTTCATCTACAAAATGGCGTTCAAAAGTGTGAGGGAGGAAATATCCCTGATAGAGTGGCCACGTATCTCAAAAAAGTGATTGAGTTGTCTATATCTCCAAAAGTCCAATCGGGAACCTCTATGTCTAGCCTGTAGGGTGTCAAAACTCGATAGCTTATCATTCCTCATAAGCTTACTGCAACTGGCAATGCCATTGTCAACCCAGGGCCCAAAACATTGAGGAGGAGGAAACCACAGGAACCCACCCAGCGGAGCCAACAGGGACCGGGGGGGGGGGGGAGTTGGGGGGCAAATTCAGGATTGGGTTGATCCGATCTCAAACTGAAAAAGCGTGGACCATCAATGGGAAAGTGGTATCAGACAGTCACCTGTGTTCCCGGGGCAACCATGGTGCATATGATAAATTCCTGCCTGTCATACATTTCTCCAGGCAGAATGTTCATATTCACTCACCCTAGCAACATGAAAGCAGTCTTTATCCATTGTGAAAGGTCTCTCTTAACCGCATCGAGTAACGGATGATAGTTGGTAGCATATAGAGCAGGGGGTCTTCAAACTACGGCCCTCCAGTTGTTCAGGAACTACAATTGCCATCATGCCTAGTCATGTCTGTGAATGTCAGTGTTTTACAATGCCTCATGGGATGTGTAGTTCTGTAACAGCTGGAGGGCCATAGTTTGAGGATCCCTGATATAGAGTATCAAAGCGGTTCGTAAGTTGTATGCCCAAATATCTAAGGGAAGACTTAGCCCAGGTAAAAGGGAAGGCAGTCTGAAGGCTAATTGCTAAAGAGGGGGTCAATTGGATAGGCAGGATCTCCGACTTTGTGAAATTGATTTTTAAAGTTGGAAAGCGATCCAAAATGTTTAAGTTCTCTCATCAGGTTAGGCAAGGAGATCAGGGGATCTGAAAGGTGAAATGGCACATCATCAGCGTATGCTGATAGCTTATGCTCAGTATTTCCAACCTTCAGACCCTTAATGTCTGTGCTCGCTCGTACGGTGCGTAATAGTAGCTCTAGCAACAAGGCAAAAAAGTGGGGTGAAAGGGGGCACCCCTGTCTTGTGCCATTCCTGATCGAGAATTGGGAGGAGAGAACCCTATTCACCTTAACCTGTGCACTGGGAGTGGAATATAGGGCCATAATTAATGTCAACACGTGGTCCCAACACCTGGGCCTCCAGCACCGCTTGCAGATGCGACCAATCAACACGGTCAAATGCTTTTTCTCCATTCTTCGATAATATTATATAGGGCCGAGGATCGTGGCGGTTACAAGCCCAGTGAATAAGTTGGATCTCTCTAAGAGTTATCCCTAGTTTCCTTACCTGTAATAAAACCCGTTTGGTCAGGGTGAATGATAAGGAGTAAAAGATGCTTCAGCCTGCTAGCTAAAATTTTTGCCAGAATTTTAATATCTACATTAAGGAGGGCTATGGGGCGATAACTCTGGGAGATGGTGGGTTTCTTGCCCTCCTTCGGAAGCATTGAGATTTGAGCCAACAGTGCCTCTCTGGGAATAGTATTGCCCCCAAAATAACTACACATAGGTGCCGCCAAAAGGGAGAAAAAAAACCTTATAGTATGCCTTGGTGGACCCATCGGGGCCAGGGCTTTTCCCATTGGGCATGGGCTTCACTGTTCCCTCAATCTCAGCAGGAGTCATCGGCAGCTCCTAAATGGAAAATTGATCCTTGGTCAGGGGAGGGACATTTGCCAAGGCCAAATATTCCTGAACGGCCATCAATCTGGTCGCCTGTGCATCGGGGGACAGACCAGAGTCAAAGTTATATAAGTTGGTCTAATAATCTCAGAACCCTGAGGCAATTTTAGAAGACTGTACCACAATTTCTCCAGAGAAGGAATGAAACTTTTGTATATATGCCTGAGCATGCTTTTTTCGGAGGGCCCTTTGCGAGCATACTACCGCACTTATTGCCATGCTCATAATATTTATGAGACATATACTGTATCTAAACTGTTTACAGGCTTGGCAATCCAACAAACGCAAGAATAGCTTCCTCAATTCAGTCAGTTTCTTCAGGGTCTCAGCTATGTTTATGTTGGAGTTCTGCATTTTGAAGGGCATGAAGTACCCTTTAAAAGTCCGCTCAACGTTAGCAACCTCTAGACTTGACATCTCACAGTTTAACGATTACACGCCGCTATGGCACAACAAAAATCTTCAGGAATTTAATAAAATACAGGACACATCTATATGGTCCACACAGGGAATATTTTACCTACATCATATATTAAAAGATGGACAACTCAAAACCTTTGACTTACTCAAAGAAGAATTTACAATACAAGACCAGATGTTCTATAGATTCTTACAAATCCGTCACTCAACACAATCACAATTCCCTGTCTCATGCCCTAGTCCTGCACCTAATGTACTCATTGCCATAATTAAAAGCACAGACTCTCAAAAACTGATTTCGGCATTCTACAACTTGCTCTTAACCCCTATAGCTGCTAAAATAGCATATGGTCTTAAACCAAGATGGGAGAGGGAGGTGGGACCGGTGGAGGATGAGGAGTGGGGGGAAGCATTGGAGGCCTGTAAAACTGTATCCCCCAAACTCTCAGATCGTCTGACCCAGCTCTATATTCTCCATAGGGCATACCTCACACCCCTCAGAGTTGCAAGATACAAGAGCACACAAACCACCACATGTCAGATGTGTGGGAAATAGACAGGCACCTTTTTCCATCTTATATGGACATGCCCTAAAATAAAAGGATTTTGGGAACAAATTGTGACATTTATGCATGACACGATGGGTTCACCTCTAGCCCTGGACCCCAAACAGTGTCTCTGGGGTATATTTCCAGATATAACCGACAAATACACGAAAACCTTCTTGCATGAAACACTCTTTGCAGCAAGAAAGGTTATAGCTAGGGTTGTCCCGATACCACTTTTTTAGGACCGAGTACAAGTACCGATACTTTTTTTCAAGTACTCACCGATACCGATTACCGATACTTTTTTTTAATGTCACGTGACAGTTTTTTTTTTTTTTACTATTTTTTTTTGGGGGGGGGGGGGTGAACGTTGTATGTGTGTGTGTTTTTTTTTTTGTTTTTTTTTTACAATTTTTAATTTTTCCAATAATATTTTTTTATTCTTTGTTTTTTTTTTTTTTTTAATCAGCCCTTTTGGGGGGCTTTGGTGAGATATCAGGGGTCTTAACAGACCTCTGATATCTCCCCCTTGAGACAGAGAAAGAGACAGAGGATAGAGATTCCCCAGTCCCTTTCTCTGCAGCGTCAGCTGCACTGAGAATGAATGGAGAGAACACAGCAGCTTCTCTCCATTCATAAACTGACACATCGTAATCACAGAAGATTACAATGTTTCAGTTATGTGAATGGACAGAGTCAGCTGACTCTCTCCATACACAAAGGAAGGAGGAGGGGGACGGAGGAACGAAGGGGAAGAACGGAGGGGAAAGATAAGGAGAGCAGAACGGAGGGGACAGATAAGAGAGGAATGCAGGGGACTGCGGAGAGGCACAGAGGAAAGGAGGGGGCACGGAGGAGGATGCAGTGACAGTCAGCTGTGAGCGATCACAGCTGTATGTCACTAAAGCTTGTGAAAGCCGCTGGGGGAGAATCTTGTAACTCCCCCACGTGCCGATCACAGCTGTCTTCTAGGTATCGGGGGAAGCATCGGGAGCATTTGCCCGAGTACAAGTACTTGGGCAAATGCTCGGTATCGGTGCCGATACCGATACTAGTATCGGTATCGGGACAACCCTAGTTATAGCCAAAAAGTGGATGAGACAAGAGACCCTCAAAATTGTGGAATGGAAGGTGGAGATAAATAATACATTACCATACAAGAAATGTATATATATCAATAGAGGTTGTCCAGCAAAATACAGTAAGATCTGGGATAGATGGCTTCAAGAATCTTCTACCTGTGTCTAATGCAATGGTATGACCGTACAGTGATATATAAGTATAAGTAGTCATAACTCCAAAGACATGCTGGTAGGTTAATTGGCTTCTGTCCAAAATTGGCCCTAGTATATGAATGGGGACCTTGGATTGAGGGTAGGGACTAATGTGAGCGTGCGATGTACAGGGTTAGGGACAAGGGTCAGGGTTGTAGACACACACTCACTCAGGTTGAACTGGATGGACTGGTGTCTTTATTCAACCTTACTAACTATGTAACTATGTAAGTATGGGTGGACAGTATTAAAAACAAAATATGTATGCCTTGAATGTCAAGATACGCCAGAAATGTTTACATTTAATGATATATAGATTTTTTCTTTTTTCTATATTTCAATGATAATAATTACAATACTGTTATAGTGTCAACATGACAACGTAATCTTTAATTTTTTCTTTTTGTATGCACTGAATATTCAATAAAACCTTGTTTGATTTAAAAAAAAAAAGTCCGCTCAACGTGCTTTCTTGAGCTTCGAGCCCAAGGAGATCAACTCCCTCCTAACCACTGGCCTTATAGCTCTCTCACACAATGCCCTCACTAAGGCCATCCTTGCTATGTTCCTTGAAGTAGTGAGTTAAAACGTCCGCTACCCCCGCCACCACTGCAGTATCATCTAGCAGATTTTCATTCAACCTCCATGTTCAGGCCCTATGGGTGCTTGATGGCAAGGTGAAAACAATCATGACCGGAGCATGATCAGAGATGGTAAAATTTTCACTGGACGCCAACTGCAGGAGCTCGAGGGTAGGGCGGTCCACATAAATATGATCTATGCGAGTATAAACGTCATGTACTTTGGAATATTAGCTAAAATCTCTACCTGAGGGGTGGAGCACCCTCCATATATCCATCAAAAGGTGGGACTGGAGGGTCCTGCGAAAATGCTTGAGGAAAGCATAAGAGTGTGAGGGTCGTGTATGGGACATGTTAAGTAAGGGGTCAGGGATAACATTAAGGAGCCCCCAAGGACCAAGAGACCTTCCTTGAATTCTGCCAGTTGCTCCAGGGCTGTATCTATGGAAGTAAGTCAGTTAGTATTGGGGGCATTGATCATGGCAGACGTATACAATTGCCCAGCAATTGTGCCTTTCAAGAAAACTTACCTTGCCAGGGGATCCACTCTATTCCCGGCGGGCTGGAAGGGGCAGGATTTGTTGATCGCAACAGCTGTACCCCCTAGATTTGGATACAGGGGAAGTGCTAAGGGACCACTGATTGTAGAGGTGAATGTGGAGTCAAATGGGTCTCCTGCAAGAATTTCACCTGTGCCCCAGACCTTTTTAGTTCCCACCACAACTTGCTACGTTTGCCAGGGGAACAGAGGCCCCAGACATTGTAGGAGATTACCTTTAGAGTAGCCATAGAAGATCTGGAGGACGGGTAGAGTGCCAAATGCGCCAGCGCGCTCGGTGGTGTGGGCAAGGATGCAGAAGGTTGGTCCAGGGAGAAAAGGAGATGAAAAGAGAAGGGAAAAGGAGAAAAAGAAGAAACATGTAAAGTTACCATAAAAAAAAACAAACATAATATGGTAAAACCCATAATAACAATCTAAACATCTGTATGTCAGGCTCGGGGCGAGGGTCCCAAGCCATAACCCAGAGTCCCAATAGGGATCTATAACCAAAAAAGGGTGGCCTATGTGGGGAACGTGGGCCAACATGAGGGGGAAGATAAGGAAGCTCCGTCTCTTTTCACCGCAACTATCAAGATGCCATAGTTGAAGGAGGGGGAGGAATCCATAGCAATATTAAATGCCCACAGGCTGCAGTCTAAGCCAGTTGCGGCAAGGCCGGGGTACTCAGAACATAAACATAGACAGTATCGGCAGTAATTGACAGAAAAAAAAAAAAAAAACAGAATCAAGATCGGGCTGCATACGCCCTGGAAAGCCCTAGATTTCACTGGAGGTTGTCTCGGCAATATTAAAATAGATCAAGATCAGACATGATCACCACGGGGGTCATAGGCAAAACAGCAGGGTCACCCCATGACAAAAGAGATTCGAATGTGGGGGCCGGGAAAACTCGCCCCATCAGTCTCTGGAGGTAGACGGGCCTGGTGAGGAACCAGAGGGAGGACACTGCCGATCCCTTTTACGTCTTCTGCATTTAGCAGGCAACCACGGTTGACTGAGCTTGATTGTTGGAAAATCTGTTGATCCTCTCCAGTCCGGAAAATGTACAGAATCCAATTCAAGAGTGGACAAGAAGTGTGAAAGATCATCCTTGGTGCGTAGGGCGGTTTGACCTCTTTGGCCACCTGCAGAAAAAAAAGGGAAAGCCCCAACGGTAGGTCAGACCAGCTTCCTGAACAGCAGTCAGAAGGGGGCGGAGTGCCCTGCATTGCATGAGGGTACACCTGGAAATATCTTGATAGAAGGATAAACGTGCACCATCAAAATCAAAGTAAGGCTTGCCACTAATGTTTTGCATAATGAGGTCTTTAAGCGTGTATTAATGTAGCTTACAGGTGATGTCCCTTGGATTGTCCACATTCTGAGAAGGGGTCCTAGTGCCCTATGGGCACGATCAATCTCGATAGCAGTTTCAGGCAGTATTTCCTTAAATATGCCCACCAGAGTGGGGATAATAACCCTGGAGGCCGTAGCTTCTGGTTTTCCACATCATCTAACTGACAGAGCAAAGTTTCATATTGCTGAACCTATGTAATGCATTTAGTCTGTAGCATAGAAATGGCAGGGAGGGCTTCATCAAATCTCTGCTCCAGAGACTCCACTCTAGTACAAAGGTGTGAGGCATCAGCTTTTAGCTGTGCATTGTCTTCCTTTCTCTACCTTATTATCCAAGCGATCAGTGGCGTGTTGGGAGACTTTTGCGGCCTTCTGGGCCTTCGCGGTCAGCGCCAACTTGGAAGCCTCACGGCTCTGCCTGTGGGTCCCGGGGAAGAACAACTACAGCTGTGCCTGTTGCGAACAGTTGGTGCTCGATGGCTGGGAGGATAGCCGACACCTCTGGGACATGGTAGGAGCTGCCTGGAGTAAAAATCCCCCTCCGTAGCTGTGATTAAGTGCGGCTGCGGTGGTGCGGAGCTGAGGAGACACATATCCTCGCTCCTCCATAGCCAGGACACGCCCCCCTGGAACTCCGTTTTAACTGAACAAGTTGAAGCTAGAAGCTGACTGGCTACCATGCACAGCTGCACCAGATTTTGCACTCTCCAGTTTTAGGCCCCTTTCACATGGGACAGATCCGTCCAATCTGCCTGCTCAGCGGTGGATCTCTCCGCTGAGCCCCACTGAGCAGGCGGATCACAGGTCTGTGTCCGCTCTGCTATGTAGAGCAGGCAAGGGCAGAGCCCGCTCTCCTCTATGGGGCGGTCAGATGGAAATGGACTGCATGTCCATTTTCATCCGATTGTCATCTGATTCACCCCGCTGGATGGATGGCGGACATATTGCCATACGTCTGTTTTCATCAGATTTTGTCAGATCGGATGCCCGGCGGCTGTCAGCTGACATCTGCCGCCCCATAAAGGACAATGGGTGGCCCGATCAAGTCTGCCTGAAAAATGGACATGCGGACCTGATCGGTCGCTAGTAAAAAAAAAGGGGCCTTAGTGAATCAACCCTACAGCTTCAACTTGGCTTTACTGATACAGGATTTGTCCTTGGGTAATAGAAGTTCAGGGTGGTCAACAACATCAAAATGTAAACCCTTCTCATGAACCAATAAGGCATATGTTTGAATTACCAAATCATATTAATATTGATTAAATAAGATATTATTTTTGCCTGAATAAAAACTGCTGCTCCTAGCCAAGGCTGCTAATATCACATAGACTGTGATTACTACCGGTCTCCCAGCCTGATCAAATTATATCACATGGTTTCTACCTTCCAGATATTATTGTTTGCAGTCAGCTGTAAGGCAGAAGGCTGCCCAATGTACATTGATTATTACAAACACATGAACGTTTAAAACGTTACACACTTTGCATTTATTGCTTACATTATTGTAAACCTATCCGAAAAAAAACCCACTACCTTTGATGCCTATATTTACATACTCTGCCACGCAAATCATTGCCGCCACCTCGCAGTACTGGAGCTTAGTTATCAAGTTGCCTCAGCTCTTTGTTATTGGGATGGGGAGCATGCCATTCAATATGTAACTGGCAGTTACTTGACAAGAGTATCGAGAGGGATGTGAGTGGTGATAAAGGCTCTAGGACAGGGTGAGGGAATGTTGTTGTTTTTTTTTGTTTGTTTTTTTTCTGTAAATTAAACTAAAAAAGTTATATAGACACAGCTGAAATACATGTAAAGGAATTGTTTTATTTGACATTTATATTTCTGTCCTTCCAGTTCTGAGATTTACACTTCTGCCACACAACACAGCCCTGTTTGGCAAGGAAAAAGACCTAATTTTTCTTTGTTTGGTAACACAGGTCTTGTCCCTACCTAGCCAGTGGCTGGACCATGAAACAGAAGCAGTTGTTTTAACCACTTGAGCCCCGGACCTTTATGCTGCCTAAGGACCAGAGGTCTTTTTCCAATTTGGCACTGCGTCGCTTTAACTGCTAATTGCGCGGTCATGCAATGCTGTACCCAAACGAAATTTGCGTCCTTTTTCTTCCCACAAATAGAGCTTTCTTTTGATGGTATTTGATCACCTCTGCGGTTTTTATTTTTTGCGCTATAAACGGAAAAAGACCGAAAATTTTGAAAAAAAATGATATTTTCTACTTTTTGTTCTAAAAAAAATCCAATAAATTAAATTTTAGTCATACATTTAGGCCAAAATGTATTCGGCCACATGTCTTTGGTAAAAAAAATGTCAATAAGCGTATATTTATTGGTTTGCGCAAAAGTTATAGCGTCTACAAACTAGGGTACATTTTCTGGAATTTACACAGCTTTTAGTTTATGACTGCCTATGTCATTTCTTGAGGTGCTAAAATGGCAGGGCAGTACAAACCCCCCCCAAATGACCCCATTTTGGAAAGTAGACACCCCAAGGAAATTGCTGAGAGGCATGTTGAACCCATTGAATATTTATTTTTTTTGTCCCAAGTGATTGAAAAATGACAAAAAAAAAAAAAAAAAAAAATATTTACAAAAAGTGGTCACTAAATGATATATTGCTCACACAGGCCATGGGCCTATGTGGAATTGCACCCCAAAATACATTTAGCTGCTTCTCCTGAGTATGGGGATACCACATGTGTGGGACTTTTTGGGAGCCTAGCCGCGTACGGGGCCCCGAAAACCAATCACCGCCTTCAGGATTTCTAAGGGTGTAAATTTTTGCTTTCACTCTTCACTGCCTATCACAGTTTCGGAGGCCATGGAATGCCAAGATGGCACAAAACCCCCCAAAATGACCCCATTTTGGAAAGTAGACACCCCAAGCTATTTGCTGAGAGGCATATTGAGTCCATGGAATATTTTATATTTTGACACAAGTTGCGGGAAAGTGACACTTTTTTTTTTTTTTTTTTTTTTTTCATAAAGTTGTCACTAAATGATATATTGCTCACACAGGCCATGGGCATATGTGGAATTGCACCCCAAAATACATTTAGCTGCTTCTCCTGAGTATGGGGATACCACATGTGTGGGACTTTTTGGGAGCCTAGCCGCGTACTGGACCCCGAAAACCAATCACTGCCTTCAGGATTTCTAAGGGTGAAAATTTTTGATTTCACTCTTTACTGCCTATCACAGTTTCGGAGGCCATGGAATGCCCAGGTGGCACAAAACCCCCCCAAATGACCCCATTTTGGAAAGTAGACACCCCAAGCTATTTGCTGAAAGGCATGGTGAGTATTTTGCAGCTCTCATTTGTTTTTGAAAATGAAGAAAGACAAGAAAAAACATTTTTTTTTTTCTTTTTTCAATTTTCAAAACTTTGTGACAAAAAGTGAGGTCTGCAAAATACTCACTATACCTCTCAGCAAATAGCTTGGGGTGTCTACTTTCCAAAATGGGGTCATTTGGGGGGGTTTTGTGCCACCTGGGCATTCCATGGCCTCCGAAACTGTGATAGGCAGTGAAGAGTGAAATCAAAAATTCACGCCCTTAGAAAGCCTGAAGGCGGTGCTTGGTTTTCGGGGTCCCGTTTGCGGCTAGGCTCCCAAAAAGTCTCACGCATGTGGTATCCCCGTACTCAGGAGAAGCAGCAGAATGTATTTTGGGGTGTAATTTCACATATTTCCATGGCATGTTTGAGCAATATATCATTTAGTGACAACTTTGTGCAAAAAAAAAAAAAAAAAAAAAAAATTTGTCTCTTTCCCGCAACTTGTGTCGCAATATAAAATATTCCATGGACTCGACATGCCTCTCAGCAAATAGCTTGGGGTGTCTACTTTCCAAAATGGGGTCATTTGGGGGGGTTTTGAACTGTCCTGGCATTTTATGCACAACATTTAGAAGCTTAAGTCACACATCACCCACTCTTCTAACCACTTGAAGACAAAGCCCTTTCTGACACTTATTGTTTACATGAAAAAGTTTTTTTTTTTTGCAAAAAAATTACTTTGAACCCCCAAACATTATATATTTTTTTAAAGCAAATGCCCTACAGATTAAAATGGTGGGTGTTTCATTTTTTTTTTTCACACAGTAATTGCGCAGCGATTTTTCAAACGCATTTTTTGGGGAAAAAACACACTTTTTTTAATTTTAATGCACTAAAACACGCTATATTGCCCAAATGTTTGATGAAATAAAAAAGATGATCTTAGGCCGAGTACATGGATACCAAACATGACATGCTTTAAAATTGCGCACAAACGTGCAGTGGCAACAAAATAAATACATGTTTAAAAGCCTTCAAAAGCCTTTACAGGTTACCACTTTAGATTTACAGAGGAGGTCTACTGGAAATATTACTGTACTCGATCTGGCCTTCGCGGTGATACCTCACATGCATGGTGCAATTGCTGTTTACGTTTGACGACAGACCGCCGCTTGCGTTCGCCTTAGCGCGAGAGCAGGGGGCGACAGGGGTGTTTTTTTTTTTTTTTTTTTTTTCTTTATTATTTTTTTGCTTTTTTAATCTTACTTTTAAACTGTTCCTTTCATATTTTTTTTTTTAATCATTTTTATTGTTATCTCGGGGAATGTAAATATCCCCTATGATAGCAATAGGTAGTGACAGGTACTCTTTTTTGAAAAAATTGTGGTCTATTAGACCCTAGATCTCTCCTCTGCCCTCAAAGCATCTGACCACACCAAGATCGGTGTGATAAAATGCTTCCCCAATTTCCCAATGGCGCTATTTACATCCGGCGAAATCTAAGTCATGAAATACTCGTAGCTTCCGGTTTCTTAGGCCATAGAGATGTTTGGAGCCACTCTGGTCTCTGATCAGCTCTATGGTCAGCTGGCTGAATCACCGGCTGCATTCTCAGGTTCCCTGTTGAGACAGGAGAGCCAGAGAAAAACACGGAAGACGGTGGGGGGGGGGGCATTCCCTCCCACGGCTTGTAAAAGCAGTCTAGAGGCTAATTAGCCGCTAGGATTGCTTTTACATGAAAGCCGACCGCTGGCTGAAAAGAATGATACCAAGATGATACCTAAACCTGCAGGCATCATTCTGGTATAACCACTCAAAGTCGTGAATGGCGTACCTGAAGACAAAAAAATGGTTAACAATGGTTAACAATAAAGCACAGTAAAGTGTAAATAATTACACACCTGAAAAACAAACATGATAAAACATAATAACAATAACAATAAAACATTGCAGAATAGAATACAGTAAAAAAGAGCAGAACAATAGAGAGAGAGAATAGAGAGAGAGAGAACAATAAAACAACTATTTTTTTTTATTTCAGATTTTTTTTTTTTTTTACACTTTTTTTGTAACTAACTTTTATAACGGTAACCGGTTCCAGGTTCGGGTCTCTCAAAATGCGATGGCATCTTGGGAGACCCTGTGAAAGTGTGCCTAGTCTGTGCAATGCTGTACCCTACGCTAATACTCAACTAGTGAATGGTAGCGTTCAAAACATTCACCAATGCAAAGACCAGGATTGTCAGGACAGGAGGGACAATAATAGCGGGCGTCACGCCTATATCCGCGCTTGCTGCAGACACGACATCTTTTTTGGGGGGTTCGTTGGGTAGGGGTACTCGGGAGGACATAAAAATGCCTCTCATGCAGCCGACTGCATTTGGTTGGGGATGTGAATGGGGGAAGTACGGGCGCTGCAGAAGCGGTGGGTTCCCAATTAGGATTGGCGAATGCAGCAGGAAGGGCATTATGGGCACGACGGGCCTGTGTTTGTCTTTTTGGTGGCAGCGGGACACTACTTGTGCTTGCCACCTCACCAGCTTGAACTGCACTTATGGGACTCGCCACGTCACCACGTGTTACTGCAGTGCTGGTTTGACTACGACCGGGGTGTACTAGGCCGCTGGCGCTTGCCAGTTCACCAAAACGCTACCAAAAAACTGTTAGCGATCACAGGGATCAGGCCTGACTCTGCGAACGCTGCAGTTATGCTTTTAGTGTTTTGTAAGTGACAGTGATCGATCGATACTGCACTTGGGTGGGCTGGGCCGGGCGGAGGGGCAAAACGCAGGTGCTAGCAGGTATCTGGGCTGATCCCGCTAACACTGCGTTTTTGGGAACCCTAAACTGCTGGTGACGCTAGTATAGATCTGATCGGATCAGATATTGATGCGATCAGATACTATACCACTAAGGGAGGTGTACGGTGCGTGCGTGGGTGTTAGCGGTACTGGCGCTAATCTGACGCTGCCTGGGGCTGGTGCTTGCCAGTTCACCAAAATACTACCAAAAAAACTGTTAGCGATCGCAGGGATCAGGCATGACTCTGTGAACGCTGCAGTTATGCGTTTAGTGTTTTGTAAGTGTCAGTGATCGATCGATACTGCACTTGGGTGGGCTGGGCCGGGCGGAGGCGCAAAACGCAGGTGCTAGCAGGTATCTGGGCTGATCCCGCTAACACTGCGTTTTTGGGAACCCTAAACTGCTGGGGATGCTAGTATAGATCTGATCGGATCAGATATTGATCCGTTCAGATACTATACCACTAAGGGAGGCGTATGCTGCGTGCGTGGGTGTTATCGGTACTGGCGCTAACCTGACGCCTGGGGCTGGTGCTTGCCAGTTCACCAAAATGCTACCAAAAAAACTGTTAGCGATCGCAGGGATCAGGCCTGACTATGCGAACGCTGCAGTTATGCGTTTAGTGTTTTGTAAGTGACAGTGATCGATCGATACTGCACTTGGGTGGGCTGGGCGGAGGCGCAAAACGCAGGTGCTAGTGGGTATCTGGGCTGATCCCGCTAGCACTGCGTTTTTGGGAACCCTAAACTGCTGGGGACGCTAGTATAGATCTGATCGGATGAGATATTGATCCGATCAGATACTATACCACTAAGGGAGGCGCATGCTGCGTGCGTGGGTGTTAGCGGTACTGGCGCTAATCTGACGCTGCCTGGGGCGACGCATATCACCGCCGGGCGATCGGGGGGCTAAACCTTTATTCGGTAATAAACGGCGGGTGCCCTGACACTATAAAAAATAAACAAACTAACCAGCGTCACCCGTAACAGTTATACGGTGATCAGTGGTGAAAGGGTTAACTAGGGGGCAATCAAGGGGTTAAAACATTTATCAGATAGTATATGGGGGTCCCTGACGCTATAAAACGCTGACGGCGAACCTAAATATTTACCTCACTAACTAGCGTCACCAGCGACACTAATACAGCGATCAGAAAAATGATCGCTTAGTGACACTGGTGACGGGGGGTGATCAAGGGGTTAAAACTTTATTAGGGGGGGTTAGGGGGTACCCTAGACCTACAGGGGGGTAACAGTATCTGTCCCAACACTGTAACTGTCACAAACTGACACTATGCAGTAATCAGAAAAAAAAAAAAAAAAAAAAACTGCTGGTGTCAGTTTGTGACAGGGGGGGGGGGGTGATTGGGGGGGATCGGGGGGCGATCGGGGGGGGGATCGGGGTGTTTTGTGTGCCTGGCATGTTCTACTGTGTGTGTGTGTGTGTTGGTGCACTCACATTGATGTCTTCTCTCCTCGGGCCGGAACGGAAAATACCGACCCGAGGGGAGATGACATCATTTCCTTTGCTGCTGTTTAGCATACAGCAGCAAAGGAAGATTCTCATTGGCCGGCGGCGATCGCGAGGGGGGGGCCACGAACGGATGGTCTCCCCCTCATCACCGATCGCCGCTGGACAAAAGACGACCGCCTCGGGCACCGGGGGGGGGTCCGATCGGACCCCCCACCCGCGGAAGGCAAATCACGTACCCTGTACGTGATTTTGCCTGTCCGTGCCACTTTGCCGACGTACATCGGCGTGAGGCGGTCGTCAAGTGGTTAATGAGCTCATCCAACGGTCACTCTGTTTTGTCATTCTATTACCATATCTCTTGTTAGCACATGAGTGCCTAAAGTCATGGGCATCCGCAGAACTTTTTTCAGGGGGGGGTGCATTATTTTAAGGTCACCCATGCTCCGCCCATTTTCGACAATGTCATGAAAGGGGAGGGCGAGCTATATGGGCACAATAGCAGCTTTATGGGCACAATAACATCTTTTTGCTATTGTGCCCATATAGTTGCTGTTGTGCATCTATATGGGCACAATAGCAGCTATATGGGTACAATAGCATAAAGAGGCTATTGCGTCCATGTGACTCCAGTCCTATTGTGGCCATACAATTCAAGTACTGTCTGTCTCCTATTGTGCCCACACTGCCCAGTGACACTGACCTGCTCTCTCTCTGTTGGTACTGGACAGCATGGCGTTCTCTCTTTGGTGGTGCTGGACAGTATGCCGCTCCCTTTCTGGTGGTGCGGTACAGCTTGGCTCTCTCTGGTGGTGCGGGTACAGCGTGCTGCCGACATGAGAAAGGGGGGGCGAGTGGGGGAAACATCCTGACAGCAGCCCGCAGCTCTCCCCTATCACAGCGCCGCTGCTTACATCTCTTCACATGGGGGGGTGGGGCTGGACAGCACCCGCTACATCTGCTATATCTACATCTGACTGGTGTCACCCGGATGCAGTCTGCACCCCCATAGCGACACGGCCGCCACTGAGACCACACACCTTGCCGATTCCAGGGGAGGGCACTCGCCCCATCTTGCCCCACCGTGCGGGTGGGGCAGGTTCAGCCAAGACCTGGACTCAGAGAATGTGGGTTGAATGATGCTGGCTATCAGACTGAGGACGTCTTGTGGCAGAAAAACCATTGCGGGGGAAATCTATAGATTAATGGTTAATAATGCAGCAACAGCTGTTATTTTTATTTGATCTTTATTTGGGGCTATTTATATTTCATCTTGTTTTTGGCTGGAGTTCTGCTTTAAAATAAATGTCAAAGGAGCTTGCCATTTTTTTTTACTGAAAATATTTTGATGTTCATATGTGCACAATTTAATGAATATTGTTACTATTTTTAGTGCAAAGAACAGAAAGGCCAGAGAGACCCAGACAGCCAGTACCATTTGTGAAAAACAATGTTCAGGACAGTGGTTACCAGATAGCAATCAGTAACACTGCTGGGACCAGCACCCGGCACGAAGACACAAATGTCCCAAATATCATCAGATATCCAGTGCCAAGACCAAGGACAAAACCAAACCTTAAACCTTTAGGAAACAATAGTCTGAGTATCTTTCAAGGAAACGGTGAGTTCTTCCAGGCCACTGCTGAGGGAGAACTGCCATCCAGCCAGTCTTGTCCAGGATTTGATGATAACTTCCTAGGGGAATTATTTGAAATGAACAATATGAGCCATGAAAGAAGCCAAAACAGTATTACGGCACGAATCAAAGCCTTTGAGTCTCAAGGTGAAAGTACCGAACATCCTCGAAGACCAGAAATTGCTCCACGCTCCATCACTAGAAGCGGTGTTCCTGGTAAGCCTTCTGTAGCTCCCAAACCATTTTCTAATAGGACATCTGGAGAATGGGAACCAGGGAAAGACAACAAACCAAAATGCACACCAAGAGAAGGGCTTGTTCCAACCAGTCTGTCAGATTCTGGTGGTGTGACCAAACCAGAGCTGCCAAAGAAACCAAAGTCAAGTGTTGTAAAAAGCAGCAGCGGTGACATCCCAGATGTACTCCTTGGAACATCTGTGTCTGGAATTAACAGTAAAGAGTCGGACAGGATAATTCCAGTTCCTGCCCCAAGGCCTATGCTACCGAAGAAAAACTTGCAGACTGATAACTCTGTACCGGTAGGAGCCAAACCATTGATTCCTGCTCCAAAATTCTCTATAGCAACTCAAGCCAAAGCATTTAATGCAGTGGAAACTCCTGGAACCCGAGCACCTACACAGGTCACACAAAGCAAGTCAATGGGTGAATTAGACCTGATCAGCTTTGATGACGAAGTTTTACCTCCTGTGTTGCCAAGTCCAGAAATTAATAATGATTCCAATGTAAATTCTGGTAAGCGCTGATACACTATGCTATTTTTTCTTTCGTTCCTCTGTTTCTAACGTGGTTTTTTTTTTTTTTTTTTGCCTAGACAGATTAAAGCAGTTATGTTTCTGTGCCTTTTACTGTTGGCCAATTTTTTTTTAACAACTCTTAAATTCTGGCCAAACTCAGAGGATTGCTAAACATTGCAACATTTGATTTCCAAAAGAATGCATTTTATTTTGTCAGATCCATTCCAGCTGTTTTCCAAGGATGAGACTGAGAAGGAGCAGCCAGGTCCTCCTGTTATATTGAGAAAGCCTACAGTCATCCGAATCTCCGGCAAACTAGGCAAATGTAAGCAGCATGATCATGCCATAGCTTAAGCATTTCTTTTACAGGTTGAAAAAAGAGACAAATCCATCAAGTCCAATCTATGTGTGTGATTATATGTCAGTATTACGTTGTATATCCCTGTATGTTGTGGTCGTTCAGGTGCTTATCTAATAGTTTTTTGAAACTATCGATGCTCCCCGCTGATACCACCGCCTGTGGAAGGGAATTCCACATGCTTGCCGCTCTTACAGTAAAGAACCCTCTACGTAGTTTATGGTTAAACCACTTTTCTTCTAACTTTAATGAGTGGCCACGTGTCTTGTTAAACTCCCTCCTGTGAAAACGTTTTATCCCTATTGTGGGTCACCAGTACAGTATTTGTAAATTGAAATTATATCCCCTCTCAAGCGTCTCTTCCCCAGAGAGAATAAGTTCAGTCCTCGTAACCTTTCCTCATATCCAATATCCTCCAGATCCTTTATTAGCTTTGTTGCCCTTCTTTGTATTTGCTCCATTTCCAGTACATTCTTCCTGAGGACTGGTGCCCAGAACTGGACAGCATACTCTAGGTGTGGCTGGACCAGAGTCTTGTAGAGTGGGAGAATTATAGTTTTATCTTTGGAGTTGATTCCCTTTGTAATGCATGCCAATATTCTGTTTGCTTTGTTAGCAGCAGCTTGGCATTGCATGCCATTGCTGAGCCTATCATCTACTAGGACCCCCAGGTCTTTTTCCATCCTAGATTCCCCCAAAGGTCCCCCCCGCCCAGTGTATAGATTGCATTCATATTTTTGCCAACCAAATGCATTATTTTACATTTGTCTACATTAAACCTCATTTTCCATGTAGTTGCCCACCCCATTCATTTGTTCAGATCTTTGTGCAAGGTTTTCACATCCTGCGGAGAAGTCATTGCCCTGCTTAGGTTATCCATGCTGGTTACTGCTAATGATACCGTTCTCATTACTAAAATCTTGTATATAGTCCCTTATCACAAGGAGGGAGATTGACGTGGCCAGGGGGGGCAGTTACTGGAACTGATCCTCCTCATGGATCTCTCTGCAGCAGCTGAAGCCTGAAATTCACTGCTGTACAAGTCGCACAGTTCTTACTATAGAATCCTATGAATAAGGCCTAGAGCAGCAGTCATTAAATGGCAGTCCGGGCATGGACTGATTGATGCTCTTGCCCAGACCGCCACACCGCCAGTGTAGTAGCAGTCACTGGTTTGCTGGTACTGTGGGTTTCTTGGCAACCAGTGATGTCGCGTGTGTGCGCCCCGCCTCCTGACAGCACCTCTCGCTCCCGTTCTTCTGACACAAGAGCGCCCGGCCGGGTGTGACGTCATGTGCGTGCTCTGTCCCGCCCCCCTGCTACTCGCGGCTCCCAGGCTTCTGTCACGAATGGCCAGCTGGGTGTAATGTCACGTGCCCGCTCCGCCCTGCCCCCCTGCTTCTTGCGGCTCCCAGCTCCCTGCTCCTGACTCTCACTTGCGAGATATTACTCGCAGCTTCTGCCCCACTGCAGCTTGTACTGACTACTCCTGAGCTCAAGGTATGGGGAGCACATTTTTCCTAAGCGGCACGCTGATGGGCATAATTTGTTGTGCCAATCAGAGTGCCCCTTAACATAAGATGTGCCCATCAGCATGCTACTTATTTTATGTTAAGGGCACTCTGATGGGCATTATTTATTTTAAGATCAAATAAAATATGCCTATCAGCGTGACCCTTAATATAAAATAAGTAGCACTCTGATGGGCATATTTTATGTTAAGGTTATGTAACATAAAATATGCCCATCAGAGTGCTACTTATTTTATGTTAAGGGGCACTCCCATGGCCATATTTTATTTTAAGACACTGATGGGCACATTTTATGTTGAGGGGCACGCAGATGAGCATATTTTTCTGTGCCCATCAGAGTGCCCCATAACATAAAATATGCCCATCAGCATGACCATTAACATAAAATAAGCTTGCATGCTGATGGGCACATTTAATGTTAAGGGGCACTCTGATGGCCATATTTTTTTTTAAGCCGATTCAGCAGGGGCTGGCCAAATTAGGATCCATGTATGGGCACCCTGGTTGTACAGTAGATTGACTTTTGTACAACCGCCCTGTCGAATAAATGCCTTTCAATTAACCCCGCCGGCCACAGCTGACAGCACTGATCAGTGTGTTCTGACGGCAGGGAAGTATCTCTGCCGTCAGGACACAATCCTCTGGTTGATCGAAAATAACTGTAATGTATGGGATGCTTAAAAATATGTGGGGTATTCAAGGTGATCACCTGCATGGTTATACCCCTGAAGCCTATATAGATGACTGCATAGTCATGGCTAAGTCCAAACCCAGCCAAAACATTTATTTCACTTTAGATAGAGAGGTTAAGGGTTAGAACCTCTGTCAAATTTTTATTATTGGCTGTGCCATTATTGCCAGGATTTTCTGTCGTTTCCTGTCGAGTCTGGAAATGATAGCAAATCTCTCCAAAAGGGACACAGACAAAAAAACACATTTTTAGTAGCGCGAGGAACAGTTAAAGTTTCTGGCAATGCTTTTTAGTTTTGTCCTGGCCTTCCAATTTTTCTGTGCGTTTACCCATACATCAGGGCTTCTTGGTGTTTCATTAGTTCATTATAATTCTTTATATTCTATGTAATCGTTTGGTTCTAGGCTCTTGTATCCTGCAGTTAGCATTTATTCCTAGTTTTTTATATTGACTAGTCTTCTATGAAAGATCATAGTGTCTTCCTGTGTATACAGCATGTGAAGAACTTCAGGCTCCCCCACCGCTTCCTGCAGAAAAACCAGTTGGTCTTTACAATAAAGGTCCTGCAAGAGCACGCCCTATGGTTAAAAAAGTAAGTACTATACAGTATCTATTTTGTCTGGTGTTTACCAGTTATTTAAATATTGTCTTTTTATGACGGTTCTTTCCATTTGTACTGGCTGTAACTGATGTACATAGACATGAACCCCTATAGCCCAGCATGACGAAAAGAAAATGTAAATCCCAACTGAATGACATGTAGTTTGCCAAAGCATAAGCAACTGCTTTTTTTTTTTTTTTTTTTTTTAATTGTTTTTATCTTTCTTCGTTGAAACTCAGTGCTACAAATCTCCTGCAGCCACTTTTTGTTTAATGCATGCACTCTAGGGATGGCTGCATGGCATTTTCTAGGGTGATCCTGGTGGAGACAACAGTGGACCATACCTCTGTAATGTGTGTTAAAATTGACACTTCTAGTCCATCAGAAGCCTATAGAACAGGGAGAGATAATAGATGGTCATAGTTGAGGAACAGGGACAAAGCATTGTTACCCTTTAACAAGAAGAGCCTGAGCAAGGACCTTCATGGCAGGATCTCCAGATACTGTTTTAATGGTAAGCTACAGACTTACAAATGTTGAAAATGAGCTAACATGTTAAAGCTTACATTATGTGAGATTTTGGTAAATAGGCTTACATATACTTTGAATTTAAATGAGGTGGTCACTGAAAACATGTAATTAAAATAGCATGGCTCTGAAGTAAAATGGTACGGCCTGCACCCCATTTTCTTTTTTAGTTTTGTTAAAATTTTGAAATCGTTATTACTATTTACAGTACTTCATATACTGAATCAAACTTTTTTTGCAGGAATGGGAAACATTTGATAGTACAGAAGAGCCTTGGACGAAGCCAGTTCTGCCTACTAGGTATGCACTGTATATATTTTGTAAAGTAAATCGTATTAAACACATTTGGGAATTCATTTCTCTGCGTTTTTTTGTTTCTCCCAAAATATCAAGAACTCTCTGTACATTGCTAAGCAATAAGGTTTCATAAACATCTGCAGTTGATGTTGGCCGTTCCTGTACTCAGTCAGGAAGCGGTCTCCTTTTGATGGTATAATTTTACCTTACATTCCTGTCTAGGCCAGCTGGTGTTAAAGTAATGGAAACTGCACAGCAGCCTCCACTGAAAGGTCCCCCAGGTCGACCACCACCTCCCAAACTTTCCAGAAATGCCTCAAATCGAGATGCCTTTCCTCGTTCATCCTCTGATGCAGACCTTGGTGCAAAACAGAACACATCTGGTATTAACAGATCAAAGAGTCAAGTATTAAAGAGACCGCAACCAGATCTACCTCCTCGACCTAAACCTGGGCATCCTCTGTATAATAAATACACGGTGAGTTCTATAGGTTTTTTTTCTACTGATGTAAGTACAGGCCTCTTTCCAGTACTGTATTTACTACAATAGCACTTGTGGGTCAGTGTCCAAGGCAGCAGAGATAGCGGGGGTCAACACAAGCATCAAAATTTTACAAATTGTGATAATTTTTTTAATTTCCTCTTCTGGACACCTCTGGACTTTAAGGCTGGGTTCACACTATTGCAAATTGGATGCGGGTTTCCCTGCATCTAATTCGCATGTCAGGAGATTGTGACCGGCTCTCTATGGAGCCGGTTCACAAGTCTCCAAAGCGTCTCCAGAGCGAATTCCACAGGAGTCCTGTGCGTCTTCTTGTCCGTTTCAGTCCGAATTCAGACCAAAAAAAATGCACCGCACCCCTGCTGTGAAGCTGCTCCGTGCGGCAGTATGAACCCAGCCTTAAAGCTATATCTAGAACAGTAGAGTGCAGGGGTTGTTGATATCAGTCAGGTGGCTCTTTATAGTTCAGGAAACATGAAATAGACTCTGTAGTTGGATGTAAAGCAGACGGCATTGTCTCCAGTAGCACATTCCAGCAGTTTTTTTTTTGCTAGAATAATCACATGACACAATGGGCAGGGCTTGTACAAAGGTGTTTCATCATTCAGGTATGCCTAGAGCAGCATGATGTCTAAATATAGTCTTGCTATGGTCATGAAAAGTCTGAGAAATGAAATGTGTACACCAGCAGATAAAAATGATTGTGCTTAGAGAGTCTGTGCTGTGACTTGATTTATGATAAATAAATGTAATTTACACAAATAGAAAAATGAAATGATGGTCGACCTAAAGATCAAAAAAAGAATCTTGCCTGTTCTCAGTGTGTATTATTATTATTTTGTTGTAGCAGTGATATTACAACATATTGTGTACTCATGGGTGACTGTTTTCTGTTTTAGCTGCCTCTTCCTCATGGAATTGCTGAGAAGGATATTGTAGCTAGTAACCCTCGAGAGCTGTCATGCAAGGTAAATCTACAGTAACAGCTTATTATGTGTAAAACGTGGTGGCAAGATATAGTAATATAAATATTATGTGACTAATATGTGAATATGTGGCCTGGGTTCACCTCTGCTATCCTCTTCCGTGACATCAGTGGGAGGTGGCTGTCTCTTCCGGGCTGTCCTTCTCCTCCATCTGCTGAATGGAAGTCGATGCCTCCTGGGGTATGTGACGTCCATATCCAAGGAGGCACCAGGAGCAGAGCATGTTAATCTCACCCAGACAAGAATGGAGGAAGAGGGGCAGGTTGGAATAGAAAAAAATTAAAACAAACATAAAATAAATAAAGAGGAAGTGTGGGTGGGTTCAGAAGAAGGAAATTTTATGTTTTAGGCCTTGTTCACACAAGGCGCACATAACCGTATACCCATGAAGGGCCATGTTTACCAGCACAGGGGTGCACGGGTGTTCCCTTGAATCCCTGTGCAGGCAGTCCCATAGCTGTCAATTGGGATACAGCGGCTGCACGGACACAACCACTGGTCCCAGTGTGACATTGTTGTTGGTGTATGGCACCAAATGTATGAAGGATGTATGCCTCATGTAAATAAGACCTTAGTATGAAAAATAGAGACATTTACTGAAGAAGATACAAGATAACAATGTACATAGGACAATAGTGCCTTAGTCCCCTTCAAAGTAAGCACCTTGGGACCTCACGTACAGTAGTTCTTCCAGCATCTCTTCTGCTGTTCAAAAAACTCTGCAAAATCCTTTCTTGGGATGGCCATCAGCTGCCTCGTATTTTCCTAAATCTCATCGAGTCAGTCTTAAATTTCTTCCCTCTCAAAGGTGATTTTAGTTTTGGGGAAAGCCTGGAGTCGCAGGCCTCCAAATCTGGGCTGTAAGGGGCTGAGTCACCTGGGTGATTTAATGTTTCACCACAAAACGCTGCACGAGATGTGATGCACAGGTGGGCGCATTGTTGCGATGAAGCTGCTAATCGCCATTTGCCCATAGCTGTGGCCATTTTCATTGTATTGCATTTCTCAACTGTAAAAGAACATTGAGATAGTACTCTTTGTTAATTGTTTGGCCTGGAGGCATGTACTTGTGATGGACAAAACCTTCTTAATCAAAAAGCACAGTTAACATGGTCTGGAACTTGCTTCAATTTTGCCATGCCTTCTTCGGACGTGGAGAACAAGGCGACTTCCATTGGGACAACTGGGCCTTAGTTTCCGCATTATACCCGTACGCGTTTCATGCCAAGACCTGGTCAATCGCCAATCTTTCTTGATTGCAGCCCGTACATGTTCAACATTCTCAGGTGTTCTGCTTGTTGCAGGCTTCCAGAACATGGATAACTTTCAACAGATTCTCAACCATCTTTGAAGCATTTGTGCCAAACTTTTATTTGCACTGCACTCATTGCATCATCCCCGAAAGCCTTCTAAATCATCCAAATAGTTCTCAACGGAGGAATGTTCAAGCTTAACACAAAAATCTTGATGCATATTCTTTGCTCTACTCGCTCAGTCTTTTTGAATGCGACGGCCACACAGAGTATACATGTTCACTCAACGGCGACTAGTGTCCCCACTGACTAGTGAAGTCATCATTGTTTACGCATACGCATTCCAGTCCACTCTTCTTGCCTGCCAGGCTATATTGATGTTGTGCGGAAAGTTAACGTTTATATTCGCAAAGCCTGGACTTTTTCCCAGACAGACAGAGTATATATTATGATAATTCGGTCTGTGTCATCTGGGCTTCTTTCACTTATTTGGGGAAAAAAGACTCTAACATTAATATTTAGCAGTGTATTTGTATTATGTGAAACGTAAATCTTGTTGTGTCTCTATACCTACAGCGAGGAGAGGTGTTGGTGTTGCTGGAACAAACCGATAACAGTCGCATCCATTGCCAGAAAGGTGGTATAACAGGGGATGTTAAAGTGACCAACATGAAGATCATTACTCCACTAGATGACAGCGTGGAAAACATACAGAAAGTAAGAACACCCCTAATAATAGTACCTTGACGTTTAATATCATTCTCACTACAGTGTATATATCTGGGCTAATTAATGATAAATACATGGGCAAGGAGGGAATAGTTAGGATAGGTATACATGGCCATGTTTTGGTCTTAATGTGGGCTTCATCTGTGACTTTTGAGAACGGATGCAGGGATCTTGCTGAAAAATCTGTGTGACAGTTATTGATCTATTTCTAGTGGAGTAAAAGGGAGGAGCTTATCTCACACACATACTGTACACTTGATTTACCGGTCAGTTGAGCAGCACAGATGATCAGAGTTGGACTTGTTGGGTTTGAGAGTGGGTACTCTTACGACAGTATTCTGAGTCCATATTGTGTACAGTGAATAATTCCAAAGGAAAGTTCAGGCAAAAAACTGTGATATATATATATATATATATATATACACACAGTGGATATAAAAAGTCTACACATCCCTGTTAAAATGTCAGGTTTCTGTGATGTAAAAAAATGAGACGAAAATAAATAATTTCAGAACGTTTTCCACCTTTATTGTGACCTATAAACTGTACAACTTAATTGAAAAAACAGTTTTCGTTTTCGTCCGATCTCTCCATAGGAAGCAGTGGCGCTCGACAAGCCCTTCCCCGCTCAGTGAGCAGAGAGGGACCTGTCATCCGCCGGCTCAGCAGAGATCAACGGAGAGATCTCCCGCTGAGCTGGCAGACAGAGGTGGACTCCGAGGCAGCGGATCCGCCTTGTGAGAATGATGTCTTACCCCAAATAAAGTTCAGTTGATCTATGAGGTCTTTCCTGACATTTTCTTAGTTGCATCCTACAACAAAAGCCATGGTCCCCAGAGAGATTCCAAAGCATCAGAGGGATCTCATTGTTAAAAGGTATCAGTCAGGAGAAGGGTACAAAAGAATTTCCTAGGCATTAGATATACCATGGAACACAGTGAAAGATGGTCATCATCAAGTGTAGAAAATATGACACAACAGTGACATTACCAAAACTGGACATACCTCCAAAATTGATGAAAAGACAAGAAGAAAATTGGTCAGGGAGGCTGCCAAGAGGCCTACAGCAACATTAGGGGAACTGCAGGAATATCTGGCAAGTACTGGCTGTGTGGTACATGTGACAACAATCTCCCATATTCTTATGTCTGGGCTATGGGGTAGAGTGGTGAGACAGAAGCCTTTTCTTACGAAGAAAAACATCCAAGCCCAGCTAAATTTTGTAAAAACACATCTGAAGTCTCCCAAAAGCATGTGGGAAAATGTGTTCTAGTCTGATAAAACAAAGGTTGAACTTTTTGGCCATAATTCCAAAAGACGCATTTGGCGAAAAAACAACACTGCACATCACCAAAAGAACACCATACTCCCAGTGAAGCATGGTGGTGACAGCATCATGCTTTGGGGCTGTTTTTCTTTAGCTCCAACAGGGGCCTTAGTTCTTAGCCTAATATTGGCACAAAACATTCAGGCTTCTGCTAGAAAGCTGAACATGAAGAGGGAACTTCATCTTTCAGCATGACAATGACCCAAAGCATACATCAAAATCAACAAAGGAATGGCTTCACCAGAAGAAGATTAATGCTTTGGAATGGCACAGCCAGAGCCCAGACCTGAATTCAAATGAAAATCTGTAGGGTGATCTAAAGAGGGCTGTGCACAACAGATGCCCTCACAATCTGACAGATTTGGAGTGTTTTTTCAAAGAAGAGTGGGCAAATTGTGGCAAGTCAAGATGTGCCATGCTGATAGACTCATACCCAAAAAGACTGAGTGCTGTAATAAAATCAAAAGGTACTTCAACAAAGTATTAGTATAAAGGTGTGCACACTTATTCAACTATATTATTTTAGTTTTTTATTTTTACTTCCCTCCACCTAAAACATTTCAGTTTGTTGTTTAACTGAGTTGTACAGTTTATAGGTCACATTAACCACTTCCTGCCCAGCCTATAGCAGAATGACGGCCAGGAAGTGGTTCAGTTATCCTGACTGGGCGTCATATGACGTCCAGCGGGATAAGGCACGGAGGCTGACGGAGGCTCTTTACCACGTGATCAGCTGTGTCCAATCACGGCTGATCACAATGTAAACTGGAAGAGCCATTTACCGGCTTTTCCTAACTAGCGTTTGACAGACGCGAGTAGAGGAGAACCGATCATTGTTTATCAGCGTTGCCCCCCACGGATGCCCACCCAGGACCACCAGGGATGCCACCAGGGATGCCCATAAAGGAACACCAATAGGTATGTCACCCTAGACCACCAGGGATATGCCAATCAATGTCCATTAATATTGCCTATCAGTGCAATCGATCAGTACCACCCATCAGTGCGCCTTATCAGTGCCCATCGGTTTTTACAAAATTTTATAACGGAAACAAAAACTTTTTTTTTTTTTAAAAAATTTTCGGTCTTTTTTTATTTGTTTAGCAAAAAGTATAAACCACAGAGGTGATCCCACCAAAAGAAAGCTCTAGTTGTGGGTAGAAAATGATAAAAATTCTGTTTGGGTATAGTGTAGCATGACCGCGCAATTGTCATTTAAAACGTGACAGCGCTGAAAATTGGCTTGGGCAGGAACAGGGATAAGTGCCTGGTATTGAAGTGGTTAAAGGTGTAAAGTGTGTGTGTGTGTGTGTGTGTGTGTGTGTGTGTGTGTGTGTGTATATATGTATATGTATGTGTATATATATATATATATATATATATATATATATATATATATATATATATATATATATATATATATATTATAGTGTGTGTGTGTATATATATATCTATATCTGTACATAAGGGCATGCATTAGGAGCATTTCCTCGTACACCTATTGTGTGAAACATTGTTATACAGCCTAAAGCTGAATTTTTTGTATATTTTTGTTTTTTGGGGTTGTGGGGGGCGGCGAGATGCAACATGCACATTATATATTATTATTGTTGTCACATTATATATGGTATGTCCCTCATTACCTGCAGGTGACTGCTTCTGCTAAAAAATCTTCCCTGCTGTGCCGCCCCCAGAGCTGTCGCTGCCTCTAAGAAAAGTTGTGCCACTTGCCAGCCCCTTTCAGCTCTCTCCGCCATCCACAGAACTCCTGCTAATATGGTCCCACAATGTATCATGTTCTCTGAATAAGTAGGGGACATCCTGTCATTCAACTGCTTCTCCTTTCACAGAACACAATGCATTTTAGGACAATAAGAATAGGAGCTGTGTGAATGTCGGAGGAAGCTGAAGGGGGTAGGTGAGCGCCGCAATTTTTTTACTCTAGCGGCTATGAAGAAGGCACTGTATGGTAATGGGATACCGCAACGAATGTCTGTAATGCTGTATCCCCCCACAAATTTAAAAAAAAAATAAACTTCAGCTTTAACAGGGATAAGATTGCTGGGGCTCTACAAAAAAAGGCTAGTTATCTTTTAAATATGATTATAACTTACAAGGCACATAACTGGGAACACAGAACAAGTTTCAGAAAGTTCCAGGCTTTGAGAATGCCGGACAATTAACATTATACTAGTATTTTACAGTTTTAATGGCTTTAATATTAAACGTTGCCTTATGGCTCTGCCCTTCCTAGGATGTGCTGCCTAGAATGGAGGACAGCCATACTCCTCATGCACAAGTGCTACATGACTATGCAGGAGGTAAGTAAAGTAATTTGTTATATGCTATTCATTCATACACATTTAGATTAAAAAAAGGTCAGTTGGTTGGGCTGTCTGTCAATTTTCAATCTATCATTTGTTTTTAACCAATTACACTTGACTGTAATTTTTAACTATAGCAATATTACCTTTTTGTGTTTGTAAAGGCCATGGTATTTGCAAAGTTCAATTAATGACAAACTCAATTGGTTCTAAAGGCATACGTTTTTTTCTACCTTAAAGCGGTTGTAAAGGCATAAGTTTATTTACCTTAATCTATTTTCTGTATTAAGGTAAAAAACCTTCTGTGATCAGCTACTCCCTTCCCCAAGCCCCACCTAACTACTTACCTGAGCCCGATCTTGATCCAGCTCTGTGCCTCTCTCTCTCTCGCCTCATGGACATGGAGGCAACCATTGGCTCCTGCTGCTGTCAATCAAATCCAGTAAAGAGGGAGCAGGGGCGAGGCCAAACCCCGCTGTGTATGTGTGTCGGCACACATCCCGACTCGTGATTGAGCCCGCACAAGGGCCCCAATAGCAGGAGACTTGCTATGGGGGCAATCGAAAGGGAAGAGGACTCCAGAAGAGGAGATGCAAAACCATCACGCAAAGCAGGTAAGTATGACACGTTTGTTATTTTTAATAAATTATGTATCCGATGGAATCAATATTGACTATTTGCATATCTTTGTTCCTTTTCCAGTCCAACTGTATTATTCATTACATTTCCCCAACTTATATTATACCTTTGGAAATCAGATGTTGATGGACACTTTTTGTACTTATGGCCAAGTTCTTTTTCTGGTTTGTATGTCTTGTCACCTGTATAATCTAGAAACTGTTTTCTTTTCCTAAATAAGAAAATGTGAAAAAAAAAAATGATGCATCTTTAGGCCTCATACACACGGACGTATTTACAGCGGCGTTTTTGTAGCTTAAAAATGCCACTTCATGCTATTCAATGGCCTCATACACACCATGGCGTTTTTGAGCTGTAACAGGCATTGGCGTTTTTAAGCTCCAAAAAAAACCCAGGACCAGCGCGTTCTGAGGCTCCAGCGCTAGAGCTGTAAAAATGCCAGACGCCGTTAAACGAGGTTTAACGATGTATACACAGCGTTAAGCCTTGTCCAGTGTTTCTCTGCCCCTATTCAAAATCAATGGTTCCCTATGGGATGATCCGACTTGCAGTGTGACTTGTGTGCTGAGAATCATGAAGGGGAAACCCGCCAAAATTTTAAAAAAGTTAGCGTGGGGTTCCCCCCCCCAAGACGATACCGGCCCCCAACCCTAAAAAAAAAAGTGTCAAACATAAACACACTACACATATTTTTAAAGGATTTTATTGAGGTAGCTCCGGCTCTTCTCCTTCTTCTGGCGTTCTTCTCCCCTCTCCGGTTCTTCTCCTCTCTCCGCTATCTTCTTGCTCTTTTGCTGAGTCTTCTTGCTCTGCCGGTCCTTCTCTCTCCGCTGTATTCTTGCTCTTTTGCTGAGTCTTCTCGCAGAAGAGCCGGAGCTGCCTTAATAAAATCCTTTAAAAATCTTTGTAGTGTGTTTATTTTTGACACTTTTTTTAAGTGAATGTGTAGGGGTACGATGTACCCTATACTCATTCACCTAGGGTGGGGGGCCGGTATCTGGGGGCCCCCTTGTTAAAGGGGGCTTCCAGATTCCGATAAGCCCCCGACCGCAGACCCCAACAACCAACGCAAGGGTTGTTGGG
This sequence comes from Lithobates septentrionalis, assembly GCA_037952835.1. NCBI lineage: Eukaryota > Metazoa > Chordata > Amphibia > Anura > Ranidae > Lithobates > Lithobates septentrionalis. Next base: position 1,385,821 of record JBBDGP010000487.1, read on the forward strand.
AAGAGGCCCTTGTCATCATCAACATGGGGACAAGGTGCTTTTTGGGTGGGGGGCGCAGAGCCCCCCCTGCCCCAAAGCATCCACTCCCCCATGTTGAGGGCATGTGGCCTGGTATGATCTGGGGGGGGGCACTCCCTCGCCCCCCTCCCCCCTTTCCTGACCTGCTGAGCTGCGTGCTCGGGTAAGGGTCTGGTATCATCTTGGGGGGGTACCTCATGCAAAAAAAATTTTACATTTTGGCGGGGTTCCCCTTCAAGATTCTCAGCACACAAGTCGCACCGCAAGTCAGATAATTTTGATCTCACTTCTGGTGCGACTTCTATTCAAATCAATGGGCTCAAATAGGGAACCATTGATTTTGAATAGGGGCAGAGAAACGCGGCTTAATGCTAGTCCTGCTAAACGTGCACTGACGCCAATGCAAAACGTGGATAAAATCGCTGTTTTTTTTCCTGGCATCGGTACTAGCTTTACAGCCCGTTTTTTAAAAGCGCCCATGTGTATGAGGCTTTACAATCACGTCAATTTATTATATCCAGTGAGGGGAAAAAATATTTGATCCCCTGCTGATTTTGTATGTTTGCCCACTGACAAAGAAATGATCAGTCTATAATTTTAATTGTAGGTTTATTTTAAAAGTGAGAGACAGAATAACAATAGAAATATCCAGAAAAAAACACATTTCAAGAAAGTTATAAATTGATTTGCATTTTAATGAGTGAAATAAGAATTTGATCCCCTATCAATCAGCTAGATTTCTGGCTCCCAGGTATCTTCTATACAGGTAACAAGCAGAGATTAGGAGCACGCTTTTAAAGATAGTGCTCCTAGTCTCTGCTTGTTACCTGTATAAAAGGCATCTGTCCACAGAAGCAATCAATCAGATTCCAATCTCTTCACAATGGACAAGATTGTAGACCTACACCAGGCTGAAATGGGCTAGACCATTGCCAAGCAGCTTCGTAAGAGGGTGACAACAGTTGGTGCAATTATTTGCAAATGGAAGGAACATCAAATAACTGTCAATCTCCCTCAGTCTGTGGCTCCATGCAAGATCTCACCTCGTGGAGTTGCAATGATCATGAGAACATTGAGGTATCAGTCCAGAACTACACGGGAGAATCTTGTCAATAATCTCAAGGCAGCTGGGACCATAGTCACCAAGAAAACAATTGGCAACACACTACACCTTGAAGGACTGAAATCCTACAGCGCCCGCAAGGTCCCCCTGCTCAAGAAAGCACATGTACAGGCCTGTCTGAAGTTTGCTAATGAACATCTGAATGATTTAGAGGAGACCTGGGTGAAAGTGGTCAGATGAGACCAAAATCAAGCTCTTTGGCATCAACTCAACTCGCCGTTTTTGGAGGAGGAATTCTCCCTATGACCCCAAGAACACTATCCCAACTGTCAAACATGGAGGTGAAAACATTATGCTTTGGGGTGTTTTTCTGCTAAGGGGACAGGGCAACTTCACCACATCAAAGGGATGGTGGACGGGGCCATGTACCGTCAAATCTTGGGTGAGAACCTCCTTCCCTCAGCCAAGGCATTGCAAATGGGTCATGGATGGATATTCCAGCATGACAATGACCCAAAACACACAGCCAAAGCAACAAAGGAGTGGCTTGAGAAGAAGCACATTAAGGTCCCGGAGTGGCCTAGCCAGTCTCCAGGCCTTAATCCCATAGAAAATATGTGGAGGGAGATGAAGGTTTGAGTTACCAAATGTCAGCCTCGAAACCTTAATGACTTGGAGAGGATCTGCAAAGAGGAGTGGGACAAAATCCCTCCTGAGATGTGTGCAAACTTGGTGGCCAACTACAAGAAACATCTGACCTCTGTGATTACCAACAAGGGTTTTGCCACCAAGTACTAAGTCATGTTTTGCGAATGGATCAAATACTTATTTCACTCATTAAAATGCAAATCAATATATACGGTAACTTTTTATTTTGCATTTTTTTTGGATCTTTCCATTATTCTATCTCTCACTGTTAAAATAAACCTACCATTAAAATTATAGGCTGATCATTTCTTTGTCGGTCGGCAAACAAAATCAGCAGGGGATCAAATACTTTTTCCCCTCACTGTACATTAAGGTAAAAATGCTTCCAGTATCTGAGAGTGCCAACTAGAGAACACCAGAAGAAACAGGTTGGGGTTGCTCTGTGAAAAACCACTGCACAGAGCAGGTAAGTAGAACAAGCTGAGCCCTTGCAACCGCTTTAAGTAAGGAGTATTTCACTAAGCAAACTGTGCCCTCCCCTGACCTAGGAGGAGTGTAAGGAAGAATGTAGACCGCAAAAAAAATTACAAGAAATGCTCATAGTTTGAACATCACAATAATCAGGCTGTCTGTGAACTCCATGCAAGGGTGCTAACGGGCACCTATGGTGGTTGAAGATGCTCTTTACACATAACAAGATTTTTCCGTTTATTAATTGGGTCTGGAAAAGAGTCAATATTACTGCACATTAAATGTCCTAATACAACTGCAACTCCTGATGTAGAATGGATTCAGTCATCTGCTGATATTTTCCTTCTTTGTGTTCAGCCTGTTTGCGGCTGGTATTAGCTACTTAAGCACCAGAAGAACATCAGTTGATATAGGGGTTATTACTATTGGCTATATATATGGGTGTTTTAAAGCGGAACTATACTCACCTGTTCTCCAGCGCTGTGATCCCCTGGAGCTCCCTGCCAACCGTTAACATCTTCAGCCTGGCGGCTTCCACTCCTGCGCATGTGCGAGAGTTCAGTCATCGTGACATCGCCAAAATTCTTACACTGAGCTGTCTTGTGCTAACAGACATATTTTTGTAAATGTTTAGAACATGAAGATGACCTAAGTCTGAGCTCAGGGGAGATTGTATACCTGCTGGAGAAGGTAGACAAGGAGTGGTACAGAGGAAAGTGTAAAGGAAACACTGGTATATTTCCTGCCAATCACATCAGAGTTGTGGTAAGTGATTACATGTGGCTGCTTTGGGATACAGTAATAGATATACAGTAGCAGGCTGGACTTTTGTCCCAAATTGTAGAACATTTATCAGTTCTGTCTCATAGCCAGGAAATGCTAAATGGCAGCAGTGAGACAATTTAAGACAAACACGAGACAGATTTATAAGTAGCATTCATTGATTTCTTTTTTGGCTGCTCTTAAGTACCACTGAATTAAACCTGCTCCTGACCACTTCTTAATAGTGTATCTTTTGAGTGAAAATGTGAAAAATTGAGTGACATGTTGACTGAATTTTAAGAAAACGCGGGACTCATGGATCACCAATTCCTATCGGTGAATTTTGATTGCCACCTAATAGATCTTTAAACTCATGAGCCAACTGTGAGTTAGCGGACCATGGCTTAAAGACAAGACCCCAAGGTGGCCATCCTTCCCTACTTCTCCGTTCTGCTACCTCCCAACCTATCCTGTTCTCTCCTCCTTTTTTTTTTTTTTTTTACCTTATTTTCTCTTTCTTTTGTTTACAAACTTTTTATTAGGTACAAATAGTGGTACAACTGTGATATCATATATCGAGAGAAATACAGAGTAAAGGAATCATCATTACAGTAAATTATGTTGATATATACAGTGGGTGACCGAATTATTTTAACCAAGTTACCTAGCTTACTGTCAGGTTGTTATTGAGATACATATAGTTCAAATATTCCTGAGTGCGTTTTTGGTTATAAAAATTATTTATTCAGGCTTAGAGGTGTTCTGCATGAGTAAACCAAGGGTCTAATTTTTTGTCAAATAGATGTTTTGTATTGTTTAGGGTATAAAATATTTTTTCCATGAGGATGATATTGTTAATTCTTGTTTACAATTGGTTTAAAGGTAGTGAGGAAGATTTCCAGAGGTATGCAATACGCCAATGAATAGAAACACTATCACCATCTCAAATGATACCCTGTTTCCCCCGAAAATAAGACCTAGTGTGATTGTCGGTGATTGCTGCAATATAAGCCCTACCCCCCAAATAAACCCTACAATGTTTCCCCAAAAATAAGCCCTACCCTGAAAATAAGACCTACAAGGATTTTAACTAGGGCTTATTTGAGGGGTAGGGCTTATTTTGCAGCCATCACCGTCAATCACGCTAGGTCTTATTTTCGGGGAAACAGGGTAGGTAGTTAGTCCTATGATAGGGGTGAATAATACAGTTGGAGAGAGTGAAACTTATGTTATTTTCTGAGATTTTCTCCAGTAGTTTCCATATCTGAGATACCTTCTCACATTCCCCAAAAATGTGTGAAAATTCTCCTATTGAAATACAGCCTCTAAAACATATCTGAGGTACTGAGGGGAAAATGGAGTGGAGTTTTGCTGGTGTATAATACCATCTTGTGAACCGCTTTATTACTGTCTCTCTGATTGTGATTGATCTTGTGCATTTAAGTAAATTGTTGATATACCTTAGCTGATAGATCATTGGTTCCTTTATTCTGACAATGACAACCTCCTCATATTACACTTTGTGATGCCACTACCTTGGCTATGCTACCTGGATGACTATACTTTAAATGTTTCTAAGGAATCATTTTTGTTTTTTTTCTATACATACACCTTCCTAACTAATATACTAATAAAAAAAATTGAAAGATAATCTGTCACATCTTCCTTCAGTGGTTAATATATTGCAGACCTATGCAAATCTGTCGCGCTTGGCTGCCCAGGATTACAGACGCAAGGGTCGCAAATACACCTAAAAACTTGCACGGAATCTGCTAATTGACAGGCAGCCTGATTTGCAGCTACTTTTATCACTAATATGCTTGATAAATGTCCCTCTTTGACTTTTACAGTTTGTGTAAACATTAGTGAAAGTGTGTTTTGTCTTCAGTAATCTGCGCTGGAGAACTGACAGTTGAAATTTTGTTTTTTTGGTCACCATGCTGTAATTTTTTTTTCTAGTTTTATGGATGAGATGTAAAATTTTAACATTGGCTGTGCCCCCCAAGACTCTGTGGGGTTGATTTACTAAAACTTGAAAGTGAAAAATCTGGTGCAGCTGTACATAGTAGCCAATCGGCTTGTTCAATTAAGGTTTGGCAAAAAAAATTGTAAACTGATTGGTTTCTATGCAGAGCTGCACCAGATTTTGCACTTGCCAATTTTAGTAAATCAACCCCTGTGGGTCATTTGCAGAAAAATTGTAAATGTACAAAAAGATTGATTACACATAGGAAGACAAACCTTTTCTAACGTAACTTTTTTTTTAATCCTGGAACGTATACTTTGATTAGAGAGGATTGACCACTGCTGACCATCTTCAGAAAATGCTAGTTTGGCTTGCTTCAATACTTTGGGGTTGATTTACTAAAGGGAAAAAGACTGTGCACTTTGCAAAGTGCAGTTGCCCTCTTCAAGAGCAGTTGCTCCAGAGCTTGGTAAATGAGCAGAAGCTCTGCTGACTTCTATCATCCAATCATGTGCAAGCAAAAATGCAGTTTTTTAAATTTTCCTTGCACGGGATTGGGTACTCTTTGCAAAGTGAAGCCTTACCTCATTTACTAAGCTCTGGAGCATTTGCACTTGCAGAGGGCAACTACACTCTGCAAAGTGCACAGTTTTTTTGCCTTTAGTAAATCAACCCCTTTGAGTCACTGACCCAGAAAGAGTATGCAGCACGTGAAGTCCTCTCCTGATCTGCATACTTTTTCAAGATCAATGCTTTAGAAAATATTGAAGCTAAAAGATCAGCAAGACTTAAAGATAACTAGAATTTCAGTAGAAATTCCCAGTAGTGCCTTCTTCCAGCTGGAGTCCAATCACCACAGTATTGAAGTTTTTTACTCCCCAGTGCAAACATGGTATTAGATAATTAGTAAGAACCTCATAATGTATTGTAAACATAAGATATGTTTATCGTGTAATAAAAGTACAGGTTTTTAGTCATAATGACCTGATGAAGAAGTGTAAAATAAGCAGCACTAAGAATTATAGCTGTAGCTTTTCACCCAGTGTTCTTATGTAATGCACTGCCCTCTGCTGGCTGTAGTGTATGGAAAGTAACATTGACATACATACTGTGCCTCCATCTTATTCCCAAGGTTGATGTTCCAGAAAAGTTAAATCCCAAGAGACACTCCTCAGCATCTATTGTAAAGTAAGTAAGCTGTTTTTGCCATTATCTATTTTGTAAACTTTTCAGGAGTCAATGTTTTAACAGAAAGTGTCCTTGTTTAACCCAGAAAGAGTGATTACTTTTCATCACCAATATGTGTTTGGTTATTCCAGGGGCCCACGGTGTGTGGCACGATTTGAATTCATAGGTGATCAGAAAGATGAATTGAGCTTCAGTGAAGGCGATACAATTGTCCTCAAAGAATACATTAATGATGAATGGGCTAAAGGGGAGCTACAAGGACACATAGGGATCTTTCCTATCAACTTTGTTGAAATTCTAGAAGACTTACCATCCAAGACATCCGGTAATTATGTACTGTATTGTACATGGTTATTTTTTTAACAGGAATAAATGGCTTGCTGTGGCTCTTCGGAGTAAGAATGCTTGCATGACTTCTCCACAAATGTATTACCCTTCTAATGTAATAAGGCAGTGAGAAAGCAATCCTAATGATCCAAGCTTATTAACACTTGGCAGCTAGATGTCATCATTCATCAGTTTAGTGTAAAACAATAAAGGATGATTTTTGATTAATTTCCATGGAATCCATACTTCTGTTTTTATTATATACTATATAAACTGTCTTGACCCCCTAGTTGTAGCCTTTGTTTTAAATCGGTGACTGCTTGACTTATCTTGCTCTTTCCCATTTGATCTTCTAGATGTTCGAGATTTACATAAGATTAAATTGCCTGGATTATCATCACAGGTATGTGTTTGTGTTTCCCACAAAACCTAGATTGTCAACTAGGATAGGTAATAGTGATCTCTAAGATAGGTAATATTGCAGTGTTATCATACAGATCCAAAGAGTCATACAATGAAATTCAGGGTTGTACATTGTTATGTTAAGTCAAATACTGTATGTTGCCATATCTTCACTCTACCACTGCTGTATGTTTACAGTGGTTCTAAAGTCAAGACATATTTTTTACCTAATGTATTTTCTGCATTAAGCCCCCCCCCCACACACACACACACACACACACACACACATACACAACACCGCCACTATAAACACTTACCCAAGTCCTTTCTCGATCCAGCACTGCGCCTGTCTGCAGCAGTGCTCTCCTCTCTCCCTGCTCTCACTGGAAACAGGGGCAGCAATGAGAGCCATTGGCTCCTGCTGCTGTCAATCAAATCCTTAAAATTGTTTTAAGGAAAAAAAAAATTGCTTTTATAACTACTTTAGGAGTAGTGGAGTGATGAATGTGTATTTCTGCAGTGCTGTTTATATAGGGCATTTCAGAAATCGCCCTCAGCTGGCCAGTGCACCCATAAATGTCTGTTATCTGAGTCTTCATATGACAGCTTGGTGTACAGAGCTCATCCAAGCAGCTCTGTAATTTGTGATTGTTGTGATGACCAATCACAGCAGTAAAAAAAAAATCTAAACACCTGAAGTGTTTACATCAGAGAGTCCGCCCCTTCCTCCTACAATGGAGAAAGGAGTGCAAGTCAGAATTTTTCAACAAATTGGGATTTATGGTCAAAACATGAAGCGTTAGCTTCTCGTTGCTTCAAAATTGAAGCTTCATGTTGAGTTTGAAGGAGCAAAAGCATTTCAACTCCTTTCATTGAAGTCTATAGTAACGCGCCACAAACGTGCAGGCATGTGCTTCCGGCGCATTAATAACCTTGCATTAATAGGCATTTGTGGTGCAGTTTTAACGCACGTCAAACACACCGAAATTGCACATAGGGGCATTTTGAGGGAGTGGTTTTTAACGCTTGTTAAGCGCAAGTCAGACGCACCTATTAATGCGCATTACCGCTGTGCATTAAGAGTTAGCATTTTGAGTCAAGTGTGAGCAAGCCCTTGGGAAAAGTGCCTTCTATTTCTAAAGTGGCTTCTATATAGGAAAAAAAAAATTTGCTGCTGTGAAATGACTTTTTGTTAGAAGGTGGCTACATTTGTTCTTCATGGTCCCACTTTATGTAGGAATGTAGCAGAATGCATGACCCCAACTAACATGCATGCCTCATTTTAACAAATGGAAGTAAAGGGGGAAAGGAGTGGTTCAGGAGCTCACAGAGGACATTACAAGAAAAAACACAGCACAAAACAATTTAATAAAAATAGTTTACAGAACCAAGAAGTAGTGGAGGTATATGGATTATTTTTGGGAAAAATAGATATTGTTTAGCATCACTTAAAAGTTTTAATACTAAATATAAACCCTATGACAAATCCTTTTGTAGCTTTTTAGGGGAACCATTGCCTACACACATAAATGCATTCAAGCTATACCTGAGCAGATACAGCAAACTAATAAAATCAGCTGCTTCACGTTTTTATAGCTGCTTACATATAAAATAGTAACATATTCATGAGACTGCCATCAGTTAGGCAAATGATGGTCATTAACCCACGTTTTAGCAAAGAAGACTGCTGCACCTTTACTATCGAGTGGTCACATGCAATTTAGTTATTCCATTGTTTCTCACAACATTTGTTACACAAGATGGTACATTTTATTGTTGACATTTCTCATCAACTCATATATTGTTGTTACAGATCTGCTCATTGAAGGCACTTTCTTAGGCTAGGTTCACACTCGCGCGGCTCTGCGGGTCATGTTTTTGAATGGCCTGCTGTGCTTCCTGAGAATGCGGCCCGCACAGAAACTGCCAGTGCAGTGCGATTCCCAGTGCAGGGAAACCTCTCAGCGTTTTCCAGTGTGTGTCGGTGCCATTAGGATTATTGGTACCCCCACACATCTCCTGCCTTTTTTCGCGCGGGTGGTTGCAGTTGCGAGAACAGGTGCGGACCTGCAGAGGAACCACCTGCACAAGTGTGAACCTAGCCTTATAGTTGTTTTTTTAACCCGCAACAAAAAGAGACATCCTTTCTGTTGGTATTAATCTGTTTCCCTGTTTTTTGTTTCAGCAAACAGGTGATTGGTGTGAAGCACTGTATGATTTTTCTGCGGAAGCAGAAGATGACCTGTCTTTTAAGAAAGGAGACAAGATCCTGATTATAGAACGGCTAGACCTGGAGTGGTACAAAGGAAGACTGAATGGCAGAGAAGGAATTCTGCCAGCTGCGTTTGTACAGATCTGCTCAGGTAGTGCTTGAGATTTAAATGGCCCTGTATAGGTCTGCAAATAATGCAGTCTAATTTTAAATGATTTGGGGCTTAAAGCTTTTTTAACCTTATATTTTGCCTTTCCTGGTTCCTCCTTTTTTCCCCCATAAACCGGCTAAAAAAACTTTCCCTTTCCATTACATACCCTATCTAAGACCCAGTGATGTCTTTTGATGTGCTTTTCTATTAAATGCAGGCAGGCCATGGCTGTTAGGAGTTAGGAGGGGCAGGCAGGGTCCCTTACATAGCTTCCTTAAAACATCATAGCACCCTGCCACAAGAACCTGCCACAAAGAAATGATACCACATAAGAGAATTTTTGACCCCTATGTGATATGCAGTAAAGATTTAGTGAAGAAAAAACACACCTACAAACATAAACACATGTGATTATCTGTCACATAAGAGATTATTGCCTAATGAATTGACACGTGTTATTTTTTGTGTTTTGCAGGACCAACAGCACGGCAAACTCAGGGAGGGAAACTTGGAAAGGCTCGGGCACTTTATGACTTCTGTGGGGACAATGATGATGAACTTTCATTTAAGGTATATAAAAGCCTCTCATTCTGAAAAAGTTGCATTGCTCCACGCATTTGTTATAAATTTTCACTTAAGCCGGCCATACTTGGACCGAAATTTCGCCAGTTCAGCATGTACATGCAGGCCGATTGTACCCAAGTCAATCTATTATTATACAGGATTTATATAGCGCCAACAGTTTGCGCAGCAAACAACATGGGGGCAGACAGTACACTTGCAATACGAATCAATTCAGGAGGGATAAGATGGCCCTGCTTGTTAGAGCTTACAATCTATCGATCGACTTGGGTGCAACCAGCCTGTCGGATTTTTCTATTCACAGTTACTGCCAGCGAGTGTATCTGCTAGCAGTAACGATTGTATTCTGCTGGTCGGGAATGCTCCCCACGCCTACCGCTGGCAGAATACAATAGCACAGCAGGAGCCATTCCCCCATCAACACTGACTGTATGTTGATGGGGGAATTCGATCAATTTTCTTTCCTTCCACCCATGGTGGAAGGAAAAAATTTTTTATTCTCTATGGCCTGCTTTAGGATGAATTGCCATTGTTAAAACCTGGTGTTCCAAATTAATGCTGCTTATCTGACATTGGGAGCACCAGCCCAGCGCTCCAGTGAGCTCAAAGGCAAAGCAGAGAGCAATGACTGACAGTCATCTTTCTCTGCTCAGAGCCGACCGAGAACTGAATGATCAGCGGTCATTTGATTACTAAGTTCTCGGGATTAGAGCTGGTGGGGGAACAGCTGCAGAATCACAATGATGCTGCAATATGAAAGTATGTAAAGTATGTGGTTTTTTTTTGGTTTTTTTTAACTTCAAACTCCCCTAGGCTCCATTCATATTTGGCGTTTTGGGATCTCATGCAGAATCGCTGTATTTTTGCCCATGATCTCAAATCGCACTGCAATCGGAAAACACGTGTTCGGGTGCAATTGATTTACAATGGCACCTAAAATGCGGTGCAGTTTTTCCACAGTTTTTGCACCATTGAAAATGAACGGCAGTGGCACCTGAACATGCGTTTCGCGATTGCAGTGTGATTTGAGATCACAGGCTGAATCACAGCGACCAAGGGAGCCATAAGCTTTAAGATAACTTATGCCAAGAGTAAGATACCGCTCAAACCAAGCCGGTGCTCTTGCAGTGTGTGGCCTCAGCCAGTGCTGCTCCAGCCACCTTTTGGCCGGAGCAGCACTGGTTGAGACCACACACCGCAAGAGCAACTTGTTGGTTTGAGCGGTGTCTTAAGCATGGCATGTGTACACTTTTTTAGATTAGTGCCTAGGCTCCTGCTCCCACATTCTAAATACTAGCGGTGAAATCCTCAATCCTCCAGCTTTGAACAGCCCTGCAAGCCCAACATAATCAAGATTGAGATAGGAATTACCGGTAGTTGCAGCACTGCACAGTGTTTTGAAGGCCAGTGGTCTGTCCACACAGCCATTGCATGACTGTCGAAATCAGACAGACTCCTAATTGGCCAGATTACAAAGCCCTTTTATTACATAAAAATATTCATTTATTTTTCGTACATCATAGGACACAAAGCTAGTTATATTCATAACTATTTGGGTTATACGCCACCTATAGGTGAACACTGGTAGATCAATCAAACAGGAAGTCCTCCCCTATATAACCCCTCCTACACAGGAAGTACTTCAGTTTTTTCGCCAGTGTCTGTAAGGTGGTGGTCACTGATGTGATGCATGTGCTCTTGGAGCATACTTAAAGGTTCTATTAAGAATCATGGACTTCAATCCGATCCATTTGAAAAAACTCTCAGCCAAAATGGATGGTGCCCAAGCCTCATTGGATAGGAGAGAAGATTCCTTGAGGTTTGCCTGTAATGCAGCCTTACGGCACTTGACCCTGCATAATGGAACCCTGTGCAGTGTTTGTTCTGAACCAAGGTGCTTTCCTGCAGGGTGCTATACAGGTCCAGGGGACTGGACCCCAGTTTAAGGGGGACCCAGTCCCTGAAGGTCTTTTATGACAGAGCCTGCCGTGATGGGTGAAGATTGGACTCCTGTTATGGAGTCCTGCAGCAGGAAGGGTAAAGCCTCATACACACGATCGGATTTTCGTCAGGGAATTGTGTGATGACAGACTGTTGGCCTAAAATCCACCCATTAGTACGCTCCATCAGACAATTGTCCAACTTTCCACCAACAAATGTTGGATGGCAGGCTAGTACGTTTTTGGCGGACAATGGTCTGTTGTCAGTTTTTCCTATTGGCTGTACACAAGTCTGTCACACAAAAGTTGAAAGTACAGACACAAGTATGCAAGACAAGTTCCTGGCACACGCCCTTTGGACAAAAGTCTGAAGCTTTGTTGGTAAACAATTTGATCGTGTGCATGAGGCTTTAGTCTGCATTTTGCAGTTTCTCTTTTTTTTTTTAAAAGAGAGAGAGATCGGACTGTCTGGTCTTTCTCCCAGTGGCCACTGGGGGCAGTGTGCTGTTTATGGTCTGTGTACTTCTCAGGAGTATTGGCTGCAGTGTCTTCCAGCCACTAGAGAGCATGGGTTAGCTCAGTATGGCTTACTTCTGTATAGACAGGAAGTAGAAGGGCGGCCATTTTTGGTGGACCATGTGGGCTGAAGGATCAGCAAGGTCTCTGAGACGTAACTTCAGCCCATGGCTACATAATGAAATGTGAGTACTTATATGGGAGAGCTATGTGGCCAGACAATCAATGGTTATATACTGCATAAAGGTATACTTACTGCTTAATCCAGGGGGCTTGTACAACTGTCTGATAATACTCCCCTGTACGGATATCAGTGCACTTTAAGGAGTTGTGTCTCCAGAATAGCGTGCATTTGGTCTGCAGGAGCTTATTTTTAGTCTGTTTTGAAGCAGCGTAGAGGCTGCATTGAATGCCTATGTGCTTGGCTAATCCTGCAAAACTTGTATTGGGCCAGGTGGAGTTGAGCAGGTGCAGCATAGTATACATGTTTGCATAAACACATGCTTACTTGCATGGGGGCGTGTTTGCGTTGACGCGTGTTTGCATAGATGCATGTGTTCATAAACACATGTTGAATAGGCACATGTTTGCATGGACACATGTTGGCATAAATACATGTTGCATAAATACATGTGGCATAAGCACATGTTTGCATAAATGCATGTTGCAAAAACAGATGTTGCATAAACGCATGGTTATTTGCATAAACACATGTTTGCATAAACATATGTTGCAAAAAAGCAGGCTTGCTTGCATAAACACGTTTGCATAAACGCATGCGTGCGTGTTTGCGTAGGTGTGTGTTTGTAAATGCGTGTTTGCATGAACACATATTTGCATGCTTAAGAGTGTGCTTGCATAAACGCATTATTGCATAAACGCATACTTACATGCTTTTATAAACGCATGCTGGCATATTTTCATTTGAACTGCATACATATGTGCTTGGTTGCCTTGAACTGCATACATACAGTGGGGCAAAAAAGTATTTAGTCAGCCAGCAATTGTGCAAGTTCTCCCACTTAAAAAGATGAGAGAGGCCTGTAATTGTCATCATAGGTATACCTCAACTATGAGAAACAAAATGTGGAAACAAATCCAGACAATCACATTGTCTGATTTTGGAAAGAATTTATTTGCAAATTATGGTGGAAAATAAGTATTTTGTCAATATCAAAAGTTCATCTCAATACTTTGTTATATATCCTTTGTTGGCAATGACAGAGGTCAAATGTTTTCTGTAAGTCTTCACAAGGTTGTCACACACGGTTGCTGGCATGTTGGCCCATTCCTCCATGCAGATCTCCTCTAGAGCAGTGATGTTTTGGGGCTGTCGCTGGGCGCTTTCAACTCCCTCCAAAGGTTTTCTATGGGGTTGAGATCTGGAGACTGGCTAGGCCACTCCAGGACCTTGAAATGCTTCTTACGAAGCCACTCCTTCGTTGCCCGGGCAGTGTGTTTGGGATCATTGTCATGCTGAAAGACCCAGCCACGTTTCATCTTCAATGCCCTTGCTGGTGGGAGGAGGTTTGCACTCAAAATCTCACGATACATGGCCCCATTCATTCTTTCATGTACATGGATCAGTCGTCCTGTTCCCTTTGCAGAGGAACAGCCCCAAAGCATGATGTTGCCACTCCCATCACAGTTCTTATGGTGTTCTTTGGTTGCAACTCAGCATTCTCTCTCCTCCAAACACGACGAGTTGTGTTTCTACCAAACAGTTCTACTTTGGTTTCATCTGACCATATGACATGCTCCCAATCCTCTTCTGGATCCTCCAAATGCTCTCTAGCAAACCTCAGACGGGCCCTGACATGTACTGGCTTAAGCAGGGGGACACGTCTGGCACTGCAGGATCTGAGTCCCTGGCGGCGTAGTGTATTACTGATGGTAGCCTTTGTTACGTTGGTCCCAGCTCTCTGCAGGTCATTCCCTAGGTCCCCCCCCTCCCCCGTGTGGTTCTGGGATTTTTGCTCACCGTTCTTGTGATCATTTTGACCCCACGGGTTGAGATCTTGCGTGGAGCCCCAGATCGAGGGAGATTATCAGTGGTCTTGTATGTCTTCCATTTTCTAATTATTGCTCCCACGGTTGATTTCTTCACACCAAGCTGCTTGCCTATTGCAGATTCAGTCTTCCCAGCCTGGTGCAGGTCTACAATTTTGTTTCTGGTGTCCTTCGACAGCTCTTTGGTCTTTACCATAGTGGAATTTGGAGTGTGACTGTTTGAGGTTGTGGACAGGTGTCTTTTATACTGATAAGTTCAAACCGGTGCCATTAGTGTGGAGGTCAGAGGAGCCTCTTAAGACCCCATTCACACAGGGGCAACACGACTTGCAGGTCGCCTCAGCGAGGCGACCTGCAAACGACTTCCGCGGTGACTTGCAAAACGACTTCTGTATAGAAGTCTATGCAAGTTGCCCCCAAAGTCGTACAGGAACCTTTTTCTAAGTCGGAGCGACTTGCGTCGCTCCGATTAGAACGGTTCCTATGTACAGAACGGGAGGCGACTTGTCAGGCGACTAGGTCGCCTGACAAGTCGTCCCTGTGTGAATGGGCTCTTAAGAAGAAGGTACAGGTCTGTGAGAGCCAGAAATCTTGCTTGTTTTAGGTGACCAAATACTTATTTTTCCACCATATTTGCAAATAAATTCTTTCAAAAATCAGACAATGTGATTGTCTGGATTTGTTTCCACATTTTGTCTCTCATAGTTGAGGTATACCTATGATGACAATTACAGGCCTCTCTCATCTTTTTAAGTGGGAGAAGTTGCACAATTGGTGGCTGACTAAATACTTTTTTTCCCCACTGTATGTGCTTAGTTGCATTGAACTGCATATATATTAGGCTTGCACTGACACCACTTTTTTAAGACAAGTACTGATACTTTTTTTTCAAGTACATGCCGATACCGATTACCGACACTTTTTTAAAAAATATCTTGCGACAGTGGCACTAATATGCAGCACTGATATGTGTTACAATTTAATTTTTTACAATTTTTATATATTTTTTGTTATTTTTTTTACAATGCTTTATTTTTTTTTTGGGGGGGGGGGGTGGAGGGTGTCAGTGTGTTTTTTGTTTTTTTTTGTTTTTTATTTTTTTTGTTTTGTTTTTTACGTATCAGCCCTGTTGGGGGGGGGGGGGGGGGCTTTGGTTTAGACCCCAGATATCTCCCCTTTGAGACAAGGAAAGGGACTGAGAACAGAGATTCCCCAGTCCCTTCCTCTGCAGCCTCAGCTGCGCTGGAGATGAATGGACAGGAGACAGAAGCTCCTCTCCATTCTTAAACCGGGAGACATCACACAGTTTACGATGCTCAGTTTTATGAATGGACAGAGTCAGTGATCACTCTGTGCATTCGGAAGAGGAAGAAGCCAGTAAATGACGTATATACCAGTTCCTTCCTCTGCTCTCCATCCTGACAGATCTAGGAGGGGGGGTGGAGGAGGAGCCAGGGAGCACAGAGGGCGACCTGGAAGAGAACGGGGACCAGAGGAGGAGTTGGAGAGAGGGAGGGAGGACCCAGAGAGCCAGAGGAAAACATGGGGGGGACAGTCAGGAGTGACCAGTGCGGGGGGGCAGTTGCAAGCACTGATTCCCCCCTGTATAGCCTTTCAATAAAGCAGCTGACAGCCGTAGGAGGGAGAAGCGGCTGTCAGCTGCTTTATTGAAAGGCTATACAGGGGGATCGGTGCTTGTAGCTGCCCCGCACCGATCACCTGTGAGGCTGCCCCCCCCCCCCGCTACACTGAGGATGCCTGGCCCGATACAACAGGTATCGGATTAAGCATCGGAACATTTGCACTAGTATCGATACTCGTGCACATACTTGGTATAGACCCCAGATATCTCCCCTTTGAGACAAGGAAAGGGACTGAGAACAGAGATTCCCCAGTCCCTTCCTCTGCAGCCTCAGCTGCGCTGGAGATGAATGGACAGGAGACAGAAGCTCCTCTCCATTCTTAAACCGGGAGACATCACACAGTTTACGATGCTCAGTTTTATGAATGGACAGAGTCAGTGATCACTCTGTGCATTCGGAAGAGGAAGAAGCCAGTAAATGACGTATATACCAGTTCCTTCCTCTGCTCTCCATCCTGACAGATCTAGGAGGGGGGGTGGAGGAGGAGCCAGGGAGCACAGAGGGCGACCTGGAAGAGAACGGGGACCAGAGGAGGAGTTGGAGAGAGGGAGGGAGGACCCAGAGAGCCAGAGGAAAACATGGGGGGGACAGTCAGGAGTGACCAGTGCGGGGGGGCAGTTGCAAGCACTGATTCCCCCCTGTATAGCCTTTCAATAAAGCAGCTGACAGCCGTAGGAGGGAGAAGCGGCTGTCAGCTGCTTTATTGAAAGGCTATACAGGGGGATCGGTGCTTGTAGCTGCCCCGCACCGATCACCTGTGAGGCTGCCCCCCCCCCCCCCGCTACACTGAGGATGCCTGGCCCGATACAACAGGTATCGGATTAAGCATCGGAACATTTGCACTAGTATCGATACTCGTGCACATACTTGGTATCTGCACCGATATCGATACTAGTATCGGTATCAGTGCAACCCTATTCCTAAGTGCTTAAGTTGCCTTGAATTGCATACATATGTGCTTAGTTTCATTGTACTGCATACTCATGTGCTTATTTGCCTTGAACTGCATACATGAACGGCAAGAATACTTCTATAACGGCATACCTGGGTACATGCATACCTGCATGCTTACAGGGTTGCATAGCAGTAGACCAACGTTGTTTTACACCTGCATCTGCGTATTAGGTTTTGGCTAATATAGTTGCTACATTTTTTTACCTGTTATACCAGCTAAAATGTCTCCAGAAGGGGGGAGGCAGGTGCACCGCTCTCAGGTTCAGTGATCTGGCGGTGTCCACATCTCCCGATGGACCAGTGGTGTCAGGTACATCTGAGCCATTGTGGTTTTTGGCATTGCAGTGTTTCCTGATGCCCTGGTTATCACTTGGATAGGACTGACCGGGAATATCAGGTGCTGTAAGCTTTTCCCCTCCTGAGTGAGGGAGGCATCTGAGGCTGGTGTGTTTTGAGAGTATCTCGGGCCAAAGGATCTTAGGGCAGTCTCTGAGGTGGTTTGCTCTGTCTTTAGACGGCAGAAACCTGGTAGGTTAAGTACACCTCTTGGGACCTTCTGGGTCTGCCACAGAGTCATCAGTCTCCTGATTTGCATTGACTCTTTGAGCAGACGTTATGGGCTCATTATTATAAAACACTCGAATGGTAGCGGTTCCAAAACCAAATGGGGACATGAGGTCTATCTTAAGATCTCAAGCTGCTGGGCATCCTTCTCTTATAGATAGACTTGGTCTGTTCATTGATGACCTCTCTGCAAGAGGTAGATTCCGGGTCCATAGTCATCAATAACTCATATCTTCACGTGACTCTTTTTTTCCAGGCTTATCAAAGGTTTTTGCAATTGCAGTGCAAAGTCGTCTTTTTTTTTTTTTGTCACTGCTCTTTGGGCTGGCCACAGCTCCCGAGGGTTTGCAAAGCTCCAAGCCCCAGTATAGGATTTGCTGAAGATGCAAAGGGTGTCAATCTCAGTATACCTCAATAATCTTTGCTCAGGAAGAGTCGGTTCCAGATTTTCATTCGGTACATTTCTGCAGGAGGAAGTTGTATCTAAGTCGAAGCACATTCCCTACATACAGTCCTACTCCAGGTCTTTTGTAGAGGATCATTCTCTCTGTCTGGAACATGAAGATCCAAGCATTGGATTGCCGGAGGACTCTGTTCCCAGGGTATTGCAGAGCTCAAATTGGTGGTTGATGGTTCGGAATCCGGAGAAGGTGAAATTCTTCCTTTCAGCAGTTGGGAAGATAACCAATGATGCCAGTCTCTCCAGTTGGTTTGAAGGTAGCTACAGTTCAGTGGACTTGGTCTCCACAGAGAAGTATACTGCCCATCAATATCTTGAAACTTTTGGCCAGTACACCTTGCTCTGGATTATTGGACTAATCAGTTGTAGGTTCAATCCAACAATGCCTCTACAGTGGCACATGGCAACCACCAGGTCGGCACTAGGAGTCGAGCGGCTCAGGAAGGTGAACCAAATTCTGTCTGGGGCAGAGCAACAGGTGCAGTCTCTATCACCAGAACATATCCCAGATATAGAAAAATGGCAAGGGGGGTTTTCCAGGCATCAGAAAAATGGCAAGGGGAATTTTCCAGTCATCAGAAACTAATGCCGGGACCACGTGGTCCCTGCATCCTGAGAAGCTTTTTGGCAATCTGCCAACGTTGGGGAACTCTGCAGGTGGATCTACTGGATTCCAAGTTCCACAAGTTGGACAAGTTGTGTCTGGGACAAGAGTCTCACTGACAATAGGGGTAGATCCACTG
Organism: Lithobates septentrionalis; assembly: GCA_037952835.1. NCBI lineage: Eukaryota > Metazoa > Chordata > Amphibia > Anura > Ranidae > Lithobates > Lithobates septentrionalis. Next base: position 1,404,441 of record JBBDGP010000487.1, read on the forward strand.
GTAACACCTTAGTTACCAGTTCTCCCTAATTGATGCTTCCCTCTGTTTCAACTACTGCAGCATCTTTTGAATCCGGGAGATGGTAACACTGATAATGGTGTTAGCCAACTTAGCCCAGGAGGGCTTGGTACACTGACATAGCGAATGTTGCGGGAGATTCTCCTTGGACACTTGCAGTCCAGCCGGACCTAATGGTCTTGGGTCCTGTTATCTCTGCACTGTTGAGCGCCTGGAATTTGGTTTCAGGGAGCTTTAATTACAGGACTTGGAGATATTTTATGCCTGGGGTGAAGCCAGAAAGTGGCACCCACAGAAATATGTGAGTGGGGAGTTTTTTTCCTTTCTCCAATTGAGAAGGGAAGTGAGATTGGCCTTAAGTACCATTAAAGGTCAGATTTGTCTTTATCTGTTTTTTTCCAGAGGCTGTTGTTTCTCACGCCTTATACTTCATACAGGGTGTAACGCAGACAGTCCTGCCTGTCAGGCCACCCTTGTGTCCTTGGTACTTGAATTTGCTCTTGACTGTCCTTGCAGAGGTCACCTTTTGAACCAACTTGAGAAACTGTGTTAGTCCTTTGACTTGGAAGGTGACTTCTTTGATTGCTCTCACTTCAGCAAGTGGAGTGTCAGAGCTGGCGGCTCTTTTCTTGTAAGGAGCCGTTCTTGGTCTTGCATCATGATAAGGTGAGGGTTGCATCCTCATCCATCTTTATTGCCTACAGTGGTTTCTAGTTTTCACTTGAATCAGGACAGTTTCTTGACTTTGTTTTTCTCCTAATCCACATTCGGCAGGAGAAAGATCACTACATACTCTGGAGGTAGTTCAGGCGCTCAGGTTTACTTGAGTTGTTAGCGCAGGTTAGGAATCCTGGTTGTGCTGCCAGAAGAGCAAAGGAAGGGCATCCAGGTCAACTATTTATCATTGGATCTGCCAGTTTTTCATTGAAGCCTATGGTTGGAAAAGGCAAAATCCCATCTTTTCTGGGAAGAGCTTCTCTACCAGGTGTGTGGATGCATCTTGGGCTTTCCACCATCAGGCGTCAGTGGCTCAGATTTGCAAGACCATTACTTGGTCTTTGGTTCATATATTCACAAGGTTTTTACCAGGCGGATGTCAAAACCGTGGGAGATACTGTCTTTGGCCTCAGCATATTACAAACAGCAAGAGTAGGTCCTTCTCTGTTGGTAGTTTTTTGCAATGGTGTCTCCCTCCCCACAAGGGCATTGCTTTAGGACATCCCAAATAGTTATGAATATAACTGGCTATGTGTCCTGTGATGTACGATAAAGTAAATTTTATTTTTCCTACATCTTTCATGTAAAATCCTTTTCTTGGAATACATCACAGGACACAGAGGTCCCTCCTCTCTTTTTGGGAATTTAGTGCTTGCTACAAAATTGAAGCACTTCCTGTATAGAAGGGGTTATATAGGGAAGGACGTTTGATTGACCTACCAGTGTCCAGTCACCTATAGGTGGCGTATAACCCATAATAGTTATGAATATAACCTGCTCTGTGTCCTGTGATGTACTCCAAGAAAAGGATTTTACAGGTAAGATGTAGGAAAAATCCAATTTTTCTTTTGATTTAAAATAAAAACAAAACTAAATTACAACTTAAATTATATTTAAAGCTAAAACATTTTAGTTTTTGGATAGAGTATGGTTAAATGGGGAATAGTTATGATTAAATAGGGAATGGTTAAAACTCCTTTTTTCAGGTTTAATTTTTTTAGTAGAACTTTTCTGAGAGAGAAAAAAAAGATTGTGGGCAGGCAGGCTTTTTTTTAATACAGAAGAGAAGAAGAGACACTGTTTCTTCTTCATTAAAAAAAAAAAAAAATCATACCTTCAGCTCAGAGTACAATTTTGGCCCAATCACAATCTCAGCCCAGCCAGCCAAAGTGTCCGAAGATCAGAACCTGGCAGAAGATCAATCAAAGATGTCAGCGGTCAGTGAGGGAGCTCCTGGACACCACATCGCTGGAGTGGAAGTGAGTATAGTTCTGCTTTTAACGTCCTATCTCAAGACACAACTGGAAGTAAGAGGATGTCTCTCCAAAGGCAGGGAAACCTTTTCTTAGAAAGTCTGATATTGGAAGATTTTCCCTCCATTTCTGTTCCAGTGACATCTCAAAATGTTAGATTTTATCTTGCTTTTAGTGCCATTGACGGTGATCATTAGGTCAAGTGGAAAGATAAAGCTTCCCAGCAAAGACACAGACAGCATTAAAAACCTGAAAGTGTACCCTTTCTTGCTTTATCCAAAACAAGAAAAAAAAGTTATGCCTTGTGGAAACTCAGATGCATAATACTGTCATTGTTGACATTGCTTGTCAGTATATGAAATCAAAAAGATTACTTTTTCTTACCCAATATGGTGGTCAGTCAGACTGTAGAAAGCATAAAAAAAGATGTTAAGCAGTTCGTGTTTTTCTGTCCTCCTCCCAGGCAGGTGATATTATCTCTTCGCTGGAATCGGTGGATAATGACTGGATGAGTGGTGAACTCCATGGAAGGACAGGAATATTTCCAAAGAACTTTGTTCAGAGATGTTAGCAGTATGCAGAGGACATTGCATTGTACCCTCTCACAAAACAGACTATCACCTTCGGTGCCAACTGAACTTTTTATATCTTCGGTATAATGTGTGAGATTTTTGCACTATGTTTTTGTTCCTTTTGTTCCCCTTTTTTAATTTTAGAAAAGAAAATGTTTTGTTCTGGTCTCTGTATGCGCTGTTTACCTGCTTGTACTATAGGAATACATCCTGTCAAGCTCACCATGTTCATTACATATCACATGCCATGTAGCATTGCACAGGGCTTAATGGAAAATATCTCTATTGAAGTTTGCCAGGAATCCTCAACATGTTCTCTACCATATAGTATCACTGCAGATTAAGAGACACAAGTGTCCAGAAGAAAGCTTGGCTGGAGTTAGTCGACTAGCCCGGGAGAGTTCTGCGTATAATGTGCTTTTGTGTTCGTATTTTTTTGTGTGTGTTTGTATTTTCTGAAAGCAGTGATCATCGTCATGCTGTTCTCACACTTACTTACAGTGGCAAGGCTAGCTTAGTGTATTACATGGTGCTTAGTGCTGTTAGATGAGCTGGGTTACTAGACAGCTTTAAGTAGCCATCATCCATTTAGTGCCTATGTACAATACTTTGATATGTCAGTGTTTGCCCCTCCATGTCCAAAACAGTGCATAATGTTTTCTATGATTGCCTCCACCCATTCCTTCTTTACTTGTTGAATAATTTCCTTAATAGGCGTTCTAGACTTTGCTTGTGTTCTTTGACCAGTAAGGATTTTTTTTCATGCTTAAAGAGCCTGCTAGAACAAGAACTACCCCATTATGCTTATGATAGAGCAAAGATTTACTTTCTCTATTTTAGCTTTGAATCCGTTACAAAGCAAAGATTTACTCTCTGTTTTAGCTTTGAATCCGTTACAAAGCCATCCTCTCTCGGAAGCCTCTGTACAAGCTGGCATTCCCAAACTCACAGCATGCCATTTTCAGGGAAGCAACTTCCCTCACAGTCAGGCCAAATAGGTACAGTTTCACTGCCCTAGAAGTATTATGTAAAATGAATGAGTCTAGGTTTTGCTGCTTCCATCAGGGGCTTCTGACAGTTTTCCTGCATAAAACTTTTGTTATTGGGGTGCTTCAGTGATTTACCCTGGCTGGTCTTTACTGCACTTCCAAGATATGGAGTGGTTACACATAGATGTTTAAGTTGGTCGCATTTCTGGATTCTTTAACTTCTTGCAGTTACCAAGAGCAGGTCTTTCTTGGTAATTGATGTGTAGACACGCTCGGCAGGAGAAAAAAGGGGACAGTTTAAACAGAATTGGGAGCTAGCTAGGCTGCTAAGATTACCACTCAGTGTTACAAGGTTGGGAATATTCCCGCAGCTTTCTCTGTTGTGACATTAAAGGCCAACTTAACTCAAGTCTGAAAATGGGTAGAAATGTTTAATATTGTTCCAAAGTCTTATTTCTTTCAGTACTTTAGTTGCAACCTAGCACCAAACACAGTCCAGGAAATAGGCAGCAGGCTGGGCGGGAGTGTGCCCCTTTTTCAGCAACCGTTGCTGATTGGTGTGTTGTAATGCCGACAAAGTGGGGATCCTGATTCTTGGATTTACAACCTCTGATGGGGATAAACCAGAATGAAAGTAGTAAGACTTCACAATTTAAGCTTTTGGAACATTATAAGGGCCCGAGTTGACTGACTTTTGTATGCTTCAAGGGGGTTTTGCCTTCCTATATAAGGCTTTAGGAATGCAAAACTCACTTGAAGCAAGTTAAATACAGATCATAGGTCCCTTGCAGGTCAAATGCACCTGTCACTGAATGAGCTCAGAGGTGTCCCAAAACAGATGCCATCGAAACAAGCTCCAAGCCCGTTTTTGCAGAACCTTGAAGGCTTTTGCCTAATTTCTGGCTTGCGTTCAAAGGGGCCCATAGGAACTAATAGTACTACATGAAAATTTGGTTTCCAAACTCCCTTGCCCAATTTTCATAATGCTTGGCATCAAAAGTGCAGCAAAATCACACATTGGCATATATGAAAAACACAATAGTGTCAATTGTGAGAAGTTGCATGCTACTGCATGTGCATAGGTGCAAACAATCCCTTAGTGTGGCAACTACTGTAGGAGCACAGAGCAACTATAATCAGTACAGCCCCCAAGAAGGAGAAAATACCAACCATGTCATGTAACGTATTTATAAGCATTAGGTATATTTTATTTGTTTTCTGCTTCGCAATAAGGTAGAGAAGCATAGATGTATATGCCTTTTGGTGCTTGAGGAGGTACTTTATGTTGGGGACACTGTATGTATCAACATGACACACATCCTAGGTGCACACTCTGCCCAGATTGCAGAACAGAGAAGGATCTTGTAGATTCTCTAAGCAAATGGCCTCAACTGTTAAGCAGATATACAAGCCTCCAGCAGCTTGACTACGTAGCAATCCTGGCCAAGACGCACTGTTTTTACACATTGACATGTTCAGTCTTCAAGCAGTAGACAATTGCTAAGTGCATTTCTATAGAATCATTTTTTTTAATGAATTGTCATGTTTCAATATAACTTTCAAGTGAAAAGGGCAAGTTTTAGAATGAATTAATATTTAAGCTTGCTTGAAACAGGTGTACAATGCTTTACCCAAATGATGGCAAAACTCATCATGTACTTGCTTCGTGAACATAAGCTGCACTTTCAAAAAAAAAAAAAGTGCAAATATGAACACCCATATACAGGGTAGATCCGTGGGATTTATTTCTAATCATTCCTTTAGACTCTCTGTGGTCCTACTTTTTATGAAGACTTATTTTGTACTATGGCAAAAAATATCCTAATGTAAAATAGAAAAAAAAAATGAATGTGTCATAAATATGGGGAGTGCATGGAGTCATACTTTAAGTACAACTGAATGTCTTTTCCATTCATTGTAAATGTATGGAATTTCAGTGAGATGGCTTCATTTCTGTCTCCTCTCATACTGTAAATTTCTGCATCTGTTTTGCTAAGATGAGTTAGCAGATGTAGTGACTGCCTAATCCTGCCCCATGTGTCCTATCTTCTGTCATACAAACAACAATGCACTTTAAGGAACCTGACTGCTCTCTCTAGACTCTGAGATTGTAAGATGTACAGGTGGTAAATGTACTATGCCTTTGCTGACTACAGAACATTTAGGAGGAGTTTACGACCAGGGTATAATTTGTATAGTCTTTCATTGGGCAAGTATACATTACTGGAACGCTACATAATAAAAAAAATATTTATAATATATCGGTGTTCTGTCTTTGTTTGCATTGATCTGGCAGCAGTGTAACCAATATAAACATCTGAATTCCAGCTTTGGCATGGTTAAAAATGGTTAGCACTCAGCAGGTCTTTAAAATAAAACAGCATAGACTGCTATTTCTCAGCCAAGCTCTGGTTCTGTCACCCCCAATGCTCACAGATCTATCAATGCAGAGCTGCCCTTATTTCAGGTTGAGGGAGGCTCTGCTTTGTTCAGTCCACTTCCTTTGAGCCCTGGAAGTCGGGATCCAACCTGAGGCTCACAGGGGAATGCTTTTGAGAATACAGCCCTGGATAATTACCTGGCACTGCTCTCTGCAGCATTTAGGATTTGCCCAAAAAAAAGAAAGATAAGGAAGAAGAGAACCTGTGATGTATCAGGACCTGGCCTGAAGACACCTGTAAAAAAAGGTAAGTGTACAGAATTATTTAAAGGTTGCAGCAGGTCAAACAGCTGAATATACAGTGGATATAAAAAGTCTACACACCCCTGTTAAAATATCAGGTTTCTGTGACGTAAAAAAAATGAGACAAAGATAAATCATTTCAGAACTTTTTTCCACCTTTAATGTGACCTATAAACTGTACAACTCAGTTGAAAAACAAATTGAAATCTTTTAGGTGAAGAGAAGTAAAAATAATATGCTTGCATAAGTGTGCACACCCTTAGCCTAATACTTTGTTGAAGCACCTTTTGATTTTATTACAGCACTTAGACTCATACCCAAAAAGACTATCAGCATGGCACATCTTGGTTTGGCAACATTTGCCCATTGTTCTTCGCAAAAACACTCCAAATCTGTCAGATTGCGAGGGCATCTCCTGTGCACAGCCCTCTTCAGATCACTCCACAGATTTTCAATCGGATTCAGGTCTGGGCTCTTGCTGGGCCATTCCAAAACTTTAATCTTCTGGTGAAGCCATTTCTTTGTTGATTTGGATGTATGCTTTGGGTCGTTGTCATGCTGAAAGATGAAGTTCCTCTTCATGTTCAGCTTTCTAGCGGAAGTCTGAAGGTTTTGTGCAAATAATGACTGGTATTTGGAACTGTTCATAATTCCCTCTACCTTTTACTAAGGCCCTTGTTCCAGCTGAAGAAAAACAGCTCAAAAGCACAATGCTGCCACCACCATGCTTCACGGTGGGTATGGTGTTCTTTTGGTGATGTACAGTGTTGTTTTGTGCCAAACATATCTTTTGGAATTATGGCCAAAAAGTTCAACATTTTCCCACATGCTTTTGGGAGACTTCAGATGTGTTTTTGCAAAATTTAGCAGGCTTGGATGTTTTTCTTCGTAGGAAAAGGCTTCCCTCTTGCCACTCTACCCCATAGCCCAGACATATGAAGAATACGGGGGATTGTTGTCACATGTACCACACAGCCAGTACTTGCCACTTGCCAGATATTCCTGCAGCTCCTTTAACTTCTTCGCTGCCAGGCCTTGTGCTCTACTTTTAAACTCAGGTGGCCAGACCATTTTTGCAATTTTTCTAGTGCATTTTTATTTTTCCCTTACAGCTTTAGGAATTTGTAAAATACCACCCCCCCAAACCATATATTTTCTGAAAGCACATGACCTGTAAAATAAAAAGAAAGTGCTACTGATTTTTAAGTCCCTGCGATATTTACGTTAATGTTTATTAAAACAATATGTTTGCTTAAAATACACTAAAACAATTATTAGCAGATAAAAACACAGCTAATTTTACTGCTAAATACCTACTAAATATAAAAGCTTAACATGTATTGAGTTAATAACAAATATTTTTAACTTTAAAATTGCGCCTTTTTGCAAAATGGTGAAAATCAAACGTACGCAAAAATGTAAATATCCAAATTTCTCAAATCCTATAGTAGCATAAAGTGCTACTGATGTTTAAGGCTCCGCAATATTTGAGCAAATATTTATCAAACACAGCACATTTTACAACATTTCTGCTAAATTCCTACTAAATATAAAGGCTTAACCTGTATTGAATCATTAAATAACAAATATTCATTTTAAATTGGGCCTTTTTGCTAAATGGCGAAAATCAATGTATGCAAAAATGTCTCTAAAATTTTGGAGGTTTTAATTTTTCACTTACAGCTTTTAGATTTTGAAAAAGACCCCCCAAACCATATATTTTCTAAAAGCTCGTGACCTTTAGAATAAAAAAAGAGCTACTGATTTTTTTTTAGCCCCACAAAACTTGCGTAAATGTTTATCAGATCGATATCTTCCCTAAAAAACTGCTAAAAAAAAAAATAAATCCTTATTTGCACATAAAACCACAACATAACTTACAAACTTCCTACTAAGGCCTCATCCAATGGGGTGTGCTACATCGTATGCCCATGGAGGGCTGCTTTTATCCACATGCGGATGCACAGGTGTTCTGTGCATCCCTGTGCAGGCAGTCCTATTCATGTCAACTGGGATGCAGAGGCTGAAAGGACAGATTTGACATCCATGTGGGTGTAGGTGCATGGACCCAAACACAAAATAGTATGAGTTCATGGACATACACCCACATGGATGTAAAGCTGGGGGCAGTGGCTGTCCTGATGCAGCAACTGTGTCCCAATAGTTTGGCATGGTACTGCGTTTTTGCTGCCTGCCAAACGCCCTCTGCCCCTAAAGAGGAGCTCCAGTCTCCCCCCAAAAAATTAAAAGCAGCTACAAATACTGTAGCTGCTGACTTTTCATACAAGGACACTTACCTGTCCAGGAATCCAGTGATCTGAGCACCCGAGCCGATTCTTCAATTGGCTTTGGGTGCAGGTGCCGGCGTCTTCACTAAGGGGGACCGGCAGTCAAACCTTCCGGCTCTCACAGCCGGTTTCCTTCTACGCATGAGCGAGTCATGCTGCACTTTGTGAATGGTTCCGCATTCTTCTGTGTGTGTCTCAGAAGACTGCAGGGGGAAGGAGGAGGCCCCAAACAGCTTTGTAGATTGCTGCGGCGATCTTACCTGGAAGTGGAAGTGGGTACCTGTAAAAACTAGGTACCCGCTCCCCCCTCAAGCGGAGCTTCCCTTTTTGAGTGGAGCTCCACTTTGAGCTGTAATAGGCAGTGGACAGGGTGCTGATGTCGCGATGCTTTACGCCCGCCGCAAACTTGACCCACCTTGTAGCGATGTCGCCTGCCGAACACTACATATTCATGACAAGGCGAAGCGCCGCAAACTCCCTGCAACCTTGTGCAATGCATGTGGTTGCGACACATTTGTTGGTAAAATGGGGTTGAGGATGGCGGTGAGGAAGCGTCGCATTGCTTCCTCACAGCCTGTCCGTAGCCTCTGAAGCTCGATCCAAATTTGGATTGGGCTTCAGAGGCAAGGGAGATTTAGACACGTTCCCACCCCCCACCCAACACTGACCTCAATGCCGACCGGCTGCAGCCGGCGGAAGGGAAGGCAGGAGAGCCGGATAGCAGCATGGAGGGGGTGCCCGGACATCGGGTAGGTGGAGGAGTACTGGAGGGGGGTTGGAGCAGTGGGGGGGGTGTATTTAAGAAAAAAAAGATTGCTCTGTGCCTGCTCTGCAGCACGGAAAGCCGGCTAGCAGCTGCAGGGCATTTGGCTCCTGGCAATTAGGGAAGTGGGGGGGCACTGGAGGGGGGGGTCAGGGCAGAGTGGAGGGGGTATCTCTTTTGCAGGTCGATCCCTCTGTGGCTGCCTTGCAACACAAACAGCCGGCGGGAGGGCAGAGGAGAGAATCTGACAGCTGCAGGACAGCCACAGAGGGATCAGAGTTTTTTTGCGAGGGGGTGGGAATCAGAGCAGGAACAGTAAAGCCCCGTCCACACAATCAGAAAGTTGAAAAAAAAAAACGCTTTCGAAGCGGTTGTACGATAATCCGATCATTAGTAGAGCTTTCGAGAGCCGATCATGACAGTTCATCTGATATTATTCGATCGGACGAAAAAAAAATTTGTACGATGCCAGATTGTACGATTTTTGTTAATCAGTACAGCTGTAGTTCGAAAATGCAATACGAATGCATTACATCACTTCCGAATTTTTATTGAGCATTTTCGTGACTTTAGTAAAACTCTTCAGGCTCGATCTGAGGTTGGCATGCAAAAAAAAAAACGGACGGGGGGCACTTTAGATGTCAGCTTAGGCGAGTGGAGGGGTGGGAGACACAGCAGTAGAGCAGGAGGTTTCAAATTTTAAGTAAATTGCTCGATTAGGGGCTTATCAGAGCTATCAGTTTGTTCAGCAGCATCTGCTAAACAATTATGGTATAAGTTCATGGTCACTAACGTGACCATGAGCTTATAACAGTAGGAAAAATTAGGTCCGTACAGCCACCTATAAGCAGTGCTGTAGGTATGGCAGCAGCTGGCAGCGAAAGGGTTAATGTTGCTGTAGGCCTCTTGGCAGCCTCCCTGACCAGTTTTCTTATCGTCTTTTCATCAATTTTGGAGGGACGTCCAGTTCTTGGTAATGTCACTGTTGTGCCATATTTTCTCCACTTGATGACTGTCTTCACTGTGTTCCATGGTATATCTAATGCCTTGGAAATTCTTTTGTACCCTTCTCCTGACTGATACCTTTTAACAATAAGATCCCTCTGATGCTTCGGAAGCTCTCTGCGGACCATGCCTTTTGCTGTAGGATGCAACTAAGAAAATGTCAGGAAAGACCTACTAGAATAGCTGAACTTTATTTGGGGTTTATTAGAGGCACTTTAAATGATTGCAGATGTGTACTGACTACTATTTAACATGCGTTTGAATGTGATTGCTTGACCAGTTGCCGACCGCCGCTGTACGTCGGCACAATGGCATGGGCAGGCATAAGGGCTTACCTGTACGTCCCTGCCTGCCCGTGCACCAACCCCCCCTGTGCCTGCGGCAGTCGGATTCATGTCAGGAGCGATCCGAGGTGTGGAGGGGAGGCCACTGATTCATGGCCACCCCCTCACGATCGCTCCTGGCGAATGACAGACTTCCTCTGCTGCTGTAATGTCATCGCTCCTCGGGAAGCCTTTTCTAGGAGAGAAGACATCCAAGTAAGTGCACCAAACACAACACTTACAGTAGAACACTCTAGGCACACATATCACCCCCCTGTCAGTGACACCAATAGCAGTTTTTTTTTTTCTTCTGATTATTGCATTGGTGTCATTTTGTGACAGTTATAAATGGTAGGGCAGTTGGTGTTAGGCACCTTTTAGGTCTAGGGTACCCCCCCTAATAAAGTTTTAACCCCATGATCACCCCCCGTCGCCAGTGTCACTAAGCGATCGGTTTTCTGAGCGCTGTATTAGTGTCACAGGTGACGCTAGTTAGGAAGGTAAGTATTTAGATTCGCCGTCAGCTTTTTATAGCCTCAGGTACCCCCTATATACTACCTAGTAAAGGTTTTAACCCCCTGATTGCCCCCTAGTTAACCCTTTCACCAGTGATCACTGTATAACTGTTACGGGTGACGCTGGTTAGTTTGTTTATTATAGTTTCAGGGCACCCGTAGTTTATTACCTAATAAAGGTTTAACCCCCTAATCGCCCGGCGGTGATACAAGTTGTTTTTAGGGTCAGATAAGGTCTGCGTCGCCCCAGGCAGCGTCAGGTTAGTGCCAGCACCGCTAACACCCACACGCAGCATACACCTCCCTTAGTGGTATAGTATCTGAATGGATCAATATCTGATCCGATCAGATCTATACTAGCATCCCCAGCAGTTTAGGGTTCCCAAAAATTCAGTAAAAAATGCAGTAAACAAAAAGTGCCAGAAAAAGCCTGGCCATAAAGTGGTTAAAAAATACTCACAAAATTCCCACCATGGGCACTATTAGGTCACCCAGTGGAAGATGCACACCAGGAGATTAAAGGGATTGTAAAGTTTTGGTTTTTTGTATACAAATATATGGCTCAGAGGGTTGGGTGTGTCATTGCCATCATCCCCAAAGAATTCAAAAAAGCAAATATGTACCTCGATGTGGGATTTTTAAGGCAATGTAATAAAGGATTTTTTATATTAAAAACGGGTATTTTATTATTCCAAAAAAGTGTTAAACATACAAGGAAAATATTTGACATGTTTTCACAATTAAAAAATCTTCAGATAATATGAGAAAAGCAGGGAGCAGTGGCTCCTATATAGTAATACATCCTGCTACTCGATACAATCACCACCTAAATTAATGCAATGGCGTCAAGTAGCGAAATTCCAACGCGTTTCAACTTTTTTTTTTAAAATCTTTATTTAGGGAGTGCAGATTATACATAGAATTCAACAATACAGTATGACAGTTATCTGTTTCTGTAAGTATTTTTCACACACAAAAAAAATAAAAGAAATTCAAGTATATATTAGTTTAACAGCAGGCATGGTTCCTTTGAAATGTGCTATTAAGGCAGGTGGTCGTAGGTTAACGGTTCCAGCTTGATTTATCCATCAGTGCTGGGGAGAGTGCCCTCTATCCGAAATTAAGTAATAAACTTAAACTAAGCATAATTCAAACGATGGTGCTCCAACAATACATTGTAACTAACTATGTGACTTCCCGAGGGGTCGCACCAGTCTATCCCTGTTGTCTGAGTAGCGCTCTGCCATCTTGTGGTGAATTAAGTCTATGTACTGCGTTATATAAAAATTATGGTGTTCAATCCTACGAACATAGGAGTGGCACCAAAATGGGATACTGCAATCCGGGGTTTTTTTTTTTTTTTTTACCCCCTTACTGATGGGGAAAAGAGGCAAAGAACACTAGTAGTGCCAAAGAAGGAAAAAGGGAATAGGAATAAGGGGAAACAGAAGTGGAAAAGCAAGAAGGAGGGAGGGGTAGGTATAGGGTTCTGGCGAGGCCGACGGCCCGCGACCCCGAAGCATCCATGGAGCGGACACCTATGTGTACGAGTTGTATTCATCTGAAAAGCGGAACATATCCCAATGTGTCCAACGGGTGCCATGTTCCTCCTCTTTTTCCCTGAGAGCAGCTGTGAGGCTCTCCATTTGCTGAATATCAGAGACCCTGCTAAACCATTGTGTCACTGTTGGGGGTGACTGCTGCTTCCACATGCTGGGAATACACGCCCTAGCCGCGTTCAAGAGGTGTTTCAGTAAAGATTTGCGGTACCGCTTACTAGACATCGGAGCCACATCAGTGAGTTTGTGAATGATTTCCAAAACCTGTCTCCAGAAAGGGGTCAAGGCCGAACATTCCCAGAAGATGTGGATTAATGTGCCATTTTGTGTGCCACATCTCCAACATAGGGGACTGTGCCCCGGGAAAATGGAAGCCAGCACCGAAGGTGTCCTGTACCATCGTGTCAGAATTTTGAAGGTAACTTCTTGGTATTTGCTACATAGAGAGGATTTATGTGCAAAGAAGAAGATTCGGGTCTTTTGGTCCTCTAAACGTGATGTTCAAATCTCTCTCCCACTTCCCTAAGTATGGGGGATCCTGTTGGGACGTATGGGTCAGTAAGATGTTGTAAGAATGAGAGAGAGACTTCCGAATTGGCTCCTCGTCCATGCACAACTCTTCAAAGGGTGTAGGTTGTCTACATAAACCCCTGACCTCTGGAAGGGATCTGAGAAAGTGTGACAATTGTAGGATCTTCCATCTGCCCAATATGGAGGTGTTAAAACTAGGGAATATGTTAGAAGAGTCATTCCAACCCGAAGGCCCACAAAAAGAGGAGGCTATAACTAGACTCCGATCCGAGTGGAGCCGAAAGGACCTATCTGAGAGGCCTGGGTGGAAATCCGGATGTCCAATTATGGGTGTCATTGGGGAAGGAAAATTGGGCGTCTCCGCCACTCTGGAGTATCTGCGGAGTTCCTCCAAGGTGGCATCAAGCAATGGGTGGGAGGGTAAGAATCTGGAAGAGTGAGTTCCACTCCAGGGTAGACCTTCAATGGGAAACTGAATTGTTTCCTGTTCTAATCCAATCCATAGCTTGTGTGATGAGTGCCTGCACCAGTCTACAATTCTGTTCATGTGGACTGCTGTGTAATATAGAGCTGGGCCATCTGTCTAGGTCTGAGGAGAACACACTCAGAAGTGGTTGAAAGTTGAGTTGGTAAATGAGGTGTAGATCAGAGGGGATTTTTGTGCCTAGATACTTGATGGCCTGAGGAGACCACCGGAAGGGGAAATTGCCGCTAATAGAGGCCCGGGACCTAGGGGTAAGAGTGATGTTTAGCGCCTCTGACTTTGGGAGGTTAATTTTGAAATCCGACAATTTCCCGTATTTACGTGTTGCCGATAATAAGTTTGGGAGAGACGTATGAGGATCTGAGATGTAGAGCAACAGGTCGTCCGCATACGCAGCAATTTTATGGTGATAAGTGCTCGTCTCGAGTCCTCTGATGTTCGGGTTAAGCCTTATATGTTGTAATAAGGGCTCTAGTGAAATTATAAAAAGGAGCGGGGAAAGTGGACATCTCTGCCTCGTACCGTTGTTTATCTTAAAGGGGCTAGAAGTAATCCCATTTACCCTAACTGTTGCTGTGGGAGAAGAATATATTGCAGAAATCCAGGATAACATGGGTGCTGGCATACCAAGGCGTCGCAGGGTGACCAAGAGGAAAGTCCAATTTTCCCTGTCAAACGCCTTTTCGGCGTCTGTAGATAACAAAATGAATGGGATGTTGAGGCGTTTAGCCCTAGCCACTACATTTATCGTCCTGATGGTATGATCTCGAGCCTCTCTGTTACGGATAAAGCCTGCTTGGTCTAGCGGGATTATGCGTTGGAGAACTGAGCCTATTCGCTCAGCCAGGATTTTTATGAATAGCTTCAGATCACAATTAAGAAGGGAGATAGGCCTGTAACTTGCGCACATCAGCGGGTCTTTTTCAGGCTTAGGGATGACAGATATACTGGCTTGCAGGATATCTGTGGGTATGGCGTGGTTATCCAATATGGCATTGAAAGCAGTAACGAAGTGAGCTGCCAGTTGAGTTTGGAAGGTTTTATAATAGGTGATGGTGAAACCATCGGGGCCAGGCGCTTTCCCCGTCGGGGTGTTGGCTAAAGCCTTTGTGAGCTTATCTGGAGTAATAGGCTGTGAGAGCAAATCTATCTCCTCCTCAATGAGGGAAGGTAGTTTCGCAGCTGCGAGATACGCCTCTATAGAGTCTAAACTATTTTAGTTCCGTTCCCCCGAGGGAGAGGAATGTAAATTGTACAGGGCTTCATAGAATACCCTGAAAGACCCAGCCATTGCTGCGGAATCGTAAACTTTGGATCCTGTGGAAGATAAGGCGGTGATGTAGGAAAGGTTGCGTTGGGTCCGTATGGCATTTGCAAGTGTTCTGCTGCACTTATCTCCGAACTCGTAAAAAGTTCTGCGTATCCTCAAGAGGTTATTCTTAGCGTGAAACAGAGAATGCTCTCTGATTTGCTCTCTGAGCTTGGTTACTTCTGCCTCTGTGGCCCTGTCTGGATGGTGTTTGTGACGTTTTTCACAATCGTGTAGTTTTACGAGTAACTCAGATAGCGTTTTTTCTCTGGCTACTTTGAGTCTGTGGCAAGGTTTAATAAATATTCCTCTTATGTAACATTTATGCGCTGACCAGATAGTTAGCGGATTGGGGACCGATTGTTTGTTACTTTTGAAAAAGAGATTCAGTTCTCGCAAAATGTCTGCTCTCACCTCAGGATCTTGGATAAGAGATTCATTTAGACGCCAGCTGGCTCTCTTGGGAGCCGGCCGTTTCCAATTTAGGGTCAAAGAGATTGGAGCATGGTCTGAGAGTGCGATGTGCCCAATCTGTGCGCACGTGACAAGTGGAATCGTAGCGTGGGAGACCAGAAAGAGGTCAATCCTGGAATACCAGTTGTGGACTGCCGAGAAAAAGGTGTAATCTCTCTCCTGCGGATGAAAAATCCGCCATATGTCAACTAAGCGATGAGAATGCAGTAGGTCCCTGATTCGGTTCCGGTATCGCAAAGATAGGGCCAAGGATCCCGACGATGTGTCCCTACGGGGATCTATGGTAAGATTAAGGTCTCCCCCCAACACTAGTGTTCCCTCTGTGACGGAAGCCAAGGTGTCCAAGCATGATTCAAGTACCGGGCGTTGGTCCACATTTGGCAAGTACAGGTTCGCGAATGTAAATGTCTGTGACTGAATAGTACCTTTGACAAAAAGGTATCTACCTTCAGGATCAGCATGGAGGTCCCCCAGCTGCCAAGGTAAAGTTTTAGCCAGAATACTTGTCCCTTTAGATTTTGAGGAGGGTGAAGCACTGTGGTACACTATTGGGAAATGCTTGCTGTGGAGTTTAGGGATACAATCCCCCCGAAAGTGGGTCTCCTGTAAGAACACGATCTGGGGTCTCTGCCTCCAAAGATCCGAAAGGCAACTAGAACGCTTCTCTGGAGCATTTAGGCCCTTCACATTCCAGGATACCAACTTCAGAGACATGTCTGATAGAACGGGGTCGGGTCGCCAGACCTCGCCAGAAACTGGAGCGGTTAGCGGTGTGGGGGAGAGGAGAGGAGGGGGGAAACAGTATAGAGTAAGAGAGTTGTAGTGAGAGGGTGGAGAGGGACACAGATAGGGGCAAGAAAAAATAAAGAGAAGAAAAGGAGGACAAGAAAGGAGAAGTAAGAACAATCTAAATCTCCAATCGGAGAGTTACTGCCCAATTGGGCAGCTAGGGCCTAGTGGGGGGAAGAGGTAGGGCATTTCAGAGGTCGGGCTCCCGGAACGCGAGTCCCCCCCCCCCCAGCCCACCTCTCATTGGGTGCGATCCTGTCAGGAACCGCATTAGTCTTCTTTGATAAGAGAGAGCTCCTTAGAAACACATATATACATTGTGACATTCAATTTAACATAACACGTTAACATTATAACCAGCAAAAATAAGACATTAAGAAGTACCTTAATTGAAAGAACTATATCAATTTCTGATCTCTCGTTATTAGCTCTGTTTACTAAATGGATCGCTAATCCCACCAGGTCCAAGCCAAATGAGAGCGATCCATAACCCCTTACCCGAGTCCCCCTATCTGTGAGAGTCAATTTCCGTCTGGAACTATCTTAGGGTCTCGAAGTAGGGTAGTTGGCAAGAAGGAGGGGTGGATGAGGGAGGGGGTGAGGAAAGGGAAGAGGAGGGTGAATGTGGGGGAGGGTGGGGAGAGAAGAAGGGTAGGGAGGGAAGGGAAGTAGGGGACCATTAGTAGGATAATTACATAGCTAGGCAGATAATATATTCTTTGGTTATTATAGGAATTTCCACTCCTGATACCAGCTAGTCCCTCTGTATCCCATCTTAGAAGATAAACTCACTTCAGTGGTAAGCATCCAAATTATTAAACAGTGTGAACTATTTGTACCTATTTCTTTGTCTTGTTGTGTGGTATAGGCTGAAACACAGAAACAAATGAGTGATTGCTAAGCTATTATCGAGAGTCCGTTATCTCTAGATTATAACAATAAAGACGGACATATCGGTGTTTTCTTAAGGATGATTCCACCTGTGGGACCCGCTTACTAGTCTGTGTACTTTCCTTGTGTTCATGGTAAAAAAAAAAAAAAAAAAAAAAACAACTAACCAGGATACTGGATACTTTACTTGTCTCCAAGGAATCAATAGGCCAGAGAGGTATGAGGAAGTCAATCCAGATGAGCATACGAAAGGAGACAACAAAAGAAAAGTAAGTAGCCAAGTTCAGGCTAGGCGATGTTGTTTTTAAGCAGATGTAACTACAAAATAAAAATAAAGCAACTGGGTAACCGTTATCAACATCATTACTCCATGTGAAGGGGGACAACAAAATCTTGAATAGTCCTTCAGCCAGAGAGACGTTCCGCTCTAAGGGGCTCATGGTTCATTGTCCTGAGGAGCCTGTGGCCTTCTGCGTTGATTTCAGCGATTGCGCCTAAACCTTTGAGGTCTGCCAGTAGGGTACTCCGATGGGTTGTTATTGCCAACAGGCAGCGCAAACGCTAACCAATTGGGAAGCGACATCAGCGGCAGACCAAGAGAGTTGAGGAAGGCAGGTACATCTGAGGGGTGTCAGAGTATGTATGGCCTCCTTTCCTTGCAATCAAGTGGAAGGGGTGGCCCCACTTGTAGGTGATTCCTTGTTCGCCGAATTTCTCCAGCAAAGGTTTCATGCAGCGGCGCATCTGAAGTGTCCTCCGAGACACGTCTGGCAGAAGATTGATCTGAGCTTCAAAGTCAACATGCCCTCTGTGCCAGGCCCGTTGAAGGATGTCTTCTTTAATAGAATAATTGTGCAAGCAGCAAAGAACATCTCTGGGCCTGTCATCTGTTGAGCCTCTAGGGCCGAGGGTTCTGTGTACTCGGTCGATGGCGATGGGTGTCTCTGTGGGGCGATGCAGACAATCGTTAAATATGGCAGTCAGTCATCTTGAGGTCCGCCTGCCGGGTAGCCTCCGGTAAACCGCGGATCCTAATGTTTCGCCTGCGGTTACGATTTTCCAAATCGTCCATTAATAGGTGTAGCTGTGCAATTTGGTCAGTTATTTCTTCATACGTGACTTGTAAGGCTTTGACGTCATTGCGAATGATAGTAGTGTCCGTTTCCAATGTAGAGACTCGTGCGGTCACTTCTGTTACTTCCTGCTTAATACCTACAATTTACCCGCAAAGTGTTGCCTCCATTCTGGCTGCCACAGAATCTAGATCCTCTCTGGTGGGTAGTTTTTGCAAAAGCGCCCATATTGCCCTGTCACTACTGAGCAAAGCTGTGTGCTCCTGAGGGGGCAAAGCTAGAGGACTAGCATCCCTCATTGCCTGCAGCTGCTGTGGTATATGCAAGGGTGCACTAAGGGATGGGAGCTGGTGCTGAGAAGGCTGCGTGTGCTGTGGAGCCAATGGTATGGAGCTGCTGGTCTGTCCTTCTGGGCTGCCCAGAGATGTAAGGGACAGAGAGCGGGGAAAGCAGGGGGAGAGATCGCTAGAGGGAGAGAACGGCAACATGTCATTACCGTGATCTTGTTTCTCCTCTCTCCCTGCATGCGATCCGGACTCCGTCCTCGTGGCTGAGGCCGGCTGGATCGGGGGTGGACGCCGCTTGCTGTTTCGGCTTAAGGAACCGGTCCATTAGAGCTCCGGAACCCACAGTGCGGTAGGATCTCTCCTCTGGCAGTGAGATTAGGGGTTGAGAAGCTGCAATGCTGGGTACAGCTGTGCGGGCAGTCTGTGAAGGAGCCAAGGTCCGGGAGCCCTGGGAAGATTAGTCTTCACTCTTCCATGCCGAGACCACGCCCCCCGTGTTTCAACTTAATATCAAAACAAGGTCTTCCTCAGGGAAGGGATGCATCACGTTCTAGAATTTCAGAAAATGACATTACAAATTATATATATATATATATCTATATAGATATATATATCGCATATGTCCTGTTGCATTTAAACCAATTAAAACAAACACAACTTACATTTTACATGTAGCTGCAAGGAAACCACATTCCCTGTACTGACAGGGGCCCTCGTCACCAATTGCCTATGCTGATTGCTATCCTCTACAGAACGGCCAGGTGTAATTTGAAAAAAAACAATATAGGGCAGCCTTAAAAGGAGAAAGGCTAAAAAGTGAAAAAATAAAATTAAAATTAAAACGAGAATAAATATAGTGATGAATATCCGGGCAAGGATCTTCCCCAAGAGAACATGGTGATTGGATTTTAGATTAAGGTTACCTTAAGTCGTTTCCAGAGTATGGATGGTCAAGTTTCCAAGAGCTCTAATCCTGGAGTACCTCTCGGTTAACAGCCAAGTCAGGAATGCCAGTGTGGTCCTCCTGCCAATGACCTTGCACTGAGCACAAGATCCACATGGGTATGTACCCCATGTTCTGCAGGGATCCTTTCTAGTTCTGTCCCTGTATTCACTCTGGGTTAGTAGGTTTCCTATTGAGCCTGATTTCCTGTAGGTAATTTGAGGTTTGGGGCCAATCAATCCTTTCAGGTTTGGATCATCAGTGAGAATGGACCAATACTTAGAGATTATTCATTGGAGAATCTTACAATGATCCTCGTAGAAGTATCCTCTGTGATGGGTTTTTTTGAGAAGATCAAATCTCTTCTATTGGTCGGTTTGACCCAATTGAACGCCTTTTTGAGACATGTTTTTGTATAGCCTCTGTTCAAGAGTCTGATGGTAAGCTGGTCCACTTCTCTCTGAAAATCTTCATCATTGCTGCAGTTTCTTTTAAGACGGAGAAACTGGCTGTATGGGATGGATTTTTTTGAGAGGGTCTGGATGGAAACTGTCCGCGTGCAGCAAGGTGTTGGCCGCAGTTTATTTTCATAAAGTTTACTGGATAGTCCGCCATCAGGATTTTTGAAGATGGTCACGTCCAAAAAGTTTACCTCGTGGATA
The DNA here is from genome assembly GCA_037952835.1 of Lithobates septentrionalis. Lineage (NCBI taxonomy): Eukaryota > Metazoa > Chordata > Amphibia > Anura > Ranidae > Lithobates > Lithobates septentrionalis. The sequence continues at coordinate 1,424,569 of JBBDGP010000487.1, forward strand.
TCAGATGTCATTGTAAAGAAGAGATTGAAATTATTGTTGTTCAGGAGTTTTAAGCAATCCCTCAAGTGCTCAGGGGGGCCATCCCAGATAATAAAGAGATCATCTATGTATCTCTGCCACATGGAGATGTGGCGAGTATACACAGACGCTGCCTCCCCCAGTAGGAAGTCCTTCTCCCACTCCCCCAGGTACAGGTTGGCATATGAGGGTGCACAGCAGGTCCCCATAGCCATGCCCTGTACCTGGAGGTAGTGGGAACCTTTGAACAAGAAGGTGTTATGCCTGAGGATGTACTCCAGCATTGATAAGATGAAGGCATTACATTTCCAATCAGTTGTTGCCCTCTGTTGCAGCACCCGTTCAATTGCTGCCATGCCCAAATCGTGTGGAATGCTATTATAAAGAGCCTCCACATCTATCGTGACGAGTAGGGCTGAGCTGGGAACGGATATTCCATCGAGGATCTGCAGCAGGTGTATTGTGTGTCTCTTGTATACGATGGTAGGTCCATGACATGGGGTCTCAAATATTGGTCTATTTGGCTGATTCAACGTGACGCTTCTCCCTCCCCTCTGCTGACCGCACCCATGTCCTATTGGAGGTGGGAAGGAGAGGGGCGGTGCTGTACTCGGGGGATGACATTGCGTCCCTAACAACGAGTTATAGGACCTCCCCACAAGCCTCCTATATGGGAATTTCAACCCAATCCAATATGGGCGGGATTATAGACGGCCGAAACCACGCCTCCTATAGAGCATTACCAATGGGCACAGAACATCACTGACAGTGATGAGACGCCCAACACCCTGACCACCACCACAATCCCTTTATTAGGACGCCAGGGACGGCTCATGGCAGCATTCATGACTTGGCTGTTAACCGAGAGGTACTCCAGGATTAGAGCTCTTGGAAACTTGACCATCCATACTCTGCAAACGACTTGAGGTAACCTTAATCTAAAATCCAATCACAATGCTCTCTTGGGGAAAATCCTTCCCCGGATATTCATCACTATATTTATTCTCGTTTTAATTTTTCACTTTTTAGCCTCTCTTTTTAAGGCTGCCCCATATTGGTTTTTTCAAATTACACCTGGCCGTTCTGTAGAGGATAGCAACCAGCATAGGCAATTGGTGACGAGGGCCCCTGTCAGTACTGGGAATGTGGTTTCCTTGCAGCTACATGTAAAATGTAAGTTGTGATTGGTTTAAATGCAACAGGATATATAGATAGCATATGATTTGTAATAATGTCATTTTCTGAAATTCTAGAACGTGATGCATCCCTTCCCTGAGGAAGACTGTTTTGATATTAAGTTAAAACGCGCTGGAATTTCGCTACTTGACGCCATTGCATCAATTTAGGTGGTGATTGTATCCAGTAGCAGGATGTATTACTGTATAGGAGCCACTGCTCCCTGCTTTTCTCATGTTATCTGAAGATTTTAATTGTGAAAACATGTCAAATATTTTCCTTGTATGTTCTATCACTTTCCTGGAATAATAAAATACCCATTTTTAATATAAAAAATCCTTTGTTATTACATTGCCTTAAAAATCCCACATCGAGGTACATATTTGCTTTTTTGAAGTGTTTTTTTTTTCCCCCCTATAAAAATAAAAGATGCTATACTTGCCTCCTCTGCTGCAGTGGATTTGAAGAGCAGTCTGGATCCTCCTCTTCCGTTATCCTGGCCCCTCCCTCCTGTTCAGTGCCCCCCATAGCAAGCAGCTTCCTAAGGGGTCACAGTTCCCTGTGTCCATTCAGACACGGAGCCCCACCCCCCTCTCACCTGATTGGCAGCCAATCGGGGGGGGGAGAATCTCGGACAGCTGAGACACTCGTGGACATCTCTGGACAGAGAAGGACCTCAGGTAAGTATGGGGGGGGGCCTGCTGCACACAGGAGGCACACCACCACTTTAATAGTGTTAATCTTTGTAACTGCTAGAACCTCCAACGGACAGGTTGCACTCCCCCACATGCTTTACCTCAATTTAACCATTCCCTTGACAGTTTAGGGGTGAAAACCTGAAGAGCACACAACAGACACAGGTCTGTGATCACAGGGCTTAGGCCATAGCCAATCGGGGTGTTCCGAATGACTTGGACACCCATAACTAAAAAGTGTGCTCCGCCTAGGACCTATAAAATTTACCTAGCGTGCAGGAGGGTTTTTCTATACATCACGTTGTAAAGTGATGTGCAAACTTATGGCGCTTTATAAATCCTAAATATTAAAGAGTTACTAAACCTAGTTATATGAAAATAGTTCATGTGTCTACCCACAGCTTATAAATCATTTTACATTAAAATACTGCCACCATTGTGGCTTATCTGTATACCACGGTCAGGATAACCTGCAGAGTTTGTCCAGAGCGGTGTTCAGGTAGGAGAATTCCACTATAGCCTGTACACACACCCACATGTATGATGTCAATATCATGTGACCTGGCTACCTCTGAGAACAAGGAAATGTTCTCTCCAGCATAAAAAGATAACTGAGCATCTGCAGGTTGGCTACCCTGCCTGTGTGTTAGCTGGCCTTCCCCAGATACAGTGCAGGAGGGAAGGATCTATGCATACAGGATCAAAGAGCCTTTTTACACAAAACATAGGATTAACCCCTTAAGTTCAGTGAGTATAACAAGCATGCTATTCTGCACATACAGACTGTTTTTACTGTTCTGGGTTTAGTAACACTAAGAATGCTGTACAAGGTCCTTCATATTTTGACACTGAAACAGGTGAAGCAATAGGCCTCCGTTTAGATATCCTGAATGTCGTAAGCCTATTCCTCCTAAGCTACACCATGGGAACATTGTAACCATTTCTGTCACTTTGCTCTTCTGCATGAAGCAAATGTTAATATGTAATGACATATGGTTACTTGCTTTGAAATATTCGATCAAAAGATATTGGAAACGACACATGGTAGACACCAAATTACAGAACAGATGTTTATTTTACAGGCTGAATCAGATTGTCTCAAACAGATTCCTGCACAGGGGGTTCATAACCATCCGCCCTTTCGACTTTGGCGCCTGTATCATCTCCAGTTGGCTTGCCAGAACTGCCACCCTCTCCGTGGAGTTCCATGAGTTTGCCCACTGCAAGAGAAATTGAAGAAAAAAAAAAAATTCAAGAACAAAACTGTGCACACACTTTTTTTTTTTTATGTATAACAAAACATATATCAAATGTTTAAAAAAAAAAAAAAAAAAAAAAAAAAAGAAAAGAGGAAACTATACATCAAAACATTTCCATGTATATACATGTACAGTACTGTTTACCTCTCCCCTTCCCCAACCTCACCTCCCATTGTCGGTCTCCTCTACCCCTTCCCTCAAACTCAATTTCTCTGTATATTTCCTAGTTTTCTTGAAACCCATCCATTTTTCCCCATGTGCCATCGAACCCTTCTACTCAAGTATTCCAATATATATATATATATATATATATATATATATATATATATATATATATATATATATATATATATATATATATATATATATATATATATATATATATATATATATATATATATATATATATATATATATACATATACACACACACTTTTTTCAAACCATTTTATAGTGGGTTTTTCCAGCTCCAACCATTTTTTTTTTTTAAGGGATTATCCCTTTTGCTGCATTCAATAGGTATGGTATCAAGGTTCTAATTTTTTTTGGTACTGTTTGCGTTATGAAATAGGCATACCCATGCATCATTTTAGGATTTCCTCTCCTGTAATGTCCCTTATATAAACATTGTTTACTGCCAAGACTCCTTTATTGTTGTACATTCCCACCAAATGTTGGTCATAGCACCTTTCGGATTGCAACCTCTCCAGCATGGAGGGGATTGAATTTGCTGGTATCTTGTTTAGCTTTCACAGGGATTATATACCATCGTGCTAAGCATTTAGAAATAATTTCTTTTGCGTTCATATCGCCGCATTGTCATGTATCGCTTCCAACACCTTGGTCACCTGTTCTTCCAGTCGTATACCCAATTCCTCTTCCCATTTTTTATATGAATGGAGGTGCTCCTAGCCCCACCATCTCCGTGAGTATTCTATAAGTCTGTGATATTCTGTGCTTTAAATGTTGACTGTAAATGACAATTTTTTTATTGGGTTCAAATTCCTCATCTAATTGGTTGTGGTAATGAAGTCTCAAAATGCTTTAGCTGAAAGTACCTCCAGTCATTAAGCTTCATGTTTTCAGTTGTGTGCATCATTTCCTGCGTAGATCTTATTTTTACTTTGTTCAACATGTCTTAAGTGTGCTTTTCCTATCAAAAATTCCATAAAGCGAATTTTTGTTCCAAAATTGTTTGCAAAACCACTGTGCAAATACTTTGACATAAAATATTGCAACGATCGCCATTTTATTCTAATGTCTCTGCTAAAACAGAAAAAATTCCTAGCAAAAAAATATTGGTTTAAACTTAAAAAAAAAAAAAAGTGCCAGAAAAAGCCTGGCCAGCAAGAGGTTAAAAAATAAACACAATTCCCACCAAATTTCCCATCAAAAATTCCATAAAGCTCCCTTTACCAGGTAAAAAATGTCTCTGAAAGTTCAATTAATGGCGAGTTATACTCCTTTTTCCTGCCTATAAATTAAATCCCACACTTTAAAAACATTTCTTCAGATCTTGTGTGTCTAGGTCTAGTGTTCTGTATTTTGGTGGAATCCAACTGTTCTTAAAATGTGCGTTTTACTTATTGTGTTCGCCACCTTAACCCATCTTTTTTCACATGTGCTGCTAAACCCTCCCCCCCCCCCATCCCCGCATGCGTTTTATCTCTACTCAAGGCGTCTTTCACACAGACGGCTGTTCTGCCACAGTTAAAAGAATATATGTTCTGTGAAATTCAAGACTCCAGGCACTGCGATCAGCTGCATTTGTACAGTGAGATTACCTGCGTTTACATGCGGCTGCGTTTGGAACATTCTTGCCATTTCTGATGTGCTTCCTGTTGCTTTTCTTTCCTTGTTGCCGCTGCCATCGGCAGGAGACATAGTACACTGCGAATAGCTGCGCTAAATCGCTCCTGGACGCAGTCAATTCTATTTTTTCTATCCGCAAAAAACCGGATGTAACTAAATCGCAGCTAAACGCAGTGTGTGAATGGGGCACACATTGTGTGCTTTTAGCTGCGGTAGAAAACTAGAAAATACGCAGCTAAAAGCACAATTCTATCCGTCCGTGTTAAAGGGGCCTAATAGTGCAAACTGTACTCTTGGCTTTTTGTCTCGCAATATGTATCTTAATATTGTCCTTAAAGTCTTAATGCGCAAGGGAGTGTTATTGGTATAGTCTAGAATTTATACAATATTTTCAGGAGTATTACCATTTTTACCTTGTTATTCTTCCCATTCATGACTGTGGACCTACTGACATTTTCCTGATCTTTTTTGATCTCATTAAGTAATGGACTATAATTAGCTTGATACATTTCCCCCAACTAAGTGGTTAGTTTTATTGCCAGATATTTTAATTGCTTTCTCCCCCAGGTAATTGGAAATTCCCTCTGTAGTGCCAATTCCTCTTTTTTACTTAGGCTTATATTTAAAATTTCCGATTTTATAGGATTGATTTTAAAATTTTGAAGTTTCCCATATCTCTTCAGTTTGTTAGGTTTGGAAGTGTTATTCTAGGGTTGGAAACTTAGAAGATATCATCTGCATATGCCACGACCTTATGTTTAGCTTCCCCCCATCTTCATCCCCACCACAGCTGTGCTATTCTGTATGGTTGCCAATAAGGGTTCCAGCAACAAAACATAGAAGCGACAGTGGGCATTCTTGTCTTGTTTTATTGAACATCTCAAAGGATAATGACATACTTCCGTTGACCTTTACCGACGCGGTGGGGAGATTATATAAGTTTTTAATCCATTTTCGCTCCTATTCCCAGGTTTTCTATTGTATCCATCATAAATCCCCAGTCTACCCTGTCAAATGCCTTTTCGGCATTTACTGACAGAAGCAGAGCTGGGGGCCTTCCTCCTCTCCCTTTCTGTAACAATAGTAATGTTCTTATGCAATTTTCTTTACCTTCTCTTTCTGGTATGAACCCCGTCTGATCTACATGGATTCATTCCAGCATCAGCTTTTTTTAATCTTTCGCTAAAATTTTTTTTACATACAAATTTTGTATTTGCATTTTCCCCTCCTTAAGTATGTCTGTTACATACGCCAATAATGATTCTCTCATCTCCCCCAATTATTCAGGTATCCACAAGAGCTGCACAATAATCGTCAAGAATCGTTACCGCGATTTTTTCCCTGTTGCGATCTTGACAAAAGTATTTCCCCGATTCTTTCTATGCAGAGAATTCTCTGCTCTGCTGAAGCCACAGCCATCAAAAGAAAGAAAACGGGCAGTCTGCCAAGTATCACAACATTCTTTAGCAGTGGAACCAAGTCTAAACATTGTAACAATTTGTCAAAGGAATAGACTTCAGTGTGGAGGAAAGTTTAAGCACTTAAACCTTTTTCTGACATTTTCAGCCAGCAGTTTGCTACAGGGGGCACTCGAGCTGAGTCAGAGCTCCATGTATCCAGAGTCCCGGCCCCCTCTCTCCCGATTGGCTGACTGATTTTGATTGACAGCCACAGGAGCCAATTGCGCTGCTTCTGCATCTCAGCCATTTAGGAGGAGTGTCTCGGACAGCCACAACACTCGTGGACAACGCTACAGAGAGAAGGTGCTCAGGTAAGTGATTAGGGGGGCTGCCACACAGGTTTTTATCTTAATGTATAGAATGCAATAAGATAAAAACCTGCCTTTACAACTCCTTCAACTGAAAATCACCAGTCCCCAGTGCATGTGACATACTAACCATTCGTGGATCCATGCAGAAAAGTCCCCTGCCAGGATTAATCTGCCTTTCTTAAAGTCTGTCAATTTGCATAAGACCTTTTTCAAGAAACCTTTCGAATACTTATTGGGACCGTATAAGTTAGCCAATGTACATTCCATCCCTTGTAGGTTTCCTTTCAAGAATAGATAGCATGCCTCCGGGTGCACTTAACTATTGGGAAGTCACCGTAGAACCACGTTGGATAAGGTTTTGTATTTGTATCTAATGCTATAAGTTGTAATGCTATATGCTGAAGGAATATTATGCCTGCCAAGTATCTCCTAATTTCTTTTAATATTTTTTTTTGGGTAGTTCAACCCTCTCACATTATGTGTTAAACAATTTATGGTTGTCATTTTAATTCCCTATCTCCCATCACCCCCCATCTATACACCCACAAAAGAAAAAACAAAACAAAAGAAAAAAAACAGACAGGCACCCTTGAGAAGCTAGGAGAAAAATAAATGACTAACCACTTCTGTTGTGAAGTCTGTATGAGGTCTGCTGCAGTTTTTTGAGAGGGGTAGAGGGGTGTCAGACTTACACTGTGTGGCACTGAAAAACACTCCACATCAATAGGGGGGTTGCTGATCTTCCTGTCCTTGTGGGGTTACTTGGGGGATGATCCGCTCTGTCTCTAGCCAAAGCCGATATCCCAGTGCTCCACTTATCTGGTCGAGCTCTCATGCTGAGCGCCAAAGCAGCCACCTCCATTTCCGCTCTACCACGAGCACCGCTTAGTATAGTCGGGGTGTCAGAGTACGCCCTTCGTTCTCTTCTGTTCCAGGTCTCGGCCGAATCTTCCGCTCCCTTCACAAACTCGCATCTCCTGCGCTGCAGTACCGACACCACTGCTTTCCAGCTTCCCCTTTCGGTACAGGTTCGTGTACCTAGCTTGTGGAGCTGGACATGTAGCTGAGGGTTTATAGGGTAGGGGGGGGGGGGGCGCCGTAGTCACTACATGGGGACAGATGGTTTCATCTGGAGCCTCCTAGCATAAGCGCTCTAAAAGCGCCATTCCTAGGCCCCCCCTCAACTGATCATTTGGGACTGAAACAGTTTGTCATTACTGTTCCCACACAAGTACGCAGATTATGCATGTACAGTGGGGACGGGAAGTACTCAGACCCCCTTAAATTTTTTACTCTGTTATATTGCAGCCATTTGCTAAAATCATTTACGTTAATTTTTTCCTCATTAATGTACACACAGCACCCCATATTGACAGAAAAACACAGAATTGACATTTTTGCAGGTTTATTAAAAAAGAAAAACTGAAATATCACATGGTCCTAAGTATTCAGATCCTTTGCTCAGTATTTAGTAGAAGCACCCTTTTGATCTAATACAGCCATGAGTCTTTTGGGGAAAGATGGAACAAGTTTTTCACACCTGGATTTGGGAATCCTCTGCCATTCCTCCTTGCAGATTCTCTCCAGTTCTGTCAGGTTGGATGGTAAACGTTGGTGGACAGCCATTTTTAGGTCTCTCCAGAGATGCTCAATTGGGCTTAAGTCAGGGCTCTGGCTGGGCCATTCAAAAACAGTCATGGAGTTGTTGTGAAGCCACTCCTTCCTTATTTTAGCTGTGTGCTTAGGGTCATTTTCTTGTTGGAAGGTAAATCTGCAGCCCATTCTGAGGTCCTGAGAACTAAATACTTAGGACCATGTGATATTTCAGTTTTTTTTTTAATAAATCTTTTTAATAAATCTGCAAAAAGGTCAACAATTCTGTGTTTTTCTGTAAATATGGGGTGCTGTGTGTACATTAATGAGGAAAAAAATTAACTTAATGATTTTAGCAAATGGCTGCAATATAACAAAGATTGAGAAATTTAAGGGTCTGAATACTTTATTACATTTCTGAATCTGCATTAAAGTACACCAAAGATCAAGTAGTAATTAAAGCAGCTATATTAGCTGGTTTTCTATATGATGTGATGCAAGATTGATATTGTACAGGACCAAGAAAAAAGTGGTTTGTGAAGATCCAATTCCCCTAAACAGCAGGCAACCAAGCGTAGTTGACACTTGCGTGCCTTCAAACTGATGTCTTATAAAGAGAACACAAGCAAAGACTACATTAACAAACTTACGCTCAAATTTTGGCTTCTTCAACATCTTGACTTTACGGACATAGACATCATGAAGAGGGTAAATTGACTGACAAGCTTTTTCAATGTCTTTGCCTACGCTGTCTGGAATTCTAAAAGGGAAAGAAAAGAAGTTATAAAAAAAAGTCCACATAAAAGTTTCCTACAAAAGATTTGTTTGCCAGGTTACACTATATAATTTGCAGTATAAAAAGGAACCTATTGCTAGAGGTTAAGAGCTGCCACTGCTGATCTCTTTTTGATATTGCCAATTCCCAGGCTGTCACTCTGAAACGGACTTCAGAGATGTGAGTCACTGACCCGAACAAGTTTAAGATGAGGTTTGAAGCTTCTTTACAGCATGCTTGTTCCATGTCTAATTCAAACCCAGGTCGGATGAAGCCAGGCATCTAGCATTTGTAGAAGGCAGCCTGAAATGACAGCTTTCCTCATGACAGGGCAACCTAAATGTTATTACAATTTATAACATCCTGTCGCCAGAAAGGATTTCAAATTACTATAAGGTGGGACGCTTACAAGGCAGCAGTATTCACACTTTCAAGAATGCTTATTTCTTGATCAAGCAATTAGCTTATTTCCTTCACCATCTTTAAAGGCACAAGGGACAAGGATAATGACCCAAAAATTGAGAAAAAAAAAAAAAAAAACCCAGCAGTTAATATCAAAGAAAGTCAAATCTAGCTCGGAAAACTTAATGGTCTGCTAAAGAAAACTGGCACACAAGTGATTACATTTTAAAAGGCATTTTTTTTTAAATTTTAAAGAGCAGCCCCAAATCTCTTCTGGGGTTCCCCACCTGCGATCTTGGCTCCTCCTCTTTTGTGCTTGCTCTGGGGACAGATGTGCAGGCTTGATCCTGAGCCAGGCTAGGTGCATCCACTTCGGCTCAGCCCTACCACTCTCTCAAAATTTGACTGACAGTAGCAGGAGCCAATGGCTCCTGCTGCTCACAGCCAAGCTTTGAAAATGGGATGAGATGAGAGAAGATTGGCAGACAGGCACAGCATTAATCGATACAGAACTCAGGCAACTCAAGTATTTTGGGGAAGTTCTACCTTGATGCAGGGAATGCATCAGGGAAAGGTTTTACCTTCAGAACCTTTTTAATGGGATAATAAAAAAAAATAAAATAAAAAAATGTGCATTTATTGTAAAGATGTATATTTGCCCAGACATACAGTTTAACCACAACAGGAGCCAGGATTTACCAGATGTCCTTAAGGAAAAAGTGGTCCCATAAATTACCCAATTATTCCCTCGGAAGGATGAAAATGTTATTTGATATCTACCTTTGAAGGTGAAACAACATTTTAAAAAGAAGTCCACCCCCCCCCCCCCCCCCACACAAACACTACAAAGAGTTGGTTAAGCATGTCAAGCCAAACATACTGTACTGACAATCAAAAACTGTGCTGTAGTAGTAAAAACTTCCAGCTAGGTGTCACATTCAGAAACCTGCCAAATTGGAAAACCAAAACACTGAAGGAATCCTGTCAAGACTGCATTTATAGGCACGCACTGGCAAAGCAAGTATGCATTTAATGAATACCTCTTGATCCATAGAGCAGGCCAGTACTTAGGAAAATAAAATAGGATTAAGGGATTGTTTTTTTCCCCCCTGAAATATAAGATATTTTACTTGCCTGCTCTATGCAAGGATATACCTCTTCTGGAGTCCCACACCAGTGCTCTTCACTTCTCTGAATACCCCCTTAGCAAGGTGTGAGCTGAGGGGCACCTGTGCAGGCGTGCTTATAAACCAGGCTGTGTACATAGACACTCAGCCACGCCCCCTGGTCCACCCTTACAGGATCTGACTGACCGCAGCAGGAGCCAATGGCTCATGAAGAAACCCTTTGCAACATTAAATTCCCGTGTTCAGAAATAATGTAAAAAAAATACATAAATATGAATTTTGCTTTAATGATACTTACAGCTTGTTAACAACCTCTTTTAGGTCATTAGTTTGGACTTCCCGAGTCATGATTTCCATCATTTTCTTGCGAATCTGACGGACTTGCTGATGCTGGGCATATGACGTCTTCCTGATCTGATTATTACGTTTTTTAGTGAATCCAACACAAAAGAGACGGAGCAGGTAGCCATCTGTTGTCTTTACATCAACATGAGCTTCAATCATGGTCTATGGAAGGAAAAAAATAAATTACATATATACATACATATACACACATATATACATACACACACACACACTACAAGCAATCACCGACTGTTCCAAAAGCAATACCTTTTCAAACATTATCAGGATTGGAAAACATTTTGTTTTACGGCGGCAGAAGCTCTGCTGAGTACACATCCAACAATGGCTGAAATGAATGGGGAGTGATGTCACCCGTAGTGTTATTATTGGGCTTCCATTGTTGGACGTGTCATCTTCACCCGCCTCCACAGTAAAGCCGCGGCTGACAGCTCAGCGTGGGATAAGAGCTTCCGCTGTTGAAAATTGGGTCAGATTGTCGGCAGAAAAAGTATGTATACTGATTTTCTTCTTTACAGGGCTAGATAGGTTAGTGTTAGAGGCTATAGATGGAGGGAGTTTAGTTTTAAACATGGACTTCCACTTTAAGTGGAGGTCAAATGCAGGTTGGAAAAGCTCAGATGAACAAGTCTCAGATTTAAGTTAAGGCCCCATTCACACCTGAGCTATGCTGCCGCATCACTTTACTTGTTTTTGGAGTGGCACCATAACATTAATGGGCCTCCCTCTACTCCAAAAACAATCACGCTGCGTTTGAGGGTGGCCATTAAGAAATGATACCACTGTAAGCATGTTACATGTTTTTCTGCAATTCTGAAATCGCAGGCATAATCACACAATTCCAAAATGCTGAGGTTTGAATGGGGCCCAAGTCAGTCAAATTAATTTGTTGCACTTATTTGTAGTTAAGAAGTTAAGTCACTTGCCCAGGACAAGAATGCAAAATGATAAATTTCAGAGTTTAAATATATACTTGTTTCAGGTCTAAAAGTACCATGTCAAAGGACTGGCACGACAGCCAGGTAATTTGTATTCGCAGGAGGTTAGCACACGTTCTCTTGCTGACATGGAACACGAAGCAAGGATACATTAGAATGATCGCAAAGAAATAATCTAGAGATAGAGAGATATCTCAGGGGTCTCAAACTGGTGGCCCTCCAGCTGTTGCGAAACAAGTCCCATCATGCCTCTGCGAGTCATGCTTGTATCTGTCAGCCTTGCAATGCCTCATGGGAATTGTAGTTTTGCAACAGCTGGAGGGCCACCAGTTTGAGACCCCTGCCCTAGAGGATTAAATAGTGGTAGTACCAATTTTTTATGTCACACGATATTACCGCAAAGGTCTAGAAAACACAAGTAAAAAAAAAAAAAAAAAAAAAAAACCAAACAAAAAAAACCAGTAAAAAAAAAACTTTTCAGTAAAAAAAGCAGACCAACCTGGATTTTAGGGCAAACAAAAGCAATAAATTACCTCAAATTTTTGGTAAAATATAAAAAAAAAAAAACCAAACACACGAGGTGGCACCAAGTAAATAGAAGCCACAAAATTTTTGTGCGCCCATGAAATGGCGTCAAACTTCAGTACCCTTTTTCTATAAGCAATGCTTCAAAGGCCCCCTATAGGTATCAGTTTAGTGTTACGGATGAGGTCTTATGTTAGAATTATTGCTCTCATTCCGGCGTGCGCTGCGATATGCAACATGTGTATCGCAATAGGGCTGAAACAACTAATCGATTAATCGGCAACTAATCGATTAATTAATCGATTACTATTTTCATAATCGATTAATCGGTCAGTAACATAATGGGGTTAAAAAAAAAGAAGAGCAAATAATCGCTACTGTAAATATTACTTTCACAGTTCTACACTAAAAAAAAAAAAAAATTAACCCCTTACAGTAGTGATTATCTGCTTTTTTTTGTACTATAAAAGGCTAATTTTAGAGTTTTTCACCCCATTATGTTACTAAACGTCTTAGACCTGGTTCACATCTGTGTTTTTTGGTGCTTTTTGCAGAACGCACTACAGTTCATTCACATGGTTTCCTATGGGACACGTTCACGCCAAACTGTGCTTTTTTTGAAGCTGCAGAAAAGTATGTAGTTTTTGCAGCAATTTGTGTTTTTTAATCTGCCCAACAACAAATTGGCCAAAAAAATACAAAAACGCAAATCACAGCAAAATCACGTGCACAAAAATCAAAAACGCACAGCAAAAAGCACTGCAGAAACAGATGAAAAGCAAACTGCACAGGTGTGTACTGAGCCTTATGCTGGCCACACGGATCAATTTTCAGACGAGAATATTCAGACGAAAAATCTTTGTACATTCACCGAATGAAAGAACGAACGTTCTTAAAATTACATTTTTTTTGAAGGAAGACTGTTTTTAATAAAAAAAATATTGATCACCAAGTGATGATATTTACCAGATTCACCCTTTAATAGTATATACAGTATATCTCCTCTGTCTGTTATGCTCAGAGTGGATTCGATATTTTGCTCCCCAATCATATAGTTGAATATGTGGGGGTGGGGATTATGTGCTTGGGCGTAACTTTTTGCAAACAAAAAAAATTTTTCTTCATCATGTAAAATGGGACATATGTGATGATTTTTAGGTCACCGGTTCTCTTTATTGAGATATGCAGGGTCTTTTTTGTCTCCCCTGTGCTCCACTAAATGTTGTGCAATGCAGATCAGATCGCATTGCAAAACGTTTTCCGGCTGAGCTAGCTGGGGACACCGAGAGCTTGACCCCGTAAGTGACAGATATCACGTTCCGGGTCAGAAGACGCGTGTCCGCTCTTCTCCTTCCTTTCTACCCGTCAGCACCCACCATGGAGCTCCTGGGCCTGCTGATGAGCAAGCAGAGCCGGGTAAGCATGGTGGGGCACGGTGGCGGGGGTACTGGGGGTGTGTGCGAGCGATCAGGCGGACGCAGAGCTGCCTGGATGCTCTCACCCGACAGGCAGGAGTCTGCCTGTCAGACACAAACACTACTAGTGGCTGCAGCCCCCGGATTATGTGCGATACCCCCCCGCTGTTAGCTGTGTACGATGTACGGACCTGCCAGTGAAAGGGTTAAAAGACAGATTCTCTCAGGGCAAAGTGAAAAATTCCAAACATTTTAACCCCCTGCCCCTGATCAAGTTTGTACACTTAAGTTGGCCATACACTAAAAGATTTCCCTTGTTCAGACCTGCCTGTTTTGCTCCAGTGTTAAAATAGTGTTAGGGCTTGGACAGGTGCCACAGTATTTGGGCCTGGCTGTCCAGGTTCAAGCACTATTGCATAGTGCAGGCTGCGTGTACCCTCACACTTGGAAGCCCTGCTTTGTTTAAAGTATAATGTGAGGTAGCAGCAATGGAGTATGCTAGACAAGTTTTTATGCCTTCAAGATGGGCTAAGTGCAAACTGTCACCTTTCCTAGAATATGCCAAAATCAAGAAAAATTTGGCATAAGTAACATCAATGCTGATATTTTCCTTTCAAAAGGCATCATTTACTACTATTTTCTCTATAAACTGTATTCTGTCTTGACAAACAGCAAAGTGAATTCTAAAATCAGCATATGAATTGCATTATGTACACAGTGCACATGTCCCTCTATGCTTGGCATTCCCGATGCCACGGGAGATAATAGCTGCACTCCTTGGCTACCAGTCAAGTTACATTAATATGTCACTTGGCATTCCTATGGATTTGAAAGAGCCTTGAAAATAAAAGAGAAATGAATGTGCGGCTGAAGAGCCTGTGTTTGCCCTTAAGTAGTAGTTGTGATCAGCAGGGAATAGGACCACTGTGGGACTTTAAAAGTCAATCGGAAACATATTCATGGTGCTGCCGTGGCAACCACAAACAGTGCACATGGGAAGGAGCTCTTTTAAGTGCAAGCAGTGGAAAGTTCTTCAGTTCAAGAATACAGGAGTAGGAACACACTATGGAACAGGCAGCTGTCTACAGAGTAAATAAATATTACAGTGTGGGAAATATAAGATGAGCATCTATTTAGGATACTGGTTTACGATGGTGCCAGAACCGATTTTTAACTAAAATCTGTAGTTATATTTCCTCTCTATTGTGTTTAAGTGAACTGTGATCCTAAAGAACACCTTTAAATATATATGAACAGTGACTACCACGTTAAAAAAGTCTAAATCTGAAAATGGTTACATATAGAAGCTTACTAGTCGTTCGATGTGGTGATTGTATTTGTTTTCTCCCCCCCAGGTATTTTTCACCTGCCAAACCTGCAAACACTCCCCGTCCTAGGCTGGCAACACTCACTTCAGTGTATCTATGGAGGGAGCCAAGGGTGCCCTCAGGCTGCACTACAGGACACTGCATTTCTGGTAAGGTCAACAAGTATTTTTTGCAATATTCTTAGCTTGAAAATAGGAAATGAATGCAGCGACCACATATAAGGTCTGGTAAGCTACAGTATTAAAAAATGTTTGTTTTTGGGTTCACCCTTCAGAACACGTTACACCTGTATTCAGAGTAACAGGTTCTAGTCCCTGCCCTTATCAGCGAGCTGGGGTCCCCCCACACCAGCTTGTCACATTTTGAAAACTGTGCAGTAGTGGGAGGCTCTGCCCACACAGCTGCATCATTCATTTACAGGAATCAGAATGTAGAAAATACAAGTCCCATCTGTCACTGTGGCAAACTTGTAGTTTAAATGAACAGCAAGCATGCCAATCCGCATTCCCCCCCCCCCCCCCCATGGTGTCACATTTGGCAACTTTCAGGGGGGAGCAGATACCGGTCTAATACAGGTATTTTGCTCCCACTTCCAGGCATTGATACCCGAGCCACCCGCGGGTATCCATGCCACTTCCAGCGCCTTCTCCGCCCCCCCCCCCCCCCCCACTCGCTGTCTTCTGGGAGACACACAGGTCCCAGAGGACAGCAGGGACCAGTGGGATAGCACAGCGTGAGTAGCTCAGTATGGACCCAGGAAGTGAAGCCACAAGGCTTCACTTCTCGATTCCCTTACCGAAGATGCCGGTGGCAGCACCCGACAATCGGCGGATCTCCGCTTTAAGCTGGCAATAGATTGAAATTTGGATGGTTTAGCCAGGGGGCCAGACAATTTTCGATCTATCAGCAGTCCCAATGAAGAGAGTCGATCTAATAACTCCTCTTGAATGGTATTTGGGTATATTTTCCTTCAAATCAGCTGCAGCACTGATCAGTGTATTCGAACAGCAGAGGCGTCACCACTGTCAGAATACAAAAGCACCACTGGTAGGATTCCTTCATCCACATTGAAAGCGTGGATGAGGGAATCTGGTCATTGGCCGACTGATCAAAAAGTAAAATGATCCATCTATGGCCACTCTTCCAAATAAACTACCTATTCAGTAAACCCATTAGAGAACAGGCAACTGCATCACGTACAGGCTCATTAAAAGGTTAATCAGTTTTGTGTAGATAAATAAGCGCACAAGGGCTAAAAGACTTGTCTAGAGAAAACACTGCTTCAAATGCATCTTTGCAGTGCTAATCACAAAAAGGCAGATATTTATATTCTAATTTAATTAACGTTTCCTTATATGCCTCATCACGCTTGTGTATATTAGACGTGCAATGAATTACAAATCCAGACCAACTTCACAGATTGCACCAATATGCTTGAGCCTACCAAGGCAAAAAAAATAAAAAAAAAAAAAAAAAAAAAAAGGGGTACAACTGCAGAGAATGAAGTAGGGCATTAAGATATACCAGGGGTTACCAGGATAGGATACGCCACCTTAATCCAACAGGTTCTGTGCTTTTTTTTGATGCATCCCACATCAAAAAGGACAAAAAAGGTGAGCAAACGCTCATTTTGAGTTTTTCATACAATATTTTTCTGGTGCTGACTATACAGCAATATAAATACATATATCTTGCCTATTTCACATGCTTATGAGTAACCTGAAGTTTATCAAAACTGAAAACAAAAATCGCACAAATTATAAAATCTGTTTAAAACGAGATAGATATCTCAGCTTATTTAAGGGCCATATCAAACCTCCAGCTTCAATAGATACTCATGGCATCCAAAGCAGCTGGTGCCAACTATGTAGCTGTACTGATAAGTAACCAGCTAGAGCAGCAACTCTGTAGCTAGTCCAAATCACAAGGAAAATAATCACAGGGATTTCTAGTGCTAGAAATCAGAAACAAAACTGCGAGTGACACATAGCCTTAGGCCCTGTTCACACCTGAGCTTGTAAAACCCTCAGCTCTGAAACTGAAAAACGCTCAAGAAAAATCCCATTCATTTCAAAGGGCCCTATTCACATATGAGCATCTCCTGAAGGAAAACGCCTGAAGCTCAAAAAAGTACATGAGCTTCTTTTTGGCAGAGGGCAAGCATTTTTGTCCCCATAGACTAAAAAACAAATTCATGACGGAAGCAGAAAAAGTCTCAGATAGCAGCTCTCCACCTTCGATTTCTTCTCCCTCTCCTCCTAGTGCTTTCTATTGGCTAAACAAAAAAACCTGAAACTGTAAAACACTTGTAATACACTTCTAATAGGCTTTAAAAAAAAAAAAAAAAAGTCAGAAAAATGCCAGTCAATTGATGTGCTCAGGTGTGAATGGAGCCTTAGTCTGACTTCCAACCAATACATTACTAATATATTGAAATAAGTAGGGCTTGCAAAACTGTCCAGAGACTTACCTGCCACTTCTTGACCATAGAGCACATCTTGTCGCGGGTCAGATCCATGCCATGAAAGTTGGTGAGACAGTTCTTGCCCTGAACATCTTCAGTAATCAGCTTGAATTTACGGAAGGCCACTTCATCATTCTGCAGGTCAGCAAGGCTTACCTCAAAAACACGCCCTTTGAGGCCATCAGATGCAATCTCTACATTAAGCAAAAAATAGGAAAAAAAATATTTAAAAGAAAGCTTTTCTTAAGTAAAACCAAATTATAGTGAGTAAGGGAATGTCAGAACGATCTCAAAGTTAGTAATCACAGATGTCATTTGGGACCGAAATGTCCTCATTCATTCCCATTCTTAAAACACCAATACTACAAATTAGTTTTGCACCAATACCAGTTTTTTTTATGACCAAGTACCGATATTTTTCCTCAAGTACTCGCCGATACCGATTCCTAATTTTACTTTTTTTTTTTATTTACATTTTTATAACTAGATTTTTTTTTGGGTGGAGAGGTGGGGTTATTGTTTCAGCTGTCGGTGATTTCCTTGCCCGCAGTGGACCCGCCCCCACGGAAGCGATGAATAAATTAGTTTTTTATATATTTATTTTTGAATATGCATTATAGCAGAAAATAAAAAGTAATCATTTTTCAAAATTATCCCTCTTTTTTGTTTATAGCGCAAATAAGCCTGCAGAGGTGATCAAATATCACAAGAAAGCTCTATTTCTGAGAAAAAAAAAAAAGTCAATTTTGTTTGGGAACAGCGTCGCATGACAGCGCAATTGTCAGTTAAAGCGACGCAGAGCCGTATCGCAAAAAATGTTCCGTCATTAAAGAGGAGTTCCACCCAGGGGCTCCATTACAAAAAATAAAAAATTAAAAAAGTCAGCAGCTACAAATACTGCAGCTGCTGACTTTTAATTGGACACTTACCTGTCCCAGGGTCCAGCGATGCGGGGGAATCGAAGCCCCGCTCGTCTGCCCCCCCCCCCCCCCCTCCGCTCGTCGGCATTGCAACTGTGGGCGCCGGGCTGTGGCTTCACAGCCTGGCACCCACTGCGCATGCGCGAGCGGCGCGCCGTGATTGGCCGCTCAATCACCTGGGACCTGTAATGGGTCCCAGATGATTG
This sequence comes from Lithobates septentrionalis, assembly GCA_037952835.1. Lineage (NCBI taxonomy): Eukaryota > Metazoa > Chordata > Amphibia > Anura > Ranidae > Lithobates > Lithobates septentrionalis. The sequence goes on from JBBDGP010000487.1 coordinate 1,443,356, forward strand.
ACAGGAGGGAGGGAGCAGAGCCCTTCCTGTGCCGAGGGGGAAGTGATGTCACCAGCCCAGGCAAAGGAACAGGCAGACTATGAGGGACCACCTAGCAACAGGTATTTAGAAGTGAAAAAAAAAATATCCAAATTTTTTTTGTTTAATTTTTTTGGTATTTTTGTGTGGAACCCCACTTTAAGGTGGTAAAAAAAAAATAAGTCAGCTTTTAGAACTAAGATTTACACCTCGCTTCCTGTGTGTGTGTGTGTATATATATATATATATATATATATATATATATATATATATATATATATATATATATATATATATATATATATATATATATATATATATATATATATATATATATATATATATATATATATATACACACACACACACACACACACACACACACACGTATATATACAGTGCTCTTTTTGTACTATAAAACGCTAATTTTTGTTTTTGGAATAATGATGCTGCTACTAAACGTCTTAGGCCTGGTTCCCACCTATGCGTTTTTGGTGCTTTGTGCAGAAACGCACTACAATTCATTTAACATGGTTTCCTAAGGGACACATTCACATCTTGGCTTTTTTTTTCAGCTGCTGCGTTTCAGGAAAGGGTCAAGGACTTTTTTCAATGCACAAGGGTGCATTTTTTGCTTGTTTGGTTCAATAGACTTCAATGGAGAAGCTGCAGAAAAGCATGTTGTGCATTTTTGCGGCAATTTTAAATCTGCCCAACCGCAAATTGGCCAAAAAAAATAAAAATTGCAAAATGCAAATCACAGCAAAAAGCACTGCAGAAACGGATCAAAAGCAAACTGCATAGGTTTTCAGGCAAGAATATTTATATGAAAAATCTTTGTACATTCGCTGAAAGAATGACGTTTGAAAATTTCACTTGCATGTAACATGGTTTTAAAAATGAATGTAATTTCTGAATGAAAACTACATACTGTCTGCAAATTCCTTTGACCAAAAAAGTTTTCTATTCTGCTCTTTCAAATTTTCCGGTCACTGGTCAAAAACTCACGTCGTCTCAACCCCACTAAAGATTAGATTAGAAAATCGAAGGAATGTTCTTAAAATAATAAAAAATTTTAAAAGCAGAGCGCCACCCTTTTTTATAACATTAGCTCATTCAGATTGCCGTAATGTAATGACATAAAAACGGACCCCCCCCCCCACAGTACCTGTGTTTTGCAGATGTTCCTCTCTGCTTCCTGTCTATTCTGCGGATATGGGCGGGTATTGTGCGGCTATTTCGTAATTTCCTTTCAGCCGCACTGGCTCCTGGGAGCTTGTGTCATTTTTCCCCAGGAGTCATTGCGGAGCAAAGAATGCTGGTAGCTCAGCATCAAGGGAACAAGTAAAGTAAATGCTTGTGGGCTTCACATGCCCACAAGCAAAATGAAAACGGCCGGACAGATTTTATAAACGTTGATCTTTACAACGAAAGCGGATATCAGGCAAGCTCAATCTCCAAAACAGTGAGTTTGCAAGTGTCAATGTTTGATTGTGTTAATGTTTGCGAAAAAAAAAACCCAGTGGAGCTCCGCTTTAAGGAAGACATTCTTTTTGTCTGGCAAGCATAAGTGACAGCAGGTGCAGGTAGCTTTTATCAAGCCACCTGCCTATGACAAGGGAGTCTGTCATACACAATATATTACAGTTATGTCTAAAAATCTGCAAAACAGTCTTTAAAAGAGAAAGGCAAGTATAAATGAGTGGGGGGTGGGATATAATACCTAGGTGGGTGCAGCATTGGTCCGATGCTGCATCTGTCCCCCGGTGCCTGAGAACCGAGCAATTAAACAATGCCGATCAGTCAGTTTTCAGAGCTCCGTGAGCAGAGAGCTGCAGACTGTCAGTCCCAGCTCTTTGCTTGTCCCCCTCCTCGCTCATTGGAGCGCTGGGCTGTGGAGGGGTAGGAGCGGTTGGCTCAGTCTCAGCAGCTTGCTGAGAGGCTGAGCCGGGTGCCAGTCCAGGCACCTGGCGGATCCAGACTTTGTTGCCAGGATGACGCAGTACCCAGACCGATATCTGTGACGTCAGCAGAGAGCGGACTTCAGCCTGCTCTCTGCAGAAAATGGGTCGCAGGAGTGCTAAACAAAAATTGCACTCCTGCGATCCATAGAAGTACAGCCAAACGAGCTTTGGTTATACTTCCAATTTTTTTTTTTTTCTTTAAATAAAACATTTGACCTGAGTATGATGATATTTAGCAGATTCAACCTCTAATAGTATATACACAGTATATTTCTTTTGTCTGTTATTCTCAGCGTGGATTAGAGATTTTGCTTCCTAACCATATAGTTGTTTATTTATATTTACCATATATCTATTATAGATATTTAAGAATTGCTTTTTTTTTTTACTTTTCATATTAACTAAAATATACAACACATTTTAAAGCGGAGTTCCACCCATGTGAAAGTCAGCAGCTACAAAAAGTGTAGCTGCTGACTTAATAATCAGACACTCACCTGTCTCATGCAGGCAAACGAAGCGTCGCTCCTCTCCTCGGCATTGTGACTGGGCGCCGGCTGTGGCTTCACAGCTGGGCAATCTTCTGGGACCTGTGACGTGTCCCAGAAGAATGCATGGAGGGAGGGGTGAGAGGTGAACTTCCTTTCGGCTCCACGGAGCCCCGGGAGAAAGTGGGAGCTGAATGCCCCTAAAAAGAGGGTATCTGCCCACGCCCCCCCCCCAAATAAAAATTACATGCGAAATGTTGCATGTCAGGGGGTCACCTTTAAAGTGGAAGTTCCATTTTTCGGCGGAACTCAGCTTTAAGGTTATTATCCGATTAATCGAAACAATACTCGGCCAACTAATCGATTATGAAAAATAATAGTTTGCTGCCCTACAGGAGTCCCTTTTGGCTTAACCAAGTCTCCCTTTCAAGAGCCAGTATATACCACAATGTCTGCATAAGGGCAGGTTACAATTAACACATTTGATATGTTCCGATTTATTCTTTCACCACTTCATCTCAATTAAGGACATGTGCGTTAAGCATTTTTTATGCGCTTTGCAGCACTCCAGATACATGCCATACAAAAAAAATTCAGCATGTTCCTACTTTTGTTGACTGCACTGGTGTGAACTAGGGAAACCGGAATACATGAAAAACACTGTGCATGCGTTTTTGATGCAGATTAAAAATGCACTGACTGCATCTAATGACAGTAAAGCTCATTGTGTTCAATTTGAGTCCATAAGATGGGATAGCATAGTCTACACCATGGGTCTCAGACTGCAGCTGCTGCGAAAGTCCCATGAGGCATTGCAAGGCTGACAGTTACAAGCATGACTCCCACAGGCAGAGGCATGGTGGGACTTGTAGTTTCGCAACAGCTGGGGGGCCGCCAGTTTGAAACCCCTGGTCTACACCAATGCATATAAGCCACCTCCACAAGACTGCTGCACCAGTGGATTGGTCCAGCAGCCACAATCTCTGCCATTTACACAATAAGGTATGCAATCTCAGGAGATTAGGTTAGTGAGGCTATGAGGGCTTTTAGAGCCGGTTCACACAGGGGCATCTTCAAAGTCGCCCGACTCTGAAGCCTCCCCGCACAGGGAGACTTGCAAAACAACTTCTGTATAGAAGTCAATGCAAGCCTCTCTGAGGTCACCCTAAAGTAGTACAGGAACTTCCATCCAAGTCGGAGCGACTTGAGTCACTCCTATTAAAACGGTTACATTGTACAGAATGGAGCGCAACTTGTCAGGCGGCCAAGTCGTCTCACAGGTCGCCCCTGTGTGAACCGGGTCTTATGGGGCAAGTGTAAACATGCATATATCCTTATACCGTAGTGATCACAGAATGGAATATACTGTCAAGACAACTTGGTAATTGGATTATTTGGCATGTTCTTTACCACAACCGTACCCTAAACTGAATTGGCATCAGATGGAATCTACATCTAACAGTAAATAAAGCAGAATACACTCAAGACATGACAGCGGTAAAAGGCTTACCAACAAGATCTTAGGGGAGATTAGTAGTATAAGAAAACTTGACTCAGACAAAACGATCCTCCCAACTGTTAAGACAGTTCGGCTAACATGCCTAAAAGTTTGCACCTCTCAATCACAAGTCAGCTCACTGACACTTACTGGTTCCTTGTGTCCTTGTTACCAAAGTCTTGCCAAGGTTGCGGATATTGAACATGGCTGGTGCTTTAACATCATACCAATCTTTTTTGGAAAAGGGGTCAACACTGGAAAAAAAAAACAAAAAAAAAAAAAAACACATCTTAAAAACTAGTTGGTTGCCTAATTTTAAATCACGCTGGAACACAAAGAGGGTAAAACATTTTGTAGACTAATGTTACATATTACAAATTAGTAAGAAATCTGTTGATTACCATTTTAGGACTATGCAAAGTCCTGTAGCTCTTTGGCCAAACTATGAAGCTGTGATCAAACATACACTATGGATAACGAGCTTCCTTCAGAAAACTACTTCCTTCCACAATAACTTATGATAATCCTGCAGATATACACCCATGAGAAATTGTTCAGACCACTGGTCCACCACCTAGTCAAGTGCAAACAATCATTAGGTTTAGTAATAATTTCTAGGCCCAGAGTTTGAAGACCATTTTTAGAGTGCCCAATAAAGCCGGGAACACGTGGCCAAATGTCGGAAGACAACGGCCGGTTAAAAATTTTTTAAAAATGGCTGACATTCAGTTTGTGTGTATATCGCTCTGTCCAACAGAAGCCAGATTCTGTCAGCCGGACATGCTGTAAAACCAGAATCCAGCCAACTCCCAATCAGCACTCACAGCCAATGGCAGAGTGTGCTGATCAGAGTGGGGTTTTTTTTTGAGGGGGGGGTTTGGGGAGAGCCACCCCTTTGTCAGAACACAACCGCTCAGCAAGGAAAATCGCTTAACTAACCTCGTCGAGAAAAAAAACTAATAGTGTGTACTCTGCTTAACTGTAATTGATGGGAAGGGCTGTAATTTTTCTTGTAAAACAAAGATAAACTGTGATAAAGCAAACATATAGGCTGCCATTGCCAACCACCTGCAAATAACTAGTTGGCTATCATACTGACCCAACAAGGAGCTACTGCAGAGCGCTGGCAGGGAACTCAAGAGGAGGATCTGGGCTGCTCTATGCAACAAACTATTGCACAGAGGTGGTTAGTAAATAATGTTTGTTACTTTAACGAGGAAAGAACAAGCTTGAGCCCTCGTTTACACTGAAATGGGGGATTGAAATTGTGCGATTTCGAACCTGCATTTCAGTGTGAGTTCGGAGGCGATTTGAAAGACACTGGTGTGAGTTCATGCACATGCATATTGAATTCTCCCCCAAAGTCGACAAAAGTAGTGTAGGAAGTACTTATGGAGATCGGTGTGGCGGCGCCGTTGCTGGCAATAGGCCACGATTTGGCATGCGATTTGACATGTTAAATCACTCCGATGTGAACGGGGGCTTACAATCACTTTAAACTTAATGCATTAGATCAGTCAATGCTAAATACAGCTAGCTTTTCTGATTAAGCCAAATATATCTCTATATGAAAAACATTACAAGACCCCCTATCACACTGGGGCGTTTTTCAGGCGCTTTGGGCTAGGAAATAGCACCTGTAAAGCGCCTGAAAAACACCTCCCCTACAGTGTGAAAGCCTGAGTGCTTTCACACTGAGGCAATGCGCTGGCAGGACGTTAAAAAAAGTCCTCCAGGCAGCATCTTTGAAGCGGTGTAAAGTTATGCACTTTGGGGCTAAAAAATATGCATCATACATACTAGGGGGAGTACAACTGGGGGTATCAATAGTGGAGAAGAATCTGGGGGGTTTTGGAAGATCATATAATAGCTTGCAATGCCAAGCTGCGGTTTCCAAAGCGAGCAAAGTCCTTTCTTGTATTAAGAGAGAGGTATGGACTCCAGAGAGAGATATCATTTTGCCCCTGTATAAATTATTAGTAAGACCTCATCTGGAATATGCAGTTCAGTTTTGGGCACCAGTAATCAAAAAGGATATCAGGGAACTGGAGAAAGTGCAGAGAAGGGCAACCAAACTGATAAGAGGCATGGAGGAGCTCAGCTATGAGGAAAGATTAGAGAAACTGAATGTATTCTCTCTTGAGAAGAGGAGATTAGGGGGGATATGTTCAACATGTATAAATATATAAGGGGTCCATATAGTGACCTGTGTGTTGAGTTATTCTCTTTACGTTCAACACAGGCGACAAGGGGGCACTCTTAACTTCTAGAGGAAAAGAGATTTCATCTCCAAATACAGAAAGGTTTCTTCCCAGTAAGAGCTGTGAAAATGTGGAATAGACTCCTGCCAGAGGTGGTTCTGGCCAGCTCAGTAGATTGCTTTAATAAAGGCCTGGATACTTTCCTAAATGTACATAATATAACTGGGTACTAACATTTATAGGTAAAGTTGATCCAAGGAAAATCCGATTGCCTCTCTGGGATCAGGAAGGAATTTTTTCCCCTGCTGTAGCAAATTGGATCATGCTTTTCTGGGGGTTTTTTTCACCTTCCTCTGGATCAACTGTGGGTATAGGATTGGGTATATGGGATTGTATGATATTTTTTATTTTTATGGTTGAACTAGATGGACTTGTGTCTTATTTCAACCTAACTGTGTAACTATAACACTGCTCCTCCACCGCTTCTGACCATTGAAGTTAATGGGCACCACTGCTGAAGCGCCTGCAAAGTGCTTCAGCAGCGGCGCTACATGGGGCATTTAACCCCTTTAACGGCCGGTAGCGGGGGTTAAAATCGCACGAATAGCACAGCTAAAATGACGGTAAAGCACCGCTAAAACTAGCAGTGTTTTACCGTCAACGCCAGCTGGCTCCAGTGTGGAAGCAGCCTAAGGGAATGTCAGAACGATCTCAAAGTTAGTAATCACAGATATCATTTGGTACCAAAACACTTTATCATCATTCATTCCAACTATAAATAACCAAAGGCATTAATCTAAAAAGGTTACTAGAATCAACCCCTTGCCGACAATCTGCCGTTGTTAAACGGCAGTAGGTGGGCTCTACTGCGCAAATCGCCGCCGGGTGACTAGATGTCCACCGGGCACCCACGATCACTCCTGAGAGACACAGAACGGAGATCTGTCAATGTAAACAGACAGATCTCCATTCTGTGAGGGGAGGAGACAGATCTGCTGTTCATACTGGTTATAAACAGCGATTGGTCGTGTCCTCCAGGCAGTCCCATCCAACAGTTAGAAACACTCCATAAGACACATTTAACCCCTTGATCACCCCCTAGTGTTAACCCCTTCCCTGCCAGTGACATTTACACAGTAATCAATGCATTTTTATAGCACTGATCACTGTATAAATGTCACTGGTCCCAAAAATATGTCAAAAGTGTCTGATCTGTCAGTCACATTACCGAAAAAAAAAAAAAAAAAAGCCATAACTCTTTCCCATAGTTTGTAGACGCTATAACTTTTACGCAAACCAATCAATATACACTTATTACGATTTTTTTTAAATATGTATTAGAATATTTATTGGTCTAAACTGAGGAAGAAATTTGTTTAAATTTTTTTTGGAAATTTATAACGGCAAAAAGTAAAAAGTTTTTTTTCCCCAAAATTTACGCTTTTTGTTTATAGCGCAAAAAAAATAAAAACCGCAGGTGATCAAATACCACCAAAAGAAAGTTCTATTTGTGAGGGGAAAAAAGAATGTCAATTTTGTTTGGGTACAGCATCGCACAATAGTCAGATAAAGCGACGCAGCGCAAAAAAATGGCCCGGCCATTAGGCAGCCAAATCTTCCAGTCTGTAAGTGGTTTTAATTAGAGGTCGACCGATATGGGTTTTTCTCTGGCCGATGCCGATATTTAGAAATCGCGGTGGCCAATGGCCGATATGTGATGCCGATTTTTTTTGGGCCGATATATTTGGCCGATTTTTTTTTTTTTCTTTTTTCCCCTTCATCTCATAAAATCTAACAGTTAGACCCCTTTCACACTGGGGCGTTTTTCAGGCGCTTTTGGGCTAAAAATAGCGCCTGTAAAGTGCCTGTAAAACGGCTTCCCTACAGTCTGTGTGATATCCCGAGTGCTTTCACACTGAGGCGATGCGCTGGCAGGATGTAAAAAAAAGTCCTGCAAACGGCATCTTTGGAGCGGTGTATACCGCTCCTCCACCACTCCTGCCCATTGAAATGAATGCGCACCGCTGCCGAAGCGCCTGCAAAGCGTTTTGGCAGCGGCGCTTTAGGGGCGCATTTAACCCCTTCCTCGGCCGCTAGCTGGGTTATAAGCGCCCCGCTAGCAGCCGAATAGCGCCTCTAAAATGACGGTAAAGAGCCGCTAAAACTAGCAGCGTTTTACCATCAACGCATGCCTGCTCCAGTGTGAAAGCAGCCTTAAGTAATACAGAATTTTTTTTTCATTTAAACATTAAACAAAACAAACCTCCAATCAGTTCACTTGTATGTGTAATTTAGAAAACAAAAAAAAAAAAAAACCTATCTTAAATATTAAATACACAAAAACAGGTAATCAAAACTTTTGGACGAAAAAAAATGGGCTAACTTTACTGGTTAGGTTTTTTTTTTTAAATTGCGTTTGAAAGACCGCTGCGCAAATACCGTGTGACAAAATATTGCAACAATCACCATTTTATTCCCTAGGGTCTCTGCTAAAAAAATATATATAATGTTTGGGGGTTCTAAGTGATTTTCTAGCAGAAAATACAGGATTTTTACTTGTAAGCAACAAGTGTCAGAAAAGATTTAGTCTTTAAATGGTTAAACTGAAAACTTCTCCACAGAGTTCAGTCTATTGATAAAAAGAAAGAGATACAATGTTTCTTCTTATCAGATTTGGCAGGCTGCCCAGAGGAGGGGAGAATCCTCTCCACAGATAACTCCAGGAAACTTGCATTAACTTCTATTACAGAAGTCATTTACAAGTCATGGCTGAAGTTACAATCTTACAATCGGCCTTTTTTATCAGCACAATCGGCCGATGCCGCCAAATATCGGCCGATATATCGGTCGACCTCTAGTTTTAATATAAAATTTGACAAACTTAGAAATGAATTGGAAGGGGGTATGCGACAGCTGACTGCTATTCAACTTAAAAGCCTGCCCCCCCCCACTCAGTGTAGTTGTTACGACTAGACTTGGGAAGAGAAAACTTCTGCTAAAGCCCCTTTCACACTTGTGCGACTTATCCTGCAACTTGGGACTGCAAAGTCGCATGACAAGCCGTACCCCGTGATTTCCAATAAGTACCATTTAGATCTGTGCAACTTCAAGTCGCACCAACTGCAAAGTAGTCCTGTACTACTTTGGTCCGACTTTGATGCAAGTTGAGGTCCATAGATCTCAAGCTTAGACCAGCATTCCCTGAAATTGAGACAAAATTGTGCAACTTTAAAGTTGCAGCAGTGTGAAAGGGACCTAAGTTTGCTATTGCTGCCTGTGCCCCACACTGGGGAAATTCACCTCAGCGCCTGTCACTGAAACCAGAACACAAAACGCTCCTGTCACTAAGACAAAAGCTTCCCTACAAAACAGCTCCCATTACTTCCTATGCAGCCAGGAAGTAATAAAGAATCTGCTCAATGGGGACACAAGCCTGAAAGAAGTCCTATCACTTCCCTACTGTCCGAATACAAAACACAATTTGGCTGCTGGGCTTTAATCACCACTTGTAGAGCCAGGTATCCTGTGCTCAGGGGGATTTCTGAGGCTGGTTCCATCACAGACTCCAGCAGCCTCGGAGCGCCTCTACAGACATAGGAGCCCACCCTGGACCTCTACAGACATAGGAGCCCACCCTGGACCTCTACAGACATAGGAGCCCACCCTGGACCTCTACAGACATAGGAGCCCACCCTGGACCTCTACAGACATAGGAGCCCACCCTGGACCTCTACAGACATAGGAGCCCACCCTGGACCTCTACAGACATAGGAGCCCACCCTGGACCTCTACAGACATAGGAGCCCACCCTGGACCTCTACAGACATAGGAGCCCACCCTGGACCTCTACAGACATAGGAGCCCACCCTGGACCTCTACAGACATAGGAGCCCACCCTGGACCTCTACAGACATAGGAGCCCACCCTGGACCTCTACAGACATAGGAGCCCACCCTGGACCTCTACAGACATAGGAGCCCACCCTGGACCTCTACAGACATAGGAGCCCACCCTGGACCTCTACAGACATAGGAGCCCACCCTGGACCTCTACAGACATAGGAGCCCACCCTGGACCTCCACAGACATAGGAGCCCACCCTGGACCTCCACAGACATAGGAGCCCACCCTGGACCTCCACAGACATAGGAGCCCACCCTGGACCTCTACAGACATAGGAGCCCACCCTGGACCTCTACAGACATAGGAGCCCACCCTGGACCTCTACAGACATAGGAGCCCACCCTGGACCTCTACAGACATAGGAGCCCACCCTGGACCTCTACAGACATAGGAGCCCACCCTGGACCTCTACAGACATAGGAGCCCACCCTGGACCTCTGAGGTCCTCTACAGACTGGCAGACATAGGAGCCCACCCTGGACCTCTCAGTTATTGCATTACACAGGAGTGCAGCTACATAGACTGCTAGGGAGAAGTCCTAAACTAAAATGCAGAGCCCAGGAATACACATCCCCCAGGACAGGCTGAGGAGCTCCTTACACTGGGTGCTCACTATAGAACACCATGAGAGGTGTGTGCGGGGTGCACCTCTCAGGGCACGCAGGCAGCCCCAATACTCCCCCTGAGTTAAGCACACATTACGGCCAGGCGGCCAACAGAGAGCGCCAAACCGAGCCCCTGCTAGGCCCGCAGTCATGGAGCCCGGCTCGTCCTTATCCACCTTCTATCAGCGCCATCCTTCCCCTAATTCCCCGCCACACACCGCCTAGCGCCTCACACACACCTCGCCCTCACTCCCCGGCCTCTATTTCTACTCACATCTTCTTCTTGGCACCTTTCTTGCCGCCTTTGGTCAGCCTCTTGTTCTTGCCGACTGCCATCTTGCCCAGCTGGGAGAGAAAGAGGAAACGCAGGCCGCACGCGCGAGACTTCAGCGAGAAGGCAAAACCAGAGAGAGGGACAAGCCGCCTGGGAGAAGCTGAGGACCTCTGGTGGGTGGAGGAGGTATAGCACCAGTGGAGGGTGATAGTAACGCACGTGGAAAGGTCACTGGTGAAGGGAAATGATCAGCAGTTCAGGGATGTGGGCTGGAGAGAGATAATAAAAGCGGAACTGACCTGTAAATAGAAAGAACAGATGTCTTCTATTGGAGCATCATTCTTGAGGCGATTGAAGCCGTATTAGTACAATTGTGACAGAGAAAATTGAGTACTGTCCGTGATACTTTTTTATTTGCACTAATGATATGTTAGTGTAAATAAAAAAAGTATCACGGACAGTACTCAATTTTCTTATGGAGCACAAATAGAGATCGATGACCACACAATGCTCTAATTGTGTGTGGTTGGTTTCTCTTGCTACCTGTGTACCTTCTTTTATAGAGAGGAATGTTTCATGTGTTTAGTGACAGATACACAGTATCTCACAAAAGTGAGTACACCCCTCACAATTTTGTAAATATTTTATTACATCTTTTCATGTGACAACAAAATGACACTTTGCTACAATGTAAAGTAGTGAGTGTACAGCTTGTATAACAGTTAATTTGCTGTCCCCTCAAAATAACTCAACACACAGCCATTAATGTCTAAACCTCTGACAACAAAAGTGAGTACACCCCTAAGTGAAAATGTCCAAATTGGGCCCAAAGTGTCAATATTTTATGTGGCCACCATTATTTCCCAGCACTGCCTTAACCCTCTTGGGCATGGAGTTCACCAGAGTTTCACAGGTTGTCACAAGAGTCCTCTTCCAATCCCCCATGACGACATCACAGGGATGGTGGATGTTGCCTCGTTTCCACTGAGCGGATCGGTTCGGGGCGGTACAGTTTGGAAGGCCTAGAATGGTCCGGCCTATTCAGATGAACGTTTCCAATGCAAGTTGGACCACCAGGGGCCATACTTGGGTTTAGAAAAAATGCCTAGCATGGCGTCACACGTCCGCCAATCAGTGGAATGTATCGCAGCTCCGCCCTAACCAAACCGTACCATTTTCTATGGCCCCACATCTGAAGCAGGACCCAGAATGGTGCGGTTCGGTTTGGTTGTATGGGCCGCTTTCATAATGGAAACACTCAAAATAGCGTACCGTACCAAACCGAACCAAACCGATCCGCTCAGTGGAAACAAGGCAGTAGAGACCTTGCGCTCCTCCACCTTCCATTTGAGGAAGCCCCACAGATGTTCAATAGGATTTAGGTCTGGAGACATGCTTGGCCAGTCCATCACCTTTACCCTCAGCTTCTTTAGCAAGGCAGTGGTCATCTTGGAGGTGTGTTTGGGGTCATTATCATGTTGGAATACTGCCCTGCAGCCCAGTCTCCGAAGGGAGGGGATCATGCTCTGCTGCAGTATGTCACAGTACATGTTGGCATTCATGGTTCCCTCAATGAACTGTAGCTCCCCATTGCCGGCAGCACTCATGTAGCCCCAGACCATGACACTCCCACCACAATGCTTGACTGTAGGCAAGACACACTTGTCTTTGTACACATGCTTAACACCATCTGAACCAAATACGTTTATCTTGGTCTCATCAGACTACAGGACATGGTTTCAGTAATCCATGTCCTTAGTCTGCTTGTCTTCAGCAAACTGTTTCCGGGCTTTCTTGTGCATCATCTTTAGAAGAAGCTTCCTTCTGGGACAACAGCCATGCAGACCAATTTCATGCATTGTGCAGCGTATGCTCTGAGCACTGAGAGGCTGACCCCCCCACCCCTTCAACCTCTGCAGCACAACTCAACTTTTGGAGATACAGACAGCTACACCATTTTTTCGAAAAATATAGCCACACAATTAGGGATCCCTCCATCTCCACCCCATATGAACGCCTCTTCACCAATGAGGAGCCTGTCCCTCATATGGTGTCAGAACTGTACCGACTTCTAGGTTATGCCGCCCCTCAACCTAAACCCGCCTATATCCGGTGGTGGGAAACCGACTTAGGGCAGGAATTCATGGAAATGCAACTGAATCATTTATTTTACCTAACCCATTCATCCTCTATAGACTCCCAAACTCAAGAAACGAACTTTAAGATAATGTCTCGCTGGTACCGAGTACCGGCAGACTTAGCCTGTATATATCCAGCTGTGTCAGAACAATGCTGGCGAGGCTGTGGTCACCGAGGAACACTTATTCACATATGGTGGGAGTGCCCCTTAATCAAACCCTTCTGGGAGGATGTACGGGACCAAATAAAAAATATAACAGGGATGGAGGTTCCTTTCTCTCCAAAGCATTTTCTATTGCATGTGCCCCCAACTTCACTTCGCCAGTATAAAAAAAATGTGCTGCCTCACCTGCTAAATGTAGCAAGGCGCCTACTCCCAATTCACTGGAAAAAATCCAGTATTCCTACCCGAGAACAGTGGATTAATGGGGTAAATGCAGTGAGAGAGGCAGAGGATTGGATAGCAACCTGGCGAGGTTCTCGAGAAAAGTACTCCATGATCTGGGCACCCTGGAATGAATTTGTTTCCGATCCTAACTGGGTACCCTCCAGCCTAGATACTGCCTTACTAGAGCTGGCAGACCCCTCTCTCACAACACGTAGAACAATGAGACCCTAGAGGGCGGGGACCTGACTTCCTGACAAGCCACAAAAATAGAGTTCAGACATGTGGAGGAGGTGAACTTGGCGTGGTACACTCAATGTGGACATAGATGAACCTTCCTTCTGGATCACAGGTACGCTTGGGTTGCTCTCTCACCTAACCCCCCTCCCCCCTCTTCCCCATTTTCCATTTCTTTTCCTTTGTCTCTCTTCTGTACTCTCCAACAGTTGACAGTTTTATGGAAATTTTGTTACCGGTTGGGAAAGTAAATGACTTGTTGATAGACATAATTCCCACAAAACTTCTATACTCATGAGACAGGCCCCTGATGTTAAAGGGGCACTGGTAGTCCCGTTAGATATACACGTCCCTTTTTTTTCCGGTGCTGCCGGCGTGTGGGGGGGGGGGGCGGAGGACGGTTTGATGGAGACTACGGAGTCCCCCCTCTCTGCCCCGATCGCATGCTGGAGGACCGCATACTCAGGAGTTCAGGAGTTCCTAGCACCAAGTGGCCCCGAGATACGGGGCCCCAAAATAGGTTCAGAAAATTTCATTCTCTGTTGCAGAAAAGTGCTTGACATTTTCTGAACCGATTTTTGGGGCCCTGTATCTTGGGGCCACTTGGTGCTAGAAACTCTAGCTTTGGATATTTTATGGTGCTAGTTCCACTGGGTTTGCACACCAAATTTGGGGTTCCTAGCATTAAGTGGCCCCGAGATACGGGGCCCCAAATTCAGTTAACTGTGTCCATCTGCAGCAATGTCATTTTGGGACCCTTTGGGTTCAGAGACCCCAAATTTTGGCTGCAGCTAGGGGGCATCTAGGAACCCTTAACTACGAAGTTTGAAGTTCGGGGGACCTATGGCTGAAAATGGGCACAGGGAGGCATGTAAATGGGCACAGTGAGGCTGCAAATGGGCATTGTTGACCATCTTTTCCACTTACAGTAGCTGTGCATTTCTCACCCTTGTCTTTTTCTCGGGTCAATACGTTTTTCCCATTTTTTTGTGGTAAATTAGGGCCTCGACTTATACTCGAAACAACTTATACTCGAGTATATACAGTATTTCTGTTAACTGAATCAGTAATATGTAAGAGACCCTGCGAGGTCGGAATTCATACCTTCCCAAAGACTGTTGGACATGTCTTGTTATGTGTTTTCTTTTAAAAAATAAAATACTGATTATTTAAAAAAATCTGCATTTTTAGCGCAACTCCATGAAAATGAAAAAAAAATCCACCCTTGCAATGAACACCACCACACTGAAAGGGTTAAAGCAGAACTACTTACCTCCTCTCTAACAGTTTCAGTCCCTCGCCAATAGCAGCATCTTCTTCTCGAGTTTTTAGGGTCTTTGGGCATTTCTTTTGGCCAGCACAGGATGACGTTTGTTCTTTGCATGTGCAGGAGTCAGTCATCCTGGCACACAGGGACCTTGTCAGCAATGTAAGCTGAGCTGCACATGCATAGCTCAGTTTACATGCCACAGAAGACTGTTAGCTAGCATGTAAGCAGGGTGAGTTTTATGCTGCCCCAGCTGGGAGGGTTAGCCTTTGAACTTGATGAGGAATTACTACTGTCACCGGCGCTGTCTATGCCTTGTCCTCGTCCCATTCGGGCACAAGCACCACCTGCATCAGATTAAGCCCTTGAAGAAAGAAATGGGCACAAGCACCTATGACCTATCTACCACAAGGTCTAATACATTACAAAGCGCGGATTACCCCTTTAGCCCAGTTGTAGCAATATATGGAGCACCACGTCATGAGAACATATACGGGCAAGTGTTCCCCTATGTGCCTGAGCCTTCTGGCAACTGGGAGAAGAAGAGAGACCAAAGCTTTACAGTAGAGTTGTGTGAGAGAAGATCAACGTACCAGAACACATGCAAAGCTTCAGAAAATAAAATTAATACATAGAAGCAAAGTTCCACTGCCTGTACCTGTTCTACAACACTGGAAGACATATCACGATGGACCGGGTGGAGATAGTGAAGCCTGATGGTCCATTCCCGGTCCTCCACTGAGTTCAGGGTACCCACCCCATCACAGGAGACCCCATATATCTGCCTGACCCCAACTTCTATGTTTAGGAATTGATAGTTGCGTTGCATTTTTTATTTAATTTTTGCTGTACTGTTTCATGTGATGATAGCCTGCCTGCTTGCAGTCTGTTGTAAAATGCTTTCAGTTCTGCTTCAATTGCTCACTTAGTCTAGGGGCAGAGGGATAAGGAGAAATTACTTACCTAATGCATCATTCCAGCAGTCTCCCTCCAGCGTTGCGACTAGCTCATTGCAGTTCCTCTGTAAGTTGTTGCTAGCTCCAGTCACCATCCAGCTTCTTATACAATACAGGGTCAATGTCCCTGCGTTGTATGTGATGACGCCAAGGCTCCACGCACAGGCCAGAACTTTGGCCAGAGGTGGAGAACGATGGATCCAGCTGGAGCGGGGAGACAGGTAAGCGATATAGCCTGTTCTACAATCCCCTAGATATTAAAAAAAAAAGTGTTGCGCTCTGATAAAAAGATATTATTAATACTGTATTTATATACACAAAACATATTATAGCAAAAACTTTAATGAAGTGTTCAATATGTAAATTATTAAGAGCAAACTTGACATCAATATACAATATCCAAGTGCTCAAAAGATCAGTGCAAAAAAAGTCCAAAGTGCGAAGATGGAATTTATAATCCCCTGTGCAGACACTATATTTAAAAAGGTGCTCTCTATGGTGACCCTTCACCTTCCCTCCTAGATGTATTCTCAGCTTTAATATCTGACTTTTAAAAAGGTCAGATAACCCTTTGATCTTTTCATGATCAAGTCAGGTAACATTGCCATGTGCATGAAGCGAAGCATCACAGACGCGACATGTAAACACCCCCATCTGCTGCCTACTGGAGCTTAAGGGGGACAGTTGATGGGTGGGAAAAATGTGGCTTAACTGCACATTTTGGACGCCCCCAATCCTCAATTCTAAACAAGGCCTAAGTAATTAAATCAGTTACTGAAAGTGCTTAAAGGGGTTGTAAAGTCATAAGGTTTTTTATCTTAATGCATTCTATGCATTAAGATAAAAAACATTCTATGTGCAGCAGCCCCCCTTCAGCCCCCCCTAATAATTACCAGAGCCCCAACTCTGTCCAGCAATGTCCACGAGTGTCTTGGCCATCTGAGACTCTCCCTCATGATTGGCTGAGACACATGCGCCATCGGCTCCTACTGCTGTCAAGCAAAGTCAATCAGCAAATCAAGAGAGAGGAGGGGGGCAGGCCGCGGCTCCATGTCTGAATGGACACAGGAAGCTGTGACATGGCTTGGTTGCCCAACAGAGCTTGCTGTGGGGGCACTTGACGGGATGGAGGGGCCAGGAGCAATGAAGAGGGACCCGAGAAGAGGAGGATCCGGGCTGCTTTGTGCAAATCCACTGCACAGGGCAGGTACAGTTGTGCTGATAAGTTTACATACCCTGGCAGAATCTATGATTTCTTGGCCATTTTTCAGAGAATATGAATGATAACACAAAAACATTTCTTTCACTCATGGTTAGTGTTTGGCTGAAGCCATTTATTGTCAATCAACTGTGTTTACTCTTTTTAAATCATAATGGCAACAGAAACTACCCAAATGACCCAGATCAAAAGTTTACATACCCTGGTGATTTTGGCCTGATAACATGCACACAAAATGACACAAAGTTGTTTGACTGGTTATTAAAGGTAACCAACCTCACCTGTGATCTGTTTGCCTGTAATTAGTGTGTGTGTATAAAAGGTCAATGTGTTTCTGGACTCCTGACAGACTCTTGCATCTTTCATCCCGTGCTGCACTGACGTTTCTGGATTCTGAGTCATAGGGAAAGCAAAAGAATTGTCAAAGGATCTGCGGGAAAAGGTAGTTGAACTGTATAAAACAGGAAAGGTATATAAAAAGATATCCAATGAGGTGGCCGAACGGAGATCTGAATAGACATGCGGAGATGAGCTCCTCCAGGCATAGAACGCACCTGGAGCTGTACACACCAACGGACCGGCGCTGACCCAGGGAGTCCCACAGACTAGGAGGGCGCAGTCTGGAATTGAGATTGCGGCGATCACAGAGCTCCGGCCGCCTGAAAGGAAAGGCCTACTCACGGGAAATGGCGGCCATCTTGCTCCCCGCGGATGCCGTGCCGGCGCTGCCTCCGGCTGTTACACCTGCCCTGAGACCGGCTCTCCTCCTGCAATACAAATGCGGACATCCAGCCGGCTACTCGGGGCTCGCGATCCCCCTGCCGTGCCGCTCTAGTAGGCCTGCCAGTGGGACCTGGTAAGTGACGACGGCCCATCCCATCTGTGCTCAAGGTTCAGCCACGGCCCTGGCCCCAGAGACTGAGTGTGGTGGCCATCTTGCTACACCCCGGCAGCCCCCTGTCTCCTCTGGGCCTAATCTCAGCCTCACCCACCCCTGGGGGCACCCTGGCCTGGCAGATTGTGGCCCTCAACGGAGATACTAGCAAGCATCTACCACCATCAGTACGCGGACTGTGACCATGGCCCCGACCACAAGTGGTGGCCATCTTGCTCCACCCAAGCTGCAGTATCCACATACGCCCCTGGTCTCCTTACCCCTCTGAGCCTGGATCACTCCCTGCACAGCCACAAGAGTAGCCCAGCAGGGTCGGCGCCCACCTGTGATCCCCATTCGTACAACTTTGCAGAGGAGCGTGACCGACCATGTATGGCTAAAGTAATGAGCTGCTGAGCTCCGTAATCACCCGTAGTTGACAGGCTATCTTTCAGTCATCGCACATCTTTGAAAAGCATGTCCGCACACAGTACTCAACCTATTGAGTCGGATTTGCAACTCCCAGCCTTTTTCAGCTTTCTGGAACAAGACCCAACTTATGTACCGAACTGGCTGGACCCGTCGGATGACTACACAAGGGTGCAAACACGTGACCCTCTCCCACAATGACACAGGCATCCGAGGTCCAGATCACATTCTATAGGCCCTAGAATACGTCAGCCTACCTCCCCAGAAGATTAAGGTACCTCTAAGATGTTGCATGAAGCCATTTCAACGCTCCCCATATGATTAGCACCATCCCAGTACACTGCTCATCACTTGTCTCCTGGTCAGGTCGATGTTTGGAACTCCCACCCCCCCTCTACAGAATTTTTTGGGGGGTTTTCTCTTCTTTTTACATTTTTTCTCCTTTGTTTCACCTGATTTCAACTGGATATGTTACGCTGGGAGACAAAATGACCTGCTCCGTACCCCAATGTCTCAGGATAGCTGGTGCAAAACATTGGCGGGCCTTCTTCTTGCCCTTTGCTAGTGTGCTGTACCTAGCTGGGGTTCGGGAGAGGCTAAGGGACTGCAAATTTCTGATGTTTGATTTGGATATTCAATTGTTGAGCTTCTAAAATATTTTACCGCACTGGTCTAATCTTTATGTGTTTAACGGATATGTCCGACATGGATATGGGTGGAGGGGCCGACAGATTGACTGGCTGGGTCCACAGTCTCTTGCCATTATCCACGTGGACACTTCTAGCTCCCCTTATACGGTTTCTCATACACCGCTTAGTCTCACCTTAAAATGTTATTACACATTGTTACTAATTTCAGTATTACTACACAGATTTGTTTCCGGGGCCCCTGTTGGGGTCTATAGATAGTATATGTTGAAAATGTTTACTCCCCCCATTATGTTATTTCACGGATTGATGTCACCTTTGTGAGGGAGAGAGGGCGGGCTTTTGCGGAGACATTTGCCCACGCGGACTGCCATCCTCCTTCACAGACGATATGATGTGTGTTCTGCTGCCTAAATGTGTTGTTACACTGATGTGCCTCAGTTAAAGTGGGGCGCCGCCGAAAGAAAAAATTTTAAAAGTCAGCAGCTACAAATACTGCAGCTGCTGACTTTTAAAACATGGACACTTACCTGTCCAGGGCGCCCGCGATGTCGGCACCCGAGGCCGAAGCGTCTCTCCGTCCTCGGGTGCTGCCGCCTCCATCTTCGGTAAGGGAATCAGGAAATGAAGCCGTGCGGCTTCACTTCCCGGTTCCCTACTGCGCATGCGCGAGTCGCGCCGTGCAATACGAATGCTCCCTGCTGCCTCTGGGACCCGTGTGTGTTTCCCAGCAGGCAGCGGGCGGGAGCAGGAAGTGGCGTAAATAACCGCAGATTCTGCGGCTATTTATGCCGGAAGTGGGTACAGATACCTGTAATATACAGGTATCTGTACCCCCCTCCCCCCTGAAAGGTGCCAACTGTGTCACCGGAGGGGGGGAGGAATCTGATTAGTGGAAGTTCCACTTTTGGGTGGAACTCCACTTTAAGCTCCATATGCCTGTTATGCTACTGGGCTCAAGGCTCAGATTCTCCACCTCGACCTCCCACCCTCAATAGGTCTGGCACGAACTGTAAGTATTGGGTGCATGGTTCACACTGTAAGAAGTCTGTGGTTCCAAAAGAGAATATAAGCCGGTCTGCTACTGGCAAGAATTGTTCTGTACCTTTACCTTCCAGGTCGTCTCCTCCACTGACTCGTGCGCGAGCAAGAAAACTGCAGAATGAATCTCCTAGGGCCTAAGATGAATGTGAAGCTCTGGAGTGTTATCCTCTGCGGTGGAGTGGTGGTATGGATTACAGTCATGGCATATGAATGGACATACAAGAAAGAAAAGGGTAAGATACAAGACACTTTTCTTTTTAATGCTACTGTAATGGAAGAAATGTCACAACGTGAACCGATTTCAGATGCTGATCTAAGAGTAAGGAGGGAAGCCGAACATGAATATCATGCCAAACTAGAAGAGCCTTTCCATAACTCTTTTGTATCTATGCACCTGCAAGCTGCCAAGAAACTGAATATCACTAATTGCTGGATATGCACACTTACACCTATTTCTCATAAGACTATACCCTTGTTAGGAATACCTAGCACTTTAGCTGAAAGAGGACAGTGCACGCTTTGGTGATGTCAGTGGAACAATGATTGACAGAGTTATTTCACTTCTACTGTTCACAAATGCTCCATTGAGAAAACCAGCAGTCTGCATTAACTTATACACCTGAGTTACTTTCCCAGGGTTACCAGAGTACTACCCGACTGATTGGGAACTCCAACTGCATGGATAATGCTAATATCAAGTACTGGTTTGATGGTAAGGATGTTGTGTGGAGTACTGACAGATATCAGGAATTACATGATTACACACATCGTCAACATTCCCGGCAGAATAATATGAAGCTATTGATGTGCCTGCAAGGATATAATTTCAATAAAGCTTGTGCTGCCCCACCAGGTTATTATTTCATATGTGGAAAGAAAGCATATTCTTGGGTTCCTTTGAATTCTAATGGGGTTTGTTACTTTGGTAGTCATACCTGCTACTTGGTATATGGAGGATAATGACTTTCAAGAAACACAGCTCCACAAAATACCTATACACTTTCTTAAAAAAGACTTTGTGCACCTTGTTAAAAGGGACCTCACTGATCAGTGAGTTCCAGGAGAAGATGAAATCCCAGGAGGACAAGAGGAAGAAGAAGACTCCGAAATTAATGAGAAAGATGATGATTCTCCTGATAGGCCTACATTTTATCCTTAGTCAGATGATAACTTCACAAATGTTGAATCACATGACAGAGAGATTAAACCATTGTTTTCTATTCCTTGGGTAAATAGATGTTGTATTAAAAAGGCTTTCAGTTTCATCATTGATTTGGCAGACCTGATGGATAACATTACTGCCTTGTATGATAGAAACTTTATAGCCCTTGCTATAGAATTGAAGATGATCAAAAAAGAGGTTTTGCAGCACCGGCTGGTGCTGGATTATCTCACGGCCAGTTAAGGAGGAATATGCACCATAGTGGGAACTATTTGTTGTAACTACATTGGAAATGATACTAAGACTGAAGATGCCATCATTTCGCATGTAGAAAAGGTACAACAAATGAAGGTTAAATTTTGCAAAGAACATACCGAAACTGCTTGGGTTGAAGGTAGCTGGGAAAGCTGGCTTTCCTGACTCAATCCCCTCAACTGGTTTTCTGGTATTGCAGGATGGTTTTCTGGAATTTTGCATGGTATTTTATACGTTGTAGGAATTATAGTCCTCATAATCCTAATAGTTAAATGTGCACCTATGTTATGCAAATGTTGTTTGAAGATAATCACACGTGCTGGTACTAATATTGGTTCTTCTGAGCCCTTAAGGTCTCGAGTCAGAACTGCTCATGAGATGGTGGTCCGTATACCTGGAGATCAACCTAAAGATACAGAAGAAGATTAAAAGGGATACCGAAAGAATTCTAAACACAGGAGGGACTTTGAAGATATGAAATATCTGAACCATATCTTTCTATGTATCCAAAGTTCCTCTTCAACATGAATCTGTATTTCT
This sequence comes from Lithobates septentrionalis, assembly GCA_037952835.1. Taxonomy (NCBI): domain Eukaryota; kingdom Metazoa; phylum Chordata; class Amphibia; order Anura; family Ranidae; genus Lithobates; species Lithobates septentrionalis. The sequence continues at coordinate 1,465,460 of JBBDGP010000487.1, forward strand.
GATACTTCTTATTATTCTTGTTTTTCTCTAAGATGTTTCTGAATTCTTTTGGTATTGCAACACAAGTGGCTGACCAGTTGATAATAAAATGTTCTGCCAATAACCTGACACAATTCTCGGAAAGGATGTGACATAGAAAGTCCCTGTCTAAAAGTCAAATTGACCTTTCCCAAATAATTATTCTTCCCTTTCTGTCAAAATAATTTGTTAATTAAAAATTAACGATACTCGGGTCAAGATGACCTAAAAAAAACAACTGGCAAGAAACTGTGTTGACATACTTGGTGAAATGCGTACTTGTGACGTGTAATTTTGGGCTTTTGCCCCACAGAGAATGTAATGCTACAAGTTCCTATAAATATTTGACTCGCATTGTAATCTGGATCACTCTCCTGTTTAGAGGAGGGGTCCTCTGTATGTACGGAGCATATTCTGAAGTAAACATACCTGAGACGAATGCAGCTCTATTGGCGTTGATGTCCTTTATTTCAAGGTTCAACTTAACACTTCATACGTGATTTTTCACGTGGTGTCCCGTTTTCGTGGACCCCTTAGATTTGTTAGGCTCCTTATTTAGGTGTCCCCCTTACCTAGTTTTGTCCTGGTATATTTTTGCCACCTTACCATTCCCCTCCCCATCCCTCTTCCTCCCTCTGCTGTCTATAATCTGACTATTTTTCTCATTCCCCTATGGCCCACACAGAACTATCTCGTCCTCGCCTGAAATCTTGCTCCTATAATGTAAATGGCCTCAATATTGCATCCAAGAGAGGGCAAATCATCTACCAAATGCATAAACAACAGGTCAATGCGTTACTGTTACAGGAAACTCATTTCCACACGAACTCCACCCCTTCCAGGTACTTTAACAGATGGTTCCACAGTACAAACCCCTCTCAGAAAACAAAAGGCGTTTCTATTGCTTTTCACCATACTCTTACGATTGACCTGATAGAGCAGCTCTCGGACCCCCAGGGAAGGTATGTGTTTGTAAAGTTCTCTTTATGGGGCATGAAATTCATTATTGCCAACCTTTACCTACCAAACACTAATCAAATATCGTCTGCTCTGCGGTACATGAGGATCTTGTTGGAGTTTGCAGAAGGTAAACTAATCGGAGGCAGGGATTTTAACGCCCACCTGGATCCACTCTTAGACTTATCGACCTCTCGCTCATCCTTCTCCTTTACTAAGCTAAGGGCATTCAAACAGGCTATGTACGATCTACGTCTAATTGACATTTGGCTGTTTCCAAAAAATCGCAACTATACCCACTTCTCACAGGTCCATCACTCTTAAAGTCGTATTGACTATTTTCTTCTTGACCACAGCTGTTTGGATTGGTCACCTGAATGCGAGATAGACTCAATGGTCTGGTCTGACCACTCACCCATTTCTAATTTCTTAATAGATCATGCATCGGACACTACCTCGCTACCCTTATAATGGGAGGCGCTTAAAGCTGTCCTGCGAGGAATCTTTATTCATATGGGGACCCGCTTGAAGAAGGTTCGCTCATCCGCAATAACCTCAGCAATGCAAAAGCTTCAAGACCTTGAGAGCTAACGGTGGTGACTCTTACAGAGGTCTTAACGGCTCGATCCCAAATCAAGGATTTGTATAAGGCCTCGGCTCGTACCTATGCGGACAGACTTGAATTACATCAGCACCGATTCCAAGATAAATGCAATAGACCGTTGGCTCGCACCCTTCACTCAAACACATCTTCCACATTTATACCCCAGATTTGGACCCCTTCTGGAGAAATGCTCAGTGAGCACTCCAAGATATCACAAACATTCCGATATTTATACCAAACTTTATACAATCTATCACCCGGCGTCTCCTCTAGCCCCACCCTTACTCCTGAGACCGATAGACAGTGTTATATTGAGGAGATGGAGCTCCCTACGTTGGATGACGATACTGTAGAAGAGCTGGAGCAGGTCATTTCCGTGGACGAGGTCTTAGGGGCGATATCGGCCACCCCGTCCAGTAAAAGCACGGGGCCCAACGGTTTCAAACCCAAATTTTACAAGACATTTACTCCCCTACTGACCCCCTTCTTGGCTAAGTTGTTCAACTCCCTATCGGAAGGCTCGGCATTTCCTCCACTAATAGGGCGTACACACGGTCGGACTTTGTTCGGACATTCCGACAACAAAATCCTAGGATTTTTTCCGACGGATGTTGGCTCAAACTTGTCTTGCATACACACGATCGCACAAAGTTGTCGGAAAATCCGATCGTTCTAAACACGGTGACGTAAAACACGTACGTCGGGACTATAAACGGGGCAGTGGCCAATAGCTTTCATCTCTTTATTTATTCTGAGCATGCGTGGCACTTTGTCCGTCGGATTTGTGTACACACGATCGGAATTTCCGACAACGGATTTTGTTGTCGGAAAATTTTATCTCCTGCTCTCCAACTTTGTGTGTCGGAAAATCCGATGGAAAATGTCCGATGGAGCCCACACACGGTCGGAATTTCCGACAACAAGCTCCGATCGGACATTTTCCATCGGAAAATCTGACCGTGTGTACGGGGCATTACGCAGGAAGCCCACATTACCATTATCCCAAAACCGGATAAGGACCCTACTTTCTGCGCTAATTATAGGCCCATATCATTAATTGGAGTGGACTTGAAAATATATGCCAAAATCTTAGCCACTAGATTGCAGCCGCTGCTCAGGTGGGTTTTGTAAGTGGTCGCGAGGCAAGGGATAACACCCTGAAAACCCTGCTTCTTACCGACTATGCACGCACCCATGATGTCCCTCTATGCCTTTTGACAGCCGATGCGGAAAAGGCATTTGACTGGGTCGACTGGCAATTCCTCCAGATGTCTCTGCAAAAGATAGGTCTGGGCCCCAAAATGCTATTCCGCATTATGTCCCTTTACTCCTCTCCTTCTGCTAGAATTCGGGTGAATGGCTCATTATCACCTACATTTTCCATACATAACGGGACACGACAAGGCTGTCCTCTATCTCCCCTTCTCTATGTCCCTGTCATGGAACACCTGGCAATTGCCTTGCGCAATAACTCTAACATCTCGGGTGTATCGATAGGCCCTACTCATTCCAAATTGGCTCTCTTTGCAGATCACCTGTTAATGTTTGTAACCCAACCCCATCTATCTTTACCACATATTATGCGGGAATTTACGAGGTTTGGGAAGCTGAGCAATTTCAAAGTGAATCATGCTAAGTCAGAGGAAGCCCTCCGCCAAGTCTCCATTAAGTTTCCCTTTAAAACAGGTTCCACTTCCATCCGTTACCTCGGAATTCAAATACCCACAGAAAGGTCCCAATTGTTCTCTCTGAACTATGCTCCCCTTCTGATTAGAATCAAGACAGATCTATCAAACTACACTGGATAAACCCAGCGCTACCAGATACCTGCTGGTGTTGTTGGTCATCCAAGGGAACCTTACTCCACATTTGGTGGGAATGCCCCCCTGTACAGAGGTTCTGGCAAAAGATCCTCGACTTGTACTGCAGACTTATGGTGACCTCAGTTACACCCTTCCCTGAGGTAGTTCTGCTATCTATGCTCCCTGGACCGCTTAAATCGGTCAAAAAAGACGTTCTGCGTCACTTTCTGGCGACAGCTAGAACGGTTCTGCCCAGACATTGGACGTCGACAAGCATGCCTTCCCTGGGTGATTGGGCAATTGAAGTGGACCAAATCAATAGCTTGGAACGAATGTTGTCGCAGGAACGGGTAAGGATGAGCAATTCTCCAAGACCTGGACCTCGTGGTCTATGTTTCGATACTCAGCGGAATTTATTCCATGGGCTACAGAGGACTCCACCAACCCAACTGTGTAACCAGAGTGGAATGTCTTTCTCCTAATATCTATATTCCTTACTACCTTGTCTCCTCTATCCCCACTCTTCTTTTTTCCTTTCCCTTTATATTTTGCAGTGCTACACAATCACCTGAATCATAATCTCTAGTCTCATTAGACCGATAGTGTGGCACACACAGAGCTTCCCTCTCAGAGAAAACATGTTTAGCACAACAACAAAAGCCCTAGCTTGTTTGTAATAGGTGGACGCCACTCTTTGAGTGGATAGGGGTGCTCACCTACCCTTAATACGTCAGATTAGACGATATAGCCATACAGGCTAATATATCAAACTAAATCGATCGAAGGCCATAAATTGTCTAAACCATGAGACGATATGTTACCAGTATTGCAATGATGTCTATTTCTATTTTTGTGTTATTGAATGACATAACTGTCTACTGTACATTTTCCCTTTCTCAATAAAACAAGATTGAATAAAGATTTCCAATGAATTGAGAATGCCAATTAGCAGTGTTCAAACTCTGATCAAGACTTGGAAAATGAGGGGTTCCGTTGAAACCAAACCACGGTCAGGTAGACCAACTAAAACTTCAGCCACAACTGCCAGGAAAATTGTTCGGGTTGCAAAGAAAAACCCACAAATAACTTCAGGTGAAGTACAGGACTCTCTGAAAACATGTTGAGTGGTTGTTTTAAGATGCACAATAAGGAGGCAGTTGAAGAAAGATGGGCTGCATGGTCGAGTCGCCAGAAGAAAGCCATTACTACGCAAATGCCAGAAAGTATCCCGCTAACAATATGCCAAACAGCACAGAGACAAGCCTCAAACCTTCTGGCAAAGTCATTTGGAGTGATGAGACCAAAATTGAGCTTTTTGGCCACAACCATAAATGCTATATTTGGAGAGGAGTCAACAAGGCCTATGATGAAAGGTACGGAGGTGGATCACTGATGTTTTGGGGATGTGTGAGCTACAAAGGCACAGGAAATTTGGTCAAAATTGATGTCAAGAAGAATGCAGTATGTTATCAAAAAATACTGGAGGAACATTTGCATTCATCAGCCAGGAAGCTGTGCATGGGACATACTTGGACATTCCCACATGACAATGATCCAAAACACAAGGCCAAGTCAACCTGTCATTGGCTACAGCAGGATAAAGTGAAGGTTCTGGAGTGGCCATCTCAGTCTCCTGACCTCAATATCATTAAGCCAATATGGGGAGATCCCAAACGTGCAGTCCAAGAATTTACAGGAACTGGAGTTTTTTTCCAAGAGGAATGGGCAGCTTTACCATCTGAGAAGATAAAGAGCCTCATCCACAAATACCACAAAAGACTTCAAGCTGTCATTGATGTTAAAATGGGCAATACACGGTATTAAGAACTGGGGTATGTAAACTTTTGATCAGGGTCATTTGGGTAGTTTATGTTGCCATTATGATTTAAAAAGATTAAACACAGTTGATTGATAATAAATGTCTTCAGCCAAACACTAACCATGAGTGAAAGAAAAGTTTTTGTGTTATCATTCATATTCTTTGAAAAATGGCCAAGAAATCATAAATTCTGCCAGGGTATGTAAAGTTTTGAGCACAACTGTATATTTGCTTTGGGTTCCCAGAAGCTTTCTTCAGGTGGATACCCTTTCCATTTAATTAAGAACTGTGTTTGTCTCCCTTGTTTCCTGCAGTTGGTTTAAGCAAAGAGGTGTGAAAGAACGGATGGATCCTTATGAGTCAGGCAGAGACAGTTCATATGCCACTGGGTTTATTTCCCATTTAATCCAAAAGGGGCCAGTATACCTTGGCCCTAGCTTCTGCGAAGGGCAGGCCAATTTCAGGTTGGCAGTAGAGAGCCACACTTTGTCTCCTACCTTAAAGTGGAGGGTCACCCTAAAATAAAAAATAGCATGAAAAATCGTAAAAAAAAAATAAATAAAAAAACATTTGAAAAAAAAAAATTAAACTTACCTGAACCCTTGTTGCTAGGCAGTCTTCCTAATCTGCCTCTTCCTATTCCGCGGCGTGTCCTGTTCCTCGGTGAGCGACCCCGTTGCCTTCTGGGAACTGTGTGTGTTCCCAGAAAACCACGGGGCCATTCACAGAGCGTCGCGCCACTCGCGCGTGCGCAGTAGGAAACTGGCAGTGAAGCCGCAAGGCTCCACTGCCTGTTTCCCTTAGTTAGGATGGCGGTGCCGGGACCCGAGAGCCGAGGGACGGGTCGGCCTCGGGCGGCCGACATCGCGGGCACCCAGGACAGGTAAGTGAACTTTTTTAAAGTCAGCAGCTACAGTTTTTCTGGCCGGAATCCCGCTTTAAAGGCAGGATTCCCCCTCTGTTTCCGATCAAAGTGTTTTTTTGCAATCCACTTTTGCTTTCTGTATGGACTCCCGGAGGACCTGATAAATGTTTTGTATCAAAACAGTTTCAGGCAGGGCAGCAGGGTGGAATCCTTAATTGGCCCAGAATGGGGACTGGTTTGTAGCTGAATGGACCAAGTTATTATAGGCAAATTCAGCCAGTGGGAGCAGGGATGCCCAATCATCTTGGGAAAAATCTGAAAAGCAGCAGAGGTATTGCTCCAGGATTTGGTTTGCGCATTCCGTTTGCCCATTACTTTGAGGATGGTAGGCAGATGATTTACAGGTGGCAAAGGGCTCTCCAAAACCTGGAGGTAGACTGCACCCCCTGGTCCGAGACGATGTTCTTTGGGAGCCCATGAAGTCTGATGATCTCCTTGATAAAACTGTGAGCTGTTTCAGTCGCAGAGGGAGTACCAATCATTGGTATGAAGTGGGCCATTTTGGATAGTCGGTCTACCACAACCAGGATGGTCATGAATCTTTCAGAGGGAGGAAGGTCAACAATAAAATCCAAAGAGATCATCTCCCAGGGGTGAGTAGGGATAGGCAAGAGTTTCAATAACCCCTCAGGTTTTGGCTTTGTTGCCTTTGGTATGTAGACATACAGTGCCTTGCAAAATTATTCACCCACCTTGCCATTTTTCGTGTTTTGTTGCCTGACAACCTGGAATTAACATGGATTGTTTGAGGATTTGCATCATTTAATTTACAGAACATGCCCAAAACTTTGAAGATTTTTTTTTATTGTGAAGCAAACAACAAATAGGACAAAATAACAGAAAAAGTAAATGTGCAAAACTATTCACCCCCCTAAAGTCAATACTTTGTAGAGCCACCTTTTGCGGCTATTACAGCTCCAAGCTGCTTTGGATAAGTCTCTATGAGCTTGCCACATCTTACCACTGGGATTTTTGCCCATTCCACCTTGCAAACTTCTCCAGCTCCTTCAAGTTGGATGGTTTGTGCTTGTGAACAGCAATCTTTAAGTCTGACCACAGATTTTCTATTGGATTGAGGTCTGGGCTTTGACTAGGCCATTCCAACACATTTACATGTTTCCCCTTTAAACCACTCAAGTGTTGCTTTAGCAGTGTGTTTGGGGTCATTGTCCTGTTGGAAGGTGAACCTCCGTCCTAGCCTCAAATCACACACAGAGTGGTACAGGTTTTGCTCAAGAATATCAGAGTGGTACAGGTTTTGCTCAAGAATATCCCTGTATTTAGCACCATCCATCTTTCCCTCAACTCTGACCAGTTTCCCAGTCCCAACTGCTAAAAAACATCCCCACAGCATGATGCTGCCACCACCATGTTTCACTGTGGGGATGGTGTTCTTTGGGTGATGTGATGTGTTGGGTTTGCGCCAGACATAACAATTTCTTTGATGGCCAAAAAGTTCAATTTTAGTCTCGTCAGACCAGAGCACCTTCCTCCATACATTTTGGGAGACTCCCACGTGCCTTTTCGCAAACTCAAAACGTGCCATTTTGTTTTTTCCAGAAAGTAATGGCTTTCTTCTGGCCACTCTGCCATAAAGCCTAACTCTATGGAGCGTACCGCTTATTGTCGTCCTATGTACAAATACTCCAGTCTCTGCTGTGGAACTCTGCAGCTCCTCCAGGGTTACCTTAGGTCTCTGTGCTGCCTCTCTGATTAGTGCCCTCCTTGCCCGGTCCGTGAGTTTTGGTGTGTGGCCGTCTCTTGGCAGGTTTGCTGTTGTGCCATGTTCTTTCCATTTGGTTATGATAGATTTGATGGTGCTCCTAGGGATCATCAAAGATTTGTATATTTTTTTATAACCTAACCCTGACTTGTACTTTGCAACAACATTGTCCCTTACTTGTTTGGAGAGTTCCTTGGTCTTCATGGCAGTGTTTGGTTAGTGGTGCCTGTTGCTTAGGTGTTGCAGCCTCTGGGGCCCTTTCAAAAAATGTGTATATGTAATGACAGATCGTGTGACACTTAGATTGCACACAGGTGGACATCATTTCACTAATTATGTGACTTCTGAAGGTAATTGGTTGCACCAGAGCTTTTTATGGGCTTTATAACAAAGGGGGTGAATACATACGCACATGCCAATTATCAGTTTTTTATTTCTGAAAAATAGTTTTATGTATATATTTTTCTAATTTTACTTCACCAACTTAGACTATTGTGTTCTGATCCATCACATATAATTCAGATTAAAAAAAAATTTCAGCCAAAGGCTTCAATGTAACAAAATAGGTAAAAAGCCAAGGGGGTAAATATTTTTGCAAGGCACTGTATCGTGCATGACTTAACGTAGGATCTACAGTCTCGACTGAGGATGGGCCACCAAAAGGACAGCCGAATGAGCTCATTAGTTTTACGTGCCCCAAACTGCCCTGTAAGTTGATGGTCATGGAATGTCCTGAGAACCTGAGACCTTGTTTCCTGACATACAAAGACTTTGTCCTGGTGCTCCATCCAGTCTCCTTAATGAGTCATGTTCGGATTCGGAGCAAGATGCAGAAGCTTGTTCAATGGATGCCAGTCGATTTGTGGGTTGTGGGCCTGCAGCCAGGGTATCCCTAGCATGGCTGGGAATATAATTTATAATATATATAATATATAATACCCTAATGACATCAAAGTGGAGCAATTCCTGATGGCAGGCATCCATGATGGCCAGGACAGGGATATTCTACTGAGTGACAGGTCCAGAGTTGGGAGCAGTGCCATCTGCTATATGTATAGCAAGTCTTTATTCCTTCAGTTTCAGGGGTATGCGCAAGTTCTTGGCGAGGTTGATGTCCAAGAAACAACTACAGGCTCCAGAGTCAACGATCGCCCACAGCTTGACTTCCCTTCCAACCAGGGCCGGATTAAGAGCATTATGGGCCTGGTGCTGAGGATTTTGGTGGGTCTTAGGGGCTGTGTGTTGACGTGCGTCCTGAGGTGAAAGGGTGCAGTGGCACAGGCCCAATGCTATGGAAGTCCCAGGCTCAGAGTGCTGGGTTCAGAGGTTTGCTATGCACAGAGGACACTTCTGCCCCCACATCCAAAGCTTACCTCTGCACCCTTCTCTCACAGATCTCTGCAGTCTGCAGCCCTCCTTCAACAGCTAAGCTCTGCATTCTGCTGCTTCAGCTTTGAGCCCTGTTTTCCTGTTTTCCCACTGCCCTCACTTTACCACAAATGGACCCCCCCTCACCTTTACACAAATGGACCCCCTCTCAACTTACCCCACCCCCTCACCTTTCTACAAACAGACTCCCCCTCACTTCACCTTGGAAGCAGTTAGTCTCAGCCTCTCACACAGTCCATTTTTGGCTCTGCCTCTCCTTCACTGGACAGCAGCAGCAGCCGGCAGTGAGATCATCCAGCAGGGGGCGTCGGCATTCTAGCACCAGGCTGTTTCTCCGCCAGCAAGCCCTCTGGTGATGCCCATAACATATCTCTGCCCCGGCAGCTGTGTCTGAGTGCTGTGCAGGGAGGTTCTGAGGGAGCAGCCCACTGTCACTTGTAGCATACATGTTTACAAGTGACATAAAATAACAGTGACAACGAATCTGGCCAGCCAGGGCCTATATTATGGTAGGGGCCTGATGCTGCAGCTCCAATAGCCCCTGTGTTAATCCGGTACTGCTTCCAGCTACCTGCAGAGAGAGATGGGGAGAATTAGATGAGTGGATACAGTCCCGGATAACTGCAGGTATGAGAATAGTGGAAGGCTGGACTTACTTGGGTGAACAGGACAACTGCGAAGGAAGTGGCTCGAAGCTCCACAGTAGAGATGCAAGTTACTGTGTCTTCTGCAAGCTCTCTCTTCAGGGGTTAAAGCTGGGTGGAGTAGGCCAATTTGCATGGGTTCCTCGTCAGAAGTATTTATGGACTGGGGAACAGTGCCTAGGGTTGTTGGTCCTGGAACCTTAGGCATTACCCATGTGGACCGAAAGATCTGAGTGCCTTCGGACTGTCGCTCTTGCAGCTGTAGGTCTAGTTGGACAGAGACTTGGATGAGATTTTCTAATGAGACAGGAGCCTCAATCCTAGCCAACTCATCCTTGAGAGTCTCGGATAAGCCTTGCCGGAACTGGTATTTTAGGGCGGCATCATTCCACCCGGTATCAGCTGACCACCTGGGAAACTCAACAATATAATCCTCCACCAGTCGTCTGCCTTGTACTAGAGCATGAAGGACAGACAGTCCGCTGTGGATCGTCATATAGGGTAGCCATAGCTTCAAAGAAGGTGGCAAATGACTCCAGTACTAAGTTATTTTGCTCAAGGAGGTTATGAGCCCAGGACTGTGGTTCATCTGACAAAAGTGAGAGGATGAAACCCACCTTGACGGTCTCAAGAGAAAAAGTCCTTGGTTGCAGGGCAAAGTAAAGTTCACAGGAATTTTTGAAGGCCCTAAATTTCCTTTGGTCAACTGAAAAGCGCTCAGGAGTGGGGACTCTGGGCTCCGGAGGAAGTAATCCCACAGCAGGTGCGGTTGTAGCAGGAAGACTTGCTGTTGGAGTGGAGACAGTGGAGCTAGTAGCCTAGTTAGGATCTGCAAGAGTCAGGGAGTGAAGACGTCCTTCCAGCTGAAAGTAGTCATCTTGTAAGCTCTGGACTGCTTGTGTAAGAGCAATCATCTGCTGACATAGGGCCACCCATGCGGAAGCACCTCTCTCGGCCTCATAAATCTTGGCTGGTTGATACTATCACGTACCTTGTGCTGGAGGCAAATGAAGAGAGAGGGCTTCCCCTGCGGCTAAGTTCCAGACCCCCCTAGGGGTGAAAAGAGGGGAGGTCAGACCCAAAGTAGCATGGGTCACCTGCTGGACTGTGTGCAGGAGGTTCCAGTGCTGGTGTGCTGGCGTAGAATCAGCAGACAGGCGGCGCCTGTGAGGGGTTGCAGGACTCTGATAATGCCGAGACTGGGACTCTGATAATGCCTAGTCAGAAGGAAGCCTAGGTCAGGAGCCAGGTGGGTATCAGAGAAGACATGGTCAGATGGATAGCCGAGGTTGAACACAGAAAGCAAGCAGGAGACGGGTCAAGGACAAACCGGGTCGTTAACAGGAGACACAGGAACAGGAATATCACAGCAATAATGCACTGGAGGAGCCGAAGATCAACCTGCAACTGAAATCACTGGCAGGCTTGCTTATATAGGCCCATGTGAAGTGCTGGTAAAATGCTGGGTCCTAGAGTCCTTCTTCTACTGTTGGTGTCCTGAGAGATGCTGGGTCCTAGAGCCCTGACATGAATCAGTCTCTCTTTTTGACTGTTGGCTTTGATCAGTGGGTGCTTCTTCTGCCACCTTAAATTTCAGCATTCCCACCCCGTGTTGTCAAAATATTTCCAACGTGTATGCTGATATGGAGTCATCAGGGAAAACAGAAAACTAATTTCATACCTAATGTAAATTTCCTTTCCTGACGAACTACATGGCAGCATAGCATCCTGATCTGTAAGAAGGGAAATGTAATTTTCACAACAGGGTCATTTACAGCAACGAAAAAGTGTTGAGAGAAGTATTAATTCTTTCCAAATCTATCAAAGCAAAAAGAAAAAAATGACTGTACCTGAGCATTAAAAGCCAAGTTAAGCCAAAATCTTTTCTTTATTATTGGATAGGGTGAGGAAGAGTTAGAGCCTTAGTTTATTTTTTGCTTTTTTCCATAATCCTTGATAGGAAATCTTTTTAATGGGGACAAAAAAAAAAAGAAGAAAAAAACATTTTTATTAGAGTGAGGAAGAGATAGAATTGCTCACTCATTTAGAATGGGCTGTCATTTTACCTACACAGTCAAATTGTTCATAACCCTTTTTTGTAACAGCACACCATAACACATGGCATGTGTGCTGCAGTGCAGGTGCATTGTCTGCTATTATAGCTGTGCAGTGGTCTGCCACTCCTAATAAATGGCACTGCACCACACACACTGTCATGCATTAAAATGCGTTGTGGTAAATTGCAGTAAAATGTGCATTTTATTATGTATTACCGCAAGGCGTAATTTCAGCAGGGGTCATTTGATGGCACCACATTTTCACTAGGGCCTTGTGGTTTTTGGTTATAAATGTGATTCCTACAAGCATGATTTATTTGGTCTTTATAAATGACCTTTTGACGTCTTAATCAGTAACTTTTTAACTTGTATCCATATAGTGGCAAATGACATTCTCATTCAGCTAATTAGCCACCTTCTGTGACAGTTTCTCTTTGCAGTACTGTAACATTAAATCAATCCCAACTTTAATTTGTACTTAAAGAGGAACTTCAGTCATTTTTTCATCTTTCCATCTATTAAATCTTCTGCCCTTGTTGTTTTAACTTTGGATAGTAAGGCCTCTTTCACACGGGGCAGATCAGTCATGATCCGCCCCGTGAACATCCGCTTGCTCAGCGGGGATAGCTCCGCCGATCCCCGCTGAGCAGGAAGATGACAGGTGCATCGCTGCACACTGTGCAGCGACGGACCTGTCAGAGCGCCGCTCTCCCCTATGGGGCGATCGGATGATGACGGTCCGTAGTGTCCGTCGTCATCCGATCCGATCCGAAAACGGATGGAAAAGTAGGTTTTTCCTCCGTTACACTTTTCGGATCGGAGCGGGTCGGATGTCAGCGGACATGTCACCGCTGACATCCGACGCTCCATAGGGATGAATGTATGTCCGTTTTTCATCCGAAAAAGGAAGGATGAAAAACGGACATACGGATCGTCCGTGTGAAAGAGGCCTAAAACATTTTTTTCTGCCAGTAAATATCTTATAAAGCCCACTTCCTGTTTCTTGTCTGGAAAAAAAGCCTAGGCTTATGATATCATGCACAGCTCTCTCACACTCTTGTGAGAGTTTGCCAGGAAGGGAGGGAGATGAGTCACAAGGGTCAATGAGAGCTGCAGAGCTGGAGGTGTGCCTCTGTGTGTCTGTGTAAATCCAGGAAGTGAACAGGCAGCAGGTTCAGCTGCCCACAGTTAAAATGATTGCAGTCAGACTCGGTGGAGGGAGATTTCTGCAGCATATTTAGCAAGTACAGAATCACAGTATATAAAAAATAATATGAAAAGTGGTTGGAGGGAAGCTTCAGAATGGCAAAGATGTTTTTATTACAAACTATGTGAGCAGACTGCAGTTCCTCTTTAAATCCTGTGCTTTCCCAAGAAGTGTTTGTGTAACTATCACAATCTTTGTTGCCAAGTTCAGTTACTTATTATGAATGGGCTGCCTTAACACAAAACACACATCAATGCGAAATGAAACAGACCATATAGATGTACTGTAAATGGGCCTTTAAAATCTAATTGCATGCATTTTTTTTTTAAGTTTTGAATCAAGTTAAAAAGTAGATCAGACTGTGACACTACTGTGGAGAGTTACTCTCAACTTCTTCAATAAAGCATTTTCTCAAAAGTTTTTACCTTTTGCTATTCTATTACACCTTGGTTCACACTACGGACCGCATGTGAATCACAGAGGAACCGCACCACATTCCTGTGCAATTCACATGCGATGCAGTGTGGTGCGCTTTGAGCCCATTCATGGTACAAGGAGTATCTCCTAAACGTGCACCGTTTAGGAGATATTCAGTGTCTCTGCAGCCAGTGATGTCACTGGTGTATGTGGTCTGAAGGAACAGCATACCCGTGTCGGTGCTTCAGAGCCCTGTGCTGTAAACAGTGACTCCTGCACACTTGCGTGGGAGTGACGTCATTGTGGCTCGGCCATTCAAAGAACTAGAGCCTGCGAACCCGGAAGGAAGACCAGGTGAAAAGGGAAGCCCTATCAGCTGTGACAGCGCACTTCTAGAGGGCTTTGTTTCAAGGTAAGTCTTTCATATTGTGCTAGTATGCTATGCAAAGCACAGAACTCCTAATTTGCATATAGATAAGATATGATATCATATAGTGAAGATATAGCTAGAAATAGACAACCAGGCAAATAGCATTTTCAGAAGGATGTTCTCAATGGTAGCCTTTATGTCTTTCTCATGATCTCTCTCCGCTTCCTTTTTTAAATATTTTCATAAGTAGGATAACAGCTGTGTGATTTTCACTGCATCTTACTATAAACTCATAATGGTATAAGATGCTGGATTGGTCTTGTGGCACATTTGCCTTTATCTATTTTTATTTTTTTTATTGAGGTAATGGCTAAAAACTTATTTAAAGTGGACATAAACCCGATTCATTAAATTTCAGCTGGGCACATATATCTGCTGTGTTTTGTTATCTCTCTTCAAATACTATGTCATGTAGCTGTCTCCTGCTCCTTTCTTCTGTTATCAGCCTGATAACTTCTGACAAGTTTTCTGTCACATATGATAAAAGCAGCCTCAGTTTTGTGTTGGGGAGGATACTATAAATAGATTAGCAGAGCCCTGAACTATTCAACAAACAGTGCTGAAAGTCTCTACCTATGAGGAGAGAGGGTGTGTGCCTTTTCTCCAATCAGCTGTCTTGGCTGTATGCCCAGGCTTCACTGCAGTGCTAACCAGGAAGAGAACATTTCCTAACAGGATGTGCACTTTCTAAACAGTATATAAAGATGAAGACAGCAGATATGCATGTAAAACTTATGTAGGAGGATTTGTTTCATCTCTGTGTATCATCTGCGGCTGTTCACTTCACTGGGTAAGGTATAGGTGAGGGTTTACATTCACTTAAACATTATATAGATTTTTTTTTTCTGTTAATTTTTGCAGGTCCACTTAATATTCTTTATGTAGTTTCCAAAATACTATCAACAGCAAGACAATTCCATTGAGAACATCTACTGTATGTATGCATTATCCCATAAGCAGCCAAGATAATGAAAATCCTTGGAGGATCACTAAACAAGCATGTACCACATATCTGTAAAGTAAATGCGTTTCAGACACATATTACAGGGAACCCTGGTAAAAAGAAGCCTGCTTGCAACACTCTGGCACCACATATGTACTGTATATGCTGTAACTTCCAGCTGGTCAGTTTGTATCTGTCAGAAAGTTCTGGGACTTCTGCATTAGTAGGTTCTGCCTAAGGACAGCTTACCATTTGCCTTGTTTCTCTTCAATATCCCACCATTTACTACCCTATTCACTCTGGCTGCCACCTCACTTGCAACAGCACAATGCCATGATATGTAAATAGTAGGGATGAGCTTCGAGTTTGAGTCAAACTCATGATCGACTCGAACATTGGCTGTTCAGTAGTTCGCCGAACAGTGAACAATTTGGGGTGTTCGCGGCAAATTCGAATGCCACGGAACACCCTTTAAAAGTCTATGGGAGAAATCAAAAGTGCTAATTTTAAAGGCTTATATGCATGGTATTGTCAAAAAAAGTGTTTGGGGACCCGGGTCCTGCCCCAGGGGACATGTATCAATGCAAAAAAAAGTTTTAAAAACATCCGTTTTTTCGGGAGCAGTGATTTTAACTACTTAAGGACCGCCTCACGCCGATTTACGTCGGCAAGTTGGCACGGACAGCCAGAATCACGTAAATATACGTGATCTGCCTTCCGCGGGTGGGGGGTCCGATCAGTCCGCTTCTGACCAGCGGCGATCAGAGATGAGGGGGAGAGCATCCGTTCGTGGCCCCCCCCTCGCGATCGCCGCCGGCCAATCAGATCATTCCTTTGCTGCTGTATGCTAAACAGCAGCAAAGGAAATGATGTCATCTCTCCTCGGCTCGGTATTTTCCGTTCCGGCGCCGAGGAGAGAAGACTTCAATGTGAGTACACAAACACACACATACAGTAGAACATGCCAGGCACACTTTACACCTCCCTTTACCTCCCGATCCCCCCGATCACCCCCAATCACCCTCCCCCCCTGTCACACTGACACCAAGCAGTTTTTTTTTTTCTGATTACTGCATGGTGTCAGTTTGTGACAGTTACTGTGTTAGGGCAGTTAGGGTTAGCCCCCTTTAGGTCTAGGGTACCCCCCTAACCCCCCCTAATAAAGTTTTAACCCCTTGCTCACCCCCTGTCGCCAGTGTCACTAAGCGATCATTTTTCTGATCGCTGTATTAGTGTCACTGGTGACGCTAGTTAGGGACGTAAATATTTAGGTTCGCCGTCAGCGTTTTATAGCGACAGGGACCCCCATATACTACCTAATAAAGGTTTTAACCCCTTGATTGCCCCCTAGTTAACCCTTTCACCACTGATCACCATATAACCGTTACGGGTGACGCTGGTTAGTTCGTTTATTTTTTATAGTGTCAGGGCACCCGCTGTTTATTACCGAATAAAGGTTTAGCCCCCTGATCGCCCGGCGGTGATATGCCTCGACCCAGGTAGCGTCAGATTAGCGCCAGTACCGCTAACACCCACGCACGCAGCATACGCCTCCCTTAGTAGTATAGTATCTGTACGGATCAATATCTGATCCGATCAGATCTATACTAGCGTCCCCAGCAGGTTAGGGTTCCCAAAAACGCAGCGTTAGCGGGATCAGCCCAGTTACCTGCTAGCACCTGCGTTTTGCCCCTCCGCCCAGCCCACCCAAGTGCAGTATCGATCGATCACTGTCACTTACAAAACACTAAACGCATAACTGCAGCGTTCGCAGAGTCAGGCCTGATCCCTGCGATCGCTAACAGTTTTTTTGGTAGCGTTTTGGTGAACTGGCAAGCACCAGCCCCAGGCAGCGTCAGGTTAGCGCCAGTACCGCTAACACCCATGCACGCAGCGTACACCTCCCTTAGTGGTATAGTATCTGAACGGATCAATATCTGATCCGATCAGATCTATACTAGCGTCCCCAGCAGTTTAGGGTTTCCAAAAATGCAGTGTTAGTGGGATCAGCCCAGATACCTGCTAGCACCTGCATTTTGCCCCTCCGCCTGGCCCAGCCCAGCCCACCCAAGTGCAGTATCGATCGATCACTGTCACTTACAAAACACTAAACGCATAACTGCAGCGTTCGCAGAGTCAGGCCTGATTCCTGCGATCGCTAACAGTTTTTTTGGTAGCGTTTTGGTGAACTGGCAAGCGCCAGCGGCCTAGTACACCCCGGTCATAGTCAAACCAGCACTGCAGTAACACTTGGTGACGTGGCGAGTCCCAGAAGTGCAGTTCAAGCTGGTGAGGTGGCAAGCACAAGTAGTGTCCCGCTGCCACCAAGAAGAAGACAAACAGGCCCGTCGTGCCCATAGTGCCCTTCCTGCTGCATTCGCCAATCCTAATTGGGAACCCACCACTTCTGCAGCGCCCGTACTTCCCCCATTCACATCCCCAACCAAATGCAGTCGGCTGCATGAGAGGCATTTTATTTATGTCCTCCCGAGTACCCCTACCCAACGAACCCCCCCAAAAAAGATGTTGTGTCTGCAGCAAGCGCGGATATAGGCGTGACACCCGCTATTATTGTCCCTCATGTCCTGACAATCCTGGTTTTTGCATTGGTGAATGTTTTGAACGCTACCATTCACTAGTTGAGTATTAGCGTAGGGTACAGCATTGCACAGACTAGGCACACTTTCACAGGGTCTCCCAAGATGC
The DNA here is from genome assembly GCA_037952835.1 of Lithobates septentrionalis. Taxonomy (NCBI): domain Eukaryota; kingdom Metazoa; phylum Chordata; class Amphibia; order Anura; family Ranidae; genus Lithobates; species Lithobates septentrionalis. The sequence continues at coordinate 1,483,101 of JBBDGP010000487.1, forward strand.
CATCGCATTTTGAGAGACTCGAACCTGGAACCGGTTACAGTTATAAGAGTTACAGTTACAAAAAAAAGTGTAAAAAAAAAAAAAAAAAAAACACATACAAAAATATAAAATAAAAAAAAATAGTTGTCGTTTTATTGTTCTCTCTCTCTCTATTCTCTCTCTATTGTTCTGCTCTTTTTTTACTGTATTCTATTCTGCAATGTTTTATTGTTATTATGTTTTATCATGTTTGCTTTTCAGGTATGCAATTTTTTTATACTTTACCGTTTACTGTGTTTTATTGTTAACCATTTTTTTGTCTTCAGGTACGCCATTCATGACTTTGAGTGGTTATACCAGAATGATGCCTGCAGGTTTAGGTATCATCTTGGTATCATTCTTTTCAGCCAGCGGTCAGCTTTCATGTAAAAGCAATTCTAGTGGCTAATTAGCCTCTAGACTGCTTTTACAAGCAGTGGGAGGGAATGCCCCCCCCCCCCACCGTCTTCCGTGTTTTTCTCTGGCTCTCCTGTCTCAACAGGGAACCTGAGAATGCAGCTGGTGATTCAGCCAGCTGACCATAGAGCTGATCAGAGACCAGAGTGGCTCCAAACATCTCTATGGCCTAAGAAACCGGAAGCTACGAGCATTTCATGACTTAGATTTCGCGGATGTAAACAGCACCATTGGGAAATTGGGAAAGCATTTTATCACACCGATCTTGGTGTGGTCAGATGCTTTGAGGGCAGAGGAGAGATCTAGGGTCTAATAGACCCCAATTTTTTCAAAAAAGAGTACCTGTCACTACCTATTGCTATCATAGGGGATATTTACATTCCCTGAGATAACAATAAAAATGATTTAAAAAAAAATGAAAGGAACAGTTTAAAAATAAGATAAAAAAGCAAAAAAAAAAAAGCAAAAAAAAAAGCACCCCTGTCCCCCCCCTGCTCTCGCGCAAAGGCGAACGCAAACGTCGGTCTGGCGTCAAATGTAAACAGCAATTGCACCATGCATGTGAGGTGTCACCGCGAAGGTCAGATCGAGGGCAGTAATTTTAGCAGTAGACCTCCTCTGTAAATCTAAAGTGGTAACCTGTAAAGGCTTTTAAAAATGTATTTAGTTTGTCGCCACTGCACGTTTGTGCGCAATTTTAAAGCATGTCATGTTTGGTATCCATGTACTCGGCCTAAGATCATCTTTTTTATTTCATCAAACATTTGGGCAATATAGTGTGTTTTAATGCATTAAAATTTTAAAAAGTGTGTTTTTTCTCCAAAAAATGCGTTCGGAAAATCGCTGCGCAAATACTGTGTGAAAAAAAAAATGAAACACCCACCATTTTAGTGTCAAATATGTTTTTATTAACAATATCAAAGAATATTTATACACAAATATTGGTAGTCAGTTATTGATGACAAAGACATCATTGAGTATTTCTTAGTCCAGTGTACAATGTTTGATTAAGTCTTGCGTGAAAGGGGACTATCATCAACCAGCAATATTATATAGTAATAAACTGTCTATAAAAACCTATAAATTAGTCTAGGAGAGACTATAACCACTGACTATGAGGTCATATTAGAGTTCAGGAAAGCAAGGAGAAAGAAAAGAAAAGTGGGAGGAAAAAAGAAAAGAGGGATAGGACACAGGGGAGGGGAAGGGGCGTGGAGCAGACCTCGGCACGACAATATATGCAAGGAGTATTAAAGATGAACAATTGTGTCTAACCTTGAGTGGTCAATAAGGTTTTCAGGGCGTCTGACGTAGAGTATTCAATCCAGATAAGCCATAGAGTTTTGAATTTATCAAAAGTATCGTTATCCAAGGCCAACCTCTCCTCCATGCGCATAATGTCATTCATTGTCGACACCCATAAAGTAAGTGGGGGTCTAGTGGGGGTTTTCCAAATTAAGGGTATGATCTGCCAGGCAGCCGATAAAAAAAAGCGTAAAAGGGAGCGTTTCTGTGAGGTGATGGAACCAGGAAGCATGGACAGTAATGCAATTTCTGGGGAGGGTGGTAAGGGTTGATCATAGAGACTACTGTAAATGGAGAAAACCTGGGACCAAAGTGGTTGAATAGATGAGCAGTCCCACCATATATGTAGGTAGCTTCCGTTTTCTGAGCCACACCTCCAACTGGAGGATGGGACCGAAGGGAAAATTTTGTTGAGGGATTGGGGGTCCTTGTACCATCGGGAAAGAAGCTTAAAATTTTTTTCCTGTGTATAACAGGAAATTGAAGATTTATGCGTAAAGTAATATGATTTTTGCCAATCCTCTGAATGAAGTTCCTTTCCCAGCTCCGTGGCCCACTTCTTGGTGTATGAAGGAGGTCGGTTATGTAGTAGTATATTTTGTATCGTGTATAAGGTGGAAAGTAAGTGTCTGGGGGTTTCCGTGAGAGAGCACAGTTGTTCGAATTCCGTTAAGGGTCTGTGGATTTGAGATGTGGAGAACAGGTCGGAGCAATAGGAGGATATACGGAGGGCTGTGAGCCAATTACCTTGTGTATTTGGGAGGATGGGTGCACCAGAGGTAGGGTTTACAAATGATCTCGCCACGGGCCACATAGAGCGGGAATATGGGCCGATTGTGGTAGAGCCTTCATCCTGAGGGAGTGCGGGGTGGTCAAATAGGGAAGTGAGTGGCGAAGGGTCTGAGGATAGGAGAGTCTGTATGCCTTTCTTGTACCAAAAATGTAAAGCTGCAATCGTCAGTGGGGAAGTAGAGGAGAGTAAATGTAAATGTCATCCGTATCCCCAAAGCAAGGCTCTGAGATCTAAAGTGGATAGATCCTGTTCCACCATGGTGGATGCCTTGGGGAAAGGGCGAGGGAACCATTCTAGGACCCGGGATAACAGTGCAGCTGTATGGTATAGCTCATAGTCAGGTAGGCCCACTCCGCCTTGTATTTTGGGATATGTGAGTAAGTTGTGACGAATGCGGGACATGCCATTTTGCCATATGAATCTTATGGACATAGAGCGAAGAGACATGAAAAATTGTTTAGGGACCAGAATAGGAACGGTTTGAAATAAATATAGTAATTTTGGTAGGGTGTCCATTTTCAATGTATTAATGCGCCCAAACCAAGGTAATGTGGAAGGGTTCCATGAATCTAATTCCTTCCTAATCCGGGCTAGAATATATATATATATTTTAAAGCATAAAGATCAGAGAGATTGGCAGGAATCGTGATCCCTAGATAAGAGATGCCTCTGGAACCCCATTGGAAGGGAAAATTAGTCTGTAGTTGTGTAAGGGTGGTACTGGGTAATGATATGTTTAAGGCCTCAGTCTCAGACATGTTCAGTTTGAAGTTGCTAAACTGTCCAAATCTACGAAATTCGTGCATCAGGGAGGGCAGGGTAGTATGAGGTTGTTGTATGTAGACTAGTAAATCATCTGCGTAAAGCGAAAGTTTATGTTGAGATGAGGGTGTCTGAATTCCTACTATAGATGTATTTTGTCTAATGGCCTGGGCCAGGTGTTCGATCACTAAAACAAAAAGAAGGGGAGACAGGGGGCAGCCCTGTCGTGTGCCGTTTGAAATCTGGAATGAAGCGGAGGAGGAACCATTGACCAGGACTGACGCCGAGGGACGTGAGTATAGGGCCATGACCCTAGAGACAAAAGTGGAGCCAAGGCCTATCTGTTGCAAAGAGAGGCGTAAAAAGTCCCAATTGACCCGGTCAAAGGCCTTCTCGGCATCAAACGAGAGCAGGCAAGCTTTTAGATTGTGTTTTCGGATATAGGAAATGAGGTGAATGGTTTTTGTGGTATTGTCCCTAGCTTCTCGGCCAGGGACAAATCCCACCTGGTCTTTATGTATTAGTGAAGGTAGGATAGGAGATAGGCGGTTAGCCAGGACTTTGGCGTAGAGCTTAATATCCAGGTTAAGGAGTGAAATGGGACGATAACTGCTACATTGAGAGGGGTCTTTGCCAGGTTTGACACCCACCATTTTAATCTGTAGGGCATTTGCTTTAAAAAAATATATAATGTTTGGGGTTCAAAGTAATTTTCTTGCAAAAAAAATAATTTATTCATGTAAACAAAAGTGAAATTACACCCCAAAATACATTCTGTTGCTTCTCCTGAGTACGGGGATACCACATGTGTGAGACTTTTTGGGAGCCTAGCCGCGTACGGCACCCCGAAAACCAAGCACCGCCTTCAGGCTTTCTAAGAGCGTAAATTTTTGATTTCACTCTTCACTGCCTATCACAGTTTCAGAGGCCATGGAATGCCCAGGTGGCACAAAACCCCTCCAAATGACCCCATTTTGGAAAGTAGACACCCCAAGCTATTTGCTGAGAGGTATAGTGAGTATTTTGCAGACCTCACTTTTTGTCACAAAGTTTTGAAAATTGAAAAAAGAAAAAAAAAATGTTTTTTCTTGTCTTTCTTCATTTTCAAAAACAAATGAGAGCTGCAAAATACTCACCATGCCTCTCAGCAAATAGCTTGGGGTGTCTACTTTCCAAAATGGGGTCATTGGGGGGGGGGGTTTGTGCCACCTGGGCATTCCATGGCCTCCGAAACTGTGATAGGCAGTGAAGAGTGAAATCAAAAATTTACACCCTTGGAAATCCTGAAGGCGGTGATTGGTTTTCGGGGCCCCGTACGCGGCTAGGCTCCCAAAAAGTCCCACACATGTGGTATCCCCGTACTCAGGAGAAGCAGTTGAATGTATTTTGGGGTGCAATTCCACATAGGCCCATGGCCTGTGTGAGCAATATATAATTTAGTGACAACTTTTTGTAAATATTTTTTTTTTGTCATTATTCAATCACTTGAGACAAAAAAAAAAAATATTCAATGGGTTCAACATGCCTCTCAGCAATTTCCTTGGGGTGTCTACTTTCCAAAATGGGGTCATTTGGGGGGGTTTTGTACTGCCCTGCCATTTTAGCACCTCAAGAAATGACATAGGCAGTCATAAACTAAAAGTTGTGTAAATTCCAGAAAATGTACCCTAGTTTGTAAACGCTATAACTTTTGCGCAAACCAATAAATATACGCTTATTGACATTTTTTTTACCAAAGACATGTGGCCGAATACATTTTGGCCTAAACGTATGACTAAAATTGAGTTTATTGGATTTTTTTTATAACAAAAAGTAGAATATATAATTTTTTTTCAAAATCTTCGGTCTTTTTCCGTTTATAGCGCAAAAAATAAAAACAGCAGAGGTGATCAAATACCATCAAAAGAAATCTCTATTTGTGGGAAGAAAAGGACGCAAATTTCGTTTGGGTACAGCATTACATGACCGCGCAATTAGCAGTTAAAGCGACGCAGTGCCAAATTGGAAAAAGTCCTCTGGTCCTTAGGCAGCATAATGGTCCGGGTCTAAAGTGGTTAATAATGCTTAAAGTCAAACATTAAAAGTGTAATATCCCTTTAAATTTCGTACCTGGGGGGTGTCTATAGTATGCCTGTAAAGGGGTGCATGTTTCCCGTCTGACAGCAAAATGACATTTCAAAGGAAAAAAGTCATTTAAAACTACTCGCGGCTATACTGAATTGCCGGCCCGACAATACACATATAAGTTCATTGATAAAAATGGCATGTGAATTCCCCACAGGGGAACCCCGAACCAAAATTTTTTAAAAAATGACGTAGGAGTCCCCCTAAATTCCATACCAGGCCCTTCAGGTCTGGTATGGATATTAAGGGGGAACCCCGGCCAAAATGTAAAAAAAAATTGGTGTGGGGTCCCCCTCAAAACCTATACCAGACCCTTCAGGTCTGGTATGGATTTTAAGGGGAACCCCGCGCCAAAATTTAAAAAAAATGGCGTGGGGTACCCCCAAAAATCCATACCAGACCCTTATCCGAGCACGCAACCTGGCAGGCCGCAGGAAAAGAGGGGGGGATGAGAGAGCGCCCCCCCCTCCTGAACCGTACCAGGCCACATGCCCTCAACATTGGGAGGGTGCTTTGGGGGTAGCCCCCCAAAATACCTTGTCCCCATGTTGATGGGGACAAGGGCCTCATCCCCACAACCCTTGCCCGGTGGTTGTGGGGGTCTGCGGGCAGGGGGCTTATCAGAATCTGGAAGCTCCCTTTAACAAGGACCCCCGGGCCTCCCCCCTGTGCGAAATGGTAAGGGGGTACAAAAGTACCCCTACCATTTCACAAAAAAATGTCAAAAATGTTAAAAATGACAAGAGACAGTTTTTGACAATTCCTTTATTTAAATGCTTCTTCTTTCTTCTATCTTCCATCTTCCTTCGGTTTCTTCCTCCACCTTCTTCTTCTTCTGGTTCTTGTTCTTATGGTTCTTCTTGTTCTTCTGGTTCTTCATCCGGTCTTCTCGTCCGGCATCTTCCTCAGCGGTGCCGTCTTCACTTCATCTTCTTTCCTCTGCCGCTCCACATCCACGATTGGATGGGATGCTCCCGCTGTGTGACGCTTCTCCTCTTCTGACAGTTCTTTAAATAACGGAGGGCGGGTGACCCCGCCCCCCTCTGACGCAGGACGGGTGACCCCGCCCCCCTCTGACGTCACGGGGAATTCCACAGGGAAGTCCCCGTGCGTCAGAGGGGGCGGGGTCACCCGCCCTCCGTTATTTAAGAACTGTCAGAAGAGGAGAAGCGTCACACAGCGGGAGCCTCCCATCCAATCGTGGATGCAGAGCAGCCCGAGGAAAGAAGTGAAGACGGCGCCGCTAAGGAAGATGCTGGATGAGAAGACTGGATGAAGAACCAAAAGAACAAGAAGAACCAGAAGAACAAGAACCAGAAGAACAAGAACCAGAAGAACAAGAAGATGGAGGAAGAAACCGAAAGGAAGATAGAAGAAAGAAGATAGAAATAGAAGAAAGAAGAAGCATTTAAATAAAGGAATTGTCAAAAACTGTCTCTTGTCATTTTTAACATTTTTGACATTTTTTTTGTGAAATGGTAGGGGTACTTTTGTACCTCCTTACCATTTCACACAGGGGGGAGGGCCAGGATCTGGTGGTCCCCTTGTTAAAGTAGGCTTCCAGATTCCGATAAGCCCCCTGCCCGCAGACCCCACAACCACCGGGCCAGGGTTGTGGGGATGAGGCCCTTGTCCTCATCAACATAGGGACATTGGCTACCCCCAAAGCACCCTCCCAATGTTAAGGGCATGTGGCCTGGTACGGTTCAGGAGGGGGGGGCGCTCTCTCGTCCCCCCCTCTTTTCCTGCAGCCTGCCAGGTTGCGTGCTCGGATAAGGGTCTGGTATGGATTTTTGGGGGTACCCCATGCCATTTTTTTAAAAAATTTTGGCGCGGGGTTCCCCTTAAAATCCATACCAGACCAGAAGGGTCTGGTATAGATTTTGAGGGGGACCCCACGCCAATTTTTTTTTAAATTTTGGCCGGGGTTCCCCTTAATATCCATACCAGACCTGAAGTGCCTGGTATGGAATTTAGGGGGACCCCCACGTCATTTTTATTTTAAATTTTGGTTCGGGGTTCCCCTGTGGGGAATTCCCATGCCGTTTTTATTAATGAACTTTTATGTGTATTGTCGGGCCGGCAATTCAGTATAGCCGCGAGTAGTTTTAAATGACTTTTTTCCTTTGAAATGTCATTTTTCTGTCAGACTGTTCTAAACACGGGAAACATGCTCCCCTTTACAGGCATACTATAGACACCCCCCAGGAAATTTAAAGGAATATTACACTTTTATTGTTTGACTTTAAGCATTATTAAATCACTGCTCATGAAAAAATGGCCGTTTTTAAAACTTTTTTTTGCATTGATACATGTCCCCTGGGGCAGGACCCGGGGTTCCCAAACACTTTTTAGGACAATACCATGCAAATTAGCCTTTAAAAAGAGCACTTTTGATTTAGAACTTTCGAGTCCCAAAGACTCCAATGGGGTTCTAACGTTCGTGCAAAGTTTTGGTCTGTTCGCAAGTTCTGGTGCGAACCGAACCGGGGGGTGTTCGGCTCATCCTTAGTAAATAGGATACATATGGAAGAAAAATACTTAATTTATACTAGCCCTCTGAAGCACTATGTTAACCTCATATCTTCTAAAGGTGTTCCTTGCTTGTGTGGATCCATGGCTCACTTTTTTTAAAGAGAGAAACTTTAAGCACACCTAAAGGCTGTCAGCTACTATGTTGCCCAGTCTGTCTAGCCAGTGCAACATCTTCTTCTTTTGGAACTTCATTCCTTTGTGACATGTGACAAGCACCATTGACATCAAGTGGATCAGAGGTAGACCAGCAAATCCTAAGCTAAGTTAAAGTAAGTTCACAGAGTAACTCTAAATTCAGGATTCTAGTTGGATAAAAAAAAATTGGCGGGACACTAAAGGGTCAAAGGGCTAAGGAGACAGTTGTGGTTAATGTTTAGGCATTGCTTGAGGTAGAAGGCTCCTGGGAGAGGCTAGGCAGTATTAAACAGAAGAGTTGCTTGTTATCCTCATTGAAGGTCGAATATATTGAGTAAAACTAGGTAGTTTGGAAATTGGAGTCCATACCATTGCGTCAACTTGTCGGGCCCACCATAAGTTTAATATCCAGTGGAGCTGGATTAAGTGGGAGTTATAAACAAGAGTTTAAAACAGGAGGTTATAACAGGGGTCATAGTACCTGTGTAGTGTGAGTATCTGAGTGTTGTCTGAGTAGTGTGTGTGGATCGTTAGTACTTGTGTATTGTGTACCTGTGTATTGTCTTGTCGTGTACCTGTGTATTGTCTTGAGTATTAGTGCCAGGAAGCTAGTTGTTAGGTAATTTGGACAGGGTAAAATCCCCAAATCCTCACTAAATTTAATAGGTACGATGCCCGGCGGGTGTGGAGAGGCGACTCTTTGTACATCTTGCCGCATGTATGCGTTCCTTGATCATCCGATCGAGGGCGAATACTGCTGTGCAAAATGTAAGCACATTGTTTCCCTGGAAGCCCAGGTTCTGAATCTGGGGAAGCAACTGTCAGCACTGAGAAGTCCCTCCATACTAAAGGTGAGCCAGGAACGTACACGGCAGGTGCCGGCAGGGGCCAGCACAGAGGCGGGTGGAGACAAAGAGGTGCAGGCACTAGCAAAGAGTAGATGGGTGACAGTCAGGAGGGGTAGAGGGGGAAGTGCCAGGGAGGCCGATCCAGGACTGGAGCATCCCAATAAGTACGCTCCATTGAGTGACATTGGTGTAACCAGTCAGGGACCAGCACTGCTGGAGTTGAGGGACTCTCCTAGCTGCCAGGGGAAGAACTCCTCCAGTGAGAGTGGGGGGGCAGCAAAGGGAAAGGAAAGACAGATTCTGGTGGTAGGGGACTCAATTCTTAGAAGGACAGAGAGGGCAATCTGTAACCAAGACCTGAAGCGCCGAACAGTATGTTGTCTACCGGGCGCTCGGGTTCGGCACATCACGGATCTTGTGGACAGATTACTGGGAGGGGCTGGGGAAGACCCAGCTGTCATGGTGCACGTTGGCACCAATGACAAAGTCAGAGGCAGATGGAGTGTCCTAAAGAACAATTTTAGGGACTTAGGAGCTAAATTGAGGAAAAGGACCTCCAAGGTAGTGTTCTCAGGAATACCACCGGTACATCGAGCCACACCAGAGAGGCAGAGGGAGATTAGGGAAGTAAACAAGTGGCTGAAGAGCTGGTGTAGTAAGGAGGGGTTTGGGTTCCTGGAGGACTGGGCCGACTTCTCAGTCGGTAACCGGTACTATAGAAGGGACGGACTGCACCTAAATGAGGAGGGTGCAGATCTGCTGGGAATGAAGATGGCCAAAAAGTTAGAGCTGTTTTAAACTAGGCGATGGGGGGGAGGGTCCAGAGACAGTGATAGCCAGCGCGGAAGATACTCCAGAGGGTAGTATTGGGGGCATTAGTGGTAGGTTAACCAAAGCACAAAAACGCAAGGTGAGTATAGTAGCAAGTCCAAGTTGCAATCTTGAAACACCCAATACGAGGACAATATGCGACCGGTCTAAACTATGTGGCATGTTCACCAATGCCAGGAGCCTGGCGGACAAGATGGGTGAACTAGAGATACTGTTGTACAAGGAGGATTTGGATTTTGTGGGAATTTCAGAGACCTGGTTCAACAGCTCTCATGATTGGCTGGCAAACATTCAAGGGTATACCCTATACCGCAAGGATAGAGAGGGTAAAAAAGGGGGAGGGGTATGCCTATATATCAAGAATAATGTACAAGTGAATGTGAGAGATGACATCACTGAGGGGGCTAGGGAGGAGGTGGAATCTTTATGGGTAGAGCTCCAAAGGGATGAAGCTAAGGGGAAAATAATACTGGGAGTATGCTATAGGCCCCCTAACCTGAGGGAGGAAGTGGAGATGGATCTCCTATCACAAATTGGACTAGCAGCAAGGATGGGAAGTGTTATCATAATGGGGGATTTTAATTATCCAGACATAGACTGGGCGGAGGGAACCGCGCATTCATTTAAGGCTCGCCAGTTCCTTAATGTCTTGCAGGACAATTTTATGGGTCAGATGGTAGACGCACCAACTAGAAATAAAACATTACTAGATCTACTGATTACCAACAATACAGACCTGATAACAGATGTGGAAATACGGGGCAATTTAGGTAACAGCGATCACAGGTCAATTAGTTTCAGTATAAATCACACAAATATGAGACATGAAGGGAACACAAAGACACTGAATTTCAAAAGAGCCAACTTCCCTAAACTACAAACCTGGCTAAAAGGCATAAATTGGGATAAAATATTAGGAACAAAGAATACAGAGGAGAGATGGGTTTGCTTTAAGAGCATATTAAATAAGGGCATTAGCCAATGTATCCCATTGGATAATAAATTTAAAAGAGCGAACAAACATCCTGGATGGCTTAACTCCAATGTAAAAATGCATATAAAAGCAAAGAAGGCCTTCAAAAAATACAAGGTTGAGGGATCATCCACAGCATTCAGAATTTATAAAGAATGCAATAAGAAATGTAAGGGTGCAATTAGGATGGCTAAGATAGAACATGAAAGACACATAGCGGAGGAGAGCAAAAAAAATCCCAAGAAATTCTTTAAGTATGTAAACAGTAAAAAAGGGAGGACAGACCATATTGGCCCCATAAAGAATGAGGAAGGACATCTGGTTACAAAGGATGGGGAGATGGCAGAGGTATTGAATTTATTCTTCTCCTCAGTCTTCACGAGTGAATCGGGGGGCTTCAGTAACCAAAACTGCAGTGTTTATCCTCATGACACAACACAGGAAGCACCTACATGGTTAACAGAGGACGGAATTAAAATTAGACTTGAGAAACTTAACATTAATAAATCACCGGGACCAGATGGCTTGCATCCGAGGGTACTTAGGGAACTCAGTCAGGTGATTGCCAGACCGTTGTTCCTAATTTTTACAGACAGTCTATTGACTGGAATGGTACCAGCTGATTGGAGAAAAGCCAATGTAGCACCAATATTTAAAAAGGGCCCAAAAAACATCCCTGGGAATTACAGACCAGTTAGCCTAACATCAATAGTATGTAAACTCTTGGAGGGGATGATAAGGGACTATATACAAGATTTTAGTAATAAGAATGATATCATTAGCAGTAATCAGCATGGATTCATGAAGAATCGTTCTTGCCAAACCAATCTATTAACCTTCTATGAGGAGGTGAGTTGCCATCTAGATAAAGGAAGGCCCGTAGACGTGGTGTATCTGGATTTTGCAAAAGCATTTGACACAGTTCCCCATAAACGTTTACTGTACAAAATAAGGTGCGTTGGCATGGACTATAGGGTGAGTACATGGATTGAAAACTGGCTACAAGGGCGTGTTCAGAGGGTGGTGATAAATGGGGAGTACTCAGAATGGTCAGGGGTGGGTAGTGGGGTCCCCCAGGGTTCTGTGCTGGGACCAATCCTATTTAATTTGTTCATAAACGACCTGGAGGATGGGATAAACAGTTCCATCTCTGTATTTGCAGAGGATACTAAGCTAAGCAGGGCAATAACTTCTCCGCAGGATGTGGAAATCTTGCAAAAAGACCTGAACAAATTAATGGGGTGGGCGACTACATGGCAAATGAGGTTCAATGTAGAAAAATGTAAAATAATGCATTTGGGTGTCAAAAATATGAATGCAATCTATACACTGGGGGGAGAACCTCTGGGGGAATCTAGGATGGAAAAGGACTTGGGGGTCCTAGTGGATGATAGGCTCAGCAATGGCATGCAATGCCAAGCTGCTGCTAATAAAGCAAACAGAATATTGGCATGCATTAAAAGGGGGATCAACTGCAGAGATAAAACAATAATTCTCCCGCTCTACAAGACTCTGGTCCGCCCGCACCTGGAGTATGCTGTCCAGTTCTGGGCACCAGTCCTCAGGAGGGACGTACTGGAAATGGAGCGAGTACAAAAAAGGGCAACAAAGCTAATAAAGGGTCTGGAGGATCTTAGTTATGAGGAAAGGTTGCGAGCACTGAACTTATTCTCTCTGGAGAAGAGACGCTTGAGAGGGGATATGATTTCAATTTACAAATACTGTACTGGTGACCCCACAATAGGGATAAAACTTTTTCGCAGAAGAGAGTTTAATAAGACTCGTGGCCACTCATTACAATTAGAAGAAAAGAGGTTTAACCTTAAACTACGTAGAGGGTTCTTTACTGTAAGAGCGGCAAGGATGTGGAATTCCCTTCCACAGGCGGTGGTCTCAGCGGGGAGCATTGATAGCTTCAAGAAACTATTAGATAATCACCTGAATGACCGCAATATACAGGGATATGTAATGTAATACTGACACATAATCACACACATAGGTTGGACTTGATGGACTTGTGTCTTTTTTCAACCTCACCTACTATGTAACTATGTAACTAAATCCTCAAAACGGTGGATCCAGTGCTGTATGGATGGTGGGAAGGGGGAATTCCACAATGCTAGGATGCCCAGCAAGCAGCCTTGACCAGATATATTACAAATTACTTTTTATAGGCCTGCAATGGCACAGTGTTGTGGTGAAGAAAGAAATATGCTCAAAAAATATGTACATTTTTGGACAATGGCATGGACGTGTTCAGAAAGTCTGCAAGGCTGGGCAGGACTTAACAGGCTTAGTACAATATTCTAACGGTGTATGTGCGGCACATAAATAATTATATGACTAGTAGCAGCTGCTTAAATAGTAGAACATGTATATAGTAGGGGTGCGCATCTTCACTGGCCTCACGATTCGATTCGATTACGATTATCAGGTCCACGATTAACGATGCATCACGATTATGCGCGCGGTTTTCATCCAAAAAATTTAAGTAGTCAGAAGAACTCCATTTTTTTAATTTTATCTGTTCTTAAAAAAAAGACAACACTCCTTGCATGTAGCAAAGTGTAAACAGTGCAGACAACTTAAAGAGGAGCTCCAGACTGCCCCCAAATGACTACAGGAGATGATCAGAGACTGCAGACATGCTACAGGAGATGATCAGAGACTGCGGACATGCTACAGGAGATGATCAGAGACTGCGGACATGCTACAGGAGATGATCAGAGACTGCGGATATGCTACAGGAGATGATCAGAGACTGCGGACATGCTACAGGAGATGATCAGAGACTGCGGACATGCTACAGGAGATGATCAGAGACTGCGGACATGCTACAGGAGATGATCAGAGACTGCGGACATGCTACAGGAGATGATCAGAGACTGCGGACATGCTACAGGAGATGATCAGAGACTGCGGACATGCTACAGGAGATGATCAGAGACTGCGGACATGCTACAGGAGATGGTCAGAGACTGCGAACCTGCTACAGGAGATGGTCACAGACTGGGGACATGGCACAGGAGATGGTCACAGACTGGGGACATGGCACAGGAGATGGTCACAGACTGGGGACATGGCACAGGAGATGGTCACAGACTGGGGACAGGGCACAGGAGTTGGTCACAGACTGGGGACATGGCACAGGAGTTGGTCACAGACTGGGGACATGGCACAGGAGTTGGTCACAGACTGGGGACATGGCACAGGAGTTGGTCACAGACTGGGGACATGGCACAGGAGATGGTCACAGACTGGGGACATGGCACAGGAGATGGTCACAGACTGGGGACATGGCACAGGAGTTGGTCACAGACTGGGGACATGGCACAGGAGTTGGTCACAGACTGGGGACATGGCACAGGAGATGGTCACAGACTGGGGACAATAATGCAGAGTTGTGGTGTGATGAATGCACATAGAAGACAATTGTATGATATGGACTTGTGTCACAGCGCCCCCCCCCCCCTCCCCCTCTGTACTTACATGCTGCTCCGCCGGTGCTGGTGGCAACCTGTAATGAGCAGGGCGATCTGCCTGCTCACCATCTCCCCCCGATCTCCACTCCAGCCGCCGGTGTTCCGCCGGTTGTCACATCTCTCCTGAGCAGGGAATTCTCCCGGGAGAGCGCTCCGTACGTAAAGCTGTTACTAGTGTGTGTATTTTCCGCTCATGTGACTCTCGGCCGCGCCTCCCTCCTCTCACGTCTCTCTTGATGTCAGCCCCGCCCGCCTCTCTTCTGACCTGATAGCTCCAGTCAGTGGGCGGGCTGAAATCAGGGGACTCAGAGGAGGGAGGCGCGGCCGAGAGTCACATGAGCGGAAAATACACACACTAGTAACAGCTTTACGTACGGAGCGCTCTCCCGGGAGGGGGCGGGGCCAGACATCGATTTTTCGGGTCGCATGCATCGATGCCGCATCGGGGACACCCGAATCGCGATGCATCGATGCTGCGATTAATTTCAGCAGCCCTAGTATATAGGCAATAATTAATCAATTAAATTAGATAAATATATAAATACACAATTATAAATATATAAATATATAAAGTGTCTCTTCAGTATTGCAGCAGCGCTGTGCACCCCAATTAAACAGGGTCTCTTTCTTAATCTATTTCAGAAAGTTCAAACACGGATCTGATAGCCAGAGTCCCACCAATAAATAATCAAGATGTATTTTGTGAGGGTAGTAATACTTTCACCAAGCGATACACCACGTGCTGGGGTCCCCAATGAAAACTCACTCACCAGAAATCAGATCAATAAAAGCCTTGATTAATAGTAGTAAATCTGCATCAATATCCAAAGCGACCACCAGATGTCAGTATTATTCCCAGTAGTTCCAATAGGATATGTAGAAGAAACAAAAATGCTCACATAGCGTGATACTGCTAAACATCTTTATTTGAACCATCCAAACATCCCCTTAAAACCATGCGTACCAAAATTTAATAAACATTGAGCAAAGATAACAAAGTGCACTGTGCCTGATTGCGTCCTCCAGTCGTGAAAACCTGTCAGGAGCGCTCCCTGTGTGTAACCACAGTCACACGCTTCCTGGTTCCTCGGTTGGTGGAGCACATGCGTCACTTCCTGTGCGACACGTCCCTAACCTTTCGTCACTTCCTGGACTTCTTCTGAGGGCGCCCTATCAGATCCGTGTTTGAACTTTCTGAAAAAGATTTAGAAAGAGACCCTGTTTAATTGGGGTGCACAGCGCTGCTGCAATACTGAAGAGGTTCTGATACCTATTGCGAATGAATGACTGATAGAAAAGTATAAGTATTTTGGCATGTGCTGTTAGCAAAGGTCTAGCAACTGGAGTGGGCATGAGATTTATTAAGGAGAAGTACAATTTGTAGGAATAAGAGAGCACATGTTTCACTGCACCAGGGAACTGGTGTTAGTATCCAAGTGTATAAACTATGGATCACTCGAAGAGACGGGTGTTAGGTTGAGATATGACAATTGAAAGATCTGTAGGGGGCCTAAGGAAGGGAATTCAGGGTCAAGTAACATCTGGCCAACCAAGCAGAGTCTGGATGGACTGTGGGGCACAAAGTTTGTTCCTGATTAGCAGGGGATTAAATGCCTTGCCTTCAAGGTCGGGAGGGAACTATGAGTTGTCCATGTACAGTAGCTATTTTTTCTAAAAGTGAAAATAAGGGGAAGCAAAGTTAAGATGAACAATTTTGTGTAATCATTTGGTAATTGAATAACCAGATATTTAATATGGCAAGAAGCCCACTTAAAGACAAGATTTGTCTTGAACCTGCACAGAGTCGATGCTGTAGGGTCAAATTGAATGCTTCTTTTGGCAAATAATATGGAAGCTGGGTCACTGCACTGTAGGGAATAAATTCAGCCTTTAGATTAGTAATAAGAACATCCAGGTTACTCAAGAAAAAAATGTGCATAAACTGTAATTTTGTGATGGTTGGTACCTACACATATCCACGTTTTGTTGGGTTGTTCACCATAAGAACAGTTCCAAAATCAGAAGTAAAATAAGAGGATGAAGGGCACAATTGACGTGTGCCATTTCTGATATGAAAAGGCATCGAGAGGACTTCATCCTGAGCTCACCCTGACTTGGGTGCATGGAGAGGGAGATAAATAAGGAGCTAATCCAGGCACACATATGTAGCCCCAGACTGATAGCCTCTAGGGTGAGATGGATGAAAAGCTAGTCTACTCTGTCAAAGGCCTTTTTGGCATCATTTGAGTGTATAAAAGCTGGGTCTGCCATTGATAGGGCCATATGGATACGATTGATCTCTCAAATAGTACCATCTTGGGCTTTTGTGGTAGGTCAACAATAAGAAGGAAGAAAAAGTCTATAATATGAACAGTGTTTAGGATCCTTCTTGTCTTTGGGGATAACAGAGATGTGGTCCGCTAGGGTAGCAGCATGTGAAGACGGTTGTTGTTCGACCAAACTCAATGCAGCCACAAAATGGGGTATCAGTTGAGTTTGGAACTTTTGTAATAGTTGAGGCTGAATCCATCAGGACTTGGGGCCCTACCTGATTTTGTTTGTTTGATAGCCAAAGCCAACGTGAATGCAGTAATTGGCTTTTCCAGACTAGATGTGTGTGAAGCCAGGGAAAGTATTCCCAATTGCACATGGTATATTATGTGTTCTTCATGCATTAGGGCAGGAGTAGGCAACCTTAAAGAGGTGGAGATCCACCTGAATAACATGGGAGTTTACCTCCCCCAATCCCTACCCCCTTTAGCTGCTGAAGCAGCAGCCAAAAGGTGTACACATATCGCAGCAGGAATTAAACCCCCTGTTGCTTTTGGTGGGTGCTACTGCCAATTGCGACCCATTCAAGTAAATAGAGCCACTCTGCAAGTGCCTCACAGTTGCATGCTTCTGCGGGGTCCAAGGGGTTAGAGCAGGTGGTGAGAAAACAACACAAGGTTGTCTGCTCTAAGCCCTTGTTTGCTGTACTGCACAAGGTTGCAGGGCACTTGCAGTGTGGCCTCATTCACTTGAATGGGTCATCCTTAGCAGGTGCTACATCCACCACCCATAACAGGGTGTATAACTCTTGCTGCAGCTGCAACATGTGTACACCCCTGCCCATCGCAGCTAAAGGAGGTGCGGTTGGGGCAGGGATGGTAAAAACACATCTTAACTTTGGAGCTTTACAACCCACCCCCACCGAAACCTGCAAATGTAAAGGAACCCTTACTGTTCTGAGACCCATATAAGGCTACTTTCACACTGATGTTCTGTGGTTTACCTGCACCACGGGTGCAGTGCAGTGCATTTGCGACTTTCTTGGATTAGCTGCACTTTGCCATAGACTTCTATTCTATCTATTATATCCTGCAGGTGTGGTGCACTTTCTGAAACCGCACCAAATCTCCTGCATTCAGAAAGTGCACCAAACCCACAAGATATAATAGAAGTCTATGGCTAAGCACAGCAAACCTGCAGGGATACTGCACTGCACTCGTGGCAGGGGCGTTACTAGGCCTACAAAAGATCTGGGGCTAGAGCCCATAGCAGCAAAGTAAAGAAAGTCATACGCTTGGGCAGGCATACACATGTATATAATATACGTGTGTGTGTGTATATATATAAATATATATATATAACACTATATATTACATAAGGGTCCCCAAAGCCCCCCTCATTACACCAGGGTCCCCAGAGAGCCTCCCCCTTACAACAGGGTCCCCAGAGAGCATCCCCCTTACATCAGGGTCCCCAGAGAGCCTCCCCCTTACATCGGGGTCCCCAGAGAGCTTGTCACGTCACCTGCCACCAGATGCAGTTGGTTACATACAGAGAGGCTAGGGTATATAGAGAGGCTAGTGTATTTACAGAGAGGCTGGTGTATATACAGAGAGGCTGGGTATACAGAGGGGCTAGTGTATATACAGAGAGGCTAGGTATACAGAGAGGCTGGGTATATACGAAGAGGCTAGGTATACAGAGATACTAGTGTGTACAAAGAGGCTGGGTATACAGAGAGGCTAGTGTATTTACAGAGAGGCTGGTATATATACAGAGAGGCTGGGTATACAGAGGGGCTAGTGTATATACAGAGAGGCTAGGTATACAGAGAGGCTGGGTATATACGAAGAGGCTAGGTATACAGGGAGGCTGGGTATATACAGAGAGGCTGAGTATATACAGAAAGGCTGAGTATATACAGAGAGGCTAGTTTATATCCAGAGAGGCTGGGTATATACAGAGAGGCTGGGTATATACAGAGAGGCTGGGTATATACAGAGAGGCTAGTGTATATACAAAGAGGCTTGGTATTTGCAGAGAGGCTGGGTATATACAGAGAGGCTGGGTATACAGAGAGGCTAGTGTATATACAGAGAGGGTTTGAAACAGGAAAATCTGGATGCCGCACACCGGATAAAGTTGAAAAAATCTTCTTTATTGTAAAACTTGGATCATCAAAAAATACAGGACAATCAGGCAGATAGTACAGACACAGCTGACGCGTTTCGCACTCTAATTCGAGCGCTTACTCATGAGCTTACTTTACAATAAAGAAGATTTTTTCAACTTTATCCGGTGTGCGGCATCCAGATTTTCCTGTTTCAAACCCTGCTTCAATTTGCATTTAGCCAGCACCTGGGACTCCCCTCCTCTGAAGGACTTACTAATACACACCTGAAAGCAGGTCTTCCTGAGCGGTGATTCATTTTCTCTATATACAGAGAGGCTAGTGTATATACAGAGAGGCTGGATGTATACAGAGAGGCTGGATATATACAGAGAGGCTGGGTGTATACAGAGAGGCTGGGTGTATACAGATAGTCTGAGTATACACAGAGAGGCTGGGTATACACAGAGAGGCTGGGTGTATACAGAGAGGCTAGTGTATATACAGAGAGGCTGGGTGTATACAGAGAGGCTGGGTATATACAGAGAGGCTGGGTGTATACAGAGGGGCTGGGTATATACAGAGAGGCTAGTGTATATACAGAGAGGCTGGGTATATACAGAGAGGCTGGGTGTATACAGAGAGGATGAGTGTTTACAGAGAGGCTGGGTGTATACAGAGAGGCTGGGTGTATACAGAAAGGCTAGGTATACAGAGTTTTCCCTCTCCCCCATGGTCTGCACTCACCTGCTCAGGAGCTCAGTGTGAGAAACTTCCTCCCAACTCTATGATATGGGTGGAGCAAGGAGGAGACTCACTCTCACACTCATCTCCCTTCTCTGGATGTCAGTGAAGCACGGAGTGCAGACAGCGATGTATTAGGCAGCCCAGCACACTCTCATGGTGGGGCCAGCCCTGGACTTGGGGCTATGGGCCCCAGATTCGGGGCTCCAGCCTCAATAGCTTCCCCTTAACGATGCCACTGACTCGCGGTGTGGGTAAACTGCAGCACATCAATATGAAAACAGCCTTATACTATTATGCCCAGTGTATTGCTTCACACTGACCTGAAGATCTCTTCTTTCTTGCTGCTGGCACCATTCTGGAGACCGCTAGTCGGGAAAAGAGGTGGAGTGCAGTTGGTATCACTCCGCATGGAACAAGAGCCCGCACTACAGAGGAGGCATCAGCTTATGCGGCTCTTGCTTCCTACTACAGCTCCAACTTTACAAGTTGTCCCTCTGCATTGCATTCTGTTTGATGCTCTGGGATAGCAGGTCAACAAGCCCAGACAGCATTCTACCAGTCACCTGGCCGCGATCTACTGGTAGATCGCGATCTACAGGTTGCTGACCCCCACATTAGGGTTTGAAAGTTTGTGTAGTTAGGTGTCAGGTTGTAAAGCTAGCATAATAAGTTTTATAAGTTGCTGCAATTTCCACTGGTAGGGGAGTCTTGATACTGGTGTTTGTTGTGGTAGAGGAGATAAGTTTTCACTAAAAAACCAGAGCTTTTTTAGTTAAGGTTTCTTTATTTCTGTAGAAGTGTCAGGAGTCTGCTGTTATTTATAAAAGGGTTTCCAAATGGTTATTATGGGACAAATGTCATAAATGTATTGGCCGCTTTGTTTCCTAAGGCACAAACCATGTTTAATAAAACCCCCTCTCAGATAGGGCTTGTGAGCTTCCCAAACAATATGCGGGGTGGGGGTAGTTTGCGTTAGTACTGTAGTATTAGTGGTAAAGTATAGGTTTAGGGATACTGTAGGTCCACCTCCACATCTGGATCTTGTAGGGGTCCTTTTACACGGGCATCTTCAGTTCTGTAATTGCTATGAAAAATTGATGAATACAAAATCAGGTTTCATCAGTTTACATAATTTCAGTTCAGTTTACTTAGTTTTTGCATTTGTTTATTTTTTAGTTGTTGCAGAAACCAATTATAGGTGACAACAAAAAATGCTTCTTACTTAACTACCTCCCACCCGCCATATTGTAAAATGACGGCGAGTGGGATCCTCTCGTTCTGGGGCGAGCGCAGCGATCATGCCGTCTTTCTAGGACACGGCGTGACCCAGATCTGGGTAAAGAGCCAATGACAAGAAAATGCAAATCAAGTTTCAATAGTCCTGTTTGCAAAGTTGAAAAATAAACAGGAACTCCAACCGTGTGCTATATTGGCACACTGAGATGCTGAGCAAGCTGCGGATCAGGCATTTGCATGGATCCCAACAATAGGTTCAGTATCCTTCCAGAGCCTGGAGTGGCTTTACGATATCAGATGGCTTTAGCCCAGCCTTTTTCAAACAGGGTGCCCAGGAACCTTGCCTTGAGGTTTCTTCAGGGGTGCCTTGGCAATATGCCTAAAAATTGCCAAAAAATTGGTATACAAGCTGGATGAAGCCTTCCTTTTTTTACCAGAAAATAAGCTTTCCTTTCCTTAAGCCACAGGTTTTCATCGTGCATTATGACCTTCTAACTGCTGACCTCCTAACAACCAATGACATCATCAGTTGATAAGGAGGATGTTAGTCGCCTGCTTAGCATCATTGTTTGTCCCTTGCCTCTCTCCATCAGTGCTGGGGTCACATTAGCTGAGTGATGGAGAAAAACTGAGCAGGAAGAGAAACATTGGATTACTAGTCAGTACCAGTTTGCAAAAGTGTATTTGCTTTGAAGGATTAAATCACCTCTAACGTCGGGTGTCCTACGTGTGTGGATATTGCTGCTAGAATAGCTTTAAAATGTTTTTTTTTTAAATATTTAAACGTTATTGTTTTACAATATACAATCTTAAAAGACAAATATTTTATTTCACATCGTTAATCCTTTTATCTTGACCCCCCCCCCTTCTTACCCCATGCCACAGACCCCCCTCCCCCCCTCAGATACCTATACTCCAACTAAGTTCTCTGTATATTTGTTTGTTCTTTTGAAGTCCATCCACTTTTCTCATATCCTCTGGAACATTTCTGTCTGATCTTCTTCTCTACTATTTAAATCTTCCATACTAAATATATAGTTAATTGTTTTTAAACCATTCCCTTAGGCTTGATTCACACCTATGCATTTTTAGTGCTTTTTGCATTTTGCAGATTTGCACTATAGATCGTGTTCCATAGGAAACAGTGGCGGAATTATAGGGGTCGCTGAGGTTGCCATGGCGACCGGGCCCCTTGCTGCAGGGGGCCCTTGAGGGCCCCCTGTATAAAGTTCTTTGATAGGGGGAGCGGAACAAAGCTCCACGATCCTAAGCCGAACTGTATTCGGCACTGTGCAGGGAGCTGCTCACATGGATTACAAAGTGAAAGCAGTGTGTGCTGTGCTCTTTGTCTCCCCCTACAGTGCAGTACCCGGCAGGAAGAGCTAAAGGTAAAGGTCTGCCGTTTTTTATCTACTGTATGTGTGTTTATGTGCATGTATGTATGTGTGTGTGTATGTGCATGTGTGTGTGCATGTGTGTGTGTGAGTGCATCTATGTATATGTGCATGTGTGTGTATGTATGTGTTTCAGTGGCGGTGCGTCCATAGGGGCGCATGGGCGCCGCCCCCTCTCTCCAGGCACCCCTCTATCACAAATAGATAGATTCATGCATAGCGTGAATCTATCTATGGCCGCCACTGCCCCCCCTATTCAGACGCCTGGCCCCTTTTAGGACGCCGGGCGCCTGAATTACACCGGCAGGGGTGTTTTTAAAGCACTAATAGGCTTTAAAATAGGTGAACTGCGAGTGCCATGCTTGGCGCTCACAGTCCACCCAGGTGTGTTAGAAAAGCGAATAAATATTTGCTTTCCTAACACTGAACCGCCTCTCCACCAATCAGGTGCTCGGGTCTGTTACCCGTCACCTGATTGGCTGAAACGACAGGCGCCGCTATTGGATGCCTATCAGGAGGAGAGGATGGGAGGAGACGCATGGAGGACCCCGCTCGTCAACGTCACCTGCTGCCCCACCGAGACAGGGTAAGTGCCGGGCAGACTGCGAGCGGGCAGGGGGGTCACAGTGGCAGCATTTGATGGAACAGTGGCTGCGTTTTAGGGCACAGTGGCTGCGTTTGATGGGCACAGTGGCTGCATTTTTATAGGCACAGTGGCTGCGTTTGAGGGCACAGTGGTGGCAATTGATGTGCACAGTGGCTGCGTTTGATGGGCACAGTGGCTGCGTTTGATGGGCACAGTGGCTGCGTTTGATGGGCACAGTGGCTGCATTTGATGGGCACAGTGGCTGCATTCGATGGGCACAGTGGCTGCATTTGATGGGCACAGTGGCTCTGTTTGATGGGCACAGTGGCTGCATTTGATGGGCACAGTGGCTCTGTTTGATGGGCACAGTGGCTGCGTTTGATGGGCACAGTGGCTGCATATGATGGGCACAGTGGCTGCATATGATGGGCACAGGGGTGGCAATTGATGTGCACAGTGGCTGCGTTTGATGAGCACAGTGAGGCTGCAATTGATGCGTTTTTTAAAAAATTTTTTAGTTTGCTTGCGCCCCCCAAAAAATTTTGAGCACCATCTGCCACTGGTTTATATGTGTGTGTGTGTGTGTGTGTGTGTGTGTGTACGTGTATTTTTTTGCTTGTTCATAGTACCAGCAAAAAAAAATGCTGTTCCTCTGAAAAGTGATCCATGCTCAGATCGCTTTTCAGAGGCATTTGACAGCCGGTAAAGAGGCAATATGTTGCCTCCTGACCGCCTGTTTTAACTCCTTAAATGCATCATCACTATGCTGCAACTGCATGCAATGCACACAGTTGCAGGGTGGTTGCAGTGCAGCCACTTCAAGGGTGCCCTGACTGGAAAAAGATTGAGAAACACGACATAGAGGAACCCATCTCTCCATTTTCCTCCTGCAGCCGCTGAATGTATGTGGGAGGGAGAGGAGGAGAAGCGGGGGGGGGGGAATCTATTCCTTTACATGCAGCCACCCACTTGTGACCGGACCCTGGTGTTCCGCCATCGGGCTCGGAGAAAAGGAAGCCTTTCAGGATCCTCAAGGGGGTCCGAGTAAAGTTGACAACAAGACAGTAGTAGCCTACATTGCCTGACAAGGGGACACCAAAAGTCTTTTCTTGTTACATCGTGCAAAGAAAATTTTCGTGGGGCAGAAAACCACTAATGCCGCATGGACGAGTGGATTTCTCATCGGAAAAAGATATGACGGCTTTTCCGACGGGATTCCGCTCAATTGTGCCTTGCATACACACGGTCACGCAAACGTTCGCTGAACTTACGACCGTCAAGAACGCGGTGACTTACAACACTATGATGACCTGAGAAAATGAAGTTCAATGCTTCCGAGCATGCGTCGAATTGTTTCAGAGCATGCGTAGGAATTTTGTGCGTCGGAATTGCTACAGATCGCATTTTCGGATAGAAACTTTTCCCGACCGAAAAATTGAGAGCATGCTCTCAAACTTTTGCTGGCTGGAATTCGGTCAGCAAAAGTCCGATGGAGCATACACACAGTCGCATTTTTCCGGCGCAAAACTCTCATCGGTCTTTTGCGGGCCGAAATTACGATTGTGTGTACGCGGCATTACAGTCAGTTAAGATTGGTCTTCTTGCCAGGGAAACAAATCCAATTATTGGTTCAGTTAGGCAGAATATTTTTTCAACAAGTGTCTTATACCAATATTGGCCCTATGGGGTGTTCCAGCAGTATTTCTCAGGGAGACTTCACTGAACATGCAGCTTCTGATATTTGCAACAGGATACCAATGCAAAGACTCTGTCATACAAGATAGGTTCATAGTGCCATGGAATTTTCTGCTTTAGCTTTGTCTCTGGTCAAATGAAATCTTTTATGGCAAGGTTAGTAACAGCACCCCAATCCAATGAGACTACTTTTAATAGCCTGGCTATGGAATAGGCTAAACTACAGGTGCAGGGATTCTCATCTGAGGTTGTTCAGACCTTGGTGACCAGAAGATCATTCATGAACGCTACATAGGAGAGGATATGAAAGAAGTCTGTTTTGTCTGCTCAGCAAAAGCTTTCTCTCCTGTGTTCCCTGCTCTAGCCAATATCCTTGACATTTTACAGAGGTCGGTCTGGCATACAACTCCATTTAAGTTACAGATCTCTACTTTATCTTTTTACAGGCTGCAGATGGGTGCAAAAGCCAGTGACCAGATGCTTCTTTTAGATGACATTCCATATGACCTTGAGGGAAATCCTTGTTCCCTCTGTGGGACTTATGCCGTGTACACACGACCGGACTTTTCGACAGCAAAGGTCAGACGGAACGAATCCACCAGACAATTCGATCGTGTGTGGGCTTCATCAGACCTTTTGAAAAATCAGGCGGACTTTAGAAATAGAACATGTTTCAAATCTTTCCGATGGACTCGAGTCTCGTCGAAAAATCAGTTTGTCTGTATGCTAATCCGACGGACGAACAACGACACAAGGGCAGCTATTGGCTACTGGCTATGAACTTCCTTATTCTAGTCCGGTCGTATGTCATCACGTTCGAATCAGTCAGACTTTGGTGTGATCGTGTGTAGGCAAGTCCGTTGCATCGGAACTCCATCGAAAGTCCGTCAAAAAGTCCTTCGGAGTTCAGTCAGTTGAAAGTCCGCTCGTGTGTACATGGCATTAGGCTTGAATCTGAGAGCACCCTTTGCTCCAATAGGTTTCATTTCCTTTGAAGTACCTCATGGTAAAACTAGTTCTCCTGACAGCAACTACTTCAGACATAAGGATGTTGAAGATTGCAGCACTTTCCTGCAACGGCCCTTTGGTCTCTTTTTTTCTTTTCCTTTTTACCAGAGATAGGGATACCACATCTATCTCCAAAGTTCAATTTTAAAGTGGTATCCAGTTTTCAGAAAAACTGGGAAGTAGTCCCTCCGAGTTTTCACACGAGAGGCATTGAGTGCACAACAGGAAGACTTCAGTTTTCTTACACATGGTCGAGTTACTAACAGTGTACTTGGTCAAAGGAGGAAAGTGTACAATCTTTTCATTCAGCCATCAGGCCCTCAAGAGTCATCCAATCTTGGGTTACCAGGATGATTAGATTGGCATGCAGGAAGTAGGCCTTTCTGCTCTAAAACAATTGCAAGCCTATTTGACTGGGGGGGGGGGGGGGGCAGCCTTTGGGGCAGTTATGCCAGGATTGCTTGGAAGATATAGGTAAGGACTAGCTTGATGGTCTGTGCGGCCTTCATTCAACCTTACAAACTAAATATGCGACCAGCAAGTTTGGGACAAAAGAGATCAATTCTTTCTGGCTTTAGCAGCATTTCTCTCATTGTCAGTGTCCCTTTTCATTTGTTCTCTCCCGCCCTATATTAGCTTTGGTATATCCCGTTATGTGCTGACGTGAGGTGGGCTAGAAAAACTGAAAATTGTTATCACTTACCATAATTTTCCTTTTTTCCTTTCCTTGCCCATCCTCACGTCGGCACAGGACTCCCTCCCTAGTGGCCTGTCGCAGGCTAGGTTATTAAACATCTTAGTTGGGGGAGGGGCTGTCTTTTATTCAGCTTGGAACATGTGGTCATGTGGGGCTCCAAAGGAGGTGTTAACCCGTTATGTGCCGACGGGAAGATGGGCCAGGAAAGGAAAATTACGGTAAGTGATAACAATTTTCCGTTTTCCCCCATATAAAAGGGAATTCTCCCTGTAAAGCTTGTTTCTCCTTCTTATCTATATTTATATTTATTATCTCAGATTTAATTGGATTCATCTTTAAGTTAGACAGTTCTCCATATTTTTTGAGTTCTTTTACTAAATTTGGCAATGTTATTCTGGGGTTGGTTATGTAGCATAGGACATCGTCTGCATATGCTGCTATTTTATGTTCTTCTTCTCCTATCTTCAGGCCACTTATATCTACATTTATTCTGATAGTTGCTAGTAAGGGTTCTAATGAAATGACAAACAAGTGGGGTGAAAGCGGACACCCCTGTCTTGTAACATTTTTCATTTCAAAAGTTGATGGCAGACTCCCATTGATTTTCACTGCGACTGTAGGGTGGCTATACAGTACTTTGACCCATCTCACCATCCTAGGACCTATTCCTATATTCTCTAAAATTGTTATAATAAATTCCCAGTGTACTCTGTCAAACGCTTTTTCGGCATCTATTAACAGAAATTTCTGCTTCTTGCGAACCCTTTTCTTGTACTGCGTATAGTGCGCTATAATAACTTTGAAAGGCCTGAGCAATTTC
This sequence comes from Lithobates septentrionalis, assembly GCA_037952835.1. Classification (NCBI taxonomy): domain Eukaryota; kingdom Metazoa; phylum Chordata; class Amphibia; order Anura; family Ranidae; genus Lithobates; species Lithobates septentrionalis. The sequence goes on from JBBDGP010000487.1 coordinate 1,509,888, forward strand.
TGTTGTTAAATGTACTACTTCTCCTTTTTTCATTTTTAATTTAAATTTTTTTTTTTTCAGAGTTTTTGCTAGATATTTCCCAGGCTTATTACCCCATTTATATCTGTCCCCTGCCACTCTGTTAAATGCTTGTCTTGTTACTTGCTCTATTCGTTCTCTCAGTTCTTCTCTTATTAATATAAGCTCTTGTGTTTTTTTGTTCATTTTTTAATGAAATTGTTCTAATTCATATGTAGCGGTACCCCCGTAGGGGCTGCTGATTAACTCAATACCCCACTGGCTACCCCGACTCTGCGGATCCTCTCTTACCTCTGACACCTCGGGTTCCATATTGTAAAGTGATGTTGTCAATGAGAGTCACAAAACGAGCTACTTAAACCAATTAAATAAATTTACTGTAATATATGCTGAACATAAAGGAAAGTGCAATTCAGTATAAACAGCAAGTAACAATTGACAGCATAACATATAAGCTTTATGATTGTAGATCAAACAGTTACCATAAGATGTGTATGCAAACAGGCAAGAAATGGGATAGGCGTCCAATATACTGAACTTATATACTAAACGCCTTCCCTCCAACCCCAGAGCATACAATGAACTATCATGTTCTGTGAAAAATGATAGAAGTCTCTAGTTTTCTTGATCTTCAGCTAAAACAAGTAAAAGAAGGCGCAACACGAAATACCTTATATACCATTGCCTATGCACGCAAGGGCAGAGTCCTTACAAACATATATAGGATATATATATGAGTGCAGTAAAAGTCATTCAAGGCAGCCACCAGAAGGAACCAAAGAGCCAGGTCCAAAATGCTAGAAAAAACAAGGAAGAGGGGTGCCACTGAATATATATCAAATTACATTTATTTTTAAAAACAATATCCACTCACATGTAAAAACTGAAGTGTAGATCTCAGGTAACACAAGGAAAAGCGGAGGACTACAAGTAGCAGCAAGTCCAGATGCGCTGACATCACCTCTCTTAGGCTAAAGGTTGAGCTGCACTTAGTCAATATAGTAGTCCATAGACACACTAAAAGTCAGGAAGCAGGAGAGCCGTCTGAAGTAGTGTGGGTTCCACGGGGAAGGGGTGTGAGGGCGTCTAAGCTGGTGCCTCAGTGTGAAGCGGTGTCTCTCAACATCTCGTCCGGCATCCGTGGTGGAAAAGGAAGCACGGCCGTGTGATCGGAGCCAGAACGAGGCTTGGATCGCAAACACTGCGGCGCCGGGCTGTGACGTCACTCCTGTGCGACGCGTTTCCGAGATAGCTCGCTATCGATGGAGGAGATAGCGGCACTCCTTTATCAAGCATAGGGGAGTGATGTTGAACAAGGATATTATATAGTCCATCAAGGGGAGGGGCCTTAATTAAGAGCCTTCAATACACATAGTAAGGATAGAAATAAACATGGTAAACAGCAACGAACATATGGTCAAGTAAAACGTGATAATAATAATAATAAATGATGTTATGAGGCACAGACTGCATGATACTAAAACAGTGAATATTACAGGTAATAATCATAAAAATGGAGAGGAAAACAGCAGATGTATCTGCATACATACACTAAAGGACACATAAGCCCTAAGAAAGAAAAAGTATAATATCAAATGAGGAATGTAGGATAAGAAAAACTAAAATTAAAATTAATAAACCGGAAATATATGGGAGGATATATAGAAAAAGATATAAACAATTATGGAATGGGACTCCTTGACTAAAAAGTGGATGCATGTAGATAATGTGGTAAATTAGTCTGAATAGTGAAAATAATTAATATTAATAGAGAGAATATAATGATAATGATAGAATAAATAAATAGAACATAATGAACAATAATGGCAATAACAATATCATGAAAAATATGTTATATGTATTCTGAGCTCCAAAACTATTGGGACTATAAAAATATCAAGGAATATAAATATTTATTGCACATGTTAGGTAAAAAGAGTACTGTAGAATATGTCTATAAATGACACACCCCACAGTATCCATACTGTACTATATATATTACAAAAAGGTGTATGTGTGTAAAACACACTCCCACGAATCTATCTAAAAAATAGTGTATATGAATATGTGAAAATATCTAATCTTATGAAAAACTATTAGTAAGATTTTTATAAAAAGATTTTTATAAAAAGATTATTATAAAACAGTAGAAATCTCTATACTCTCATTAAGGCCACCAGGCGAAAGGACGTCGAGAGTATAGATCCAGAAAGTTTCCCTGGCGCAAAGCTTTTTGAAACGTTCTGCTGCAGTGAAACATTCCGGAATTTGTTCAATGACCCACACACGGAGGCCAGTGGTGGATTTTTTATGGAATTCTGCATAGTGTCGTGGGACACTGTGCATGTCCTTCCCTCCCTCTATGAGTCGGCGATGTTGTCCAAATCGCTGTCTCAGGGTGCAGATGGTTCGGCCCACATAAATAAGGCCACAAGGGCAAGTAAGGGCGTACACCACAAAATTAGAGGAGCAGTTGAAAAAATGGTCCAGCTGATACGTTTTGCCCTTACAAAAAAAGGATTTCTGTCCATGTGTAATGTAGGGACAGGTTTTACACAGCACCTTTTTGCATTGAAACATGCCAACTAGAGGTATTAGGGTGATAGAATGGTTTATGGGCTGACTGGATGAGGAAGGTGGCAATTTACTAGGAGCAATTTTATTCTTTAGATTAGGGGCTTTACGGTATGTGACTCTGGGTTTGGTGGGAAGAATGGTATTCAAGAGAGGGTCCTGTAATAGGATATCCCAATGTTTACTCATTATTTTTTTCATCCTCCTATATTGAAAATGGAAGGTGGTGATGAATCGCGTGGAGTGGTCAGATTCACTTTTTCTGGGTCTCGCAGGTTTGCCTTTAGCGTAATAGATGCATGCTTCATCTACCAAATCATTAGGGTACGATTTATCTGCAAATTTTTTCTTTAGAGAAACACTAGATGCAGCATAATCAATATCACGGGTGCAGTTCTGTCTAAGGCGACAGAACTGTCCTTTCTGTATATTTCTAATCCACTTGGGATAATGGCAGCTATGAAAGTGCAAGTACGAGTTGCCAGCCGTAGGTTTGGTATGATTTCGGGCAATGATACTTCCCTCTCTATGGCTTAGTTCTAAGTCCAAAAAGATCAAAGTATTAGAATCGAGAACATGGGTAAAAGCAAGTCCGTAAGGATTGCGATTACAATGTTCTACAAAAAGGGAAATTAAATCAACAGGGCCATCCCAAATTACAATAATATCGTCGATGTATCGCCCAAAAAATACGATATTGGCTGAATAGGGGTTGTTGAACCAGATGTGGTTCTTCTCCCAATAGCCCATGGCCAGATTGGCGTATGATGGGGCGAAATTCGCTCCCATGGCGGTTCCCTGCAACTGTAAAAAGAAGTCGCCATTAAAATCAAAATAATTGTGGCACAGGCAAAAATCCGTGGCCTCCAAAATGAACTTAGCCTGCCTGGCATTTAGCATAGGGTCTTGAGCTAAAAAGAATTCCAGTGCTTGAAGTCCAAATTGGTGTGGAATAGAAGTATATAAGGACGTGACGTCCAGAGAAAGCCACGTATAGGTAGATTCCCACCTATAAGGTGCCAAAAGTTCCAACAGATGCAGTCCATCTCTAATGAAAGATGGTAGTTGCTGTACTATGGGCTGTAGATACAAATCAACGTATTGGCTGAAACCAGTAGTTACACTGTCCATAGCAGCCACAATCGGCCTGCCAGGAGGGGATGTGGAATTTTTGTGGACCTTTGGCAGATGATAGAAATAAGGTACCTTTTTAGTCAAGGAGTCCCATTCCATAATTGTTTATATCTTTTTCTATATATCCTCCCATATATTTCCGGTTTATTAATTTTAGTTTTTCTTATCCTACATTCCTCATTTGATATTATACTTTTTCTTTCTTAGGGCTTATGTGTCCTTTAGTGTATGTATGCAGATACATCTGCTGTTTTCCTCTCCATTTTTATGATTATTACCTGTAATATTCACTGTTTTAGTATCATGCAGTCTGTGCCTCATAACATCATTTATTATTATTATTATCACGTTTTACTTGATCATATGTTCGTTGCTGTTTACCATGTTTATTTCTATCCTTACTATGTGTATTGAAGGCTCTTAATTAAGGCCCCTCCCCTTGATGGACTATATAATATCCTTGTTCAACATCACTCCCCTATGCTTGATAAAGGAGTGCCGCTATCTCCTCCATCGATAGCGAGCTATCTCGGAAACGCGTCGCACAGGAGTGACGTCACAGCCCGGCGCCGCAGTGTTTGCGATCCAAGCCTCGTTCTGGCTCCGATCACACGGCCGTGCTTCCTTTTCCACCACGGATGCCGGACGAGATGTTGAGAGACACCGCTTCACACTGAGGCACCAGCTTAGACGCCCTCACACCCCTTCCCCGTGGAACCCACACTACTTCAGACGGCTCTCCTGCTTCCTGACTTTTAGTGTGTCTATGGACTACTATATTGACTAAGTGCAGCTCAACCTTTAGCCTAAGAGAGGTGATGTCAGCGCATCTGGACTTGCTGCTACTTGTAGTCCTCCGCTTTTCCTTGTGTTACCTGAGATCTACACTTCAGTTTTTACATGTGAGTGGATATTGTTTTTAAAAATAAATGTAATTTGATATATATTCAGTGGCGCCCCTCTTCCTTGTTTGATCTTCAGCTAGCTCAGGGTATTAGACTGCAGTATTTGTAAATTCAAACAGGTTAACAAGTAGCAGTAGACTGTAGAATGAATAATGCTCTGATAGTTGTGTACTTGTGACAAAAGGCACTTATTATAATTCTTCCTCCAGCAGTGGATGTGTTGCAACATTAACTTTACAGCACATGTAAAGCAATCCTGCTGTTCCGCTGTATGCAGGCTACAGATGAATGAGAATACTTCTGTGGGACTACAAGTCCCATCAGCAGTCTGTAACTACGTAACACGGCAACAGTACACTATATTGATCTGGGAAAGTGCCCGCTCACCACAACAGGCCCAGAATGCTTGCAAGGTTCCTTTCCTGGTATCTCAGTCCCGATCCAAGCTGGCGCCGTCACACCGCACCACTCCTCTTGATGGCTGATGTAACTGTAATGCAGGAAACCTTTAGAAATCTTGGATCCTCCGGTCCATCCACATGCTGGTCCAGCTGACTGTGCTCTGCGCCTTGCAGGCCGCAGTCTGTCGGTCACACACAGACCTCTCTGCAGGCATGCTTTGAATGGCGTCCCAAGAGGCCCACAAAATGGCCGCGCTCCCCCTTTTATGTCACTACCAAGCAGGCTGTTCTGTGACCTGGCATTGTTGGTAGGTGAACTGGGCATTGTGGGTATGTAGTTCCCAGACTGAGTTTAAGCCCATGATTCACTTCCTCATTCACTACATCTCCCACAATGCTTTGTAGCATGGCGTTAATGAAACCAAACAAAAGTCTTAATAACATTAAATAAAAAGGACACTATAGGGAGCCAAACTCTTACTCATAACCTACTGCAATGCATAAATTAGCAAAGCATGGCTACACATATATTCTTGTTATTAAAATATTTATATTTTTTAATCTTTCCCTTGTTTTTCTTGCCCCATTGGATATTAATATGCCTCTTATGTAGGCTTTATGAGCTTCCCAGACCATGGCTTCAGATACTTAAGAAGTTTCATTGAGCTCAAAATACACCTCTAATTCTTTTCTTATAGTAATTTCTAATTCCTTATCTAGTAATAAATCCTTGTTGACTCTGACTGCTGTTTATTTTTAATTTCATTGTTACTAGAGCGTGGTCTTATGTGTCTGTATTCCTATAGATGTTCTTCCCACTGAGTCTAACAGTCTGTGCTCCACCATTATATAGTCCAATCTCGAGTACGTCACATGCACAGGGGAATAAAAGGTATAGTCCTTTATCCTCAGATGATGTATCCTCAAGACATCTGCCATTCGAAACTGATATAATTTTTTTTTTACTCTCTTAAGTTGATGTCCCTCTATCCCCTGTGCATACGATGAACTATCTACCTTTGGGTCCATGCAGAAATTCAAGTCTCCTGCCATAATTAATTTGCCTTTTTAAAAATCCATCAATTTTCCCAGGATTTCTGTCAAGTACCCTTCCCGGGTTTTTATTTGGACAGTATACATTTGCCAGTGTATATTCTACTTCTTATATTTTCCCTCTTACAAATAGATACCGACCCTCTGGGTCCACTTTCCTTTCTTCAGGGAAAACCTTGTCTCTTTTGCAAATCCTATCGCCACCCCTTTTGCTCTTTTTGTTGGGGAGTGTCCATAGTACCATATTGGATGTTCTTTTGAGTATAATCTTATCCTTGTGTCCTGTGCTATATGGGTCTCTTGTAGGAACACACTACTCGCTGCACATTGTTTAATTACCTTCGATATTTTATGCCTTTTTCTTGGGGTATTTAGACCTTTAACATTGTATGTCAGTAGTTTTAATTCTGTCATGTTTTCTTTTTCTACCCCCTCCTTCTCATTCCTCGGCATCCCTCTCTTCTCCTCCTTCCATATGGAGGACAAGGATGTGGGGGTTTTCCTAGTTTATATTATAGAGATCAGTCTCCCATTGAGGAAGAGGCATGAGAAGGAAGGGTGTGGACTTCTTGGCATGCGATTCATCCCACCCCCTCCCTCCAACCCCCCCACCCCTTACACGTTGGAATTTTGACCTTCTCCTGGTCCTCAAGCAGATCCATAACTGTCTATTTGTGCCTCCTTTGCCCCTCTGCTCTTTCTGGTCTCAAGGTGAGGCTCTGTATGGCGATCCTGCTTGGCCTCCCCTACTTTATTGGTAGAAGTGGCTCCAGAGCTCACTGGATGTCCAGATCTCTATCCCCCATATGATAATTCCTCTTATTCTAATTCCTGCCTCCTCTCTGCCACCCCCTCGGTCCAATGTTCCTGTTTTCCATGTTCATTAAATATTATGCCACTGATCTTCATCCTGTGTAGTTCTTTCTTTCCTTAGGGTTGTTTCTCCTGGGATTTCTGGGGTAGGGATTTCCAAGCTTTTACAGAAGTCTTTGATTTCTTCTAAAAATCTGAGTTTTACGGTATGTCCATTTTTTCGGCCTATCAGACATGCGGCTAAGCCCCAATTATATTGTATTACATGGTTTTGTATCACGTCCAGTAAAGGTCTTATCCTCTTCCTTCTTCTTAATGTTTCCTGTGACAGATCTGCAAAGATCTGTAAAGGCCTTTCCTCATATTTTATTGGTGGCTTACCCCTCATATTTCCCCATATTCAATTTTTTCTTCTAATTTATGAAATCTTACAATGATGTCTCTTGGGGTCTCCATTGATATTCCCATAGGTCTTCTAATGCCGCGTACACACGATCGGACTTTCTGGCATACTTGGTCCGGCACACTTTCCGACTGACTTTGTCCGCCAGGTGCGCCGGACTTTAAAACGGACGGACTTGCCCACACACGACCGGACTTTCCGGCGGGCTAAATCCGCCCGTCTTTCCGACGGACTTTCGCCGAAGTTACGGCGGACTTTCAGAATGAACGGACTTGCCCACACATGGACAAGTCTGTTCATTTTGAACGTGACTCAGGTGCGACGGGACTAGAAAAGGAAGTCAATCTTGCCGCTTTTATTGGCGAGATTGACACCTTGCGAGCCCCGTTGCGGGGCATACCAGGCCCTTAGGTCTGGTATGGATTATAAAGGAAAGCCCCTACGCTGAAAAAACGGCGTGCGGTCCCCCCTAAAATCCACACCAGACCCCGATCCGAGCACGCAGCCTGGCCGGTCAGGAAAGGGGGTGGGGGCGAGCGAGCGCCCCCCCATCTGAATCGTACAAGACCGCATGCCCTCAACATGGGGGGTGGGTGCTTTGGGGGAGGGGGCGCCCTGCGGGGTCCCCCCACCCCAAAGCACCTTGTCCCCATGTTGATGAGGACAAGGGCCTCTTCCCGACAACCCTGGCCGTTGGTTGTCGGGGTCTGTGGGCAGGGGGCTTATCGGAATCCGGGAGCCCCCTATAATAAGGGGGCCCCAAGATCCCGGCCCCCCACCCTTTGTGAATGAGTATGGGGTACATGGTACCCCTACCCATTCACCTAGGGAAAAAGTGTCAATAATAAAACACACTACACAGGTTTTTAAAATAATGGCGTTTTAGGGGGCGTGGTCACTGTGTGATGTTGACCACGCTACCTAAAACGTCACAGTCCCAGCATGCCCAGGGACTGTGACATGATAAGGGGGCGGGGTCTGCACCTATATAAGTCACAACGGAGCCCTCAGAGAGCAGTCCAGCCGGAGAGAGGGCCGTGTCAACATCTGGAGAAGAGAAGAGGGAAGAAGACAAGAAGCCCAGAAGTCCGGACCTCCGCTGGCAAGAGAGCTGCCTGAAGACAGCGGAGGAGCCGGCCGAAGAACTGGAACACCGGGAGAAGAGGCCGGAGAGAGCGGAGAAGAACCAACCGGACGCCGGGAGAAGAGGAACCGGAGGGACCCCCGAAGCTGGAAGAAGACCCCCGAAGCCGGAGGAAGACCCCCACGGAGCTGTTTAATAAATTATTTTAAAAACCTGTGTAGTGTGTTTTATTATTGACACTTTTTCCCTAGGGGAATGGGTAGGGGTACCATGTACCCCATACTCATTCACATAGGGTGGGGGGCCAGGATCTGGGGGCCCTCTTATTATAGGGGGCTCCCGGATTCCGATAAGCCCCCCCGCCCGCAGACCCCAACAACCAACGGCCAAGGTTGTCGGGAAGAGGCCCTTGTCCTCATCAACATGGGGACAAGGTGCTTTGGGGTGGGGGGGCCCCGCAGGGCGTCCCCTCCCCCAAAGCACCCACCCCCATGTTGAGGGCATGCGGCCTGGTACGGTTCAGGAGGGGGGAGGCGCTCGCTCATCCCCACCCCCTTTCCTGACCGGCCGGGCTGCGTGCTCATATCGGGGTCTGGTATGGATTTTAGGGGGGACCCCATGCCGTTTTTTCAGCATAGGGGCTTCCCTTTATAATCCATACCAGACCTAAGGGCCTGGTATGCACCGCGCTCGCCGCAATAGGAAAATTTGTTTTTCCTATTGCAGCGAGCGCGAAATGCAATACCCTGCCCTTGCGTCGTATCTGGTCCGTTGGACCAGCATACAGACGAGCGGGCTTTCCGTCGGACCAGCACACAGACGAACGGACTTTCCGCAAGAAACTGAGTCCGACGGAAAGATTTAAAACTTGTTTCAAATCTAGGTCCAGCGAGCTTTTGGGAAAAAGTCCGCCGGAAAAGTCCGCCGGAGCCTACACACGGTTGGATTGTTCGGCGGACTCTGGTCCGCCGGACCAAGTATGCCGGAAAGTCCGCTCGTGTGTATGCGGCATAAGTCTATGTGCTCTTTCTATTTTTATTGGATTTGTTTCTTCTTTACCAAGTATTGGGTTAAATATTTTCTTTATTTTTTCTATTAAGTCCTCACTCTGTGTTGACTCTGCTAGGCCTCGTATTCTCAAAAATGTTTCTTCTGTATCTGTGTCAGAAACCATGAATCAGACTGAGACAGAAGTACAGTTAAATCACACTTATTTAATAATAAAAGTAAATAGAACAAACGTAGTCAAAACATAGCCAAAGTTTGGTAACGGAATGGATAGTCAGACAAGCCAGAAAGTCAGGAAGCCAGGGAACAGCGTAGTGGAACAGCAAGCAGGATCTGGAGCCAGAAGGAATGTCAGCCAAGCAAGTCTTTAACAGGAACACAGGAGTCTCTGTGATGTTGACCAAGGCGAAGGCAGAGATCATCTGGGCTGGACGGCTTAAGTAGGCAGGACTGATGAGCAGGGTATCATCAACAGGGGAGTCACTGTGGAGAGATAGGACCTGGCAATTAGCCTACAGCTGAGCGGCCAGCTCAGAGAAGGAAGGGCTGAGCCGAGCCCTGACAGTACCCCCTCCTCAATGACCCCTCCCCCTCAGGGGACCACCAGGCTTAAGGGGAAAATGTCTATGGAAATCACGGAGGAGGACAGGGGCATGTACGTCCGAGGATGAGACCCAAGAGCGTTCCTCAAGACCGTACCCTTTCCAATGCACCAGGTACTGTATGCGCCCGCGGAACCTACGGGAGTCAACAATGGACTGTACTTCATACTCCTCATGGTTCTCAACCTGTACAGGGTGAGGAAGAGGCAAGGTGGTAAAGCGGTTGCAGACCAAAGGTTTTAATAAGGAGACATGAAATACATTTGAGATATGCATAGTAGAAGGAAGGTCTAATGCGTAAGCCACTGGGTTAATCCTGCGAAGAATACGGAAAGTCCCAATAAACTGAGGTGCGAACTTCAGAGAGGAAACACGAAGTTGGAGGTTGCGAGATGACAACCAGAACCATAAATGGAGACAATCGCAAAGCAAAATTCAAGGCACTATTGTGAGCAAACTCCACCCACGGTAAGAGGTCTGACCAGTTTTTATGATGGTCAGAAATATAGCAACATAGGAATTGCTCCAAGGACTGATTGGCTAGTTCTGCAGCCCCATTAGACTGCGGGTGATACACAGAGCAGAAAGCAAGCTGAATTCCCAACTGTGCACAAAAGGCTTGCCAGACCTGGGACACAAACTGACTACCCCTGTCCGAGACAATCACCTTGGGTAGTCCATGTAAGCGAAAGATCTCCCAAGCAAAAATGGAAGCCAGTTCCTTAAAAGTGGGCAGCTCTGGGAGTTGGGTAACTCCACAATGAAATCCATAGACAGGTGGGTCCAAGGCCTCTCTCTATTGGATATGGGTTGTAGGAGGCCCACTGGAAGGTGTCGTGGAGTCTTACTCTGGGCACACACAGAACAGGCAGCTACGAAGGCAGTTACATCAGCATGTAGACTAGGCCACCAGAATTGTTGGGAAATGGACCAAAAGAGTTGATTCTTCCTAGGGTGGCCAGCAGCCTTGGGAGAATGGTAAGTCTGGAGCACGGCAGTATGGAGACTCTCTGGGACAAAGCAGCGGTCACAAGGTTTCTCAGGAGAAGCATGGACCTGAGCAGCAAGAATTTTGTCACCCAAAGGAGAAGTGAGACTGGTGCGAACCGTAGCCAGAATACGATCAGGAGGAATCACAGGAACCGGAACCGACTCCATCTTGGAAGTGGAGGAAAGCGTCAGCGCTTACATTCTTAGTACTGGGTAAGAATGAGACAACGTAATTGAAACTAGACAAGAAAAGAGCCCATCGTGCCCTTCTGGGAGAGAGGCGTTTAGCCTCAGACAAGAATGTGAGATGCTCATGGTCAGTAAGAATGAGAACCGGCACAGTGGTACCTTCAAGGAGATGTCTCTATTCTTTCAGGGCTAAAATGATCACTAACAGCTCTCTGTGACCAATCTCGTAATTGCACTCCGCAGGTGACAATTTCTTGGAAAAGTAGCCACAAGGATGCATAGCTCTCTCAGAGGTAGGATGTTGAGATAGAAGGGCACCAACTCCAGTCTCAGAAGCATCAACCTCAAGGATAAAAGATAACGTAGGATCAGGATGTGCCAACACAGGAGCAGAAACAAAGGCAGCCTTGAGACTCTCAAAGGCCTTTATGGACTCCAGTGACCAACTCTGTGGGTTTCCGTCCTTTCTGGTCTTATCAGTCAGGGGCTTGACCAGAGATGAGAAGTTATGAATAAACTTCCGATAATTGGCAAAGCCAAGAAAACACTGCAGAGGATGTAAACCCACGGGTCGGGGCCACTGTAAGACTGCTGAAAGTTTCTCTGGGTCCATCAAAAAACTAGCAGTGGAAATGACATAACCCAGGAATTTAACCTGTTCACAATGGAATTCGCACTACTCCAATTTACAATAAAGATTGTTCTCTCTTAGTTTCTGAAACACACGACAGACATCTGTGTGGTGGCTCTCCAGGGACTTGGAAAATATGAGGATATCGTTGAGATAAACCACCACACATAACTGCAACAAATCTCGGAGGACATTGTTAATAAAATCCTGGAAAACTGCCGGGGCATTACAAAGGCCAAAAGGCATTACGAGATACTCATAATGGCCTGTTCTGGTATTAAACGCAGTTTTCCACTCGTCGCCCTTCTTAATCCTCACAAGATTGTATGCCTCTCTCAAATCAAGCTTCGTGAAAACCGTTGCTCCCTGGAGGTGGTCAAATAACTCCGTAATCAACGGAATCAGATAGTCATTAATTGTGAAACGATCGAGACCCCTATAATCAATACAAGGTCTCAGTTCACCACTCTTCTTCTTCATAAAGAAGAAACCAGCACCAGCATAAGATGAGGATTTGGGGATGAAACCTCGAGAAAGTGCATCTCTACTCCTCCATGAGCTTATCCCCCAAGACCGACAAAAGGTAAACCCAGCCACGAGGGGGTATGGCACCAGGTTGAACGTCAATTGCGCAAACATATGACCGGTGTGGAGGCAAACTACCGGCTTGACCTTTGTCAAGGACATCTCTAAAATCGCGGTACTCCTCTGGCAGGGAGGAGAGCGAAGAGCTGCACAGGACCTTGGCTACCTTCTGCAAGCATGTCTTACTGCATTGTGGTGACCAGGAGAGAACCTCAGCACAGAGCCAATCAAAAGAGGGGTTGTGCCTCTGTAACCAAGGATAACTAATAACCAGCGGAAACTTAGGTGAGGAAATAACTTGGAATTGGATTATCTCATGGTGAAGAGCCCCTACGGCCATGGACAACGGAACATTCTCATGAGTCACATGGGCAGGCTGTAGAGGTCTCCCGTCAAGATCCACAATGGCAAGTGGAGTGTCACATAGCTGCAGCGGAATCAAGTGCTTCGATACAAAGGCAGCATCAAAGAACAGGCCTGCAGCCCCAGTCGATTAGATCCTGTATCTTGACGGACGACTCAACCCAAGAAAGAAACCGAAACCAGGGGCTTATCCTTCTGGATAACTGGGGACAAAACAATGCCACCTAAGGTATGTCCGTGACAGGACCTCAAGGTTTGGGCGTTCCCTGGACAGGTAGGACAAGACTTCACAAAGTGACCTGCCTGGCCACAATAAAGGAACAATTTCTCCCTCCTCCTAAGGGTTCTCTCATCCGCAGAGAGACGCGTGAAGCCAAAGTGCATGGTTTCATCTTCACAGACCGACTCGGTACCAGGAGGCATGGGAGGTGAGAGAGGCAAGGGTGGGACTGCAAAGCTCGGAGACAAATGTACAGGAGGCTTTCGCAAGCGCTCCTTCAAAGAGAGTCTGGAGTCAATGAGGAAACGTAATCAACTTCTCCAGCTCAGTGGGTATATCTCGGGGTGCTATCTCTTCCTTGATGGTATCCGAGAATCCATGAGAAAAAGCAGCCACGAGGGCCTCATTGTTGTTCCAAGCAACCTCTACTGCCAGAGTACGGAATTCAATGGTGTAATCGGTACAATTCTCGTGCTCTGTTTGATGGACATGAGGCACTTGGCAGCAGAAGCGGAGCGTGCAGGAACATCAAATATCCTTTTAAAAGAAGCCACAAACTCGGGGTAACTCAAGGCAACAGGTTTTTGCACCTACCATAGAGGGTTTGCCCAGACCAAGGCTCTCTCAGAAAGCAAAGATATCATGAAACCTACTTTGCTTCTGTCCGTGTGAAACGCCTGGGGCAGCATCTCAAAGTATATCTCAACCTGGTTGAGAAACCTTCTGCATTGGAATGGATCGCCCCCAAATCGCTGGGGAAGCAGAGTGGAACCAGACATACCTCTTATGCCGCGTACACACGAGCGAAATGTCCGACAGAAAAAATCAGATGGAAGATTTTCATAGTATATTCCGATCGTGTGTATGCCTCATCGGACTTTTTTTTTAGAAAATTCTGACGGAAATAGAACATGTTCTAAATATTTCCGATGGAACCAACTCCTATCGGGAAAACCGCTCGTCTGTATGCTGTTCAGACTGACCAAAACCGACGCATGCTCTGAAGCAAGTATGAGACGGAAGCTATTGGCTACTGGCTATTGAACTTCCTTTTTCTAGTCCCGTCGTACGTGTTGTACGTCACCGCGTTCTTGACGGTCGGACTTTGGTTTGACCATGTGTAGGCAAGACCGCTTGAATGGAATTCCGTCGGAGTTCTGTCGGAGAAACCTTCGGAGTTTATTCCGACGGCAAAACCGGTCGTGTGTACAGGGCATTATAGAGGTAATACTAGAAGTGGGTGCCTGCACAGAGACTGCAGTAGCAGGGACGGCCTGCCGCACAGGTTGTACTGGAGCAGCCACAATGGGAGATTCCAGGTGAGCCGTGCAATTCAAGAGCGTTTGTAATGCCATGGCAAACTGATCAATGCGGTGACCCTGCTTATCCAATCTGGAAAAAATATTACCAACAAGTGGATTGACTGCATCTTCTGAATTCATGGCCTTCGCCTACTGTCAGAAACCATGAATCAGACCGAGACAAAAGTACAGTTAAATCACACTTGTTTAATAATAAAAGTAAATAGAACAAACGTAGTCAAAACATAGCCAAAGTTTGGTAACCGGAACGGATAGTCAGGCAAGCAAGAAAGTCAGGAAGCCAGGGAACAGCGTAGAGGAACAGCAAGCGGGATCTGGAGCCAGAAGGAATGTCAGTCAAGCAAGTCTTTAAAAGGAACGCAGTAGATAGTCTCTGTGATGTTGACCAAGGCGAAGGCAGATATCATCTGGGCTGGACGGCTTATGTAGGCAGGACTAACGAGCAGGATATCATCAACACGTGAGTCACTGTGGAGAGATAGGAGCTGGCAATTAGCCGAAAGCTGAGCAGCCAGCTCAGAGAAGGAAGGGCTGAGCCCAGTCCTGACAATCTGTTCTCCTGATCTTCTTATCTTCTGCTCCCCTTCTAATTTTAAAACTTTTATTTCTCCTTTTATTATTTTTTGTGGCTGTCCGATCTTTTCTCTGTTTCCTCTACTCATGAATGTATATATCCCAGGTCATTATGTTCTGTTATCATCTCTGTTTTCAAAGAATTCTCTAAAGCCGCAAACATGACTGCCATTTCTGTTATTATTGGTAATTGGGCTTTCATCTGTTGTTTCTTTTTACCCCCTATCTCCAACTCTGTTTCAGGATCTTGTTCTGTTCTTGAGTGGGAAAGTGTGCTTATTTCTAGAGATGCTTCTGTGAGGTGGTGTGGCGTGCAGTATATTATATTTTTTATTATTTTTTTTCCCCAACTGTTCACCAACAGTCACCAATAGTAACCTGAGATCCGGGACATCCGTATCTCAGTCCAGTTCCACAACATAGTCTATATGTATATATTAGACAATATCTGTATTCACCACTCCCCACTCACCACTTATTTCATCCAAATTTTGCCAGAGTTTCAGTTAGGAAGAAGTAGTACTGATTACATTGATTACAGCAATGAGGGGGAGAGTCACCGACACTTTACACTTTGTGCTCTTGTCATGGTTATGCAGTAATATTTGTCTGTCAGCTTACCTCTCCATGTGTTCAGATTAAGAGGCCAGCCACTCTCACCTGGCTGCTTACGTAATCTCTCCCCAAAGCATGGGAGCCCCAGCCCTATCAGAGAACTCTATATTAACCTGTGCACTGCAAGCCAGCTCTGCTGATCAATATTGTGTGATTTGGCTTCCGTGTGCTCATTGCTCTGTGTCCTACGTCTGATCCTGTTTACCGATCTTGACTTGTTCTTGACTATCCCTGCTTGCTTGTAACCCTGACCTTTTGGCGTGCTCTCTGTCTATCCTTGTCTGCTAGTCGCCCTGACCTTTGGCTTATCTCCTTACTATCCCTTGTTGTCCTGGGCTGCTGCTTCCTCTCTGTCCTCCTGTAGCCTACCGTGAGCTGGGAGACCCTGGGGGCCGCGACCTGGAGTCAGTTGCAGCACAGTCCATCCTCACCACTAGAGGCTCTGGTGAACACCTGCTGGCTTTTAGACTCCGCGCCCTGGGGGATCTTATGCTCTAGCTCCCAGTGGGATCCGTGTTGGTGCTCCAGTGGACCTGCCTTCCTGAACCACCCAGAGGTCCATCCGCAGCAGTCAGCCGTACGGTCCACTACCTTAGCGGTGCAATCCTGACTCCAACGGTGTGCATCTGTCACCTGGATTCAGGTGACCTGACAGCTCTACTATGGGCTTTCTATGAGCTTTCTCATCTCTCCCTCTCCCTGCTTTGCTGCTTAGCCCCTATGGAGCTTTCTGTTCAGGTCTCTCCGGCTGTCTCCAATCCTCCCTGAGCATCTCCCGGTGCCTCTGCCTCCTCCCCTGATGTCTCCTGATGCGTCCGAGTCCTGCCAGGAGTCTGCGGGGTCCTCCGGAAAGGTAACTCCTGCAATACTCCTCTCGGCCAATTTACCCACACTTCTCCCGGGGACTCCGCATCCACTCCGCTACCCTATCTCCACTGCTCCAATGCCATCTGGCCGCCTCCGTCTCCTCTTGCAGCCAGACTTTGGAGCAGGAGGGGGAGCAGAGAGCAGGGGAAAGCAGAAGCAAGGAATTTGTGTCACCGCTTCACTCTACCTCACTGTATTCCTGGTAAGGCTCCGTCTCTTTACATCCCCAGAAGGGAGAAGAGGAAAGCACGGAGTATAGCAGAGCGGGGCTGGGCTGGGGCCAGGATGGGAAAACGCTACTCCATTAGGGGGCTAGGAGATCCAGCGCTCCTCGTGGCCGGCGCCATTACTAGGCTCCTCCCCCTCCCCCCTCCACCTGTTTTTAAATTTTAGAATGGGGTGCCTCAAGGCTGTCCGTAATTTTAAAGGGTGGCTTGAGATTGTCCATAATTTTAAAGGGTGCCTTGTCTGGAAGAAGGTTGAGAAACACTGCTTTAGCCAGATGTCAGCTTATTCTGGGTCACATTCTGGTAACACACAAGAGAAGTAGGACCAAAAAAGAAATTGTTAGCTCTACTTCTCTTTTAAAGTGGGTAGAAGGTTTTTACCTTAATGCATAGAATAAAAAAAAAAAACCTTTTATGTGCATTCCCCCATCCTTACCTGAGCCCGATCTCGAGCAGGTAAGCAGCAGCTCTCTCCTCATTGGTCATGGAGGCAGCAGTGTGAGCCATTGGCTCCTGCTGCTGTAAATCACTGCTTGTGAGGAGAGAGTGAGGGGCTGGGCCAAGCCATGCTGTGTGTGTCTATAGACACACATTGCCAGGCTCGGGATTGAGCCCTCACTGGAGGCACTCATTAGGGGAGTGCAGCCAGGAGCACTGGCAGAGGACCACAGAAGAGGAGGTACAGGGCTGCTCTGTGCAATACCATAGCTCAGAGCAGGTAAGTATAACATGTTTGTTATGTACAATAAAAATCCCCTTACAATCTCTTTAAATGAAATACGAGTATTGGTTATACCATACCTGTATTGTCTATAAATAAGTTAAGTTATAATATAATAAGTTATCTGGTGGTACTTGAGATTTAGACCACTATGTTGCTTAGACAAGTTGTCTGTACTCTGTCACGAGTATATACTGTATAAATACCTGGAGATCCTGCCATAAGGGTCCTTGTCCAGACACTTCCTGTTATGGGGTGACAACGTACATATGTACATAGATGCTCATTGCATATGCCTGTGTAGTGCTATCTCTGAAGGAGCCCCTGGTTAAGATGGCTCTTCTGCTCTTGGCTCCAACCTTCTCAAAATTCAATCCCCTCTGACACATCAGGTTGAAAGGGGAAAACAGGCAATCCCAGTAATAAAACTGTGCAACACGATAATAGCAGTGTTTAAAATCAGGCACCAGACTATTTACTGAAAAGTAAACTTACTGTATTAGTAACACTCAGAGAGTTTGGTTAGAAGACAGATTCCAAATAGCTGGCTATCATAATAACATACTCTTATGTACAGGAGGTTCAATAGTAAATAAAGTGAGTTATAAATTATAAATATTTCCCCCTAAATCTGGACCTGCGGCTGTGTTGCCACCAGCATTACCTTTGATCCTACCCTATCCCTGCTTGCACTGGACTGCATGCTTATGCCCACCTTCTTACCATTTGCAGGACTTGTAGTTCACCACAAGTGCACCAATGCTTATTAAATAAGGGCCTCAACGCTAGCCAACAGAACAATCTTAAGAACTTCACCTTGATTTATTTGTTTCTTTATTATTCTTAGTCACCAATTGACTGTTGATTTGGATAGTGTTTTCCCAGTTGGCCTGGGCCTAGCGCAACAACCCATTAGTGCACGCCGGCAGTGTAGTACACGCTTTGATACCCGCTGTTGTACTTCAGGTGGTGGTGCTACTGTGTAAGCTGATTTGGGTGAAATATTTATCATTTATTACTCACTTTATTTACTATTGAACCTCCTGTACATAAGAGTATGTTATTATGATAGTCAGCTACTTGGAATCTCGTCTTCTATTCAAACTCTCTGAGTGTTACTGATACAGTAAGTTTACTTTTCAGTAAATAGTCTGGTGCCTGATAAAAGTAAAAATCTGGAACTAGATTAAAGTCTGATAAGTGTGTAATGCTGCCTACCTTGCAGCAGTAGGGTGGGTCAGTGGCCCATTTACCAGCTCCCAATTGTAATAATGATTTGTACAGTGAAAGGGGCCCTTCTGGTCTTGTGACAGCTTTTCAGAGAACTTAGTTGCCTGTGGCGCAGAAATTGAGAAAGTGCTGGTCTCTTCATTGAAGACTGGTAGCACGTGAAACCCCTGGCTTTCTGGTCCAGCCACAGACTTGCGTTAATCTGAGTAAGACCTCCATCTATCCTTTCTGAATGCACAGAATGTTCTTGCACTAGCAATCCCCTTGGCACCAAGAGGGCAAACATTCCTGGGCAAATCCCTTTAAACACCCTTGTTGACGCCTCCTGCTGCCCAGAGAATGTTAGACACTGTAGTTCAGAAAGCAACCTAAAGCATAAGATGGTCACTTCCTAAGATTATCAGCACTCTGCCTGGCAGTCTATAGGGATACTTGGCTGTAGCTCTCCCCTCTGGCCAGGGGAAAGTTGTGCAGCACGTTGTCAGTGTCTCAATGTAAATTTATGTAGAGCACCCCCGCAGGAGCCTCTAGTTTGGTAATCCCTCTGAAGTTATTCTGTTTTCACTGAATCAAGTGGAGTAATACCTCGACCACTCTGACACACCCTTTACACAAATAAACCACACCGGTGGGTTATCTTGAGTATATTGATGGTGACTCAACAAAAACAAGGTTATACAACTATAATCACAACCTTGTAATAATTTGCTACTATGCAATGGAGTCATAAATCAGCCCTAAATATGGAGATAGTTCACGAAGGTGACTGGGCTCAGATTCCACCATGTCTATCACTTCACTTGTAATAGAACCACCAGAATCTAAACTGAGTAGCTACAAGAATGTTCAAACTTCAGGTATTACCTCTAAGATTCAGGGATAGTAATACTAAATTGAAGTTGCCTGCAAGACTTTGACATATAAAATAAATAAATAAAATAAAACCAATGGTAAGACAAGTGCTAATAATTAAGACAGGAGGAGATTGTCCCCAATCTGTAATTTTTCCTTTGTTTTTTCTTTTGCTGACTTAGTTGGAGCTCTTCTTTGATGGTGCAGAAGTGGTGAATCTTGGTTAGATTCGTCAGTCCTTCTAGAGGTGTTTGTAAGGTGATATTTTAGAAAAGAAGCAAACACTGATTGGTGAAGATAGTTTGAAACAAGCTCCAATGGGAGGAGAGAGTAGAAAGAATTATATTTCTATTGGATGTCATAGGACAAAATTGGCTTGAGTTCTCGCCTTAAATTATGGAGGGGCATGCACAGAATTGACCACCAACCACATCTTGTTGTAATGATAACCACTGGTGAAGCTGACAACTCACTCTGGGATTGTTACTGACTGTTAACCTCTTTGAGCCCGCGCTATAGCTGAAAGTCGGCTACAGCAAAGCCCTAAATAGCCGGGGGGCGTCCATGTATGTCCTCCCGAGCATGCACTGCCTGCATGCCCCCTGCGGGGCACAGGTGGCACGCTCTGTGATCAGTGAGTCAATGTCAAAGCGCCCTTTACCACGTGATCAGCTGTCAGCCAATGACAGCTGATCATGTGATATAAACAAGCCAGTAATTGTTTTTTTTTTCCTCACGTTAAAGGCGTGAGAAGAAAAAAAAAAGCACATGGAGAGTCACTGCTGCCTTATCAGTGCCCACCAGTGCCACCTAGCAGTGCCCATAAGTACTGTTAAGCAGTGCCCACCAGTGCCACCTATCAGTGCTCACCACTGCTGCATATCAGTGCCTCATCGTCAGTGCCACCAATCAGTGTCAACTACCAGTGCCTATCAATGCCACCTATCAGTGCCCTTTAGTGCCACCTATCAGTGCCCATCAGTGCCACCTATGAGTACAACCTCATCAGTGCAGCCTCATCAACGCACATCAATGAGGGGAGAAGAATTACCTGTTTGCAAAATTTTATAACAAACTATGAAAACTGTTTTTTTTACCAAAAATGTTGGTCTTTTTTTATTTGTGTAGCAAAAAATAAAAACCCTATTAGTGATTAAATACCACCAAAAGAAAGCTCTATTTGTGTGAAAAAAATTATAAAAATGTAATTTGAGTACAGTGTAGCATGACGGCGCAATTGTCATTCAAAGAGTGACAGCGCTAAAAGCTGAAAATTGGCCTGGGCAGGAAGGGGGTTTAAGCGCCCAGTAAGCAAGTGGTTAAAGATGGCTGCCTATCTCTTTCTGAGGCAATGAGGGCCATGGGTGAGACTAACAGCTTACTCTGGGATTGTTACTGACTGTTAAAGATGGCTACCATCCTCTTTCTGAGGTAATGGTGACCGTAGGAGAAACTGACAGCTTTGTTGACTGTAAAAGATGGCTGCCGTACTCTTTCTGAGGTAATGGTGGCCACAGGTGAGACTGACATTTCACTCTGGGATT
The DNA here is from genome assembly GCA_037952835.1 of Lithobates septentrionalis. Classification (NCBI taxonomy): domain Eukaryota; kingdom Metazoa; phylum Chordata; class Amphibia; order Anura; family Ranidae; genus Lithobates; species Lithobates septentrionalis. Next base: position 1,530,812 of record JBBDGP010000487.1, read on the forward strand.
GTTACTGGCTGGTAAAGATGGCTGCAATCCCCTCTGAGGTAATGGTGACCGTGGGAGAAACTGACAGCTATGTTGACTGTTATGCAGCGTACACAAGGTCGGACTTTTCGACCGGACTGGTCCGACGGACCAAGTCCGGCGGGCAATCCGATCGTGTGTGGGTTTCATTGGACCTTCAGCGGACTTTTCCAGTCAAAAATCTGACGGACTTTAGATTTGGAACATGCTTCAAATCTTTACGTCGTAACTCCGCCGGACCCAGAAATCCGCTCGTCTGTATGCTAGTCCGATGGACAAAAACCCGCGCTAGGGTAGCTATTGGCTACTGGCTATCAACTTCCTTATTTTAGTCTGGTGTACGTCATCACGTACGAATCCCTCTGACTTTGGTGTGATCGTGTGTAGGCAAGTCCGTTCGTTAAAAAGTCCATCAGAAGTCCGTCAAAAGCCCGTTGAAAGTCCGTCGGAAAGACAGTCAGACCAGTCCGGTCGAAAAGTCCGCGGCTTTAGACCCCTTTCACACTGGGCGGTTTGCAGTTGCTATTGCGCTAAAAATAGCGCCTGCAAACCGACCCGAAACAGCCGCTGCTGTGTCTCCAGTGTGAAAGCCCGGGGGGCTTTCACACTGGAGCGGTGCGCTGGCAGGATGGGAAAAAGTCCTGCTAGCAGCATCTTCGGAGCGGTGTATACACCGCTCCTCCCCATTGAAATCAATGGGGCAGCACGGCTATACCGCCGGCAAAGCGCCTCTGCAGAGGCGCTTTGCGGTGGTTTTTAACCCTTTCTCGGCCGCTAGCCGGGCGGTAAAACAACCCCCCGGCTAGCGGCCGAATACCGCTGCTAAAATGACAGTAAAGCGCCGCTAAAAATAGCGGCGCTTTACTGCTGACGCACCTCCCGCCCTAGTGTGAAAGGGGCCTTAAAGATGGCTGACGTCCTCTCCCTGAGGTAATGATGACTGTGGCAGGACAGGAAAATCCATCAGACTCGGTGCTCATCCTTCCACTTTTCTGGCCTGACATAAAGTTCAACTCACTTCTAACTAGAGACAAAGCCTAGCCACAGGGCATCCCTGGTGCTCCTTTAGACCCCTTTCACACTGAGCAGCAGCTGCGTTAGCACCTTATCGCTGTTTAAGGGGCGCTTTTCGGGCTGCTAGCTGGACGCTTTTAACCCCAAAAAAGGGTTTAAAAACTCCCGTGTTGCGGGCGCTTCCAAATCGCTTATCAGGCGCTTCGGAAGAGCTGCCCATTCATTCCAATGGGCAGGGCGTTTTGGGAGCGCTAAAAACAGCGCTCCCAAACTGCCCCAAAGATGCTGCTTGCAGGACATTTTGTAACGTCCCGCAAGCGCACCGCCCCAGTATCAAAAGTCACACTTGAATCAATGGGAGGCGGTTTTCAGGCGCTTAGCAGAGGCTATTAACAGCGCTAAATCGCCTCAAAACCACTCCAGTGTGAAAGAGGTCTTAGATAAGACAGAGCCTAGCTTTATCCCCAGGGCTCCTTTAGATGTGACGTAGTGTAGGAGCAGCACATCCCGGTCCCACTGTACTATAGATGTGACTGAGCCTAGCTATATATCCACCTCAGCACTGAAAGATTTTACCCCCTTCATAAGCAGGCCGTTATTTGCTTTTCGCCACTGCGCTACTTTAACTGCAAATTATGCAGTCATGCAACGCTTTTTCCCCACAAATAGAACTTTCTTTTGGGAGGTATTTGCTCACCACTGGGTTTTTTTTTTTATTTTGTTATTGTATGAATGAAAGTAGTCTGAAAATGTTTAAAAAACCCCCAATATTTTTTACTTTCTGCTATAAAACATGTCCAATAAAAAAAATTAGAAAATCCTAATTTCTTTATAAATTAAGGCCAAAATGTATTCTACTACATGTCTTTGGTGAAAAAATAAATAAAAAAAAACAATTACATTATATTACAAATGATGGGATATATACTGCAATTTATATTTATTTTTTTCATACTAGTAATGGCGGTGATCAAAGACTTTTAGTGGGACTGTGATAGTGCGGCGGAAATATGACACTAACTGATGCCGGGGAGGAACTAACTGCCACTGACATCCCCAGTGACACTAATACAGTGATCAGTGCTAATAATATACACTGTCACTGTACTAATGACACTGGTTAGGAATGGATTAACATTTAGGGGCAATCAAGGGGTTAACTATGTACCTAACAATGTGTAACAAGTGTACTGTTTTTTACTGAACAAAGTGCCGGTTTTTACTCTCTGCTTTGCAGGTTACCAACACAGAGTTCTGTCATTTGCTCAGCTGATCAGCGGGTTACGGCCATAAATCATTGGCCGGGATCGGCTTGTGCTGTAACGAATAAGCGCACAGCTGGAGCGGTAGGAGCACGCGCGTCAGGAAGTGGCTGTAAAGAGGCATTGAAGAGGTCAGCAGCACTGAGATGAAACAAAGGATGAAGGCTCGTTTACTCAACGCGTTTCAATAGATCTTCTTCAGGAGTACATGTGAATGATCTTTAAAAGATATTGCATGTATATTATAAAACAATGAGTGTTTCCAATTATTAAAGGTTTTTATAATATACATGTTATATCTTTTAAAGATTATTCACATGTACTCTTGAAGATTGAAACGCGTTGAGTCTACATGTGGATTGTATTGGATCTGAACAATTACTTGAACCCTAAATTTTGTATTTTATTGCTTGTTTTGTGTTTTTATTGAATGATATAATAAAATTCATGTTTTTCCTATACGTAGTGTTTTCCTTGTATCTATATGTTCCTCCAATAATCCTTAGATACTATATTGTTGTTTATATATTGCATCCTTATGGCTTGGCGGTGTGTTGCGGCCTGTGTGCAAAAAAAATGCAGCATACTGAACTTTGTTTTTTAAGCGTTTCATTTCCATACATTCATTTTTCTTGCTTATGTGTTCAAAAACGTTTCCTACATTGAAAGTGCTGATTTATAAAACACAATTGTTTATAATACACAGTGCTTTAGCAAAGCACGTTTAATCCCATTGCAATCCATACGGTGCCCTCCCAGCTATGTGTGAAGAGATGGCGGCCTGCTGAGGCCCCGCCCCATCCCCGGTGGCCTCGGCTCACATGGCGCCAGGTGAGGCTGACCAGCCTGTTCCTCTCCAGTGTGATGCCATTCCTTCTACCTGCGAATAGGAGGAGTCTCTGCGGCGCACAACCCCGTCCAATCACATTGCCAGGAGTACAGGAACACGGCGCACCAATAGGAGCTAGGCTCTGGTAAGAGCCCGCGACTGGCATCCAATGGTGTGCTGGACAGCAGTGACAGCCACCAATAGTATGGCACGGAGGGCGGAGACGTGCTGCCACTTCCTAGGACGCTGCAGCGAGCGAGTGGGGGGTTGGTGAGGGCGCACCTGACAGGAGGAGTTGTCGGTGTACGGAGGACGGTGCCGGTCAGCTTGTCTGCCCAGCTTTGCCCGCACAGGAGACTCTGTGAGCTCGCTCCCTTCTTACCCAGGCACGACGGGCCCTGTGTGCTCCGGCACCGAGCCATGTCCAGCCAGGAGAGACAGGTGCAGACAACAGGTGATGAGAGGAGAACGCCAGCAGAGGGCCCTGACCCCGGGGGAGCCATGGCTCTAGGCCCAGGAGTGCCCATACGAGGGATCCGCATGAAGTTCGCTGTGCTCACTGGATTGCTGGAGGTCGGGGAAGTCAGCACCAGAGACCTGGTGGACACCGTGTTCAACCTGGTGAGTCAGGAGAGGAAGTCAGCCCTGATTGGACGGCTGGCTATCCATTCACTTCTACTACACTTCACATCTACTCTACATTGACCTGGGGGGTACCTACTGACTGACCTGGGGGGTACCTACTGATTGACCTGGGGGGTACCTACTGACTGACCTGGGGGGTACCTACTGACTGTCCTGGGGGGTACCTACTGACTGTCCTGGGGGGTACCTACTGACTGTCCTGGGGGGTACCTACTGACTGTCCTGGGGGGTACCTACTGACTGTCCTGGGGGGTACCTACTGACTGTCCTGGGGGGTACCTACTGACTGTCCTGGGGGGTACCTACTGACTGTCCTGGGGGGTACCTACTGACTGTCCTGGGGGGTACCTACTGACTGTCCTGGGGGGTACCTACTGACTGTCCTGGGGGGTACCTACTGACTGTCCTGGGGGGTACCTACTGACTGTCCTGGGGGGTACCTACTGACTGTCCTGGGGGGTACCTACTGACTGTCCTGGGGGGTACCTACTGACTGTCCTGGGGGGTACCTACTGATTGTCCTGGGGGGTACCTACTGATTGTCCTGGGGGGTACCTACTGATTGTCCTGGGGGGTACCTACTGATTGTCCTGGGGGGTACCTACTGACTGTCCTGGGGGGTACCTACTGACTGTCCTGGGGGGTACCTACTGACTGTCCTGGGGGGTACCTACTGACTGTCCTGGGGGGTACCTACTGACTGTCCTGGGGGGTACCTACTGATTGTCCTGGGGGGTACCTACTGACTGTCCTGTCCTAGGGGTACCTACTGCCTGTCCTGGGGCTACCTACTGCCTGACTGCCCTGTCCTGGGGGGTGCCCAGTGACTGGCCCATCAAAGGCTGCCTTTAGGTGGGCAGCTTCCATGTTCTGTCAGTAGGTACCTGCTTTGTCCTGAAAATACCTATTGACTGCCTTGTTTTTGTAGGTGCCTAATTTATTTTGCCCTGTCTTTTGGGTACTCACTGTGTGTGCCCACTTACTGTCTTGCCCTTTGCATGCCTGCTCTGCCCCATCACAGGCTGATTTTAAGTGGGTGCCTACCAGCCTCTCTGCCCTGTCTTGTGGGTGCATGCTTGGCCCTGTCCTGTGGGTGCCCACTGATTGACGTGTACTGTGGCTACCTACTATGTCCTGTCGGAGGCTGTTCTGCCCAGTGGGTGCCTACTAGCCACTGTGTCCTGCTAGGCTTAATGTACACGGGACGTTTTTACAACCTCTCCTGAATGATTTAACTTGACAGATAGTAACCCACGTTTAAAACGTCCGTTTTGCTGCAAATACATGCCCCGTTTGCGTTTTAGAAGTGTTTGAAAAAGAGATTTATTATTTTTTTTTCAAAATAGCCAAAAATGAAAAACGCCTGTAAACAAAAAGCGGCTAAACACGAGTTGCCGTGTCTGAAACTTCGGCGTCTGAACTAGTTTTTTTGCCTTCAAAGAAAAGCCTATAAACGCAACTGCCTAAAAATGACATTAAACAAACCTATGTACATGTACACATAAGATAACATTGGATGAGTTCAGGGGCAGCTGAAAAAAAGCATCTAACTGCCTCTGAATGTCTGTTTACCCACAGCGGTGTACACCAGGCCTTAGTGCCCAGTCTGTGTTGTGCCCTTTGCTTACTTTGTCTTGTCGGCTCCTGTGGTCTGTTTGTGCCTACTGGCTCCCATGTTTTGTGTGGTGCCTTCTAGATGCCCTGTCATATGGGTGCCCATATTCCTTTTAGCAATTGCTGTGCCTAGTCTAGTGGCTGACATGTCCTATTGGTGTCTGCTGTGTCCTGTCACTGGCTGCCCTGGCCTATATGTGCCTGCTGGCCTCCCTGTCCTTGAAAAATATGTTACTACAGTAATACACCCCAGAGCAATGTAGCATGTAAATCCATTTTTTTTTTCTTTTCTCTCTGTGCAAAAATTTGAGCAGTGTAACTAATTCGTTGCCGCCTTTTGTATGTATGTGTGTGTGTATATATATATTAATATTAGGGATGCACTGAATGGGTTTTTTGGGGCCCATACCGAAAATAAATCTTCCTTGATCCCAAAAACCGATACTGAAATAGGCTTTTTTTTTATCCATTACCCCAAAAAAATATTGGATATACAAAATTGTGTTACATTCGTTATATTATTTATATTCAACTTAATCATTAATTTTATGAAGAAAAGACATTTTTATATATATGTATATTTTACAAATAATTTTTTTAAGCTGTTTCTTAAATGCATTTTATGAACTATTATTTCATACAATACTCAGTGGTTATGTGCAGAGGGTATGGTAATGGCTCTCCTAGAGATGAAGTGACAGTTTCCCTCTTGGTCTGTTTTCCTATGACTCAATAGTTCTGTTTATGACAAAATACACCATGGGTTTGCCTGATCTGACTTCTCTGTCTGATGTCTATGGCCAGCTTTACCCCACTCAGAACAGTCCAATCAGTTTTCAGTTTGCTTTAGTCATAACCATTAACCAATGTGATGGGTTGCTATGACACTCCGTAGACACTGCAACTTTTCTGCTGTAGATTTATACAGGAAGATGGGCTGCATTTCTTTTGCGTGCTGCCTAGTTTATTTATCCTAAGGTCTGGTTCACACCTATGGGTTTTTTTTTGTGCATTTTCAATTTTGTGGAAACACACTACAGTCCATTAAACATGGTTTCCTATAGATGTAGTTCACATCCTGTGCATTTTATAGAAAGGGCCAGGTCTTTTTTTTTTTTTTTTTTTTTTTTTTTTTTTTTTTTTGTTCCATAGACTTCAATGGATTGAAAAAACACAAAATGCACCTGCAGTATGCAAACTGCACCCTGCATGGGTGTGAACCAGGCTTCAATGAGTTAGTAAACTATTCTTTTCATGATTTTATTTTTATCATATAAGAAAGGAATGCCAATCAGTGTGACAATAGGACATATTTGCCTTTAAACTGGTAATCTGGTAGATTTAATTTTGCGGCTTGGTCACGATGGAGCTAGAAATAGGCCATAATGTACACTAGGGAGGCATCAGGTGGATCACTTACAAAGTGTTCGTCTTGCAGGGAGTTATTTTGCCTGAGGCTTTTCCAGGTGTATAGATACATTTCACAGCAGGTGCTTCATAGGTACATCTTCTACAGGGACAAATATGTACACTCAGGTTTAATGTTAAACTACAACGGATGACCCCCATGGATTTGTGATATAGATTCCTAGAGGAAATTTTTCCCTCCCTTTTTTTTATAATTTCTTATCGGTTCAGATATCTTGTAGGCCTGATTGATGTATTTTTTTACAATGTCATGCTGTCCAGGAAGTGTACATTCATGTCCCGTGTGTGGGCAGGTGCTTGTTCATTGTTAGCACATCTATACTGTTGGGGAAGTGACTTGATACACAGGGCTTGCCGTTCATGTTGCTACTTGATTTAAACAGAACTAATGTAACTTTTTAGATTTTTTTTTCTTTTCTTGCTCATTCAGCTCAGCTTGGGGAGTGCAGCATTTAAAATTATGATCAGATTGTAGCTGTGTGAGGTGCATGTATAACTAAATTTTTGGACATTTAGTTTCATCTTGCACAATAAAGCAGTACTTTGTTAAAAATCACTGTTGCAGTTTCAATGCAGGAAGAGATAGCTTGTCATCTGCTATAGGAGTCCCCTACCTGTCTCAATACAGGTGGAAGTCTGAAATAACTCTTATGTTGCCACACGACGATCTGTTGAATACCACTTGTTAAATCTGGTCTATTTTACAAATAAAGAAACCATATGTACACTCTCTAAATATAAATATTGTCGCTGGTTGTTCTCTCAATATACCATATTTTATGTCAATTGTATTATTTTTTTCTGTTTATTACAATAAAAACATTTTCAACTCTAAATATAAATATTGCAGCAGATGACAAATAGATATACTGAAAAAATCAGTTCAGCTCCGGAAGATTTATCCCCCCCCCTTTCTGACCAGGCCATTTTTTTGCGATATGGCACTGTTACTTTAACTGACAATTGTTCGGCCGTGTGATGCTGTACCCAAATAAAATGTGCGTCCCCCCCCCCCCACAAATAGAAGCTTTCTTTTGGTGGTATTTGATCACCTCTGCGGTTTTACATTTTTTTTGTGCTATAAACATAAAAGGAATGACTATTTGAAAAAAAAAAAGTTTTTTTTTTTTTTTTTTTTTTTAAATTTTTGCTAATAAAACCTATCCAATAAAAAAATATTAATTAAATCAAATTTCTTCCTCAATGTAGGCCAATATGTATTCTGCTACATTTTTTTGGTAAAAAAAAAAAATCCTAAGCATATATTGATTGGTTTGCACAAAAGTTATAGCGTCTACAAACTATGGGATATATTGATTCCTTTTTTTATTTGTTTATTTATTTTAACCATGTAATAGCGGCAACAGCAACTTCTAGCGGAATATTGCAGTGGACAAATTGGACACTGACACTTTTTTTTTTTTTTTTTTTTTAATTTATTTTATGGGGGGAGACCACTGACATTACGGTGATCAGTGCTAAAAATATGCACTGTCGCTGTACTAAGGACACTGGCTGGGAAGGGGTTAACTGTGTCTTGCTGGTTTTACTGAAGTGGCTGGAGGTGCCTTTTACTAGGGGAAGGCATAGATCAGGATCCATGCCTTCCTTACAGACAGAATGTCGATCTGCCTTGTTTACATAGGCAGACCGCCTTTCTGTATGTGTACTGAACCATCAATGTTCTCCTAAATGCCACAATGTGCATAAACACATTGGTTAATATAGAGCTGCGTTCAGAGGCATTAAAAAAATGCTTCCAGAAGCTGTGTGTGTTGCCTTAGACAGGCATAGTAGTTTTAGCATGGAAACCGTACACATTTGGTTGTGTATTTACAGTTTATTTGATCTTATGAGACAAATTTCAGATGGAAACTGAAAACTAAGCCAGTCATATTTTAGCAGCATTTTTGGGTAAAGCTAAACTTTTGGGCAAATTTAAGAAAATCAAAAAACACCTTCCAGTGAGGCTCCCCCTCTGCATTGCAAAGATTAAATGCTGGTTTTGGTCTAGGGCAGTGATGGTAAACCTTGGCACTCCAGATGTTTTGGAACTGCGTTTCCCATGATGCTCAACTACACTGCAGAGTACAGGAGCATCATGGGAAATGTAGTTTCAAAACATCTGGGGTGCCAAGGTTCTCCATCGCTGGTCTAGGGTATCAGTAAAATACACTTTCAATCACCTTGTACTTCACTCCCCCAAGGCTTCATCCTCTGCCTGCGACCAGCCCCAGAAATTGGAAGGAAAGAAGGGCACTAAATTGTTGCCTCAGGATGTGTTATCAACCCAATAAATACCAGCCACAGAAGTTGCTTAAATTGGAACTCCTGGGACACATCATGCCACAAGAGGGTGCTGGTCTAAAAAACCATTAAAGTTTAAACATCATTTTGTTATTTGCAGACTTAAAGCACTTATCTGACATACTTTATACTATTGTACATGTAGTGTCATACATTGAGTCCTTTTTGGTAGACTTCTGACTTTGCCCTGCGACTTCAGGTCTGACTTAAATGAACGTGATCCGACCTTGAAATGATCGCAACTTGACCTTTGACCAATCAAAACAATTCCTTTGCTTTAGAAATCTCACGCCAAATTTACAAAAACAAAAGGTGTGTGTGTGTGTGTGTGTGTGTGTGTGTGTGTGACGACAAACCCAATTTTATTTATTTTCTCTGAGCACAAGTTGCATGTCACAAGTCGGATCAGTTGAGAGGCTGATCTGACTTGGAAGCGACTTCAATTAAATTGAATGGGCTGAAATCGGACCCAAGTCAGACCAAAGTAGTGCAGTGTTTTTAAAAGTTGGACCAGTTAAGATGGCTCTCGTAGGGAACAATTGATTTTGACATGTCATGCGGCTTGTGCTCTCCAAGTCAGAGCGCTTGTTGGACCAGTGAACCGGCCACGAAGAAGAGCTGTATTTATGTAAGAGATGGTTATGCATGTAAGTGTTATGTGCACTCTTGGTTTTTTTTTTTCGTTTTTTGCGGAACTGCGTCACAATAAATAAAGCAACTAATTTTAAAATGGCTGCATCGCGATGCAAAGCATTTTGGCAATGACAAAGTGTGTACTCCATGTCCTCTTGCAGGTGGGCAGCTAGGGGCAGTAAAAGCGCAGATCTGTTTTTACTGCCGACTGGCTGCCCTTATGAAAGGATCCCAAATACATGAGGGCATAGTCCTAAGCCACAGAAGCCATTTTTCTTTTGCTTAGTCATGCTACTATCTTTACTTACAATAAAATTCAAACAGAGACTGACAGTTACCATTGATGTCACCTTTTTTCTTTTGGTGTCAGGAAAACTTGTCAGAAGTGATTCATGCTGATGGCAGAAGAACGAAGCAGCAGACAAAAGTGACACTTAGTGCTTTTAATTGAGACACACTATAGGGGGGGGGGGGGGCGGATATGCTTTGTTCATATTTCATGTCCGAAATTTACAAACACATTTACAAACACATTAAGCTGTATGGCAAATGATTGTGACATTTCAAATAAGTGCCAACCAATGCTGCATTGTGTGTCTTGGACTTTGTACCTCAGTAGTTAGTAGAAGCTGTACAATCGACCATGCTATTTTATACTTGGTTTACCATTACTTGAATAAGAAAACTGTACAAGAGGCGCACATTATTGTGTAGAGTTTTGTGTAACTGCTTACGTGTTTATCATGTATGTGAAATTTGTCTTTTTATTATAGGGCCTCATTTACACTTGTGATTTGAGGGTTGGTAAAACCCCAATGGTTGTGCTGTGTTTTTACAGTTTCCCCTGTTGCTGTTGTGCCAGGGCCCGGGAGGGGGGGGGGGGGTACACGTGCTGCGGGCAGGTATTATACACCCAATTCAAGTAAAGAGTGCCCTGCTGCAGCTACCTTGGAACCTCGGTTATTCTGTAATTGGGGGCGGTAGGAACGCATTACAGTGGCTCCTCACCGCCTGTCTATTACTGTCTAAAGTGTGATCCAAAAGAGAATCCTGCTTCAGACAGCAAAATCGGTCTAAACGAAGCCTATAGCATATGTAAACCCAGAAGGGCTGTAACAACTAATCGATTAATCAATTATGAAATTGATTACTATTTTCATAATCTCTTAATCGGCCAGTAACATAATGGGGTTAAAAAAAGCTAACACGAGCCCTTTTTAGTACAAAAAGAGCAAATCGATACTGTAAATATTACTTTCACAGTTCTACAGTAAAAAAATGAACCCCTTACAATAGTGATTATCTGCTCCCTTTTTTTCCTTTTTGTTTGTTTGTTTGTTTTTTTTTTTTATTTTTTTTTTTGTTGTTTTTTTTTTCAATCCCGTTATGTTACTAAATGTCTTAGACCTGGTTCACAGCTATGTGTTTTTTGCAGAAACACGCTACAGTTCATTTACATGGTTTCCTATGGGACACGTTCACATCTATGCTTTTTGGTTTTTTATTTATTTTTTTTCAGCTGCTGCGTATTTGGATAGGGTCATTGACTTTTTTTTTTTTTTTTTAAACGCAAAACGGTTCTATATACTAAAATGGCGAAGCTGCAGAAAAGCATGTAATGCGTTTTTGCAGCAATTTGTGTGTTTTTTTTTTTTTTTTTTTTTTTTTTTTTTTTTTTTTTTCTGCCCAATAACAAATTGGCCAAAAAATGCAAAAACGCAAAATGAATGTTCAAAATTTTCTCTTGTTTTTAAAATGAATGCAATTTCTGAACGAAAACTACATACACTGTCAGGAAACTTCTTGGTCAAAAAGGAATTTTCAATTTCCAAATTTTCCCGTCACTGTAAATGAAAATGAACGTCCATTAGAAAATCTAACGAACGTTCTTAAAATTACATTATTATTATTATTATTTATTATTATTAAAAACACATTCATCTTAGTCTATTTACCAGATTCACCCTTTAATAGTATATACGGTATATCTCCTCTAATAGTATATATGGTATATCTCTTCTGTCTGTTATTCTCAGAGTGGATTTGATATTTTGCTCCCTAACCATATAATTGGTTATTTATATTTACCACTGCATAGAGATATTTAAGAATAAATTGCCTTTTTTTTTTTTTTTTTTTTTTTTTTTTTTTAATTTTACATATTAACTAAATTATACACCACACTTTTTTTAAATTTATTTTTTTTTTTAAGGTTATTAACCGATTAATCTAAACAATAGGCCAACTAATCTGTTATGAAAATAATCGTTAGTTGCAGCCCTAAAATCTCATAAGGTTAAATCATTTTTAATATTTGAACTCTTATGCTTTGACTGAAATTTTTTTTAATTTTTATTTTTATATTCCTCTTTTGTAAGAGTACCTTTTTTTTCCAGCAGGTACCAGTCCCCCTGCAGTCCAGATTTTGCATGTGCACAGTAGGGGACCAGTTGTAGTTAAAAAAAAAAGTTGCAACGGACTCCCAAATCCCATATAGAGGCACTGAACCTGACGAGTTCAGGTTCTCAGAAGACAGCGCTGGACTTCATGGCCTGGTAAATGTGTTTTGAAAATGCAACGCAACTACAGTACTTGTTGCTGTTAACTTTTTGCTAGACCAGGGGTAATTCTTCTTTAACATACACACCCAAGCTTTGCTACTGATTTGCTTTCTGTAGAATTGTATTTGGTGATCTGACCATGCCGGTGCAAAGTCTAGCTACCAATCTTAAAGTGGCACTGTGTCAGTTGCCTTTTTTTGTAAGTGTAAACTAATATATATGTTCACCTATTCTTTCAAACTTTTTGAATTTTGTTGCTGCTTATCCTTTGTTCTCAGTGCTAGCTGGCCCTGAATTTGTGTATAACAGTGCTGTTTGCTGGGGATAACTTTTTAGTGGTTCCCAATCTCCAGTTCGCAAGGAGTGCCAACAGTGCAAGTATTCCAGACAACCACAGTGTGGATCAATCATAGTGCAAAGGAAGCACACTTGTGGTGTAGAAGTGTGAGTTTTGAGAAAATTTGACCTGTTTTGCCAAATGAGGACTGCTTTTGTATTTTGAAAATTAAAACCGCATCTACAATGACAAGAATGGTGCAATAGAAATGTGGAGGTGCAATCAACAGGGATGTGATTGATGTCAGGTTTAAAAATTAATCGGTTGCTGTGTTTCTAATTTAATTATTAGTTTTATTTTATTATCATATTTTGTTTGTGCTTAGAAGTATCAAGCGGATGATATATTGACATTCCATCAGCCACCCTTTTGTTAAATGGAATCATCACAACTCTGGCACTACACTATGGTTTTTCCCTTATAGCTGTCCAACTTGTTTTTCCTGTTGGTTGCAAAAATCTTGGAAAGTGAGAGCTGGTAGCTAAACAAATTGTAGCTAAGCATACATATATCTAAATTTATTTATTTATGTATTTATTTTTTTCAGGTTTGGATAATATGGGTAAGGATTAGAACCCCCTCTCAAAGGGAAATCTCACCAATAGTACACAGATGACGTTTTAACCTATCCCTATTTAAAAAAAAAACAAAACAAAAAACAAACGTAGAATCTGTACTGAGAGAAATACTCTGGCTGCAATTACTGACCAATCTGACAATGCTAGTTGTAGTGCTAATTGGCAATTTAAAGGATGAATTAACCTTCACCCAGTAAAAAGGACTTTACTAATCTTTCACTCCAGCAGGAGTGTCTTTCACTATGAGTAATAAACAAGTATTTATTTTTGCAGTGGGAGGGGAGTCCCAGTGTGTGTGTGTGTGTGTATAATATATATTATTTTTCTCACAAAAGCGAGTTCAACCCTCACATTTTTGTAAATATTTTATTAAATCTTTTCATGTGACATCACTGAAGAAATTACACTTGACTTTACATTGTAGTGAGTGTACATCTTGTATAACTGTGTAAGTTTGCTGTCCCCTCAAAATAACACTGCACACGGCCAATAATGTCTAAACCGCTGGCAACAAAAGTGAGTACACCCCTAAGTGAAAATGTCCAAATTGGGCCCAATTAGCCATTTTCCCTCCCCGATGTCATATGTCTTGTCAGTGTTACAAGATCTCAGGTGTAAATGGGGAGCAGGTGTATTAAATATGGTGTTATCGCTCTCTCATACTGGTCACTGGAAGTTCAATATGGCACCTCATGGCAAAGAACTCTCTGAGGACCTGAAAAAAAAAGAATTGTTGCTCTACATAAAGATGGCCTAGGCTATAAGATTGCAAGGACCCTGAAACTTAGCTGCAGGACGGTGGCCAAGACCATACAGCGGTTTAGCAGGACAGGTTCCACTCAGATCGGTTCTTGCCATGGTCGACCAAAGAAGCTGAGTGCACATGCTCGGCGTCATATCCAGAGGTTGTCTTTGGGAAATAGACGTATGAGTGCTGGCAGCATTGTTGCAGAGGTTGAAGGGGTGGGGGTCAGCCTGTCAGTGCTCAGACCATACGCCGCACACTGCATTAAATTGGTCTGCATAGCTGTGGTCACAGAAGGAAGCCTCTTTAAGGATGATGCACAGGAAATCCAGCTAATGCCTCGTACACACGGCCAGATTTTCCGACAGAAAAAGTCTCATGGGAGCTTTCGGTCGGACATTCCGACCGTGTGTATGCCCCATCGCACTTTTTCTGTCGGCATTTCCGACAGGCTCAGATATAGAAAACGGAGTTTAGACCGTTCGCAAGTCCGGCCGTGTGTATGCGGCATAACAGTTTGCTGAAGACAAGCAGACTAAAGATATGGTTTACTGGAACCATACCCTGTGGTCTGAGACCAAGATAAACTTATTTGGTTCAAATGGTGTCAGGCGTGTGTGGCGGCAGCCAGATGAGGAGTACAAAGACAAGTGTGTCTTGCCTACAGTCAGGCATGGTGGTGGGAGACTCATGGTCTGGGGCTGCATGAGTTCTGCCGCCCCAGGAAGCTACAGTTCATTGAGGGAATTGTGAATGCCAACATGTACTGAAGCGGAGTATGATCCCCCTCCCTTCGGAGACTGGGCCGCAGGGCAGTATTCAAACATAAAAACCCCAAACACACCTCCAAGACGACCACTGCTTTGCTAAAGAAGCTGAGGGTATAGGTGATGGACTGGCCAAGCATGTCTCCAGACCTAAACCCTATTGAGCATCTGTGGGGCATCCTTAAATGGAAGGTGGCAGAGCGTAAGGTCTCTAATATCTACTAGCTCCGCAATGTCGTCATGGAGGAGTGGAAGAAGACAACATTGGCAACTTGTGAATCTCTGGTGAACTGTATGCCCAAGAGGGTTAAGGTAGTGCTGGAAAATGATGGTGGCCACACAAAATATTCACACTTTGGGCCCAATTTGGACATTTTCACTTAGTGGTGTACTCACTTTTGTTGCCAGCAGTTTAGACTTTAACCACTTGAGCCCCGGACCATTATGCTGCCTAAGGACCAGAGGTCTTTTTCCAATTTGGCACTGCGTCGCTTTAACTGCTAATTGCGCAGTCATGCAATGCTGTACCCAAACGAAATTTGCGTCCTTTTCTTCCCACAAATAGAGCTTTCTTTTGATGGTATTTGATCACCTCTGCGGTTTTTATTTTTTGCGCTATAAATGGAAAAAGACCGAAAATTTTGAAAAAAAATATTTTCTACTTTTTGTTATAAAAAAAATCCAATAAACTCAATTTTAGTCATACATTTAGGCCAAAATGTATTCGGCCACATGTTTTTGGTAAAAAAAAATGTCAATAAGCGTATATTTATTGGTTTGCGCAAAAGTTATAGCGTCTACAAACTAGGGTACATTTTCTGTAATTTACACAGCTTTTAGTTTATGACTGCCTATGTCATTTCTTGAGGTGCTAAAATGGCAGGGCAGTACAAAACCCCCCCCAAATGACCCCATTGTGGAAAGTAGACACCCCAAGGAAATTGCTGAGAGGCATGTTGAACCCATTGAATATTTATTTTTTTTGTCCCAAGTGATTGAATAATGACAAAAAAAAAAAAAAAAAAAAAATATTTACAAAAAGTTGTCACTAAATGATATATTGCTCACACAGGCCATGTGCCTATGTGGAATTGCACCCCAAAATACATTCTGCTGCTTCTCCTGAATATGGGGATACCACATGTGTGGGACTTTTTGGGAGCCTAGCCGCGTACGGGGCCCCGAAATCCAATCACCGCCTTCAGGATTTCTAAGGGCGTAAATTTATGATTTCACGCTTTACTGCCTATCACAGTTTCGGAGGCCATGGAATGCCCAGGTGGCACAAAACCCCCCCCAAATGACCCCATTTTGGAAAGTAGACACCCCAAGCTATTTCCAGAGAGGCATATTGAGTCCATGGAATATTTTATATTTTGACACAAGTTGCGGGAAAGTGACACATTTTTTTTTTTTTTTTTTTTTTTTTTTTTTTTTGCACAAAGTTGTCACTAAATGATATATTGCTCACACAGGCCATGGGCATATGTGGAATTGCACCCCAAAATACATTTAGCTACTTCTCCTGAGTACGGGGATACCACATGTGTGGGGCTTTTTGGGAGCCTAGCCGTGTACGGAACCCCGAAAACCAATCACCGCCTTCAGGATTTCTAAGGGTGAAAATTTTTGATTTCACTCTTCACTGCCTATCACAGTTTCGGAGGCCATGGAATGCCCAGGTGGCACAAAACCCCATTTTGGAAAGTAGACACCCCAAGCTATTTGCTGAGAGGCATGGTGAGTATTTTGCAGCTCTCATTTGTTTTTGAAAATGAAGAAAGACAAGAAAAAACTTTTTTTTTTTTTCTTTTTTCAATTTTCAAAACTTTGTGACAAAAAGTGAGGTCTGCAAAATACTCACTATACCTCTCCTCAAATAGCTTGGGGTGTCTACTTTCCAAAATGGGGTCATTTGGGGGGGGTTTGTGCCACCTGGGCATTCCATGGCCTCCGAAACTGTGATAGGCAGTAAAGAGCCTGAAGGCGGTGCTTGGTTTTCGGGGTTCCGTACGCGGCTAGGCTCCCAAAAAGTCTCACACATGTGGTATCCCCGTACTCAGGAGAAGCAGCAGAATGTATTTTGGGGTATAATTTCACATATTCCCATAGCATGTTTGAGCAATATATCATTTAGTGACAATTTTGTGCAAAAAAAAAAAAATGGTCTCTTTCCCGCAACTTGTGTCGCAATATAAAATATTCCATGGACTCGACATGCCTCTCAGCAAATAGCTTGGGGTGTCTACTTTCCAAAATGGGGTCATTTGGGGGGGTTTTGAACTGTCCTGGCATTTTATGCACAACATTTAGAAGCTTATGTCACACATCACCCACTCTTCTAACCACTTGAAGACAAAGCCCTTTCTGACACTTATTGTTTACATGAAAAAGTTTTTTTTTTTTGCAAGAAAATTACTTTGAACCCCCAAACATTATATATTTTTTTAAAGCAAATGCCCTACAAATTAAAATGGTGGGTGTTTCATTTTTTTTTTTTTCACACAGTATTTGCGCAGCGATTTTTCAAACGCATTTTTTGGGGAAAAAAACACACTTCTTTTTTAAATTTTAATGCACTAAAACACACTATATTGCCCAAATGTTTGATGAAATAAAAAAGATGATCTTAGGCCGAGTACATGGATACCAAACATGACATGCTTTACAATTGCGCACAAACGTGCAGTGGCAACAAAATAAATACATTTTTAAAAGCCTTTACAGGTTACCACTTTAGATTTACAGAGGAGGTCTACTGCAAAAATTACTGCCCTCGATCTAACCTTCGCGGTGATACCTCACATGCATGGTGCAATTGCTGTTTACATTTGACGCCAGACCGCCGCTTGCGTTCGCCTTAGTGCGAGAGCAGGGGGCGACAGGGGTGCTTTTTTTTTTTTTTTTTTTTTTTTTTTTTTTTTTTTTTTTTTTCTTTATTATTTTTTTGCTTTTTTATCTTATTTTTAAACTGTTCCTTTCATTTTTATTTTTTTTTTAATCATTTTTATTATCTCGGGGAATGTAAATATCCCCTATGATAGCAATAGGTAGTGACAGGTACTCTTTTTTGAAAAAATTGGGGTCTATTAGACCCTAGATCTCTCCTCTGCCCTCAAAGCATCTGACCACACCAAGATCGGTGTGATAAAATGCTTCCCCAATTTCCCAATGGCGCTATTTACATCCAGCGAAATCTAAGTCATAAAATGCTCGTAGCTTCCGGTTTCTTAGGCCATAGAGATGTTTGGAGCCACTCTGGTCTCTGATCAGCTCTATGGTCAGCTGGCTGAATCACCGGCTGCGTTCTCGGGTTCCCTGTTGAGACAGGAGAGCCAGAGAAAAACACGGAAGACGGTGGGGGGGGGGGGGGGCATTCCCTCCCACGGCTTGTAAAAGCAGTCTAGAGGCTAATTAGCCGCTAGGATTGCTTTTACATGAAAGCCGACCGCTGGCTGAAAAGGATGATACCTAAACCTGCAGGCATCATTCTGGTATAACCACTCAAAGTTGTGAATGGCGTACCTGAAGACAAAAAAATGGTTAACAATAAAGCACAGTAAACGGTAAAGTATAAAAAATTGCATACCTGAAAAGCAAACATGATAAAGCATAATAACAATAAAACATTGCAGAATAGAATACAGTAAAAAAGAGCAGGACAATAGAGAGAGAGAGAACAATAAAACGACAACTATTTTTTTTTATTATATATATATATATAATTTTTTTTTTTTTTTTTTTTTTTTTTTACACTTTTTTTGTAACTAACTTTTATAACTGTAACCGGTTCCAGGTTCGGGTCTCTCAAAATGCGATGGCATCTTGGGAGACCCTGTGAAAGTGTGCCTAGTCTGTGCAATGCTGTACCCTACGCTAATACTCAACTAGTGCATGGTAGCGTTCAAAACATTCACCAATGCAAAGACCAGGATTGTCAGGACAGGAGGGACAATAATAGCGGGTGTCACGCCTATATCCGCACTAGCTGCAGACACAATATCTATTTTGGGGGCGTTCGCTGGGTAGGGGTACTCGGGAGGACATAAAGAAAATGCCTCTCATGCAGCCGACTGCATTTGGTTGGGGATGTGAATGGGGGAAGTACGGGCGCTGCAGAAGCGGTGGGTTCCCAATTAGGATTGGCGAATGCAGTAGGAAGGGCACTATGGGCACGACGGGCCTGTGTTTGTCTTTCTGGTGGCAGCGGGACACTACTTGTGCTTGCCACCTCACCAGCTTGAACTGCACTTATGGGACTCGCCACGTCACCAAGTGTTACTGCAGTGCTGGTTTGACTACGACCGGGGTGTACTAGGCCGCTGGCGCTTGCCAGTTCACCAAAACGCTACCAAAAAATCTGTTAGCGATCGCAGGGATCAGGCCTGACTCTGCGAACGCTGCAGTTATGCGTTTTAGTCTTTTGTAAGTGACAGTGATCGATCGATACTGCACTTGGGTGGGCTGGGCTGGGCCGGGCGGAGGGGCAAAACGCAGGTGCTAGCAGGTATCTGGGCTGATCCCACTAACACTGCGTTTGTGAGAACCCTAAACTGCTGGGGATGCTAGTATAGATCTGATCGGATCAGATATTGATCCGTTCAGATACTATACCACTAAGGGTGGTGTACGGTGCGTGCGTGGGTGTTAGCGGTACTGGCGCTAACCTGACGCTGCCTGGGGCTGGTGCTTGCCAGTTCACCAAAATACTACCAAAAAAACTGTTAGTGATCGCAGGGATCAGGCCTGACTCTGTGAACGCTGCAGTTATGCATTTAGTGTTTTGTAAGTGTCAGTGATCGATCGATACTGCACTTGGGTGGGCTGGGCCGGGCGGAGGGGCAAAACGCAGGTGCTAGCAGGTATCTGGGCTGATTCCGCTAACACTGCGTTTTTGGGAACCCTAAACTGCTGGGGACACTAGTATAGATCTGATCGGATCAGATATTGATCCGTTCAGATACTATACCACTAAGGGAGGCGTATGCTGCGTGCGTGGGTGTTAGCGGTACTGGCGCTAACCTGACGCTGCCTGGGGCTGGTGCTTGCCAGTTCACCAAAATACTACCAAAAAAACTGTTAGCGATCGCAGGGATCAGGCCTGACTCTGTGAACGTTGCAGTTATGCGTTTAGTGTTTTGTAAGTGACAGTGATCGATCGATACTGCACTTGGGTGGGCTGGGCTGGGCCGGGCGGAGGGGCAAAACGCAGGTGCTAGCAGGTATCTGGGCTGATCCCGCTAACACTGCGTTTTTGGGAACCCTAAACTGCTGGGGACGCCAGTATAGATCTGATCGGATCAGATATTGATGCGTTCAGATACTATACCACTAAGGGAGGTGTATGCTGCGTGCGTCAGTGTTAGCGGTACTGGCGCTAATCTGACGCTGCCTGGGGCGACGCATATCACCGCCGGGCGATCAGGGGGCTAAACCTTTATTCGGTAATAAACGGCGGGTGCCCTGACACTATAAAAAATAAACAAACTAACCAGCGTCAACCGTAACGGTTATACGGTGATCAGTGGTGAAAGGGTTAACTAGGGGGCAATCAAGGGGTTAAAACATTTATTCGGTAGTATATGGGGGTCCCTGACGCTATAAAACGCTGACGGCGAACCTAAATATTTATATCCCTAACTAGCGTCACCAGCGACACTAATACAGCGATCAGAAAAATGATCGCTTAGTGACACTGGTGACAGGGGGTGATCAAGGGGTTAAAACTTTATTAGGGGGGTACCCTAGACCTAAAGGGGGGTAATACTAACTGTCACAAACTGACACCATGCAGTAATCAGAAAAAAAAAACAAAAAAAACCCAAAAAACTGCTGGTGTCAGTTTGTGACAGGGGGGGGGGGGGGTGATTGGGGGGGATCGGGGGGCGATCGGGGGGGGGGGGGATCGGGGTGTTTTGTGTGCCTGGCATGTTCTACTGTGTGTGTGTGTGTGTGTGTGTGTTGGTGCACTCACATTGATGTCTTCTCTCCTCGGGCCGGAACGGAAATTACCGACCCGAGGGGAGATGACATCATTTCCTTTGCTGCTGTTTAGCATACAGCAGCAAAGGAATGATTCGATTGGCCGGCGGCGATCGCGAGGGGGGGGCCACGAACGGATGGTCTCCCCCTCACCACCGATCGCCGGGGCACAAAGGACGACCGCCTCGGGCACCGGGGGGGGGGGGGGTCCGAACGGACCCCCCACCCGCGGAAGGCAAATCACGTACACTGTACGTGATTTTGCCTGTCCGTGCCACTTTGCCGACGTACATCGGCGTGAGGCGGTCGTCAAGTGGTTAATTGGCTGTGTGAGTTCTTTTGAGGGGACAACAAATTTACTCTGTTAGGGCTCTTTCACAAGTGCAGATCCGCTTGTCAGTTTTCCATACATCTGTATGGAGCGACGGATGTCAGCGGGTACATGTCTGCTGACATCCGAACTGCTAAATCCAGAGGGATGGAAACCCTATTTTCCATCCGTCTGGCGAATTAGATGAAAACCATCCAGGCGGTCTGTTTTCATCCGATTGACCTCCTAACCCCCCCCCCCCCCCTTAGAGGAGAGCGTAGATCTGACAGGTCAGTTTCTGCACAGTGTGCAGAGACTGACTTGTCATCCGCGAGCTCAGCAGGTATCAATGGAGCGATCGCTGCTGAGCAAGTGGATGGCTGAATACGGATCCGCACATGTGAAAGGGCTTTATCCAAGCTGTACACTCTCACTACTTTACATTGTAGCAAAGTGTCATTTCTTCAGTGTTGTGACATGAAAAGGTATAATATATTTACAAAAAATGTGAGGGGTGTACTTACTTATGTGAGATAGTGAGTGTTTGTATGTATGTTTGTGTGTATATATCTATCAAACATGTTATGCTTGCCTGCTCTGTGTAATGGTTTTGCACTGAGGGACCCCACAATTCTCCTCTTGTGGGGTCCCTCACCGACGTTTCTGGCCCCTCCTACCTTCAGAGTGCTCCAATAGCAAGCTGTAAATTATAGTATAGATTGTCCCTATAGCTAGGTAAAAAAAACTTCTGCCTTTTTAGAATCACTCACTTCCTGCCCAGGACTACATGTCCCATGAGGCATTGCTCCTCAGTCACAAGTTCTCAGGCACTTACTGACATGTATGGATGGTGTACTGAGCTGTATGTGTGCTTCACTGTATTTCCAGATATGAAAAAAAAAAAAAAAATGCATTCTCTATGCAATACAACTAATTGGCTGACCAATTGATCGATCATGAAAATAGTTGACAACTATTTTATAATTTTTAATCAATTTAGTTGTCGATTTAATCGATTAGTTGTTTCGGGCCTAGTTTTGTTTGTCTCGTTTTATTTACTGCTACATCTGCAGGACAGGTTATGTTGAAAAACAGAAGTACTGGCTGGGTCATCAGGGCAAAATAAAAGCCAAAAAAACAAATTTAATGCAGCCATCAAATCTAAGTAAATTGGTAAGCTGTAATATTGTTTTGCTTTTTGAGCTTATTACTGCTTCAAGTTTTTCTTTGTAGATGCTGGAATGAACTACCTATGTATAATATGGAGAATGCAACAGAAGAAGCTGAAACAACCTAGGTGTATGGGAACACCCAAAACATGAGTGACAGGAACAGAGCACTCTGCTGGATTATCCAAAACATACTGTACAAGATCACAGGGCTGACTCAGCTCATTATGTACTACCTATACAACCACAGTTTTGTAAAGATTCAAATACTTTAGCAGCGCTCCTGTCCTTTTAATTTAAGTGTCCGGCATTCACATGTAAATAAAAATGGAGAGAACCGCGCTAACAGAAAATATAAATCAGCAGCATATAGTGCGATTACACCAAAATTCTAAAGTCCTGTAAATAAGCTGCGCTAAGAGTTAAATACTAGTCCATACAGATAACATCAAAAAAGGAATTTTTTGAATCCTTCCCGAGTAAAAACACCACCACCGTGTGCACTTATAAGCAATAGTGTCAATCCACCGTAGTAGATGATCCTGCTTACCAGATGGCAAGCATAAAAGGACAAGTGGCTTTAGCCCAGCCAAGGCCTTTTAGCTTGCTGGCGCTCCCGGTGTTCCTATGGGGGGGGGGTAAATCTCCAGGCTCACATATGATGTCCACGTATTCCCATTTTGCAAAGGAAAACCCGGATAACTCAGAGGAAATAAAGACTTGCCATAGTGTAAAATCCTCCACATATTTTATTTAAAAAAACAAGTAGTCACTTACATTTAAATTTGCAAAGTTGCGTGTACGAAAAGCCGGCCGGCATACAAACAAAACGGAGCCCGTTCTCTCACTCAAAGCGTGGTGACGTCAGTGCGTACCCTCCCAGACGCATTTCGTCATCATCAGATGTTGTCAATGGGGACTGAAACAACCTAGGTGTATGGGAACACCCAAAACATGAGTGACAGGAACAAAGCACTCTGCTGGAGTATCCAAAACATACTGTACAAGATCACAGGGCTGACTCAGCTCATTATGTACTACCTATACAACCACAGTTTTGTAAAGATTCAAATACTTTAGCAGCGCTCCTGTCCTTTAATTTAAATGTGTCCGGCATTCACATGTAAATCATATGAGCAACAATTAGTATGATAATGGGTGATACTGTTTGTGTCTCATGGGATTTACTTGTGAAAGCCGGTCACATTTTAATTAATGGGCAGGAGCGCTGCTAAAGTATTTGAATCTTCACAAAACTTTGGTTTTGGATTAGGACTCTCTAAATTTTGTCTGTATCTGTGTTTGTTTTAGCGGCTGCTGTATACTTCTACTTTGGCATCTGTCATTTGCATACCGTATATGTTTACGTGTATTGCATATAGGTTCTATTAACTTAATTGGCCATTTAGAGCGCAGAGTGGTGTAATTAGGCCCGTTTAAACAATAAGATTATTATGTACTACCTATATCTGAAACATCACTTTTGGGTGGACTGACTGTTCTTGCTGGTTTACACACTACTGGTGCCTAACTGTAGCATTGCACATTTTAATGTTTTTTTTTTTTTACATTAGCACCACCTAGTCATATTGAACAGACCACCAACGTAGCAAATGGCACATGTAACTCTAATTTTTTCAGGGGGGTTCAGCACCACAAAGATGCAGGACATTGCTTGGACTTAAAGACCAGAAATGGGCAATGCAGCACCTTAAAAGGTTTCTGCAGCACTGGTCATGTATTGTTTCCTCTTGGCTGGAGGAGTAACTTTTTGCCCCAAGTCTCAAGACCTCTTCCTACACCCCCCCCCCCCCAAATGCATTTCTTGTTTGTCTTTTGACCCCAGACCCTTCATTGTATGATTAGGAAGAGGTTTGGGCCCACTTCACTTTCATTGCCTGGAGAAGGCCAGTACTGACATGTGACTTATTCTCCTGGATTGCCATGTAGTATCCCTGTTTTCAACAGTGCAGAGTAGGCCTCTGTAAGGTATGTTCTTAAGGGCCATGCACACAGGCCGAATAGGGTGGGTATGAGCCGGTTCAATATAAACTGGCTGACGTTTGGCCTGTATGTATGACAGTTGGTCTGACACAGTCTGGCTGAATGGCGTCTGGCGAAGGGGCATGACCGAAAAAGGTCAGCCGATCTTCATCTGATCAGTGCTCCCAACCAATGGCTGGGAGCGCTGACCAGTATGTTCGGGTGGGGGACCGTCCTCCTGTCAGAACACAATTGGTGGTGGAGGTTGCCGTATTAACATTGGCTTGTTAGTACAGCTGCTCCTCTCTAACGCTTCAGGGTTTTTTTTTTCCTTAAGCCTGCTGGGTTGAAGGAATAAAAAATTGTGTGCGCTAGGCTTTACCCTGGGGATGAGCTAGTGTTGGAGCAATGATGGGACGTCCCCTGCTTGGGGATGCAGTGGACCAAGTTCACCAGTGGTTTAAGGTGACCTATCCGGGTGTGGGAGTTTCCTGGGCATTGCCGTTCCTTGTTCTGAGGCTGTCAACGCAAAGGGAGACGTGGGTGTGTTTGCTTTTGTCTGTTTCTGCAAATCCCCTTGGTGTTGTAGATGCCAGGATACAAATTTGAAGCTTTTTTTTTTTTCCACTTCTCCCTTAATATGATAAACCTCGGGGCAGTTTATTGGCGCAAACCACCATACTGAAGTTTTGAATAATTTCCAT
The DNA here is from genome assembly GCA_037952835.1 of Lithobates septentrionalis. Classification (NCBI taxonomy): domain Eukaryota; kingdom Metazoa; phylum Chordata; class Amphibia; order Anura; family Ranidae; genus Lithobates; species Lithobates septentrionalis. Next base: position 1,555,698 of record JBBDGP010000487.1, read on the forward strand.
TTGTTTTAGTATGTGATGAAAATGTGGTGTCGCTGCTGCTTTATGTTTTAGTATGCTATCACACTTGTAACACATGTGCTGATGCATTTTGCAGTAATGTGCGTTACAATGCATGTTTTTAACCCATGTTAATGCAGCACTTATGGGACCTAAGCGTGGACCTACTTTTGAAGGGCCTCCTTAGTCCTTAATTTCGTTTTGTTTTTTTCCCAATCTTCATTTAGTGAATTTATTTATTTTTCGTTTTTATCCAATAACCAGGGCATAAAAATTTAAGATAGACTAGGATTTAATATTAGTAAGAATTGAAGTTAAATCCTTTTAAACATCTATTTCTATAGGTATTCTTTGCCCAACCCAATTCTCTAAAATTAAAAATAAAATTAAGAAATAATACAAATACCCCTTGATGTGTTTCTCACACTAACAAACATAAATACATTTAATGTGCACCACTGAGTAATCGCTCCATGCATCAATTGTATAAGGTTGTAAAGAAAATCAACAAAAAAATGTTATTAAGAAACCAGTGTATACATATACCATGTGCATTAATCAATATTTCAGTGATATGATCATACACACGATTAAATCCATAAATAAAACATTCTCTAACAAGTAAATTTCTTGTGGTGAATAATAGCGCCTCTAAGTGCTCATGCTTGTTCTTGTGCAAAATGTTATCCTCGTGAGTTTCACCACCTTTCACACCATGCACTCACCTCTACAGATTGACCTATAAACTCAATAGGTCACCATGCAGCGGTGGAGCTTGTGATGTCACCTTGCAAACCTGGAAGTAGCTGAACTGAGTGGTTTCTGAGTTGATACCGAAGCCCAGGTCTTAATGGGCAAGTACTTCTATTTTAAAGCAACCCTACTATTTGTATTACTCTTTTAATAATTTGGATATTTGAAGTGGTGAAGCAATGAATCCTCTCCTCGCATTCGCTGTCAGAATCTAAAATGGCGTGGCTGTGCAGGGCTCGGCCCACATGGCTCTTTCAAAGTCCTGTGAATAATTAAACTACATCTACCATCCGTGGCCAACTGCTTGTAGTTCTCGATGAACTGTGAGGGTGCTGATAAATGCTCTTGTAGTCAGTCCATTGATTCTTCCTACCATTCAAGTAACTGCCTGTATGAGGTTCAGGCAGACAGTGTACAGAGAGTCTGCAGGATACTGACGTTGCACCTGCGATCTGCCCTCTGATTTATTTAAAAAGAAAAAAAGTGAACTTGGCCTTTAAGCTGTGCCTAACAAGGTTTGGAGAAAGGAGGTCTGATGGTAAATCCAGAGACACCCTAAGGAGGCAGTTGTGACCCTGTTTTTAAGGGGTGTGCACATGGTGACTTGAGTTTATAGGTCATTCTGTGGAGGTGAGCACATTGTGTGAAAGGTGGTGGACCTCACAAGGGTAACGTTTTGCACAAGAACAAGGAGCTATTATTCACCACAAGACACAAACTTTGTTTTTTTTTTTTTTATGATTTAATAATGTGTATGATCATTGTATTACTGAAATCCTGATAAATGCACATTGTATATGTAAACACTTATACAGCCTTATACAATCGATGCACGGAGCAGTGAATTGGGTTGGTATATGCATAAATAAGTGTATATAGGTGAAAGTGGCACAGTAAGGTTGGCTGCACTTTAATTGTATCTATATAATAATTTAAACGCTTTTTATAAAAAAAAAAAAAAAAAATAAAATCAAGTAGATCAAAAATCTTGTTTTTGTTCATCTTTAATGCCATTACTAGAGTGACAGTAATTTTTTATTAAAAGTGAATGTAATAGTGTATTATATTTGTGGGTGACAAAACAAACCTACAAAAAGATGGGTGGGTCTTCATGGTAGGTAAAATGATGGTTAGGACAGAAAGAAGTAAAGTATCAGGGCAAAGGATAGGGCTATGAGACCTCCCGGGTTTATTACCGCAATTAAACCTGTATTTGGTGTGGGGTGTTTTTTTTGTTTTTTTTTTTTTTTTTTTTTATTTGGAACAACCAGGCCTGGTGTATTCACTTGAAGCCAAGGATCGTTTACATCACTCTGTAAGAAATGCGCGCTTTCTGTCTGCACAGCTTGGTTTAAGGTTACATTGATTTCATTAAGCTGGTATTTCTATGGCACAGAGACCTGCTTAAATAATTCATTAAACCTTCAGGACCAAAGTAATTCATGCTTTTGTATTATATATGAATTTGTTATAAAATGTTTATTTTAATGATTTCTTGGAGTAGAGTAATACTGTATACAGTATTTCACATTTTGAACAAGCTACACTTTTCCAAGTAGCTACTTTTTAAATTTTTCTTAAGCGCTGTATATAGTTCTTTCAAAGTTATGTATTTTTTACATGCTTACAGACAAAAAGGGCAGACCAAGTTCCCTGGTTGCCTGCTGTCTTTTTCCTGGTGTTCCTGTGCTATTTGCTATTGGACCATTAGCTCTACTGACCGGTAGTAAAGCACATTTACAGATGCACGATTAGTGCCAGCTTCAGATAATTGTCTTAAGATGGATCTCTGGTTTTAGGGGTCCTAAAATGCCGTAAGTCAGCAGAAGTTGTCTCCAGCGTTCACCTTCAATTATATCAACACAAGCCGTCGGCTAGTGTGTTACTCTTTCCAGTATAGCAGACCGGCAGGTCTGGGCACTGTGTTTACAGGAGGAAATACTGGCTAGCAAGTGGGATCACCTGCTATCCCCCGGCCACCATGTCCCTCGGCCACCAGCAATCGTTCCCCACAGTGACGGGATCTGCCTGTGTAAACAAGGTAAATCTCCGTTCTGACAGGGGAGATCTCACAGATCCTGTCTTTCTGCTAGGCAGAAAGATGGATCTGTGTGTTTCCCCAGTCACACAGTCCCCCACACAGAACTCGCACTGAGGTAACACATTTAACACCTTGATCGCCCCTAATGTTAACCCCTTCCCTGCCAGTGTCAGTATAATAACAGTGCATATTTTTAGCACTGATTTCTTTAATGTCACTGGTTCCCAAAAAAGTGTTAATGTCAGGTATCCGATCTGTTGGCCGCAATATCGCAGTCCTGCTAAAAATCACTGATCGCTGCCATTACTAGTAAAAATAAATACATGCCGTAAATCTATCCCCCTTTTTTTGTAGACATAACTTTTGTGCAAATCAATATTGCGATTTATATATGTGTGGGTTTTTTTTTTTTTTTTTTTTTTTATAGCGGAAAAAATAAAAACCACAGAGGTGAGCAAATACCAACAAAAGACAGGTTTATTATGCTTTAACAGAATTGCGTGGTCTTGTGACATTGTAGCCAAACAAAATTGATCTTTTTTTTCCCCCCACAAATAGAGCTTTCTTTAGGTGGTGGTTTGATGACCTCTGCTTTTTTGTGTGTGGTTTTTTTTGTTTTTTATTTTTTATTTTTTTTCAGGACTGCAGAGGTCAAATCTGACCCAAAGTGACACTTTTTGGGGACCAGTGCCATTATAACAGTGATCAGTTCTAAAAAAAAAAATAAAATGCACTGATCAATGTATAAATGACACTGTCAGGGAAAGGGTTAACACTAGGGGGTGATCAAGGGGTTAACTGTGTTCCCCAGGTGTGTTCTCACTGGGACAACACAGATATCGCTGTTCCTAAGCACTAGGAACAGCAGATCTCAATGTCGTTCCCTGTCAGAACGAGGATCCGCCTTGTTTACATAGACAGATCCCAGCTTTGTGCCTCTGTACCGCGATCGCGGGTGGCCCTGTGGAGATCGAGCCTGCCGGACTCGCGGGCGCGCTCCTGCACCCACAATATCTATTGCATGAAATGACGTACAGGTACGTAGTTTCGCCCAATAGAGCCGCCCTGTTGCAGTATATGTGCGGTGCACGGTCTAAAAGTGGTCAGCAGGCCAAAAGGGAGCAAATAAGAGAAATGTATTCGTTTTCAATAGCTTACTACTGCATGAATCGGCTTTTGGTTGAAGATGCACAACTCGCTACCTCTAATATTTGACAGGGATTCTAATCCCTTTTGCCTTTTTAGTTAAACGGCTCTGTTTACACCTGAGCGATTCGGATCGTGGGCAGAATGGTGCGATTTCTGCCAGCGATTCTATAATCGCGGCAAAATGCGTTTGACGCTATTCTTTTTAATAGCACCCCTAAATGTGGTGCCATTTTGTTTTGCCACAATTGTTGAGCGACAAAACGCGCTACAATGACAAAAAAAAACACGCAAACGTTCCTGGCTCTGTACCAGCATTTTTGGAATGGAGGGAGGCCCATTCAAATAAATGGTGCTGCTCCAAAAATGTTCCACTAAAAAACAAAAAAGTGATAAAAATCGTGATAAAAAAAGTGATAAAAATCGCTGCAGATCACTCAGGTGTGAATGGAGCCTTAAGGTAATTAAGGAGGTATCTTATAGTTTAGCATCTATGTATGATCTATATCAGGGATATGCAATTAGCGGACCTCCAGCTGTTGCAAAACTACAAGTCCCATCATGCCTCTGGGTGTCATGCTTGTGGCTGTCAGAGTCTTGCTATGCCTCATGGGACTTGTAGTTCTGCAACAGCTGCAGGTCCGCTAATTGCATATCCCTGATCTATATCAAATTGTTTCAAACTATTTTAATGCTCTTTTATGGGTTTTTGGAGAAATAAAGTTGCACAGTCGTTCATTTAGGCCCCATTCGCACTTGTGCGACTTGTCATGCGACTTTGAACTCCAAAGTCACATGACAATTTGCACCCCATATTTCCCAATGAGTATCGTTCATATCTGTGCTACTTGATGTCAGTGACTTTAACCCTTTCATGACTAAGCCTATTTTTGAAATCTAATATATAAAATATATTAGAGAATCTAGAGAAGAAAATGAACGATTGTTGCAATATTTTATATTACACGGTATTTGTGCAGCGGTGTTTTAAACGCAAATTTTGGGGAAAAGGGACACTTTCATGAATTTAAAAAAAAAAAAAAAACAAACAGTAAAGTTACTCCAATGTTTTTGTATAATGTGAAAGATGATGTTACGCCGTGTAAATAGATACCAAACATGTCACGCTTTATAATTGGACGCACTCGTGGAATGGCGACAAACTACGGTACCTAAAAAATCTCCATAGGCGACGCTTTAAATTATTATTTTTTTTTTTACGGTTAGTTACAGAGGAGGTCTAGTGCTACAATTATTGCTCTTGCTCTGACAATCGCGGCGATACCTCACGTGTGTTTTGAACACTGTTTACATATGCGGGCGTGACTTCCGTATGCGTTTTCTTTGCTGCGCGAGCTCCCGAGGACGGGGGCGCTTTAAAAAAAAATTTTTTTTTATTTTGTTTTTATAAATTGTGTTTAAAAAAAAAATATATTTTTTTGATGACTTTTATTGCTGTCACAAGGAATGTAAACATCCCTTGTGACAGTAATAGGTGGTGACAGGTACTCTTTATGGAGGGATCGGGGGTCTAAAAGAGCCCCGATCCCTCCTTTGCACTTTAAAGCATTCAGATCGCCGTTTTCGGCAACTCTGAATACTGTATATTTTTTTTTTAAAACCGGCGCCATTCGCACCCGAGTAAATGGGAAGTGACGTCATGACGTCGCTTCCGTGTTTACGATTAGGAGGCTGGAACGAAGCCGCTCATGGCTTTGTTCCAGTCTGGTGCTAGCCGCCAGAGGCGGCGGATTGGTCATCGGCCTCCTGATGGAACGGGAGGCCCGGTAAGAGCGGCGGGAGGGGGGGGGACGTCCCCTCCCGCACTTTCGGTATAACAGCCGAGCGGCTTTTAGCCGCATCGGTTGTTATACCAGGAAAGCAGATCGCCGGCTCTAAAAAAAACAGTACCGGGATGATGCCTGCAGCTGCGGTCCAACAGTTATTTACTACCCCTGTAAGATAATCATAGTTCATTTATAAACCTTTCTGCATATCTATTTCACACATGTAGTTATTACTGCCTTGTTTCTTTTCTCTGCAGGGAAACTTAATGTATGTTATAGATAATACCTTCCTAGTGTCGTTTTTGCAGAGATTAAGTTGCCTAGGAGTTTGTTACCACTTGATGTCCATAGATTGTATTCTTGTGCAAGAAGCACTGAATTCCAAAAGGACTTTACATTCTGTATGGCTTATTCTGTACCACATATTACCCCTTCAGTTGCATGCATGTAACGGTTGTTACTAAGTTTTAACAGCAAGCTGAGTGAAAATTGTATAATCCCACTATTCTGTAACAAGTCAATAAGAAAATAGTTGAGTTCAGTATGCTTTTAAATGACTAAAGTGCACAAAAAAAGTGTAAATTCAATAGCTTCCTTGAAGAAAAATATTTTTTACATTTTGCTATAATAAATATCCCCCCCCCCCCCCCAAAGTTTAAGCTGATATATATTCTTCTATTGATTGGTTTGCACAAAAGTTATAGCGTCTACAAAAGAGGGGATAGATTTATGGCATTTTGGCGGTGATCAGCGATAAATTATTTTTTTTTTAATTTTTATTTTCTGCGGGACTGCAACATTGCGGCGGACAGATCGGACACTTTTGACACCTTTTTTTTTGGGACCATTGACATTTTATACAGCGATCAGAGCTAAAAAATTGCCACTGATTACTGTATAACTGTCACTGGCAGGGAAGGGGTTAACACTAGGGGCGATCAAGTGGTTAAATGTGTTCACTCATGTGTGTTCTAACTGTGGTGGGGTGGTTGGGGGACTGCCTGGAGGAAGAGACCGATCGCTGTTCCTAATCTTTAAGAGCGGCAGATTTGTCTCTCCTCCCCTGACAGAACGGAAATATGTCCGTTTACATTGACAGACATTCTGTCTGTCAGGGGCGATCGCGGGTGGCCGGCAGGCATTGTGACCGCCAGCCACGCGCATTGGCTCCCCCCTCACAGTTCTTAAAGCGGCTGCCGTACCATGATGGCAATTTGCCCAGGGGAGCCAGCCTGCCGCAGTATAACTGCGGCGGCTGGTCCTTAAGACCCCTTTCACACGAAGGCGTTTTTCAGGTGCTAAAGTGATAAAAATAGCACCTGAAAAACGCCTCCCTTGCCACCCCAATGTTAAAGCCAGAGTGCTTGTACACTGGGGCGCTGCGCTGGCAGGACGAAAAAAAAGTCCTGCAAGCAGCTTCTTTGGGGTGGTGAAGGAGCTCCTGCCTATTGAAATGAATGGGCACCGCTGCAGAAGAGCCTGCAAAGTGCTTCAAAAGTGGCGCTACATGGACGCGTTTAATCCTTTCTTCGGCCGTTAGTAGGGGTTAAAAGCGCCCCGCTATCGGCTGAATATCAGCTGTAAAATTAGCAGCGCTTTACCACTAACTCTGCCCATGGCTTAGTGTAGAAGGGCTCCAAGTGGTTGTAAAGGCAGAAGGTGTACAGCAGCCCCCCCTAATACTTACCTGAGCCTCATCTCAATCCAGCAATGTTGACTCTCCCTCATTGGCTGAGACCGTTGCGAGGTGCCATTGGCTCCCGCTGCTGTCAGTCAGTGAGGCAGTGAGGAGAGAGAGGGGGCAGGGTCAGGTCATGTTACCTTTTTTTAAAGTGTATGTTGCCCCAACTTTTCAAATTCCTGATATGTGTATCAAAGAAACATACTGGAGTCCACTGCTCCACTCAAGACTCTTCCCTCCTGTACATGGACAAGGTTGGTTCCCAGATGAAGACATTGCTGTATGCAGTTATTTTGTTGATATTTAATAAATATGGCAAGAGTTGCTAAGAGTGGAGTGTGGCTGAATAAACTTTTTTTTTTTTTTTCTTTTTTATTCCTGATGTGTATGTTGTACCATGTACTTGTTTAACCTCTTGACATCCGGAGGCCGTCATATGACGGCCTCGACTTTCGGGGGTTATATCTGAATGATGCCTGAGGCTACAGACATCATTCAGATATCGGCATTTTCAGCCGGCGATTCCATACACCATAAGAACGATCATAGCGGCTTTTCCGCCGCTTGATCGTTCTTACGGGCGGCGAAAGGGGATGTCCCCCCCCCCCCCTCCCGCTGCCCTCCGGTGCTTCTACTGATTTACCTCAGCGATCGGTGAGTCGGATAGCGGATCCGCCGGCGCCGGATGTAGATCATAGAGATTTCCGGCGGACCAGATGGTCGCCGGAGTCTCTATGATCGTTCGGAGGCCGGGCGCGATGTTATGACGTCACGCCCAGCCTTTGCATTAAAAAAAACGGCGCCGCTTCGGCTGGGAAGCGGTGATTGTTTTTTTTTTTTTTTTTTTTTTTTTAAATTTTAGCCTTCCCAGCCTAGAGGTGAGATGTGGGGTCTTATTGACGCCATATCTCACTGTAAAGAGGACTGATCATGTCATATTCCTATTACAAGGGATGTTTACATTCCTTGTAATAGGAATAAAAGTGATCAAAAATTTTTTTTTTTTTAAAAAAGTGTCAAAATAAAAAAATTTAAGCTCGCACGCAGAAGCGAACGCATACGTAAGTCCCGCCCACATATGAAAACGGTGTTCAAACCACACATGTGAGGTATCGCTGCGATTGGTAGAGCGAGAGCAATCATTTTGGCCCTAGACCTCCTCTGTAACTCAAAACATGTAACCAGTAAAAAATTTTAAAGCGTCGCCTATGGGGATTTTTAAGTACCAAAGTTTGGCGCCATTCCACAAGTGTGTGCAATTTTGAAGCGTGACATGTTGGGTATCTATTGACTCAGCGTAACTTCATCTTTCACACAATGCAAAAACGTTTGGCTAACTTTGCTGTTTTGTTTTTTTTTTTTTAAAGCATGAAACTTTTTTTTTTTTTTTTTTAACGCATTTGAAACATTGCTGCGCAAATACCGTGCAAGATAAAAAGTTGCAATGACCGCCATTGTATTCTCTAGGGTCTCTGCTAAAAAAACATATATAATATTTGGGGGTTCTATGTAATTTTATAGCAAAGAAATGATGATTTTTGACATGTAGGAGCGAAGTGTCAGAATTGGCCTGGATGCGAAGTGGTTAAAAAGTTGTCTGTTTTTCTTCCTCTGTGTGAAATACCTGGAGATCCTGCCAGTCCCTCTGCTTTCCTATATCCTACTGACCATGTAGGCATAGACGCAAATCCTTCAGTGTGCTCAGTTTTTTATTTTATTTCTGGTTTTCCAGTGGCCAAGGCTTGTGCTGTCCCTCCCCCCTCAGCTCATCAGAGGGAAGACCAGTGTATTGCTCTTTCCCTACTTTCTGCTCCATATTCACCCCTGCACCATCCACTCACATATCTCCTAAGCCCTTATGCAGCTGAGAGCAGAGATAGTGTGTGTGTGTGTGTGTGTATACATGTACATACAGGCATTTTCACTATTGTTTCTACTTAAAACTACGTGGGTTGTTTTTACAAGGTGAGGGTTCACCATATACTTTAATGCTTCATAAAGGGCAGTTAGAAGAAACTTCTTTGTACACATTGGTCACAGGGTTTGGTGAACTCTAGAGACCACTTTAATGAAGACAGAGTCATTCAATAGAAACTGACAAGGCTGACACTGTTCAGGTACTTGTCACTTGTATGTTTTTATGTCCACATTTACACTGTAAGTATGTGCCCTTAGGTGCTTTATCACATTGCCTTTAGGGTGGCCCTGCAGTTAGTAGCCTGTGTGTTTTTTTATTTTATTTTTTTATTTTTTTGGAGCTTACTCAAGCCAATGAAGAAAAATATTCTTTGGGCTTGGTGAACACTTGAAGTAAAAATAAGCAGTTGAGCCCCCCCCCCCCCCCCCAAATTTACAAAGGCAGTTGGTCTGGGGTGTACACATTCCACGGCCACAATGCTTTGCTGTGCGGCAAAATTTATCCCCTTTTATGTTTGGCGTGATCAGAGCTGTGCTGCAAACGCTAGGCTTGCAGTTGTGTCTAGTATTCCTATTCAAACAGCCCATCTGACTTGAAGTATGTCCCCAGTTTGAGACTACTAAAGCATGCTTACAGTCTCATCGCCTGTACCATACTCCAAATCTGACTATCTCCTGTAGCAGACTGGCGGTCTCTGATCATCCCCTGTAACTTGCCCGTAGTCTCTTCGCCATCTACTGTTGAATGTCTGCGCACTGTAACTGCGTTCTGTAGCATTACATTAATTGAATATTATGCGTTTTCCTGTGGTTATGTCAAGGCTGCTCAAGGATCATTTGAGGCCCCTTTTGTGTTGAGTAAGTTGATCACCACTACAGTGTTAAAAAAACACTGATGTGATGCTTTATTGATAGTTGAACATGGTTTTTATATTGCCTTACTACATACAGAAAACCACTTGATATATGTTTTAGTGGGTATGTCGAACTCTGATGAAATGGTGAACCAAGTAGAAGATGCCCACCTAAATTCTTCTAAGGGCACCTGCTTAATTCCAGAAAAAAAAGGCACTTCAGTGTGTAACAAAATAGTAACATTTGTATTTGGGAAAACGTTTATTTTGCAGATAGAGTATATGGACTGCATATGTAGGTTTTTTTTTTTTTTTTTTTTTTTTTTTTTTTTTTTTTTTTGGCCTTGTCATGCACTTTAAACCATTGATACTTTAAAGAAGCAAGAGGGCTGTATGCATCTTTTAGAAAACCAGTTGACATTGGCAGCCTTTGCTTCCAGGGTCATTCTCAGTTACTTACTGAGTTTTATAGAAACAATGCAAGCTTTATATTCCTGACCAAATTGTAATTTGCTGGGTTCACTTCCAAAACCAGAAGGTTTATAACTCTGAATGTATTTCTTTCTCCAAAACAAAAACGTACTGTAAAGCCTGTTGTCTTCAAATGGTTAAAAATGCTAAAATGTTAACTGTCATTATTCATCAAACATTATTATATGTCTATTCAAGTGCATTTAAGCGTACAAAACAGAAATGATTTAGCAGTTCAGAAAATACATCATCTTCCTTGACCCAGTTTTCTTCAACTCCATTCTTGTTATCTCATAATGATCCTGGAATCTGCACTTCTTGTCATGGTGTAGTGTAGCACCATCTGTAGTGCCATATGTAAAGAAAGGAAATGACTGCAAACGGACAACTTAAAAAATACTACCTAAGATTCAAAATATTTTTGTGTACTGGCAGTTTTAGTATAATCACTCAAACTAGTTAGCTATTGCATTATATTTAAAATAGTATGTTGCTGACAGGTCCCCTTTAAACTGTATCAATATACAGCAGCTCTGATTTTTCAAAACACTCTACCATTAGTATTTTTAAAACACAGCCCTTGAGCTCCAGAACTAGGGATTTTGCCTAGGCTAAAATTACATGTATGCTACAGGTAGGGGGAAGCAATTTCTTCATTGTAGCAAGTCACAAGACGAAAAGCTCTAGCTGGGCTGCTGCGTGTGCAACATTTGAACTGCCCATGCACTAGAATTTCCATGTTTGTGACATCTCTAAGCCAGAATCTCAGTCCAGTAATCAGATGCTTACACTGGAGTATTCCTGAACAAGGTCATCTCTGTTCTTCTAGGGAGAGACTCTGTATGTCTCTAATAGTAACAAAAAAAGAAGCTTTTTACCTGTCAGCCAGCAGTGTTCCTTGGGTGCAGATGGTACTTCACCCTGGACTGGTCAATAGAGTTGGCTGAAGATACCAAGCCTGAAGGAAGATTGAGTGATGTGGCGACTAAGTGGAACATGGACACTGCAACCTTGTGGAGGTTGATTTGGAGGTAAGCGAAGCGGACTTGGTTTCACTTTAATACCACCTCCAGGCCTAGAGCACTAGACACAAATTCAGAGCTTTGCCTAGGGCCTAGCCCCTGCTGGTGGCTAAGCCTCCATCTACTATATTTAGGGCAGTTGTTTGCCTAGTCTTTAGGAGTAAGGGCAAAGCTCTCAGCTAGGACTCTTAACTCCTTATATTTTTTTAATTTTTTTCTTTTCTTTTTATGTCCAAGTGCATGCAGGCTTCTGGCTTTGTGCAAGGTTGGCTGCGACGGCTGTATTAAGGATTGAGGCAGTTTGTTCTAATCCTCACTGGAGACACGTGACAACTTACTGGTACTATCGGTGTCCCCCTGGCACACAGCACCCTGCTTCAGTGGGAGGCGGCCTGTCCTGGCAGAGGTATCCACACTCTGCTGTAAGTGTATGCTCCCTTTCCTCTGGGTGGATAGAGATCCTTACCTAGGATACCTCCTCTCCTCCTTTTTGAGATTATTTCTCTGCTGATAGGCCCAGGTGGTCTGTGATTGCATTATTGTGGCTTGGTGCCTGTTCAACCTCCCTTGGCGATCGTGCGTTTTTTTTTTTTTTTTTTTTTCAGTGGCCAATGCTGAGCCTCGGGTAATTGCTCAGGAAATGGGCAAAGCTCCTTGGGGTAGTCAACAGGTTCCCCTGGTCTACCTAAAGCTAGTGGACCAATTAGTTCAGGGCCTAAAGTGTGTCTGTGTGATGTGTTTCTGGATAGGGCCCCATTGCTATCCAAGCTTTCAGTCTTTCTGGTTGTTTTGCATCACATTCTCTGGCTTAAGTGCTTGTTGGCTGATCAGACTTCAAAGAAGGCCTTGATGAACTTGCCCTTGCAGAGTGGCTGTTTTTATGGTGCCACTCTGGATTACATTAAGAATCTCACAGGATGTAAAAACCTCTTCCTCACTCAGACTAAAAAAAGGCATGGAGCTGTGTCATAAGCAGTCCCTCTTTTTCTACGCATAAGTGCCATTTTTGGCCCTCAGGCATCTAAGACAGGGGTATCAAGGCCTCCCCTTCTGGTGATCCCAAGTGTCTAGCAACATTAAGCCAACAAGCCTGCAGACAAGTCCTCCACCATATGAAGGTTTGCCCCACCGATTTACACCAGGATGGGGTGATTACTTGGCTGGTTTGTGGATCCTTAGATTGCGCGCCTTTATGACAGGTGGGTACAAAACCTGATTGTGTCTGGCTCTGTGATCTTATGCCAGATGAGGGCCTACTCTGTCAAGGGGTGATCACTCTAGTTACAACCCTTCGAAAGGTTCAGGGGATTCTATTCCAACCTGTTTAAGGTGCTAAAGGAGGATGTTTGGCTAATCCTGCACCTCCAAAACATCCAATGCCTTTGTGAAGGTTCAGTAATTCAAGATGGAATCCATTTGCATGGTAGTCGCATATCTGCTTCAGGGAGACTTCTTGGTGTCCATCGACATTTTGAAGTTTTTTTGTAAAAGTTGTTTTTCTTAAAATAACAAATATATAATGTTAAGTTATACTTGCCTGCTCTGTGCAATGGTTTTGCACAGTGGCTCCAAATCTCTTCTGGGGTCCCCCACTGTCACTGTTGGCTCTTCCTCTACTGCATGTGCCCCCAAGCTGCTTGCTATGGGGGCACAGGTGCGGGCGCCATCTTAAGCTGGGCTTTGCACGTCTATAGACAGAGTGGCTTGGCCCCGCCTGCCTACTTTCTCCTCAGATCATTTGACTGACGGTAGCAGGAGCCAATGACTTGTGAGAGCATGGAGAGAAGAACTAAAGCTGGGTACAGTGCTGGATTGATACAGGACTAAAGTAAGTGTTTAAAAGCTAAGCGCTTTAGTAAATTAAATAAATGCACTTCTTTTTTTTTTTTTTTTTATTCCCTCAGGAGCCAGCAGAGCATGATACGGGCGATCAGCAGATCACTGGTGTAATGTCAAACTCCTGCAGACACTGCCTATAGCTTTCTGCCTATATCTCTGTATGGGCTTTCTCTTTTGAAAGCTGTAAGAAGTGTCAATGAACTAACAGAGTGCTCACCAGAACCTTCGCAGTTTATTGATAACTATAAGCTCTCTGCCACAATGGAAGATGGGATTTGTAGTTCATTCATTCACACATTCCTGTGAATGAATGATTCAACTGTGGGGGCAGAGCCCCACATAGCCATGCAGTTTTTAGATTGTGATAGCAGGTGAACTGGTGTGTAGTAACAGATTAAATGTTACACCTTATTTGCTAATAAGTTTTTTTTTTTTTTTTTTTTTTTTTTCCCTAATGCAGAGAATGCTTTAGGGTAAAAAAACTTTTTGCCTTCACAACCACTGTACGTGGCATCAGTGCTTTCTCTATTTTCCGATTACGGAGATCACTTTCCAGTTTGTGCCACTCCTCTTGGCCTCACCGCTATATACTCTGGTTTTGGCCTTGCAGAGACGGCAGGGATCTCTGCCGTGGGTTAGCTGGACAATCTTTTGCTCTGGGCAGACTTATAGGGCGTACACACGGTCGGACTTTGTTCGGACATTCCGACAACAAAATCCTAGGATTTTTTCCGACGGATGTTGGCTCAAACTTGTTTTGTCTACACATGGTTGCACAAAGTTGTCGGAAAATCCGATCGTTATAAACGCGGTGACGTAAAACACGTACGTCGGGACTATAAACAGGGCAGTGGCCAATAGCTTTCATCTCTTTATTTATTCTGAGCATGCGTGGCACTTTGTCCGTCGGATTTGTGTACACACGATCGGAATTTCCGACAACGGATTTTGTTGTCGGAAAATTTTATCTCCTGCTCTCCAACTTTGTGTGTCAGAGCCCACACACGGTCGGAATTTCCGACAACACGCTCCGATCGGACATTTTCCATCGGAAAATCCGACCGTGTGTATGGGGCATTACTCTTCCATAATGGACATTCTGGATATTAAAATTTACACTTTAGAGTTAAAATTCTGAAGTTTCAAAAAATCTTTTCTGCTTCTGACCCTGCATTTGGCGTACCTGGGTCTCGTGCTGTACTCAGGCCAGGGTATTTCTATTTCAGGACAAACTGAAGCTCGGGTCAGATTTGACAGTTGTTTTCCCGCAGGTGGTCAACTCTGTGCTTTTTGTATGCGAGTTCTGGGCCTCAAGGTCAATACCATCATTACAGTTCCTTTTTCACATGTAAAGCAACTGGTTAATACTTAACAAATGAGACAAATTTCCCTCATCACTAGACAGATTTGTGTGGGACAGTCAGTCAAGTCCTCTCTCTTGTTGTGGCTTCTGTCTACCTTTCTGCTGAACAGCAAGTAGTTTATTCCTCTACATTGGATGGTAGTTATGATGGATGCCAGATTGTCTGGTTGTGTGTGTGTGTGTCAGGGCATTTGTTAGCCCAGGACCTCTGGTCCAAGGAGGAATCTGTTGCATATCAATGACCTGGAACTGCATGTAATAAATATTTGTCTTTAGCATTGGTTTGCATGTCTATAGGGACTCATAGTAATGGTTCAGTGAGACAGCTACAGCAGCTAGGAATGCATTTAAACATCACAAGCCATCTGTTTTTAGGTGGAAGCTGCTGGATCGTTTCCATGGAACCCCAGAACCTGGTGACTCCCCCGCTGTTTCCCAAGCACTGCTGGACCCAGGACCTTCATGGTTGGTGTAGAGGAGAGGAAGGCAAGGGAACGTCAGTTGGCTAATCTTCCATGCTATGCCATCACATAGAGGGCTATTGGTCTTTGAAGTGATAGCAATAAAGTTGTTGGGAAAAAAAAGTAAAGGTACACCTAAGCGTTTTAAAGCCCCCCCCCCCCCCACTTGCACACATATTACATATAGCCATCCATACCGGAGAGAGCAATAATTCTATGGCCTTTGTTTATGGCCAGCTCTAAGGCCTCATCTACACTGTTGCTGGTAAACGGGCGTTCAGAGGAAGTTGGATGCTTTTTACAGCTGCCCCTGAACTCATTCATTGTTAACTTATGTGTACGTGTACACAGGGTCGTTTAATGTTGTTTTTAGGCAGTTGCATTTAGAGGCTTTTCTTTAAAGGCAAAAAGAATGGTTTCAGATGCAAGACGCGCTTAAACGCGGTACCGATTCAGGCACGTTTTCATTTAGAAGTGTTTTTAAAGTTGCCCTATTTTATTTGAGGGTCTAATGATATCTTAAATGCTCCTAGACACGAACACAGCAAAACGCCACTAAACGCGGCTAAATGGACGTTTTTAAACGCCGGTTTCAAGCTGTCAAGAAAAGCTTTCAGAAGAGGTTGCCTGAGCGTCCCGTGTACATTGGGCCTAAAGTGATTACTTGTAAGAAATTTTGGGTACTGAAGTTGCCATTTCACAGGCACACAAAGTTTAAAGGCGTGACATGTTGGGTGTGCATTTGCTCAACATCACCTTTTATCTCTTTATAGTTTAACAAATGATTGGGTAATATATGCCTGCCTTATTTATTTATTTTTTAATTTTTTTCTTTTCTGACTAAAATAAAGTATCTTGCACTAGTATCGTGTGACAAAAAAATTGAAAGTACAATCGTTTTATTCTGGGGGGTTCTAACTAATCTTCAGGCCTTAAGTTTTTAATGCATGGGGGAAAAAAAAAACTCACAAAAAATACTCTGGCAGCGAAAGGGTTATAAAAGCTTGAGTCCCATAAGGCTTTAACCACTTGCCGACCAGCCACTGTATATACACAGCAGTAGGTTGGCTCAATAGCGCAAAGTGCTGTACCCGTACGCCGGTCTGTGCATGTGACACTGGGTGCGCGCTACATGCCGAAGGAGCTTGCCTGTGGGTCCTGCGTGCTCTGTCAGCTGGCGACCTGCAATCGTGGTACGCAGAGGCAGAACTGGGATCTGTATATGTAAATAAGGCGGATCCTCGTTCTGACAGGAGACATCGTGGAGATCTGCTGTTCTAGTGATCGGGAACAGCTATCTCTGTGGTGTTCCAGTGAGCCCAGTCCCCACACAGTTAGAACACACCCAGGGAACACAGTTAATTCCTTGATTGCCCCTAGTGTTAACTCCTTCCCTGCCGTTTCTATTTATACATTTATCTGCTTTTTTTTGGCACTGATCAATGTAATGTCGCTGGTCCCCAAAAAGTCACTCGGGGTCAGATTTGTCTGCCACAATGTCGCTTTCATGCTAAAGATTGCAGCTGTTACCAGTAAAAACATACAAAAAGTCCATAAATCCTTCCCATAGTTTGTAGATGTAATAACTGTTGCGCAAACCAACCAATGTATGCTTGGTGCATTTTTTTTTTTTTTTTTTTTTTTTTTTTTTACCAAAAATATGTAGAAGAATACATATCGGACTAAAATGAGAAAAAAGTTGTTTCTTTTAAAAAATGGTGATATTTATTATAGCAAAAAGTACAAAATATTGTGTTTTTTGTGTTTTTTTTTTTTTAATTCAAAATTGTCGCTTTTTTTTTTTTGTTTATAGCGCAAAAAAAAAAAACCGCAGAGGCGATCAAATACCACCAAAAAAGCTCTACTTATGGGGAAAAAAGGATGTCAATTTTGTTTGGGTGCAGCATCGCACGACTGCGCAATTGTCAGTTAAAGCGACGCAGTGCCAAATCGCAAAAAATGGCCCGGTCATTCAGCAGCCAAATCTTCCGGGGCTGAAGTGGTTAACTGAATTGATAAGATTTAATTGAATATCAAACTGAATTGATATAATACTCTTTAGCAGTGCCCTTTGATTGGGTCCTTATTGGCCTAGTACTAAAAACACAATCTGAGTCAGAATTTTCAGATATGATAAAAAGTCACATAATATGGAGCCTGAGATTGTAGGGGTATGGCAATGCTGTGTATAATAAAATACACTCATTTATTAGCTTACTTTGTGTGGCCATCTCCTGGGAGTTATCCCGCTTTCTATGTAGTGCCTCAGTCACTGTGTATTACCTACTTGAACCCTAGCATCATAAACCTTAGAAAATAAATTTCTTTTTCATACATCATGACCAAAGGTCTTCAGACCGGAAGTGATCCCCTATATAACCCCTCCCACACAGGAAGCACTTCAGTTTTTTACCAGTGTCTGCAAGGTGGATGGCACGGTTTGTTTGAGCTCCAGGTCTCTAGTCCCACAAACTGTTCTTAAATGAATCAAGGGATTCACCGATCGGGTCCATTTGACACAGGCTTATATGCTTAGATAAATGGTTACCGAGCCACACAAAGAAGACTCAAGATCCTGCAAGGTTTTGCCTGTAATGTGGCCTCCGGGCGCTGTACCCTGCAAAGTGGAATCCTGGACACTACAACACTAAGGCATTCCTGCAGGGTGCTGTACAGGCCCAAGGGAGTGGACCTTTAAACATGAAAAGGGTACCCAGTCAATTGTGTCTACAGTCAACGCTGCTGCTTCACCCTTTTTTTACTAAGGATGAACTGTCCTCGGCCCTAACTGGGTTAGAGCACAGGATTACTGGCATGATTGCCTCCATTCCGCAGGGTAGCAGGAAGCATGACAGATCCCCCTCCCCGGAGACTCCTAGTTTGGAGCAGGAATGGGTTGAGGATGGGGAAGAACTTAAAGCTCAGGACTAAGATATCCAGTTGATGTCTGCCTCTGTCGCAAAGGCTTTTCATCCTGACTCTGACTGAAATGGTTCGTTCTGCCTTTTAAGTTGCCTCTTGCAGAGTTGACTGAGCCCCCCTGGTCCTCTTTCGGATCCCTGAGGCCTCTTGAGGCTTTCCCCCTACACCCCCTGTTAGAACAGGCGGTGTATGCTGATTGGGAACATCCTGACAGGATTTTTGTACCTCCTAAAGAGGTTTTCCCTTTTTATATCCCATGGATAGAACGTTTGTTAAAAAATGGAGCATGCCAGCAGTAGATGCAGCAGTCTCTTCCTTAAAGAACGTAACTTCTCCGGTAGATGACGCACAGGGCTTGAAAGAACCTGTTGACAAAAAAATGGAGTTCTTATTAAATGCTTACTTTTCTTTAGCCAGTTGTGCTATTCAGCTAGCTGTTGCAGCAATTGATATTTGCCAGTCCGTAAAGGATCAGGTCAAACGGCCTGATAGGCCTAACCAGGAGGATGATTTGCCTGAAAGTAAGACAGATATTTCTCGAGCGATGTTTTGCTATTGACGCCTTTAAAGCAGGGGTCTCAAACTTGCGGCCTTTCAGCTGTTGCCTTTGCCTGTGGGAGTCCTGTAACTGTCAGTCTTGCAATGCCTCATGGGACTTGTAGTTTCACAACAGCTGGAGGGCCGCCAGTTTGAGACCCCTGCCTTAAAGGATTCAATACAGCAGGTTTCTCGTTTGGGTCTCTGGTCTGTACATATGCGCAGACTCTTATGGCTTGAGAACTGGTCAGCCGAGCTTCCTTGTAAAAAATTATTGGCAGGTTTCCCCTTTCATGGAACATTTATTTGGTGATCATTTAGACAAATGTATCCAAAAGCTCTCCGGAGGGAAGAGTTCTCTACTTCCTGTGAAGAAAAGCACCAGACGTCCCTCGTTTAAAACCTCAGGGACTGCTTCCTCCAATGTCTCAGCTTCGAGGCAGTTCCGCCGACAACAGGACGCTAGGGCCAGGGGCAAGCCGCAGGGCCAGAAAAGGCCCTGGGTTCAAGATTCTTCTGAACCCAGCACCAAGCCGTCCTTTTGAGGGGACGCCCCCACTCCATTGAGTGAGGGGAAAGCTGCTGCACTTTGCGGACAATTTTGGGAACAATAATTCAGGATCAATGGGTCGCCTTATATCTCGTGGTTACAAGCTAGAGTTGCGGGGGGTTCCCTCTCAGAGGTTTTTTAAGATCCAGCTTTCCCTCGGATTCTCCAGAAAAACTTATTGCTTCAGGCACTACATCATCTAGTACATCAAGGAGTGATTGTAGAGGTTCCGGTATCCGAAAGGGGCACAGGGTTTTACTCAAACCTGTTTACGGTTCAGAAACCAAATTGGGACACAAGGCCCATTTTTGGACCTAAGGTCCATGAACAATTATCTACTGATACAGTCTTTTCGGATGCAGTCTGCCCACTCAGTAGCCTCACTCCATAGGGGAGACTTTCTAGCCTCCATCGATATGAGACGCATGTTTACACATACCTATCTTTCAGCCTCATCAGAGGTTCTTATGTTTTGCAGTAGAGGAATGTCCTTTTCAGTTTGTGGCTCTACCATTTGGGCTGGCTACAGCTCCCCAAGTGTTCACAAAGGTCCTAGCACCAGTACTGGGTCTTTTAAGGGCCCAAGGGATCCTGGTGCTCGGGTATCTGGACGACCTCCTACTCAGAGATCACTCATTGCAGGCTGCAAAGCATAATATGTACAGTGCTATATATGAAAAGCTTTGGCTGGATCGTAAATGCCAAAAAGTCAGCCTTGAAACCAGCTTAAGCCTAAACTGGTTGCAAGATCAGAACCTGCGAAAGGGAAAATCCTTTCTCCCGGTAACTTGGAGAGTACGGAATACAGATGCCAGTCTCTCAGGCTGCGGAGCGACCCTAGAAGGGCTCACAGCTCAAGGGAACTGGTCAGGGACAGAACAGATCCTGCCCATCAACGTCCTGGAACCACAGGCAGTACATCTGGCCCTACGGTCCTGGATGGTGGAGTGTCAGGACTGCCCTATCGGGGTTCGGTCCGACAATGCCACTGCAGTGGCCTATATAAACCACCAAGGCGGTACCAGGAGTTGATCAGCTCTGAAAGAGGTGAGCCACATACTAGCCTGGGCAGAGGGACATGTGCTGATTTTATATCGGCAGTCCATATCCCAGGAGTAGAGAACTTGAAGGCAGATTATCTCAGCTGCCAGCAGATCTGCCCGGGGGAATGGTCCCTACACCCAGGGGTGTTCCAGGAAATTTGCCAGCGTTTGGGATGGCCAGAGGTCGACCTATTGGCATCCAGATTCAACAACCAGCTACAGCAATTTGTGTCCCAAACAAGGGATCCTCTGGCAATCAGAGCAAATGCTCTAATAGTTCCATGGAGACAGCACTCCCTGGTTATGCTTTTAACTCCGATCCCTCTCCTTCCACATTTGTTGCGCAGGATTTGGAAAGAGGGGGTTCCAGTCATTCTGGTGGCACCAGCCTGGCCCAGAAGGCCCTGGTTCCCAGAGATTGTGAGACTGACAATAGACGGGCCATGGATGCTTCCACGTCACCCTGATCTACTGTCTCCAAGGTTCCATATTCCACCCCAATTTACAGTCACTACATTTCATGACATGGCTATTGAAGCCAGGGTGCTGAAGGACCGTGGCATCTCGGGACCAGTAGTTTCTACCCTAGTGAATGCTAGAAAAGCTGTCACTAGGAAAATTTATCATAAGGTCTGGAAGACTTGTATTGCTTGGTGTGAAGCCAGAAAATGACATCCTCAGAAATATGTGATTGTGAGAATTCTCTTTTCTACAGTGAGCTGTGAAAATCAAATTTGGCTTTTGAGTACAATCAGGGGTCAAGTTTTGGCCCCATCAGTATTCTTCCAAAGGCCTTTAGCATCCCATTCACTGATCCGAATCTTTATGCAGGGGTTAACTCGCTTGCTTCCCCCATTAGGTCACCACCTATATGTCCTTGGGACTTGAACTTGCTGTTGTCTGTGTTACAGAAACGACCATTTGAACCTATCAAGGAAATTCCATTAGACTTGCTGTCACGCAAGCTAGCCTTCCTGTGGCCATCACCTCGGCTAAAAGGGTGTTTGAGTTGGCGGCCCTTTCGTGCAGGGAACCATACTTGATCCTTCACCACATCAGGGTCGTGTTACGACCTGTTCCATACTTTTTGCCAAAAATGGTGTCGGCCTTTCCTTTAAATCAGGACAATATTTTGCCTTCTTTTTTCTCTCAGCCTCGTTCGACGGAAGAGATACGACTTCTTTCTTTGGACATTGTCTGAGCAGTCAAGGTTTATTTGTCTAGATCTGCAGAGATCAGATTTTTTTTTTGTGTTGTACCATAAGGACCCAAGAAAGGGCAGGCAGCTTCCATTGCCAATTGGGTCTGTCAATTGGTCATTCAGGGCTACAGTCTGAAACCTAAAGCTCCTCCCTTTATGGTGAGAGCTCATTCTACCAGGGGTGTAGGAACCTCCTGGGCTTTTCGCCATCAGGTATCTCTGGCTCAGATTTGTAAGGCTGCTACCTGGTCTTCAGTGTATACGTTCACATAATTTTATCAAGTGGATGTTTGAGCAGCCGAGGATTTGGCTTTCGTCCGCAGTGTACTGCGGGCTGCCGTATAAGTTCTGATGGCTCTTTGGCAGGGTGTCTCCCTCCCCTCAAGGCTTTTGCTCTGGGACGTCCCAGTAGGTAATGAATTAGCCTGACTCTGTGTCCCATGATGTTTAAAAAAGAAAATGGGATTTTTCCGTCATACTTACCTGTAAAATCCTTTTCTTTGAGTACATCATGGGATGCAGAGATCCCCCCCCCCCCAACCCCCCCAATTCTCAAAGAAAAAAAAATGTGCTTGATACAAAACTGAAGTGCTTCCTGTGTGGGAGGGGTTATATAGGGGATCACTTCCTGTCTGAAGACCTTTGGTCTACCAGTGTCCATTCACCTGATGGCGTATAACCCAGTAGGTAATGAATATTCGCTATTCGCTTGACTCTGTGTCCCATGATGGACATAAAATGATTTTACAGATAAGCATGACGAAAAAATCCTATTTTGGCCCCAGGGCTTTTTTTTTTTTTTTTTTTTTTTTTGGACAAGTGATATATTGTGTAAGGCCCCTTTCACACCGGCTGTCGGATTAGGTCCGCCTGTCATTTTTTCAGGCCGACCTGATCGAACCATCCGTTCACCCCTATGGTGTGGCGGATGTCAGAGGTGACATGTCCGCTGACATCTGCCACTATCCGATCCTGTTTGCCAAATCCAGACGGTCTTATTTTCCATCTGTCTGGATCGGTTATAATGTGATGAAAACAGACTGTCCGTTTTCACCAGATTTCCCTATAGGGGACAGCGGAGCTGTGTCCGTCTCCGCTGTGCACAGTGAGCAGAAACGGACCTGGTATCAGCGGAGTGATCCCCTGCTGAGCAAGCAGAGGCGCCTGTGTGAAAGGGACATTAGTTGCTGCTTTTTGTTTTGCAGGCAACCTAGTTAATCTTGATATTGTATTTTGCGGATAGATGATGCTTTCTTTTGATAGCATACTTTAACCACTTCCCGCCCGGCCTATTGCAAAATGATGTCTGGAAAGTGGTATGGTTATCCTGACTCCAGCAGGATAACAAGCCTGTGCGTGCCGATCGGTGGCATGGTGTTACTCTGACACACCGCATCTCCAATCATGGTAAAGAGCTTCTAATAGAGGCTGTTTACCACGTGATCAGCTGTGACTAATCACAGCGGGAACCAGGAAGTGCTGGTAATCGGCTTTCCTCAGTTCGCACTGACAGGGAGAGCCAATCGGCGTCTCTCCTGTCAGAGGAGCTGTGCACTGATAATCACCACATTGATTATCAGCACAGCCCCCATCAGAGGTCCCCATCAGTAACGCATGTTAGTACCTCCTCATCAGTGTAGCCTCAGTGCCCTTCAGTGCTGCATATCGGTGCCGCCTATCAGTTCCCATCAATTCTATATATTAGTGCCCCATTGGTGCCACCTCATCAGTGCCGTCAGTGAAGGAGAAAACAAAAAAACATTTCTTTATCGTACATCATAGGACACAGAGCCTCAAGTAATTACTTGGTGGGTTATGGGCCTACCTTCAGGTGTTGACACTGGTATAACCAATACAGGAAGTTGACTTCCCTATATAACCCCTCCTCCTTCCAGGGGTCCTCCAGTTTTTTTCGCCAGTGTCTAAGGTGTTGGTCACGAGTGAAGATGTGCTCTGAGGAGCTCCAGGGAGGGATCCATGCTGTATTTAAAAAAAACCTCCACAACCGGATCCATCCTCGCCACTGAGGCCATAGGATAGTACCTGGGCCTCGCGTTGAAGAACGAGGTTTTGCCTGTAAGCTTCTCTTTGAGAGCTGGACCCTAGGAACCAGGACGCTTTTTGGTTTTTCATATTACCTAAAGTTGTTCCTGAAGGGTGCTATACAGGTCCAAAGGAGCGGAACCCCTTTAAAAAAAGGCCCCAGTCTTTGAAGGTATAACTACGCTGCCCGCCGTGATGGGTGAAAGTTGGATCTGTCTGTTAAATCAGCAGTATCCTGAAGCGAGGATAAGGTAGGGGGAGAAGCCTAGGAACTATATATATATAAACTGTATGCCTTTTTAAAATGTCTCCTCTAGAGGGAGTACATTACACTTGCCTAGTACGATGCTTAGCCAGAGGGGCGGTCTTAATTGAACAGATGGTGTTCCTCTTCTGAGGGATCTAAAGGGGTTACAGCAGTAGTTTATGAACATACAAAACCAGCCATTTGCATAAAGTGAAGTCTTCCTTTAAAACTAGGAGCTTAACAAACACTGCTGATAAAAATTCCCCTCCCCCTCTCCTCCTGGAGAGGCGCGCTAACAGCTGACACTTATGTGTAATCAGGTTCTCACCTAAGGCTTAACACAGAAGCTCTCAGTTCATATGCTGAAGACAGAAGTCTGTCACACTAAGACACAGGAGCGCTGGGCATGTAAAGGTGTGTAAACAGGCATTTCCAGCACAGGATATATTATGGTACTCGGCATCAAAGGCTGATCCTTATGGTGACATTGTTTTCTTTTGCTAAAACTATTGTAAAGCAAATACCATCATTTGTTAAAGTGCCTCTGCTGTTGTGCTTGGCACATTTGATTTCCAGTGTACCACAAGGGTACCAAGGATTCCACCCCCAGGCGCTGGGAACTCCAGTCATGCCTCCACACTGTCTTCCTCTCTGGGAGATACCTGACGTGGCAAGCCAGGGTGAGTCATTGGAAGCAATTGGTGGTGCAACTGCTTCTCACACTTCAGCCCCTGTGTATGTGACTGAAGATGCATTCTCCACTGCCCTGTTGTGCTTAGAAGGAAGATTAGCGGCTTTAATCGCATTCTCCATCCAAGCGGATAGGAAGCATGCTAGATCCCCCTCCCCCACCTCAAACCCCTTTTTCCAAGGGAACAGTGGGCACAGGGTGAGGTGTTATCCTCAGGTGATCATGGGGAAAAACAAGCCAAATTTTCCTCTGCAGAGGAAACAACAGTTGATGAACCTTAAGCAACCTCACAATCTCACAGATTGATGGTACAAACTCTTACAGAGATGGTTCATTCCACTTTTTATACTACTCCTAACAGAGTAAGCTGAGAGTCTAGGTCCCTTCTTTGGTTTAAAAAAACAAAACAAAAAAAAAAAAACCTTTTACAGCGCTTATTTATGCTGAATGGGATCATCTGGCTAAGCATTTTTTTCCCTCCAAAGAGTTTCTCAGTTCTCTATCATGGAGGAAAAATTCACAAGGGTTGAAAATACCAGCAGTAGACGCTGCGATTTCCAGCATCAATAAAGATGCATAATTAAGCATTCGACAGATTAGGAGTTGGATTTTTTTTTTTTTTTGTTAAAATCCTCCTACCAATGGTGCTATGTTTCGCCATAGATGCCATAAAAGACCCTATCCACCAGGCGTCTTGCCTTGCGCTTGTGCTAAAACACATGCTTAGGACCCTGTGGTTAAAAGGGTTGCAAAAAAGGGGTGTCTGACTAGTTTCCCTTTTTCATTGGGGAAGGTTTGGTGAAATACATCCAAATTATTTGTAGCAGTAAAGCTCTTTTGTCCAGTAGAAGGTATAAATGTCCTTTTTTATTTAAAGTGAAGCCACAACAGCTTACAGGTT
Organism: Lithobates septentrionalis; assembly: GCA_037952835.1. Classification (NCBI taxonomy): domain Eukaryota; kingdom Metazoa; phylum Chordata; class Amphibia; order Anura; family Ranidae; genus Lithobates; species Lithobates septentrionalis. Next base: position 1,581,165 of record JBBDGP010000487.1, read on the forward strand.
AAGTACTCTGATGGCCTTGGGTTCAGATCCACATGTCGGTGTTCACTAGTGAAGGAGCCACTCCTCACAGGTTAACTACTCTGACGGCCAGCGTAGCCATGGGAGGCTTCCTGAAAGACGTGGGACCTCGTCCTCACGTTGGCTCCTTGTGACCTTAGCAAGTCACTTAAGCAGATTCCTTCCCCTGCGCAGGGTCAGCTGCCTCTAGGCAGCAGTGACGGCCTCCACCGTCAGACTCTAGGGCATGATTTCCAAGAAATACTGTTCAGATCTGTGCGACTTCAAGGTAGTCCCTGCACTACTTTGGTACCACTTTGATGCGACTTGAGGTCCATAAACCTCTAGAATACACAGGCATTGTTTCCTGTCGCATCAAAATCGCGCCCGACGTATTCTCGGCGGCAAAGGATCACGGTAAAATCACGCAACTTTAGGGTTGCAATAGTGGAAACTGAGCCTAATGCCGCGTACACACGGTCGTACTTTTCGTCTACAAAAGTCAGACAGCCTGTTCGACAGACTTCCGACAGACTTCCGACAGACTTTCGACGGACTTGCGGCGGACTTTCTAACGAACAGACTTGCCTACACACGATCACACAAAAGTCCGTCGAATTCTTACGTGATGACGTACACCGGACTAAAATAAGGAAGTTCATAGCCAGTAGCCAATAGCTGCCCTAGCGTGGCTTTTTGTCCGTCGGACTAGCATACAGACGAGCGGATTTTTCGACCAGACTCGAGTCCGTCGTAAAGTTTTAAAGCATGTTTCAAATCTAAAGTACGTCGGATTTGAGGCTAAAAAAGTACGTTGAAAGTCCGGAGAAGCCCACACACGATCGGATTACCAGCCAGCTTTAGTCCGTCAGCGTCCGTTGGACTTTTGTAGACGAAAAGTACGACCGTGTGTACGCGGCATAAGAGGAGAAAATATTCAGCCCCTGTATACATGATTGAAGATGCGTTTTTCCTCTGCCCTGCAGGGCCTAGAAGGAAAATTAGCGACTTTAATCGCATCCGCTATCCACGGATGGGAACCGTGTTAGATCCCCCTCCCCCACCCGAGATCCCTTATCAAGGGAACAGTGGGTAGAGGATGAAGGATTACCCTCAGGTAATCGGGAAGAAAGGCAAACCGAGTACTCCTCTGCAGAGGAGACAACTAGAGTTGAACTTTTTTTCAGCCTCGCAATCTGAAAAAATGCTGGTACCAAACCTCTTACAGAGATGAGTTGTGCCTCTTTCAAGCTACCTCTAGTAGAGTCAGCTGATCTGTTTTTTTTTTTTTTTTTCTTGGGTTCCTTGGAACCTTCACTGCCTTTTTCATGCGTTTCCTGTACATGTACAGAACAACGCAGAAATTCAACAGATCCATTCTAGATCTAAAAGAATCTAAATGAGTTCCTGATAGTATTTTCTATCCTGCAAGGAGGAAAACTTCTGGCGCCTATCGGCATCAGGGATGCATATCTGCATGTCCATATATTTCCCACTCCCCAAAGGTTTCTGCGGTTTGAAGTAGAACGGCAGCATTTCAGTTTATAGCCTTGCTCTTCGGGCCAACTACAGCACCACGAGTGTTCACAAAGTTGCTAGCCCCACCTGTAGCCAGGTCAAGGGCACAGGGCTTAAACAGTCTTGGCATACCTAGACGATCTATTGCTAATAGACTAATCGCTGTTCGGAGTAAGGTGTACGCATTACAACCAGTTACCTGGAAAGGTCTGGATTGCATTCTCAACCTAGTAAAGTTTCCATTTAAAATTGCTAAAAAAGGGCTGCAGTATTTGGGTCTGATCAAAGATACAGCCCAGAAAAAGGGTCTTCTTGCCCAGAAAAAAAAACACCACTCTATAAAAGAGTTAGTGCGGATGGTCAGGTCAAAAGGAGGTCCCTCCATTCACCTTTGTGTGAGGTTGTTAGAAAGGATGGTGGCTTCATTCGAAGCAGTTCTCTTTGCCCAGTTTCATTCGAGACTGTTGCAAAACAGTATTCCATTTGCTTGGAACAAAACGATCCAAGCTTTAGACTTGCCAATGCGGCTGTCCCCAAGGGTGTCCCAAAGCCTCAATTGGTGGTTACTAAAGAATGTCCTAAAGGGTAAATCCTTCAGACCACTTATCTGCAAAGTGGTAATGACAGAGAAGACAACTGTCCAAGGACAGTGTTCAAGAACCGAAAGAGCCTTGCCCATCAACATCCTAGAGATTCGTGCAGTGCGTCTGGCTCTAAAAGCCTGGACTTCCAGGTTAAGGGATTGTCCTGACAGGATCCAATCCGTCAATGCCACGGCTGTGGCCTATATCAATCACCAAAAGGGGCACCAAGAATCTCTCAGTGCAGAGAGAAGTGAACCATATTCTAACTTGGGCAGAAAAAGTTTCCGTGCCCATCGGCAGTCTTCATTCCGGGAATAGAGAAATGGCACGCACACTACATGTGCCGCCAGCAGATTATTCCCAGGGGAATGGTCTATTCATACCGATATGTTTCGGGCTGTTTGTCAAGGATGGGGGACTCCGGATGTAGATCTTCTAGCATCCAGTGCAACATCAAGTTAGTCAACTTTGTGTCCACAACAAAGGATCCATTCGCATGCAGAACAGATGCGTTGATGATGCTGTGGGATCAGCTTTTACTGATCTATGCATTTCCCCCTATTCAGTTGCTGCCTTGACTTCTTTGCAGGATCAAGCTGGAAATAAAACCGGTAATTCTGGCAGCACCAGTATGGCTCAGAAGGTCATGGTATGCAGAGGTTGTAAAGATGGCAGTGGAGGATGTGTGCTCCCTTCCACTAAGGCCAGACCTGCTCTCACAGGGGCCGATATTCCATCCTACTTTACGAATGCTAAATTTAACGGCCTGGCTATTGAGACCCACATTCTGAAAATACGTGGGCTTTCCAGGGCAGTTATTTCTACTTTAATGCTAGGAAGCCAGCTTCTAGAGCCTTATATTATAGAGTCTGGAAAGCTTATGTTTCCTGGTGTGGATCCAAGGGTTGGCACCCTCGGAGATATATTATAGGCAGAATTCTTGCCTTTCTAAAAGTAGGCGTAGAGATGAAGTTGGCCCTGAGTACTATTAAGGGCCGAGTCTCAGCCTTATCAATTTTATTTCAAAGACCACTTGCTACGCATTCTTTAGTCCGGGGTTTCATGCGAGGAGTGATGTGGATTAATCTGCCAGTTAAATCACCCTTAAGCCCTTGGGACTTTAAATTTAGTTTTGTCAGTGTTACAAAAACTGCCATTCGAACCATTACAGCATGTTCCCTTACTGACAAGGAAGCTGATATTTTTGGTTGCTATATCCTCAGCAAGGAGGGTTTCAGAATTACCTGCTCTTTCCTGTAATAAGCCATATTTGTTTATTCATGAGGACAGAGTGGTGTTGGGCCCTCGTCCAGGTTTTTTTTACCAAAAGTGGTCTCAGGTTTCCACCTGAACCAAGATCTTGTCCTGCCGTTTTTTTCCAAAACCATGTTGGTTATTCATGAGGACAGAGTGGTGTTACGCCCTCGTCCAGGCTTTTTGCCAAAAGTGGTTTCAGGCTTTCATCTGAAAGTGGATTCGGCAGGTTATAATTCAAACTTATGATACTTAAAAGGAAAGATTCCCCCTTTTCAAGTTAAGGCGCACTCTACCAGAGCGGTTGGTGTTTCTTGGGCAGTGCGTTGCAAGGCCGCAACTTGGTCTTCAGTGCATACATTTACAAAATTTTATCAAGTAGATGTAAAATGGAATGAGGATATCTCCTTCGGGCGCAGTGTGCTGCAAGCAGCAGTATAATTCCTCAAGATCTGGGGGTGCCCTACGGGTTGTGTCTCCCTCCCCTCAAGTAGCATTGCTATGGGACATCCCACTAAGTAATTACTTGAGGCTCTGTGTCCTATGATGTACGATAAAGAAAATAGGATTTTTAAAACGGCTTACCTGTAAAATCCTTTTCTTGGAGTACATCATAGGACACAGAGCTCCCGCCCCTCTGTTTTATGGGGTGAGAGTATATTGCTTATATTGCTTGGCTACAAAAACTGAGGACTCCTGCAAGGAGGAGGGGTTATATAGGGGAGTCAACTTCCTGTATTGGTTATACCAGTGTCAACACCTGAAGGTAGGCCCATAACCCACCAAGTAATTACTTGAGGCTCTGTGTCCTATGATATACTCCAAGAAAAGGATTTTACAGGTAAGCTGTTTTAAAAAATCCTATTTTTTTTTTTTTTTTCCCATTTCGGTCTTTTTTAGTTTTAGCAAAAATACAAAAAAACCCAGTGGTGATCAAATACCACCAAAAGAAAGGTCTATTTGTGGGAAGAAAATGATAAAAATTTAGCTTGGGGTATAGTGTTATCTGACCGCAATTGTCATTCAAAGTATGACAGCGCTTAAAGCTGAAAATTGTCCTGGGCAGGAAGGGGGGAAAGTGCCCAGTATTGAAGGGGTTAAAGAAGAATTCCTAGTATGGATATTTTTAAATAGTTACGTTGGTCCAGTCCATACCATACCTCCTCATTGTAGTAGGCACCCTATTACAGGGATCTCTAAAGGCTGCTGGGTGCTGTGCGGCTTACCATGCTGCATTCTAAACACTGGAGGTCAGCCGCTCAGCACAGACAACATTCAGAGAATGCTACACATTTTCTCAATGAAAGCAAAGAATTCTCTGATTGGATGAGATGTAGAGCATGACATCACTGCCCGCCTCTCCACCTTGCCCAGTCAAAGAACAGTTTGCATTTAGAAATGGCAAAACAATTTTTGAATGGCGCCCGTGCCTAGTGTAAAGTCTTGTTTTTTTTAGGTAAAAATAGACATTTTATACTCGCCTGCTCTGTGCGGGGGATTTGTACAGATCAGCCTGGATCATGCTCTTCTCTGGTCCCTCTTCAGTTATCCTGGCCCCTCCCTTTTGAGTGCCCCCACAGCAAGCGGCATGCTATGGGGTCACCCAAGCTGAGCCACACCTCCCAGTGTTCATTCAGACACAAAGCTGTGGCCTAGCCCCGCCCCCCCTTTCTCTCCTCATTGGCTGACTGACTTTGACAGCAGCAGAAGCCAATGCTGCTGTCTCAGCCTAATAGGGCAGTCTCGGCCTGCCGAGTGTCTCGTGCAACATCGCTGGCTATAAAGGGGGTTCAGGTAAGTATTGGGGGGGCTGAGGGAGGCTGCTGCAGAAGGTTTTTTAGAATGCATTAAGCTAAAAAACCTTCTGACTTTACAATCACTTTAAGAAATGAAATGTGGAAAAAGACATCAGCTTAATGCTACCATTTAAAAAATTTTGAAAAAGTTTGAAAAATTGTATATTGAAATACAGTTACCATAAATCAGGGTATCTAAAATTTGAATATCACTGCACCATCCCCACTGGTTAGTGTTGCTAAGTGTAGCAAATGTCCGACCCACCAAAATAAGAGAAGGGCCTATGCACATAAAATTAAAAACAGTAAATGACAGAATATAGTAACACTAAATGTGCTGACACATGAATGGACCTGTCCAAAAAAATGATTGCATGAACAAATAGAGTCCATGACCTTATGAAATTCCCTGAAATGTGGGTAAAGAATTGGAGGATATGCAGCCTATAGGGATGTGTGTGTGTATGTATATCCATAGAGGGAAGACTTTCAAGAAGGGAGAGCTACTTCAGCCAGATCACAATACTTGTATCATCAAAGTATTGCTGCAAACACCCCACCGACCATCCATATTACTACCATGAGCGCTGCAAGGCTGTAGTATAGGTAAATGTCCTTTGATTTGCTAAGGTTCTGGAGGAAATGCATAGAGTGCAGTAGGACAACCTCTTGGTACGGGACCCAAAAGCTAATGGAGATCACTATAGTAGTAGTAGTGCCTAGTACAGTGACTTCAGCTTCTAGAAGTAACCCACAGACGTGGTACATGCATGTAAAAATATCCATACCTAGAAATCATCTTTAAAAGACTTTTTACTCACACTGTGACATTACAAAAACACTGAAAGTTGCACCATTTTAAGGGGACAGTAGTCTGCAATATTAACTTACTGATTACTTAAATTTGCTGATTCTTAGGCCTCATGCACACTGTATATTAAAATAACATTATAAAAATGCCAGTAGCTTTGCAATGAGTTTTTCAGTGTTTTTAGCATTTTGTTGTCATTCTTGCAAAAAAAAAAAAAAAAAAAATTTTCTGCAATGGAGCAAAAAGTCAAATGCTGGTGAGCACTGGTTTTGAGCGTTTATCAGCGTTTTTACAGCTGAAAAACACTATTCAGAACCCACTAGTTTTGTTTTTTGTTTCTACTAACAGCCTATGTGTGCATGGACACATAGGATAACATGATGGGGAGTTTACTGACTGTAGAAAAAAAAGTGTGAAGCCAAAAACAGCTGCTGTGAAAATGTCCAAAAAACGTCCATCATGGCCTCATGTCCGTGTGCACGAGGCCTTAAAAAAATAAAAATAAATAAAAATTTTTAAAAAGTGCCTTTAGTTTTACTAAAGGCACTTTTTAAAATTTTTTATTTCTTTTTATTTATTTATTTTTTTCTTCATTTTACCATTTGTGTCCTATTGGGGATATTTCCCTTCACGTACTGTCCCAGAGCCAAAAAAGTGAGAGAATCGATGGTTGTCACCATAACTAGTGTCCCCATTGGAATATTTCCCCTCTAATGCCCAGCCCAAAATTTGGGTTCTTTAACAAAAAAAAAAATTGTTCCTATTCTTTTTGTATTTTCATTAATGGGAAGTAGCATGAGTAAATAGCCTGTGTAATGCATGCATTTTAAGTTTCTATAAGTGGAATGAAATATTCTGTACAAAAGAAGGCAAGCGATGTACAGTTGAAAGGAAAGCTCTCTTCAGTGTGTGAACTCCCCATCTACATGTATACTTTGGGTCAGCATTTAAAGAAGTTGTAAAGGCAGTAAGATAAAAAAAACCTTGTGTGTAGCAGCCTCCGCAGCATCCTCCTAATTACTTACCTGAGCCCCTTCTCTCTCCAGCGATGTCCACGAATGTCTAAGCCAGTGATGGTGAACCTTGGCACCCCAGAGTACATTTCCCATGATGCTCAACTACACTGCAGAGTGCATGAGCATCATGGGAAATGTAGCTCCAAAACATCTGGAGTGCCATGGTTCACCATCACTGGTCTAAGCTGTCCGGGACACTCCTCCTTAATGGCAGCGGCGCCATTGGCTGCCAAGGCTGTCAATCAAAGTCAGTCAGCCAATCAGGGGAGAGAGGACAGGCCAGGTCGGGGCTCCGTGTCTGAATTTATACACTGAGCTCTGACTCAGCTTGGGTGCCCCATAGAGAGCTGCTGCTGGCTGAGGGGGCACGCAATAGGAGGGAGGGGCCGGGAGTAGCAAAGAGGGACCTGAGAGGACGACGATCCAGGCTGCTCTGTGAAAAACCAACTGCACAGAGAAGGCAATTATGACATTTTTTTTTTTTTTTTTAAAACGAGCCTTTACAATCCCTTTAAAGCCTGCAAATGCTCTTTATGAATGTCTCGTCAGGAATGGCAGCCTACTTTTTTTTTTTTTTTTTTTTTTTTTTCACAGTACATTTTATCTTAAACGAGGTTGGACATTTTTTCCTTGTAGGATACCAGAGTCTAGATCTGAATTTCCTCTACAACAGTGGTCTCCAAACTATAGCCCTCCAATTGTTCAGGAACTACAATTTCCATCATGCCTAGTCATGTCTAAGAATGTCAGTTTTACAATGCCTCATTGGACATGTAGTTACGCAACAGCTGGAGGGCCATAGGAGATCCCTACTCTACAACATCTGTTTTATCAGTATCTACTACTAGACTTCTTTTGTACACCAGTGAGTGGTATCTATTTGGCACTCGGTGAGGTGTCGAATCATGAAGGAAGAAAGGACTGGTAGTATTTAAAAACAAACTGAATACATATATCAACAGTGTAGATCAATGAGATTGCAGTACAGAAAATAGGCACCACGGTTGCTTTCAGCTGGTTGTATTTGAATAAAGGTATCCATTAAATTCTATTTTTAATTTCCTCTGTTTCTATGACTACTAGAATCTAAGAAGTGATTTTAAAAGTGTTTTGCACAATTGAGTTTGACAGTGGTAAAATTAAGTGTAGGGTGTCCTTTTTTTTTTTTTATTTTCTATTTTTATTTTTGTTGCATGTTTTAACCACATCAACACAGGGCACTTTCACCCCCTTCCTTCCCAGACCAATTTTCAGCTTTCAGCGATCTCGCATTTTCAATGACAATTGCGCGGTCATGCAATGCTGTACCCAAATGAAATTTTTATCCTTTTGTTCACACAAATAGAGCTTTCTTTTGGTGGTATTTATTAATGATTCAGTTTTTTATTTTTTGCAATATAAGTGAAAAAAGAGCAAAAGTTTGGGAAAAAAACCCCAATATTTTCTTCTATTTTAAAAGAAATCCAATAAAATCGAATTTTGTCATAAATTTAAGCCAAAATGTATTCTGCGACATGTTTTTGGTAAAATAAAATCCTGTTAAGTGTATAATAATTGGTTTGTGTGGTCACGGACAGATGTACGCAAATGATCATGTACAGATGTGCACAGGTGATCATGGACATATGTGTGCAGATAATCATTGGAACATGTGATTTTACTGTTACATATGTGGGGGACAGGTGTTTTTACTATGTGGGGACATGTGTTTTGGGGACATGTGCGTTAACTTTGTATGTTTACACTGTGGGGACACTAGACTGGTGATCAGTGAGTAAAAAGCTGTAAAAAACAGCTCTTACTGATCACCAGCCAGGTGCAGCGATTCGCTCTCAACTCCTCACTGACAACTTCTGTGTGAGGAGAGGAGAGCCGATTGCCTAGCAACCGGCTCTGTATTTACATCACATGACGGCTGTGACTGGACACGGCCGTCATGTGATCAGGAGGGCCAATCACAAAGCCCTCCTGCCGATCGGAGATGCGCCGTGTCCGGGTGACATGAGCACATTGGTATCACGCCGCTGCGCGGACATGCGTGCACACGATCCCCCTCCTTCTGAGGGACATTCCTGAATGTCCACTCAGAAGGAGAGAGCGCCCACCCGGCTGTTTATGTACAGTGGCCGGGTGGGAAGTAGTTAAAGAAGGTAGCTTAGAAATGTTTAATTTTGTCAGACCACCACCCTAGCTCATTTGCAGCATGCATATATCATGATCCATGTGTAAAGCCACCCTGTTGGCACTCTCAGTCAGAATTTTACCTCTCCCTGTAAAGGGAAAAAAAGTGAATATTTAACTCTCCTGCCACCTGTGCTTGGATCAAAAGAAATTTCTTTCTCATCTGTGGAGAAATCAACACTTTGGGACAGGTCTTTATGGACCTTGGTTTGTGCACTGGTCCAAATCATTTGGTAGGGGAGGGATTATGGTCTGGGGCTGTTTTTCAGGGATTGGGCTTGGCCCCTTAGTTCCAGTGAAGGGAACTCTTAAGGTGTCAGCATACCAAGACAATTTCATACTCCCCAACTTTGTGGTAACGGTTTGGGGATGGCCCCTTCCTGTTCCAACATGACTGCGCACCAGTTGACAAATCAAGGTCCATAAAGACATGGATGAGCACGTTTTTGGGGTGGAGGAACTTGACTGGTCTGCACAGAGTCCTGACCTTAACCTGATAGAACACCTTTGGGATGAATTAGAGAGGAGACTGCGAGCCAGGCCTTCCCGTCCACATCAGTGCCTGACCTCACAAATGTGCTTCTGGAAGAATGGTCAAACATTCCCATATACACACTCTTAAACTTTGTGGACACCCTTCCCAGAGGATTTGAAGCTGTTATAGCTGTAAAGGGTGGGCCAACTCAATATTAAACCCTACAGACTAAGACTGGGATGCCATTAAAGGAGAAGTCCAGCCTGAACTTGTTTAGCTGGACTTCTCCTATGGGTCACAGGCGTGCAATTCGTTTTGCACTCCTGTGAGACCAGGTGCCTGGACTGATGCCCATCTCAGCCTCTCAGCAAGCTGCTGAGAGCCTGAGACGGACGCTCCCCGTCCCTCCCTCCACAGCTCAGCGCTCCAGTGAGCAGCTCTCTGCTTGGGGAGCTGTGAGAACCGAGCCAACAGTGGTATTCGATGACTCTGTTCTCAGTGCAGAAGCGGCGGGGGACAGATGCAGCATCAGACCGAGGTAAGTATGACTCTGGGGGGGACGACAAAAAAACCTACTCCTTTATTAAAGTTGTCAGCCCTATACAGTATCTGTAATTAATAAAAATATGTTGAATTCCTTCTGTTTACCCTGCAGCTCTAATTGAATTTGCCTGCTCATTACTGCAGAGGTCAAAGGGGGGAACCGCTGAATGTGAGGTAGGAGCGGAGGGGGATGCAGGAGATTGGCACTCCCAGAAGTGTTGATTTCTCTGCAGACAACAGCTGACAACTCATCTTGATTGGAGCAGTGTTTTGCAGGATGGGTGGCAGCAGATGTGAGTATTCACGTTCTTCTTTATAGTGACTTCTTAGTTGTCACTGTTCTGTCTTTGGTACTGGCAGTTTACCACCACAGCTTTCAGCTAAGCACCACTGCTCTCCTTTTGGGAGCAGCATTCTCATTGCAGTGGGTTTAAACCCTCCGTCAGTAGAGGGGGTGGTGATAGAAGCTGTAGTAGGACTTTTTGGAATGGCGGATCTGTCAGGCCTAGTCTCTCTTGATGGTCCCGCCTGTTGCATTAACCCAAATTAAGAGGGTTAGGAGTAGGACTGAGTAAGATTTCTGTAAACCAAAGAGGAATTGGCACAAGGGACATATAGTAACTGTAAGTTTTATATCCCTTGTGACAATTTTGTTTTTTGATACCCCCCCCCCCCCCCCCCTAAAGGTTGTTTTTTTTTTCCAACAAATTTTTATTGTAAATAAGTCATATTTCACAATAGCGATACAGGATGATAACGTTCAAGGATTAATACAGTGTTTTGGTACAGAATGTGAGATATAGTAAGCTCAAGTTTTGCACTGTACAATATAATTAACTATTGTAGTTAGAAACTGAAGTATGGTATATCATTTAGCAATCATAAACAAGTATTGAACATTCAACAAACAGGAGCATCTAGGCCTTTAGTTAATTTGGTTATGAGATTCTCGTTACTGGAGTCCCGTTTGATCTTCGTATGTTTGATATCTTTAACCCAATGATGTGTTCTATCGAGCTTGTCTGGGTTATTGAAAGCCATCTTGTTTCCCACTATGTTACCGTTGTAACAATGCAGGTTGAGTTCAGAGGCCTTCAGGTATTATGGCTATGATAGTGGGTGTATGTAGGCTCACTCAGTCGTGAGCCAAACTGGTGTTTGTTTGGGATCGGTGAATTATCAGTGTAAAGATTTCTACCGATGGTTGTATACTGCCTCTACATAGGTTAATATCTGTTAGGATTGCAGTCACCGGACCACTAGCAATCCTTGGAAGTGTTAGTCTGAAAGGCATAGAAATATTTCGTTAGGGACATGTAGATTGCGGGCCTAGAAAGAATAGTTCCAGGGAGAGGGTGGAGAGTGGGTAGGTGAGAATGGCAATACCGTCTCTAGCTTTGTGTAGTAACCCTACATGTGGGGTGGTGATAGTAAAGAGGGGTAGGACAGAGGGGGTGGTGAGGTGAAGGGTGGTGGATGAATAAAATAGACTTTAACGTTTCCTCCTCCGTCTAGGCCTCGTGAGCCCCGTGTAAGTCCTTGGGACATTAGACCGGCATATTCCTCTGTTTGGAAATGTTGCCAGCAAGACCAAATTTTTCTGAATTTGGAGGGCGTGTCTTTGGCTTGGTGTATTAATTCCTCCATTTCTGCTACTTTTGTTATTCGTTTGAACCAATCGGCTATGGTAGGGGGCTTGGAGGACTTCCAGAGAGTCGGGATGCACATTTTTGCAGCATTTATCAGGTGTAAAGCAAGAGAACGATGGTATTCTTTTTTTTGGGATGGAGGAGTGGTGTAGCAACATTTGGGCTGGGGTGAGTTCAATCTGGTAGGTGGTAATGGCAGTGGTGATGCGTTGGACCTCTTTCCAAAAAGGTTGGATGGATGGACAGGACCACCATATGTGGACCAATGAACCTTCTCCCTCTGAGCATCTCCAACAGGTGGTGGGGAAATTTTGTGTAGTCTAGTCTAAGCGGAGTCTTGTACCACTTAGAGAAGATTTTGAAGCCATTTTCTTGCGCTGATACGTTAATTGATCCTTTGTGGATATAGGAGTATATATTTTCCCATTCTTCTTCTGATAGGTCTATTGATAATTCTCTTTCCCAACTGCGGGTTGCTATATTAGATTTAGGGTTCTGGTCAGAGAAGAGGAGAGAATATATATCTGAGATCACCTGTCTTTGTGGTTCTGTCTTGGTGTAGGTTGTCTGGAATAATCGGAGCTCTTGTGGGGATGGTTAAGAAAGTGTCGTATTTGGAAGTATGTCCATAACGGGAAGGGTCGTCCCGACGTTTGTTTGGGCAAGTTGGGAATGGTCAGAAAGGTGTTTCCGGAGAAGAAATGTTCTGCACGTATATCCGTGTGGGGCCAAAAGTCTGCGAGGAACGTATTCGATCGACCCGAAAGGAAATCTGGGTTGTTTCGGATGGGTGTCATTGGGCCCGGTGTGGAGGAGATGTTGTGTCCCCCTAAACTTTTAACTACAGCACTGGTTCTTTGTAAAGTACTAACACTGCCAACAGCTTTCCTGTTACTTGTCATCCGAATTAGACATCTTTTATGTTAGTATTAACAGTCTTGTCACAGCCTGCAGGTGTCACTGAGAAAAGTAACCAGTAGCCCATACATTTTTGCTATGGTCCCCATGATTACTAGTTAAAACTTTGAATTTCGATTTAACCTGTTCATGATTTTTTCATAAAAGGGTAAAGAGAAGCAAACATACCTCTTGTGTGTGGTGTGTGTTTTTTTTTTTTTTTTTATGTACTTGCCTTGTAATATTTAGCACCTATGACCAGGTCAGATTCCACCCCATTTGACAGCTGTACAGACTTTAGACCTGGTTGAATGAGTTTCCTAAACTGTGATGCCACTCAGCAGCATAGTATTATATATCTGTAAGCCCTTATATTGTGACCACTTAGTGCATCCAGAAAGTATTCACAGGTCTTCACATTTTGTTATGTAACAGTCTTATTCTGAAATAGATGAAATTTTATTATTTTCCCCAAAATTCTACAAACCATAAACCATAATGTCAACGTGAAAAGTTTTTTGTTTTGAAGTCTTTGCAAACTTATTTAAAAAAAAAAATCACATGAACTTAAGTATTCACAGCCTTTGCCATGACATCCAAACTTTAGCTCAGGTGCATCCTATTTCCACTGATCACCCTTGAGAGATTTCTACAAGTGCACCTGTGGTAAATTCAGTTGATTGCACATGATTTGGAAAGGCGCACACACCTGTCTATATAAGGTCCCACGGTTAACAGTGCATATCAGAGCAGAAACCAAGCCATGAAGTCCAAGGAATTATCTGTAGACCTCCGAGACAGGATTTTATCGAGGCACAGATCTGGAGTATCAACTAAATTTTGTTTTTTTGTAACAAGGAGCACGCAAATAGAGCCTCCTTTCTTTTCTTTGTTTCTGTTATAACATTTTGCAAATAAAAAAATATTTCTTCATAGGCGTTGGCCAAAATGTATTCTGTTAAATTTATTTGGTGAAAATAACCCAAATCGGTGTAAATTATTTAGTCTATAGGAGTCTACAAACTATGGTATATATCTGAAAATCGATCAATCCTGATGAACTGACGGCCTATCATTTCTTGAGGCCCAAAAATGCTTTGACAGTACAAATATCCCCCAAATTGCCCCTTTTTGTAAAGTAGACCGTCCAAGGTATTTAAGAGGCATGGCAAGTTTTTTGAAGTTGCAATATTTTTTTTTTTTTTTTGGTCACAATTTTTTTTTTTTTTTTTTTATATATTTGTGTTTTTATTTTTTTATTTTTACATACAGTGACCAGAGCAATACAGTTGTACCATAGTAACCCTGTACTACTTTAGGGAGGTGATCAGGATTTTTTTTAATTTATAATTTTGAATTTTAGAGTTATAAGCAACCTTCTTCTTTTATATTTTTTTAATGAAAACTATTTATTCAGTGTCTGTTGCATGGGCGTAGCATAAGGAGTTGCAGGGGTCACAATCGCAACCCCGTCCCTAGCTTCAGGGGGCCTCTGAGGCCTTCCTGTCATATTATCCTATCCTCCACAAAATCCAGCTCCGATCTGCCCTAGGGCCCCACAGCCACGCTCCAGTACTGGGCTTCTACTTTGCCTTCCACACTCCACACCCCTCTGTTCCCATTGGCTGAGGAGAAGCTGTGAGCCATTTCCTAAATGGAGAGGTGCACGAGGTGAGAACAGCCCAGGATGGGGTAGTGTCTGTGCTGTGTGCTGGCAACATGGAATGGTAACCGAGCTCAGCGAGGCAAGAGGAGAAGAGTGCCGTCCTGTAGCCAGGATGGGACCGATGTCACTGGTGAGGTATGACACTGCTCAGTGTCTCCTAGTCACCAGCTGGGATTCTCTGTACCCCCCCCCCCCCCCATTCGGGGATGTCTACTTACCCCACTTCCCTGACAACTGGGGTACACACACCTCCGGGAGGTGATCTTCACCCAACACTGACAGAGAAACCTTCAGAAATTGCTAAAACAAATCCCTTAACACCTCCCTCGGGGGCCCCCTGAAGGGCTGCAGGCTCCAGGCTCCAGATTTTGTGTCACTTGGCTTTGCCTTCCCGGGGGGCGGTGTGGGGGCCCAGGTCAACTTTTGCATCGGGGCTCACAAGCTTCAAGCTACGCCTCTGGTCTGTTGTGCTTAGTTGTGATTGGCCAAAACTAATCACATGGTACAGATGGGCTGTGATTGGCCCTGTCTGTACCATGTGATGTGATTTGTACCACTGTGACAAATCACAGAGCTCATCACAATAGTACACATGAATGGCATATAGCAAAGCCATATATTGTGTTTGTCATGTGATCTGTAATTGGCCACAGCGATTACATGGCATCGGCAGCGGGCCAATACAGTGGTCTGTCACCGGCTATGTCTGGTGGACACAGTGGGTGACATCACACTGGAGCGTGGCCCAATCCTGGAAGGACATCACATGACGTCCTCCCAGGATAATGGTGGGAGGGCAAGGGCAGGAAGGGATTTAATAAACTGCTAAAGATAATGCACAAGGTGTTTGCACCCTCTGGTTGTGTTTTTGTGTAGTGTAGGATTTCCCTGATCTGAGAAGGGACGCACTGCCATATTTTTCTAGTCCGGAATGCTGATTGGTTTGAGGCTCATAGTTTACATGACAGGTGCCCTTATCTTTTCTGAGCACTAAAGTGTCAAGTGTGTGTGTGTGGTTTTTTTTTTTTTTTCCCTTTTTGTGCACAGTGTATGCACAAGATTGTACATAAAGCCATGCACCTCCTGTTAATAAGTGCTAATATTGAATTACTGTATGTTTTGTTGATTGATTCATTTTCAATTCAGCTGTATCTAAACTGTAAGAAGTTTTAAGTTTGAAGGGCTTAAAATTTACTGTATGTATGGTTAATTTGTGAAAAAATGCAGATCTTGTTATCAGCTGGGCTGCTTGCCACAAGTGAGGAGCAGTTTCTCTCCTTGGTGTCTTGGCTTGTATATGGTAATGTTTGAACTGATGCCGTCCTTCCAGCTGAGACCTGCTGATGTACCACTTGATCCAATTCCCAGAGCCAGCTGGGAGCTGAATGGGCTGTTTTGTTTCATCTCCTGCAGTTTCCTCATCTCACTCTCTCTAATCTGCTAAAATGAAGCAAAGTGCTCCCTAGTAATTGTTGCTTTCATCTGTTTGTGACGATACTGTGTGCAATATCAAGCTGTTGTTCTGTGGTAATGTGTTAGTTTGAATGAAGTCAGCCCAGAGGTTACACTGACAAACTTAAATCTCTATAGAATTTGATAGGGCAGATGTTTTTCACTTTTATTACACATGTTAACTGCTTCAGCCCCAGAAGGTTTTACCCCCTTCCTGACCAGAGCACTTTTTGCGATTCGCTTTAAAATTGACATCCTTTTTTCCCCACAAATAGCTTTCTTTTGGTGGCATTTTTTACTTTTTGCTATAATAACAAATAAAATAATATAAATAAATAATTAATAAAATAAATATCCCCCCCCCCCCCCCAAAAAAATAAAATAATATATAATATAAAATTTTCTCAGCTTAGGCCGATATGTATTCTTCTACATATTTTTGGTAAAAAAAATCGCAATAAGCGTATATTGATTGGTTTGCACAAATGTTATAGTGTCTACAAAATTTTTTATGGCATTTTTTTTATTAGTAATGGTGGCGATCTGCGATTTTATTTATTCATTTTTTTTTATCGGGACTGCGTCATTATTATGGCGGACACTTTTTGACACTATTTTGGGACCATTGTAAATATACAGCGATCAGTGCTAAAAAAAAAATGCACTGCTTACTGTGTAAATGACACTGGCAGTGAAGGGGTTAACCACTAGGGGGTGCTGAAGGGGTTAAGTGTGTCCTAGGGAGTGATTCTAACTGGGGGTGGGGGGGTGGGTTTCATGTCACATGACAGCGATCACCGCTCCCGATGATGGGGAGCAGTGATCTGTCATGACACAAGCCATAACTGGGAAATGTCTTGTTTTACATAGGCACTTCCCCGTTCTGAGGCTCCGTGACACGATCGGCAGACATAGAGTCCCGCGGGCACGGTCACGCTGTACGCGGCGCACGCACCTGCTATCCCCGACCTCTTAAAGGGGACATACAGATACGCCCATTTTCCCACCACTGCCATTGTTCTGATGTATGTCGGCAAGTGGTTAAGCACTTGAGCAGTTTATTAAAGGTGAACTCTAGGGAAAATCCTAACTTAACCTTAGAATGTCCCACCACAAGGATAAGGTTAAATACTCGTTTTTGTCTTGGAACTTTTTAAAATCAGTTTTACTTACCTTTTCCCTTATTCCTGCAGGATTCCTCCCCACTGTGTGATCAGTCCCCTGAAACTGCTTCTCTTTGTCAGTCACAGGTTCACAGATGCCATCACATACAATGCAGAACAAGCAGTACTGCATTGTAAGTGAGAGGATGCCAAGGACCTGTCCACAAACTGGTGTGTTGGAGAGAAAGCGGCCGCTGTAGGGGGAATGAAAGAAGGCAAGAAAAAATGCTTTAAAAGGTTACCCTAAGCAAAAATGAGCATTAGAGCCTTAGTTTAGTATAAAAAAAAAAAAATCTGCACAAGGGATTAAGATGATGTGTCCTACGTGCTGCTGTTTTCCTTGAAATTTTCATTGTATGTATATGTGGGAGGATGCGGCCTGGAGAGAGACCAGCAGCAGAGCCTTGGTTGTAGAAGGGCAAAGAAGCAGTTCCAGGGAATGTTGTAGCATGAAAATGCTGTTTGCAGGTGATAAGGTATCACCCTACTTCTGATTTTGAGTTTATCTCCGGTTATTGAGTGGACTGACGGGGTACTATGAGGTAGCATTGGTGTGTTCCACTCGTGGGTATGATATACAACCGAAATGTCTTGCTATTTTCATTTGATCTTCAAATTTTACTCATGCATATTACCTGTGCTTTATTGGTCCGTTGATCTAGACTTTATACTCTGCCTGCATTGTGGACCACTATGTAATTCCATTGTTTTAGGAATATCCAACTTTGTTACAGATGTAAAACTTTAATAGACAGAAAAAGCCTAAGAGAAAATGGATGCAGCCACCACATCTAATGATTAGTAAGCTGCGATATATTATCGTATATTTTTTTTATTTTGGGTTCAATACCACTTGGATAAAAAAAAACAAAAAAAAAAAAACATCCCACTAACTGATCCCAATTTCCACCCCTATACACTTACTTACCTGGCTTCTCACTGTTGTATTGCTGTTCCATATGCAGCACCGCTCCTCCATTTCCTAGTCTCACAGGAGACACAAGCAGCATTGGAAGCCATAGGCTCCTACTGTTGTCAATCAAGTACTTTTTGAGGAGGCATGGGTGAGTCGGGCTGCGTATGTATGTGAGTGCCCCCATAACAGCCGGTTTGCTGAGGGGACACTTGGAAGGAGGAGAGGACAGTGCCGGCGGTGGACTCCGAAAGAAGAGGCAAGTGGCTGATCTGTGCAATATAATTGCACAAAGCAGGTAAGTATAACCTCCTTTTTTTTTTTTTTTTTTTTTTTTTTTTTTTTATGAAAAAAAATACTTTCATTTTAAAGTGTATATAAATGTCTAAAAAATGTGTGATTAGTGCAGTTTACTAATCCTTGGTGGTGTTGTTGCATTGATTTTCTCTTTTCATGCTTTTGCTTTATTTTCACCTGGTAATTGAGCAAATAAAACACTAAATGGCCCTTGGTTTCTATGTCACTCCTTGACTTATCTGGGAGTGCAACCAGGCTTGTTACCCTGGGCTGCTCTCCTGTTATGGGCTACAAAAATGTCCACGTCTCTATCTTCAGGGGGGAAGGTCAGTTGGTAGTTTACAGCAGAAAAAAAAAAAAAACCGAATGCAGTCATTAGATCTGTGCTTGTAAACTCCAATATTCCATATTTTGTTCTTGGTTTTAGTAGTATCATTCAGTAGTAGTATTTTGGTAACCATTCAGTGGCCCATTGCGTTTTAATAACAGAATGAATCATTAAAGCTTTTATATCTTTTACTTACAGCTTGTAGGAGGACAGTTTGATCTCGAAATGAATTTCATCATTCAGGAAGGAGACAGCATCTTCTGCATGGTTGAATTGTTGGACAAATGTGATGTCACCTGCCAAGCAGAAATCTGGAGCATCTTTACGGCCATTCTGAAGAAGAGCATTCGTAATCTTTTAGTCTGCACAGAAGTTGGTTTGGTTGAACTGGTTTTAAACAGAATTGATAGAGTTGACAGCATGATAGCAGGTAATGTACCTTTTTAAAATTATGACCAGTTTATGAGTGAGGGTTATTTAAAGATGGGAATAAAAGGTAAATGGAATATGGGACTGTCTTACTAAAGCTGGCTAAACATTGGATCAAAACATGGGAGCCCCTGCTGAACCGGCTTAATTTAGATCCATGTATGGGCAGGGAAGTTGAACAGAAGTCGTTCTACCAATCAACATCTGTGCAACCTCTCACTTGATCAACGCTACAGGCTAGGGCCTGCAAGTCCGATCAGTGGATTCTGATGGCAGGAAAGTCTTCCCGCTGTCAGAAAACAATAGTTTAGCAGGGAGGATCCCCCATCCACATCGGGTATGTGGATGGGAGAATGTAACCAGTTTTTTCCATTCAACCTATAGGTTGAATGGAAAAAAAAGGACTCTTCCAATGGGCTGCTTAAGCTGGTCTATGTACTGTTTATGACATTTTGTTATTCACACACAGTCTAAAACTATTCATTTATTTTTCCCGGTTATATACATAATGCAGTGATACCTAGACTCCTGAATGACCTTTTGTGTACCCATTTACTTTTTTTTTTCACAGCGCTTCACCTTTTCCACATTTTGTTATAGTCTTATTCCAAAATGGATTCAATTATTTTCCCCAAAATTCTACAAGTAATACCCCATAATGACAATGTTGAAGAAGTTTGAAATCTGCAAATTTTATTAAAAGTAGAAAACCAGAAATACCACATGTACTTAAGTATTCACAGCCTTTACCATGACACTCAAAATTGAGCACAGGTGCATCCTATTTCCACTGATCATCCTTGAGACAACTTGATTGGAGTCCACCTGTGGTATATTCAGTTGATTGGACATGATTTATAAAGGCACACATCTGTCTATATGAGGACCCACAGTTAATAGTGCATGTCAGAGCACAAACCAAGCCATGAAGTCCAAGGAATTGTCTGTAGACCTCCGAGAGGATTGTATTGAGGCACAGATCTGATGAAGGGTACAGAAAATTTCTGAAGCATTGAATGAGCACAGTGGCCTACATCCGTAAATGGCAGAAGTTTGGAACCACCAGAACTCTAACTAGAGTGGGCCGCCTGGCAAAACTGAGCGATCGGGGGAGGAGGGCCTTAGTCATGGAGGTGACCAAGAACCCGATGGTCACTCTGACAGAGCTCCAGCGTTTCTCTGTGGAGAGAGGCGAACCTTCCAGAAGAAACAATCTCTGCAGCACTCCATCAACCAGGCCTGTATGGGACAGTGGCCAGATGAAAGCCACTCCTCAGTGAAAGGCACATGACAGCCCAACTGGAGTTTGCCAAAAGGCACCTGAAGTACTCTTGGCCCATGAGAAACAAAATTCTCTGGACTGATGAAACAAAGATTGAACTCTTTGGCCTGAATGGCAACCGTCATGTCTGGGGGAAGCAAGTCACTGCTCATTACCTGGCCAATTCCACCCCTACAGTGAAGCATGGAGGTGGCAGCATCATGCTGTGGAGATGGTTTTTCAGTGGCAGGAACTGGGAGACTAGTCAGGATCGAGGGAAAGGTGAATACAGCAATGTACAGAGACATCCTTGATGAAAGCCTGCTCCAGAGAGCTCTGGACTTCAGACTGGGGGCGAGGGTTCATCTTCCAACAGGACAACGACCCTAAGCACACAGCCAAGATAACAAGAGTGCCTATGGGATAACTCTGTGAATGTCCATGAGTGGCCCAGACTTGAACCTTGTTGAACATCTCTGGAGAGATCTTAAAATGGCTGTACACCGACTCTCCCTATCCAACCTGATGGAGCTTAAGAGGTCCTGCAAATAAGAATGCGAGAAACTGCCCAAAAATGTGTGCCAAGCTTGTAGCCTCATACTCAAAAAGACTTGAGGGTGTAATTGGTGCCTAAGGTGCTTCAAAAAAGAATTGAGCCAAGGCTGTGTGTGTGTGTGTGTGTGTGTGTGTGTGTGTGTGTTTGGTTTGTTTCTTTTTCTATTTTAATAAATTTTCAAAGATTTCAAACAAACTTTTTTCGTGTTGTCATAGGGTCTAAGGGGATATACAGTATCTCACAAAAGTAAGTACGACTCTCACATTTTTGTTAAAATTTTGTAAAGTAGTGAGTGTACAGCTTGTATAACTGTGTAAATCTGCTGTCCCCTCAAAATAACTCCACACACAGCCATTAATGTCTAAACCACTGGCAACAAAAGTGAGTACACCCCTAAGTGAAAATGTCCAAATTTGGGCCCAAAGTGTCAATATTTTGTGTGGCCACCATTATTTTCCAGCACTGCCTTAACCCCCGTGGGCATGGAGTTCACCAGAGCCTTCACAGGTTGCCACTGGTTCTCTTCCACTCCTCCATGACGACATCACAGAGCTGGTGGATGTTAGAGACCTTTCGCTCCTCCACTTTTCGTTTTGAGGATGCCCCACAGATGCTCAATCGGGTTTAGGTCTGGAGACATGCTTGGCCCAGTCCATCACCTTTACCCTCAGGTTCTTTAGCAAGGCAGTGGTCGTCTTGGAGGTGTGTTTTTGGTCGTTATGTTGGAATACTGCCCTGCGGCCCAGTCTCCGAAGGGAGGGGATCATGCTCTGCTTCAGTATGTCACAGTACATGTTGGCATTTATGGTTCCCTCAATGAACTGTAGCTTCCCAGAGCTGGCAGCACTCATGCAGCCCCAGACCATGATACTCCCACCACCATGCTCGACTATAGGCAAGACACACTTGTCTTTGTACTCCTCACCTGGTTGCCGCCACACACGCTTGACACCACCTGAACCAAATAAGTTTATCTTGGTCTCATCAGACCACAGGACATGGTTCCAGTAATCCGTGTCCTTAGTCTGCTTGTCTTCAGCAAACTGTTTTCAGGCTTCCTTGTGAATCATCTTTAGAAGTGCTTCCTTCTGGGACAACAGCCATGTGGATCAATTTGATGCAGTGTGCGGCATTTGATCCGAGCACTGACAGGCTGACCTGCCCCCCCCCCCCCCCACCACCACCACCACCACCCCTTCAACCTCTGAAGCAGTTCTGGCAGCACTCATACTTCTATTTCCCAAAGACAACCTCTGGATATGACGCTGAGCACGTGCACTCAACTTCTTTGGTCGACCATGGTGAGGCCTGTTCTGAGTGGAACCTGTCCTGTTAAACTGTTGTATGGCCTTGGCCACTGTGCTGCAGTTCAGTTTCAGGGTCTTGGCAATCTTCTTATAGCCTAGGCCATCTTTATGTAGAGCAACCATTCTTTTTTTTTTTTTTTTTCCAGATCTTCAGAGTTCTTTGCCATGAGGTGCCATGTTGAACTTCCAATGACCAGTAAGAGAGAGTGAGAGCGATAACACCAAATTTAACACACCTGCTCCTCATTCACACCTGAGACCTTGTAACACTAACGAATCGCATGACAACGGGGAGGGCAAATGGCTAATTGAGCCCAATTTGGACATTCTCACTTAGGCGTGTACTCGTTGCCAGCGGTTTAGACATTAATGGCTGTGTGAGTTATTTTGAGGGGACAGTAAATTTACACAGTTATACAAGCTGTACACTCACTACTTTACATTGTAGCAAAGTGTCATTTCTTCAGTGTTGTCACATGAAAAGATATAATAAAATATTTACAAAAATGTGAGGGGTGTACTCATTTCTGTAAGATACTGTATTTGTATAGTTTTGAGGAACATAATGAATTTACATTTGGAATAAGGCTGTAACATAACAAAATGTGGAAAAAGTGATGCGCTGTGAATATTTTGCAGATTCACTGTATGTGTATTGTATGTGGTCGCATGATTATCTTAGAGCTGAACTGCAGGCTCCCTTTGTAAAGAGCACATTTGATGATGCTGATTTTTTTTTTTTGATTTTTTTTTTGGCAATAATGGTAAAATATAAAAGCTGAACTCTAGCCTTACTTTCAGCCTTACAAAGTTGTACAGGCTCTAATGCTGTACTGAAATTGCTTACCCCGATTTTTTTTTTGAGGTAAAGTATTTGAGCCCCTTCTGATTTTGTACATTTGCCCACTGACAAAGAAATGATCAGTCTATAATTTTAATGGTAGGTTTATTTTAACAGAGACAGAATTGCCAACAAAAATATCCAGAAAAACGCATTTCAAAAAAGTTATACCTTGATTTGCATTTTAATGAGTGAAATAAGTTTTTGAACCCCTATCAATCGGCTAGATTTCTGGCTCCCAGGTGTCTTCTATACAGGTAGTGAACTGAGATTTGGAGCACTCTTAAAGGGAGTGCTCCTAATCTCAGCTTGTTACCTGTAAAAAAAGACACCTGTCCACAGAAGCAATCAATCAGATTCCAATCTCTCCACCATGGCTAAGACCAAAGAGCTGTCCAAGGATGTCAAGGACAAGATTGTGGACCTACACAAGGCTGGAATTGGCTACAAGACCATCGCCAAGCAGCTTGGTGAGAGGGTGACAACAGTTAGTGCGATTATTCACAAATGGAAGAAATACAAAATAACTGTCGATCTCCCTTGGTCTGGGTCTCCATGCAAGATCTCAGCTCATGGATTTCCAATGATCATGAGAATTGTGAGGAGACAGCCCAGAACTACATGGGAGAATCTTGCCAATGATCTCAAGGCAGCTGGGACCATGGTCGCCAAGTAAAGAATTGGTAACGCTACGCCGTGAAGGACTGAAATCCTGCAGCGCCCCCAAGGTCCCCTTGCTCAAAGCACATGTACAGGCCAGTATGAAGTTTGCTAATGAACATCTGATTCAGAGGAGAACTGCGTGAAAGTGTTGTCAGATGAGACCAATATCGAGTTTTTTGGCATCAACTCAACTCGCCGTGTTTGGAGTGGGAGGAATGCTGCCTATGACCCCAGGAACACCATCCTCACCATCAAACACGGAGTTGGAAACATTATGCTTCTGGGGATGTTTTTCTGCTAGGGGGACAGGACAACTTCACTGCATTAAAGGGTGATGGACGGGCCATGTACTTTCAAATCTTGGGTGAGGACCTCCTTCCCTCAGCCAGGGCATTAAAGAAGGTTCATGGTTGGGTATTTCAGCATGACAATGACCAAAACACATGGCCAAGGCAACAAAGGAGTGGCTCAAAAAGAAGCACGTTTAGGTCCTGGAGTGGCCTAGCCAGTCTCCAGATCTTAATCCCATAGAAAATATGTGGAGGGGAGCTGAAGGTTGGAGAGGTGAAACCTTAATGACTTGGAGAGGATCTGCAAAGAGGAGTTTGGACAAAATCCCTCCTGAGATGTGTGCAAACCTGGTGGCCAACTACGAGAAACGTTTGACCTCTTGGATTGCCAACAAGGGTTTTGTCACCAAGTACCAAGTCATGTTTTGCGAAGGGGTCAAATGCAAATCAATTTAACTTTTTTGAAATGAGTTCTTCTGGATATTTTTTTTTCTGTCTCACTGTTTAACCACTTCCCGCCCGGCCTATAGCGGATTGACGGCCGGGCGGTGGTTTGTGCTATCCTGACTGGGCGTCATATGACGTCCTTCAGGATAACATGCCGCCGCGCGCCCGCAGGGGCGCGCATCGCGGCGATCGGTGGATCGTGTGTCAGTCTGACACACCGCTACAACCGATCTTGGTAAAGAGCCTCCGGCGGAGGCTCTTTACCACGTGATCAGCCGTGTCCAATCACGGCTGATCACGCTGTCAATAGGAAGAGCCGTTGATCGGCTCTTCCTCACTCGCGTCTGACAGACGCGAGTAGAGGAGAGCCGATCGGCGGCTCTCCTGGCAGGGGGGGTCTGCGCTGATTGTTTATCAGCGCAGCCCCCCCGCAGATCACCACACTGGACCACCAGGGATCGCCACTAGGACCACCAGGGAAGGGAAACATGTGGATGGCCAGGTATGTACCCCATGGCCATCCACATGTGCCCAGTCAGTGCCAAATCTGTGCCAATCAGTGCCCACAAATGGGCACTGATTGGCACAATTATGTTGCAGTGATGCCCAGCAATGCCACACTTAGGGGCATCACTGCCATCAATCAGAATCATCAGTGCCACCCATCAGTGTCCATCGGTGCCACCTGTCAGTGCCCATCTGTGCCCATCTGTGCCCACCTATCAGTGCCCATCCGTGCCCATCTGTGCCAACTATCAGTGCCACCCATAACTACCCATCAACGCCACCTACGAGTGCCCATTAATGCCACCTACAAGTGCCCATCAGTGCCGCCTATCAGTGCCCATCGGTGCCACCTATCAGCGCCACCTACCAGTGCCACCTATCAGTGCCCATTAGTGCCACCTATCAGTGCGCATCAGTGCCACCTATCAGTGCCCATCATCAGTGCCCGTCAGTGCCACCTCATCAGTGCCACCTCATTGGTGCCACCTCATCGGTGCCCATCAGTGCCGCCGTATCAGTGCCCGTCAGTGCAGCCATATCAGTGCCCGTCATTGAAGAAGAAAACGTACTCCTTTACAAAAAATTTTAACAGAAACAAAGAAAAACGTGCTTTTTTTCAAAATTTTCTGTCTTTTTTTATTTGTTGCGCAAAAAATAAAAACCGCAGAGGGGATCAAATACCACCAAAAGAAAGCTCTATTTGTGGGAACAAAATGATAAAAAATTTGTTTGGGTACAGTGTGGCATGACCGCGCAATTGTCATTCAAATTGCGACAGCGCTGAAAGCTGAAAATTGGGCTGGGCGGGAAGGTGTCTAAGTGCCTGGTATTGAAGTGGTTAAATCAGTGGTTCTCAACTCCAGTCCTCGGGACCCACCAACAGGCCAGATTTTAAGTATTACCTTGGGGAGCTGCAGACTAGAATACTGCAATCACTGAGCAGCAAGTGATATCACCTGCGATGTATTTCAGCTATCTTGCAAACCTGGCCTGTTGGTGGGCCCTGAGGACTGGAGTTGAGAACCACTGGTTTAAATAAACCTGATTTCCTGGCTAGGGGACATCCAGCATTATCTAGCTCTTTCCACCTTTAGTGTCTTGGGACTTCCTTTTTCATTCATTGAATTTCACTATGTTGAATTGTGGAGGCTCAGCCTTGGGCCTTTTCTTTTTTTCTTTCTGCATTCAAATGCAGTCTGCCTAGGAATGCCACTCCCTCAGACTGACATCCACTCATGAAGGTGTTTTTCAATTTGTGCATAATTCCTCCCAAGAACCAGTCTACTGCCTTCATCAGGTCGCAAGGCTCTTGAGAGGCGTACTGAGGTAGGGTGCTGTGATTTTTTTTTTTTTTTTAAGAAGCTATGTACGGCACTAGCCTCTCCCACCATCCCACCAACCATGATCTGCCTGCATTGAATAGAGGCACAGAGATCTAGTGATGACAACTCTGGGTCTAAAATAAGGTATTCAATGAAAATCAGGTTTATTTAACCACTTCAGCCCCGGAAGGGTTTACCCCCTTCCTGACCAGAGCACTTTTTACAATTTGGCACTGCGTCGCTTTAACTGCTAATTATGCGGTCATGCAATGCTGTACCCTAACGAAATTTGCGTCCTTTTCTTCCCACAAATAGAGCTTTCTTTTGATGGTATTTGATCACCTCTGCCGTTTTTTTATTTTTTGCGCTATACACGGAAAAAGACCGAAAATTTTGAAAAAAAAAAAGATATTTTCTACTTTTTGTTAAAAAAAATCCAATAAACTCAATTTTAGTCATACATTTAGGCCAAAATGTATTCGGCCACATGTCTTTGGTAAAAAAAATGTCAAGCGTATATTTATTGGTTTGCACAATATATATAGCGTCTACAAACTAGGGTACATTTTCTGGAATTTACACAGCTTTTAATTTTTGACTCCCTATGTCATTTCTTGAGGTACTAAAATGGCAGGGCAGTACAAACCCCCCCCCCCCCCCCAAATGACCCCATTTTGGAAAGTAGACAACCCAAGGAAATTGCTGAGAGGCATGTTGAGCCCATTGAATTATTTTTTTTTTTTTTTTTTTGTCCCAAGTGATTGAATAATGACAAAAAAAAAAAATTTACAAAAAGTTGTCACTAAATGATATATTGCTCACACAGGCCATGGGCATATGTGGAATTGCACCCCAAAATACATTCAGCTGCTTCTCCTGAGTACGGGGATACCACATGTGTGGGACTTTTTGGGAGCCTAGCGGTGTACGGGGCCCTGAAAACCAATCACTGCCTTCAGGATTTCTAAGGGCGTAAATTTTTCATTTCACTCCTCACTACCTATTACAGTTTTGAAGGCCATAAAATGCCCAGATGGCACAAAACCCCCCCAAATGACCCCATTTTGGAAAGTAGACACCCCAAGCTATTTGCTGAGAGGCATGGTGAGTATTTTGCAGCTCTCATTTGTTTTTGAAAATGAAGAAAGACAAGAAAATTTTTTTTTTTTCAATTTTCAAGTTTGTGACAAAGTGAGGTCTGCAAAATACTCACTATACCTCTCAGCAAATAGCTTTGGGTGTCTATTTTCCAAAATGGGGTCATTTGGGGGGTGTTTGTGCCATCTAAGCATTCCATGGCCTCCGAAACTGTGATAGGCAGTGAAGAGTGAAATCAAAAATTTACGCCCTTAGAAAGCCTGAAGGTGGTGCTTGGTTTTCGGGTCCCGTACGCGGCTAGGCTCCCAAAAAGTCTCACACATGTGGTATCCCCGTACTCAGAAACAACAGAATTTATTTTGGGGTGTAATTTCACATATTCCCATGGCATGTTTGAGCAATATATCATTTAGTGACAACTTTGTGCAAAAGAAAAAAAAAATTTGTCTTTTTCCCCGCAACTTGTGTCACAATATAAAATATTCCATGGACTCGACATGCCTCTCAGCAAATAGCTTGGGGTGTCTACTTTCCAAAATGGGGTCATTTGGGGGAGTTTGAACTGTCCTGGCATTTTATGCACAACATTTAGAAGCTTATGTCACACATCACCCACTCTTCTAACCACTTGAAGACAAAGCCCTTTCTGACACTTTTTGTTTACATGAAAAAAATTTTTTTTTTGCAATAAAATTACTTTGAACCCCCAAACATTATTATATATTTTTTAAGCGAATGCCCTACAAATTAAAATGGTGGGTGTTTCATTTTTTTTTTTCACACAGTATTTGCGCAGCGATTTTTCAAACGCATTTTTTGGGGAAAAAACACACTTTTTTTAAAATTTTAATGCACTAAAACACACTATATTGCCCAAATGTTTGATGAAATAAAAAAGATGATCTTAGGCCGAGTACATGGATACCAAACATGACATGCTTTAAAATTGCGCACAAACATGCAGTGGCGACAAACTAAATACATTTTTAAAAGCCTTTAAAATCCTTTACAGGTTACCACTTTAGATTTACAGAGGAGGTCTACTGCTAAAATTGCTGCCCTCGATCTGACCTTCACAGTGATACCTCACATGCATGGTGCAATTGCTGTTTACATTTGACGCCAGACCGACGCTTGCGTTCGCCTTTGCGCGAGAGGAGGGGAGGACAGGGGTGCTTTTTTTTTTTTTTTTTTTTTTTTTTTTTCTTCTTAATTTTTTGATTTTCTATCTTATTTTTAAACTGTTCCTTTCATTTTTTTTTTAATCATTTTTATTGTTATCTCAGGGAATGTTAATATCCCCTATGATAGCAATAGGTAGTGACAAGGTACTTTTTTTTAAAAAAATTGGGGTCTATTAGACCCTAGATCTCTCCTCTGCCCTCAAAGCATCTGACCACACCAAGATCGGTGTGATAAAATGCTTTCCCAATTTCCCAATGGTGCTGTTTACATCCGGCGAAATCTAAGTCATGAAATGCTCGTAGCTTCCGGTTTCTTAGGCCATAGAGATGTTTGGAGCCATTCTGGTCTCTGATCAGCTCTATGGTCAGCTGGCCGAATCACCGGCTGCATTCTCAGGTTCCCTGTTGGGACGGGAGAGCCAGAGAAAAACATGGAAGACGGTGGGGGGGGGGGGGGGCATTCCCTCCCACTGCTTGTAAAAGCAGTCTAGAGACCAATTAGCCGCTAGGATTATTTTACATGAAAGCCGACCGCTGGCTGAAAAGAATGATACCAAGATGATGCCTAAACCTGCAGGCATCATTCTGGTATAACCACTCAAAGTCAAGCAACATACCAGTACGTTGCTGGTCCTTGTTGGGCATATATTGTAAACTTTTTTTTTTTTCATGCAGCCTGTGGGCTGAACGAAAAAGATATTGATAGGTGGGTATGCCCACCATTAGAATACCTCCCTTCATCCACCCACTTCTAATGATGGGCATACGTGCACCGTGTGTGTGTGTATGTGTATATATATATATATATATATATATATATATATATATATATATATATATATATATATATATATATATATATATATATATATATATATATATATATATATATATATATATATATATATATATATATATATATATATATATATATATATATATATATATATATACATACATACATACATACATACATACATACATACATACATACATACATACATACATACACCAAAGCATGGGGGCATCCTCCCGCAAAAGTTAGGAGCAAATCGCTCCTCCGTCCACTGCTACCCCCACGCTTCGGCATATATGCTGAAGTATGTAACTGTGGTGGTGAAATCACCTCCGACAGCGCGGGAGTCACGGCTTTATATATCGTGGGAGCAAACGCTGTTGCTGTCAAGATAAATAAATCCGTGCTGCAACTGAATGGCGTACCTGCTAAGCAAATGATGGTTAACAAAAAAACAAAGGTAACATTACAGTATAACAGTAATAATTACCATACCTGCAAAGCAAATACAAAAAAAACCCAGTAAAAAATAAAACATTAACGCAACCTGTGCCTACCTAAAATATATATATGCCGAAGCATGGGGGCATCCTCCCGCAAAAGGCAGGAACAAATTGCTCCTCCACCCACTGCTGCCCCCACGCTTCGGCATATATGCTGAAGTATGTAACTGTGGTGGTGAAATCACCTCCGACAGCGCTGGAGTCACGGCTTTATGTATCGTGGGAGCAAACGCTGTTGCTGTCAAGATAAATCCGCTCTGCAGCTCAATGGCGTACCTGAAAACAAAAAAGTGGTTAACAATAAAAAACAAAGTATAAAAAAATTGCATACCTATAAAGCAAACATGATAAAAACATAGCAATAAAACATTGCAGTATAGAATACAATAAAAAAGAGCGGAACAATAGAGAGAATAGAGAGAACAATAAAACAACTATTTTTTTTTTTTTTTTTACTAACTTTAACTTTTTTAACTGGTACCAGGTTTGGGTCTCTCAAAATGCGATGGCATCTTGGGAGACCCTGTGAAAGTGTCCTAGTCTGTGCAGTGCTGTACCCTACGCTAATACTCAACTAGTGTATGGTAGCGTTCAAAACATTCACCAATGCATAGACCAGGATTGTCAGGACAGGAGGGACAACAATACCGGGTGTCACGCCTAAATCCACGCTTGCTGCAGACACAACATCTTTTTTGGGGGGCTCGTTGGGTATGGGTACTCTGGAGGACATAAGGAAAATGCCTCTCATGCAGCCGGCTTACTGCATTTGGATTGGGAAGGCGAGGTGGAGCACCGTCTGGAAACAGAAGGGTTCTGACGATCTCTTCCTGGAATTTAAGGAAGGATCCAGTACGTCCTGAAGCTCTGTATAGCACATGAGCATTCAACAAAGCCAATTGAAATAAACAGACACTTTTTTGTACCAGCGTCTGGCCTTACGGGCAACTAGGTACGGCGCCAACAACTGGTCGTTGAGGTCCACCCCTCCCATATTAAGGTTTTATTCGTGGACACAGAGTGGTTTCTCCACAACACCAGTCGCCGTAGTAATTTGGGTCGTCGTGTCTGCATGAAGGGAGGTAAGAACGAAAACATTCTTATTGTCCCTCCACTTCATAGCGAGCAAATTATTACACTGCAAGCAGGCTCTCTCCCCCAGCCTAAGACTGGAATCTACAAGCCGCTGGGGAAAGCCCCGGCGATTAGGTCGCACGGTGCCACATGCTCCAATCTGCTGATCAAACAAGTGACTAAAAAGTGGCACGCTCGTATAATAATTGTCCATGTACAAGTGGTACCCCTTTCCGAATAAGGGTGACACCAAGTCCCACACTATCTTGCCAGCGCTTCCTATGTAGTCAGAGCAGTTTATCGGCTCTACGTGACTATCTTTGCCCTCGTAAACCATAAATCTACATGTATAGCCTGTGTGGCCCTGTCACAGAGCTTATACATCTTGACCCCGTATCTGACACGCTTGCTGGGAAGGTACTGTTTGAATGACAAGCGGCCAGAAAATTTAATCAGGGACTCATCAACGCAGACAACTTGATGGGGAGTAAACAAGTCTGCAAAACGCTGAAGTGGTTTACGAGGGGCCGAATTTTGTAGAGCCGATCGTATCCAGGGTCTCCACGAGGACGACAGAGTTCATTGTCGTTGAAGTGCATGAACCGCAAAATCTGCTCGTATCGTGCCCTGGTCATGGAGGCAGAGAACAAGGGCATATGGTGAATTGGGTCAGTGGACCAATATGACCGCAACTCACTCTTTTTAGTTATGCCCATGTTGAGGGAAAGGCCCAGAAAGGTCTTAAATTCGGAAACCGTAATTGGTTTCCAATCTCTGGCAAGGGAGGACTGGGGATTAGTGGCGATGTGTTGACCAGTGTACAAATTGCTTTGGTCCACAATAGATCTATAGAGATCTTCGGTGAAAAACAGCGAATAAAAATCCAGTGGCGTAAAATCAACTGTTTCCACCTGAATTCCGGGTTGGCCAGTGAATGGGGGAAGTACGGGTGCTGCAGAAGTGGTGGGTTCCAATACGGATTGACGAATGCAGCAGGAAGGGCACTATGGGCATGACGGGCCTGTGTTCTTCTTCTTGGTGGCAGCGGGACACTTCTTGTGCTTGCCACCTCGCCAGCTTGAACTGCACTTATGAGACTCACCACGTGTTACTGCAGTGCTGGATGTACGACCAGGGTGTACAAGGCCGCTGGTGCTTTCCAGTTCACCAGAAGGAATAGCGGCACTAGTACTTCTCTGCTCCATACGAGAGCCCTGCGGTTCTTGCACTTCAAGGACAGAAGAAGTTCGGGGTCTGGTACGCCTGACCCTAGCAGGGACCACAACTCCGTCGTCAGCTATCTGTCATGGAGTCGCTGTCTTCTACAGGATCGTATTCTGAGCCTGAACTTGACAGATGAGTGACTTCCTCTTCACTATCTGTCATGCTCAGAAACATGTAGGCCTCTTCACTAGTGTACCTTCGATTTGCCATTTTGGGCTCTAAATTTAGGGGTACACTAGTGAGACTCACAGGCAAAAAAGCTCCCGACTGTTAGCGACTGATTCAAAACGCTACCAAAAAACTGTTAGCGATCGCAGGGATCAGGCCTGACTCTGCGAACACTGCAGTTATGTGTGCTTAGTGTTTTGTAAGTGACAGTTATCGATTGATACTGCACTTGGGTGGGCTGGGCTGGGCCGAGGGGCAAAACGCAGGTGCTAGCAGGTATCTGGGAACCCTAAACTGCTGGGGAGTATAGATCTGATCGGATCAGATATCGATCCGTTCAGATACTATAGCACTAAGTGAGGTGTATGCTGCGTGCGTGGGTTTTAGCGGTACTGGCGCTAACCTGACGCTGCCTGGGACGACGCAGACCTTTATCTGATCCTAAAAACGTAACTTATATCACCGCCGGGCAATTAGGGGGTTAAACCTTTATAAGGTAATAAACGGCGGGTGCCCTAAAACTATAATAAACTATAATAAACAAACTAACTAACCAGCGTCACCCGTAACACTTATACGGTGATCACTGGTGAAAGGGTTAACTAGGGGCAATCAGGGGGTTAAAACCTTTAGTAGGTAGTATATGGGGGTCCCTGTCGCTATAAAACACTGACAGCAAACCTATATACTTACCTCCCTAACTAGTGTCACCTGTGTCACTAATACAGCGATCAGAAAAACGATCGCTTAGCGACACTGGCGACGGGGGGTGATCAACCTTTATTAGGGGGGTACCCTGGACCTAAAGGGGGGTACCCTAGACCTAAAGGGGGCTAACCTAACTGCCCTAACACTTATAACTGTCACAAACTGACACCAATGCAAAAAAAAAAAAAACTGCTATTGGTGTCAGTGTGACAGGGGGTACAGGGGGGTGATTGGGAGGTGATTGGGGGGTGAAAAGTGTGCCTAGTGTGTTCTACTGTTAGTGTAGTGTTGGTGCACTTAATTGGATGTCTTCTCTCCTCGGCGCCGGATCGAAAAGACAGGCTCGAGGAGGGATGACATCACTTCCTCTCCCTTTGTTTACATTACAGAGGGAAAGGAAGCGTTTTCATTCGCCGGGAGCGATCGGGAGGGGGTGGTCAACAATGGATGTCCTCCCCCTCACCTCTCATCGCTCGCGAAGAAATGCCGGCTGCCTCTGGCACCGGGGGGGGGGGGGGGGGGCGTTCTGATCGGACCCCCCACCCGCGGGAGGCAGATCACGTATGGGTACGTGATTCTACCTGCCCGTGCCATTCTGCTGACGTATATCAGCATGAGGCGGTCGGCAAGTGGTTAATAATTTTCATTTGTATTTGCCCAAATACTGTAGCTGCTGATTTTAATAGTAGGACCCTTACCTGTCCAGGAATCCAGCAATGCCCTCACCCGAGTTGATTTTTCACCCGAGTCGTTTTTTTTTCTATTGGGTGGTGGCGCTACTATCTCTACTGAGGGAAACCAGCAGTGAAGCCATGCGGCGTCACAGCTGGTTCCCTACTGCACATGTGCAAAGAGCGCTGCACTTTCTGATTTGGCCGGCTGCAGGGGAAGGAGGGGGGGGGCGCGAACTTCCGGAAGTGGGAGCGGCTACCTGTCACCCCCCCCCCAAAAAAAGGTTCCAAATGTGGCAACGGAGGGGGGAGGAGGGCAGATAAGTGGAGCTTCCCCTTTTGGGTTTAGCGGTTTAATGCAGTAGTGGTCATTAACCACTTGACGACCGCCTCACGCCGATGTACGTCGGCAAGGCGGCACGGGCAGGCAAAATCACATACATGGTACGTGATTTGCCTTCCGCGGGTGGGGGGTCCGATCGGACCCCCCCCCGCCGCCCGAGGCGGTCCCGTTTTGTCCCCCGGCGATCTGAGACGAGGGGGAGGCCATCCGTTCGTGGCCCCCCCCTCGCGATCGCCGCCGGCCAATGGGAACACTCCTTTGCTGCTGTATGCTAAACAGCAGCAAAGGAAATGATGTCATCTCCCCTCGGGTCGGTAGTTTCCGTTCCGGCCCGAGGAGGGACGACATGTAAGTGACTGCACCAACACAGTAGAACATGCCAGGCACACATTACACCCCGATCACCCCCCCCCCCCCCCCCCTGTCACAAACTGACACCAGCAGTTTTTTTTTTTTTTTCTGATTTACTGCTAGGTGTCAGTTTGTGACAGTTACTGTTACCCCCCTGTAGGTCTAGGGTACCCCCCTAACCCCCCCCTAATAAAGTTTTAACCCCTTGATCACCCCCCGTCACCAGTGTCACTAAGCGATCATTTTTCTGATCGCTGTATTAGTGTCGCTGGTGACGCTAGTTAGTGAGGTAAATATTTAGGTTCGCCGTCAGCGTTTTATAGCGTCAGGGACCCCCATATACTACCTAATAAATGTTTTAACCCCTTGATTGCCCCCTAGTTAACCCTTTCACCACTGATCACCGTATAACCGTTACGGTTGACGCTGGTTAGTTAGTTTATCTTTTATAGTGTCAGGGCACCCGCCGTTTATTACCGAATAAAGGTTTAGCCCCCTAATCGCCCGGCGGTGATATGCGTCGCCCCAGGCAGCGTCAGATTAGCGCCAGTACCGCTAACACCCACGCACGCAGCATGCGCCTCCCTTAGTGGTATAGTATCTGATCGGATCAATATCTGATCCGATCAGATCTATACTAGCGTCCCCAGCAGTTTAGGGTTCCCAAAAACGCAGTGTTAGCGGGATCAGCCCAGATACCTGCTAGCACCTGCGTTTTGCCCCTCCGCCCAGCCCAGCCCACCCAAGTGCAGTATCGATCGATCACTGTCACTTACAAAACACTAAACGCATAACTGCAGCGTTCGCAGAGTCAGGCCTGATCCCTGCGATCGCTAACAGTTTTTTGGTAGCATTTTGGTGAACTGGCAAGCACCAGCTCCAGGCAGCGTCAGGTTAGCGCCAGTACCGCTAACACCCACGCACGCACCGTACACCTCCCTTAGTGGTATAGTATCTGATCGGATCAATATCTGATCCGATCAGATCTATACTAGCGTCACCAGCAGTTTAGGGTTCCCAAAAACGCAGTGTTAGTGGGATCAGCCCAGATACCTGCTAGCACCTGCGTTTTGCCCCTCCGCTCGGCCCGGCCCAGCCCACCCAAGTGCAGTATCGATCGATCACTGTCACTTTCAAAACTCTAAACGCATAACTGCAGCGTTCGCAGAGTCAGGCCTGATCCCTGCGATCGCTAACAGTTTTTTTGGTAGCGTTTTGGGGAACTGGCAAGCGCCAGCGGCGTAGTACACCCCGGTCGTAGCCAAACCAGCACTGCAGTAACACTTGGTGACGTGGCGAGTCCCATAAGTGCAGTTCAAGCTGGTGAGGTGGCAAGCACAAGTAGTGTCCCTCTGCCACCAAAAAGACAAACACAGGCCGTCGTGCCCATAATGCCCTTCCTGCTGCATTCGCCAATCCTAATTGGGAACCCACCGCTTCTGCAGCGCCCGTACTTCCCCCATTCACATCCCCAACCAAATGCAGTCGGCTGCATGAGAGGCATTTTTATGTCCTCCCGAGTACCCCTACCCAGCGAACCCCCCAAAAAAGATGTTGTGTCTGCAGCTAGCGCGGATATAGGCGTGACACCCGCTATTATTGTCCCTCCTGTCCTGACAATCATGGTCTTTGCATTGGTGAATGTTTTGAACGCTACCATGCACTAGTTGAGTATTAGCGTAGGGTACAGCATTGCACAGACTAGGACACACTTTCACAGGGTCTCCCAAGATGCCATCGCATTTTGAGAGACCCGAACCTGGAACCGGTTACAGTTATAAAAGTTAGTTACAAAAAAAGTGTAAAAAAAAAAAAAATATCTAAAATAAAAAAAAATAGTTGTCGTTTTATTGTCTCTCTCTCTCTCTCTCTCTATTCTCTCTCTCTATTGTTCTGCTCTTTTTTTACTGTATTCTATTCTGCAATGTTTTATTGTTATTGTTATTATGTTTTATCATGTTTGTTTTTCAGGTATGTAATTATTTATACTTTACTGTTTACTGTGCTTTATTGTTAACCATTGTTAACCATTTTTTTGTCTTCAGGTACGCCATTCACGACTTTGAGTGGTTATACCAGAATGATGCCTGCAGGTTTAGGTATCATCTTGGTATCATTCTTTTCAGCCAGCGGTCGGCTTTCATGTAAAAGCAATCCTAGCGGCTAATTAGCCTCTAGACTGCTTTTACAAGCCGTGGGAGGGAATGCCCCCCCCCCACCGTCTTTCGTGTTTTTCTCTGGCTCTCCTGTCTCAACAGGGAACCTGAGAATGCAGCCGGTGATTCAGCCAGCTGACCATAGAGCTGATCAGAGACCAGAGTGGCTCCAAACATCTCTATGGCCTAAGAAACCGGAAGCTACGAGCATTTCATGACTTAGATTTCGCCGGATGTAAATAGCGCCATTGGGAAATTGGGGAAGCATTTTATCACACCGATCTTGGTGTGGTCAGATGCTTTGAGGGCAGAGGAGAGATCTAAGGTCTAATAGACCCCAATTTTTTCAAAAAAGAGTACCTGTCACTACCTATTGCTATCATAGGGGATATTTACATTCCCCGAGATAACAATAAAAATGATTAAAAAAAAAAAAAAAACATGAAAGGAACAGTTTAAAAGTAAGATTAAAAAAGCAAAAAAATATGAAAGAAAAAAAAAAAAAAGCCCCCCTGTCGCCCCCTGCTCTCGCGCTAAGGCGAACGCAAGCGGCGGTCTGTCGTCAAACGTAAACAGCAATTGCACCATGCATGTGAGGTATCACCGCGAAGGCCAGATCGAGTGCAGTAATTTTTCCAGTAGACCTCCTCTGTAAATCTAAAGTGGTAACCTGTAAAGGCTTTTAAAGGCTTTTAAACATGTATTTATTTTGTTGCCACTGCACGTTTGTGCGCAATTTTAAAGCATGTCATGTTTGGTATCCATGTACTCCGCCTAAGATCATCTTTTTTATTTCATCAAACATTTGGGCAATATAGTGTGTTTTAGTGCATTAAAATTTAAAAAAGTGTGTTTTTTCCCCAAAAAATGCGTTTGAAAAATCGCTGCGCAATTACTGTGTGAAAAAAACAAAACAAAACACCCACCATTTTAATCTGTAGGGCATTTGCTTTAAAAAAATATATAATGTTTGGGGGTTTAAAGTAATTTTTTTGCAAAAAAAAATAACTTTTTCATGTAAACAATAAGTGTCAGAAAGGGCTTTGTCTTCAAGTGGTTAGAAGAGTGGGTGATGTGTGACATAAGCTTCTAAATGTTGTGCATAAAATGCCAGGACAGTTCAAAACCCCCCCAAATGACCCCATTTTGGAAAGTAGACACCCCAAGCTATTTGCTGAGAGTCATGTCGAGTCCATGGAATATTTTATATTGCGACACAAGTTGCGGGAAAGAGACAAATTTTTTTTTTTGCACAAAGTTGTCACTAAATGATATATTGCTCAAACGTGCCATGGAAATATGTGAAATGACACCCCAAAATACATTCTGCTGCTTCTCCTGAGTACGGGGATACCACATGTGTGAGACTTTTTGGGAGCCTAGCCGCGTACGGGACCCCGAAAACCAAGCACCGCCTTCAGGCTTTCTAAGGGCGTGAATTTTTGATTTCACTCTTCACTGCCTATCACAGTTTCGGAGGCCATGGAATGCCCAGGTGGCACAAAACCCCCCCAAATGACCCCATTTTGGAAAGTAGACACCCCAAGCTATTTGCTGAGAGGTATAGTGAGTATTTTGCAGACCTCACTTTTTGTCACAAAGTTTTGAAAATTGAAAAAAGAAAAAAAAAATGTTTTTTCTTGTCTTTCTTCATTTTCAAAAACAAATGAGAGCTGCAAAACACTCACCATGCCTCTCAGTAAATAGCTTGGGGTGTCTACTTTCCAAAATGGGGTCATTTGGGGGGGGTTTGTGCCACCTGGGCATTCCATGGCCTCCGAACCTGTGATAGGCAGTAAAGAGTGAAATCAAAAATTTTCACCCTTAGAA
Organism: Lithobates septentrionalis; assembly: GCA_037952835.1. Lineage (NCBI taxonomy): Eukaryota > Metazoa > Chordata > Amphibia > Anura > Ranidae > Lithobates > Lithobates septentrionalis. The sequence goes on from JBBDGP010000487.1 coordinate 1,619,434, forward strand.
ATCCTGAAGGCAGTGATTGGTTTTCGGGGTCCCGTACGCGGCTAGGCTCCCAAAAAGTCCCACACATGTGGTATCCCCATACTCAGGAGAAGCAGCTGAATGTATTTTGGGGTGCAATTCCACATAGGCCCATGGCCTGTGTGAGCAATATATCATTTAGTGACAACTTTTTGTAAATATATTTTTTTTTTGTCGTTTTTCAATCACTTGGGACAAAAAAAATAAATATTCAATGGGTTCAACATGCCTCTCAGCAATTTCCTTGGGGTGTCTACTTTCCAAAATGGGGTCATTTGGGGGGGGTTTGTACTGCCCTGCCATTTTAGCACCTCAAGAAATGACATAGGCAGTCATAAACTAAAAGCTGTGTAAATTACAGAAAATGTACCCTAGTTTGTAGACGCTATAACTTTTGCGCAAACCAATAAATATATATACGCTTATTGACATTTTTTTTACCAAAGACATGTGGCCGAATACATTTTGGCCTAAATGTATGACTAAAATTTAGTTTATTGGATTTTTTTTATAACAAAAAGTAGAAAATATCATTTTTTTTCAAAATTTTCGGTCTTTTTCCGTTTATAGCGCAAAAAATAAAAACCGCAGAGGTGATCAAATACCATCAAAAGAAAGCTCTATTTGTGGGAAGAAAAGGACGCAAATTTCGTTTGGGTACAGCATTGCATGACCGCGCAATTAGCAGTTAAAGCGACGCAGTGCCAAATTGGAAAAAGACCTCTGGTCCTTAGGCAGCATAATGGTCCGGGGCTCAAGTGGTTAATGTTCATTAGAAGTTGATCGACTTCTTATGAACGGTCCTGCTGGTCATTTTCCATTCCACTAGTACTTTGCAGGCTTTCAGCTGCAGCGCTGATCATTGTATTCTGATAACAGGGGAGTCCCGCTGCCAGAATGCAATGATGCAGTGGGATGATTCCCTAATCCACATTGAATGTGTGGATGGGGGAATCTGTTGAATTTTTTTTTTTTTTTTTTTTTTTATTAGCTCTGTTGGGGGGTGGCTTTGGTGAGATATCAGGGGTGTTAACAGACCCCTGGCTTCTCCCTTTTGAGATGGGGACTGAGGACAGATATTTCATATTATTCATTCATAAACTGAAGCAGATTTGTAAATGCCGTTTACAATGCTCAGTGACCGTTATGAGTGGACAGACAGTGATCTGACTGTGCATTTGGAAAAGGAAGGAGCCGGTAAATGACAGACTTATTGGCTCCTTCCTCCGCTCTCCATCCTCACAGATCGAGTGCGGAAGGGGACCCGAGGAGGATATGGGGAACAGTCGGGTGATCGGTGCAGCTCTGGGGAGGAGTTGCAAGCACCGATCTCTCTGTATAGGTTTCAATAAAGCGTCTGAAAGCCGCAGGACGGGGAAGAGGCAAAGTGGCTGTCAGCTGCTTTTATTGAAATCCTATATAGGGAGATCGGTGCTTGTAACTCCTCCCAGCGCCGCACCTGTCCAGGTATCAGATTAAGCATTGGAGCATTACTTGTACACGGGCAAATTCTCAGTATCGGCACCGATACTGGTATCGGTGCAACTATATATATATATATATATATATATATATATATATATATATATATATATATATATATATATATATATATATATATATATATTCTTTACCTCGCACTCCTTTCCTACATGGGTCTCTATTTAGGAACACCATTATGCTCCAAACCTTGAATTGTTTCATTACTTACAACACTAGATGATGGCCTTATGTAAATCGGGGGACTTTCCTTTATACAGTGCCTTTTAAAAATTTTCATACCCCTTGAAATTGTCCACATTTTGTCATGTTGCAACCAAAAAAGTAGATGTATTTTATCTAATAGACCAACACAAAGTGACACACAATTGTGAAGTGGAAGGAAAATAATTAATGGTTTTCAACATTTTTTACAAATAAATATGTAAAAAGTGTGGCGTGCATTCGTATTCAGACCCCCTGAGTCAATATTTTATAGATCCACCTTTTCGCTGCATTTACTGCTGCAAGTTATTTGGGTATGTCTCTACTAGCTTTGCACATCTTGAAAGTGACATTTTTGCCCATTCTTCTTTGCTGTTCACAGATGCTTTCCATACAATCTGACAGAGCTTGATCTATTTTACAATTTTCAAGTCTTGCCACAGGTTCTCAATTGGTTTTAGGTCTGGACTTTGAGCCATTCTAACACATGAACATGCTTTCATCTAAACCATTCCAATGTAGCTCTGGCTGTATGTTTAGGGGGGTTGTCCTGCTGGAAGGTAAATCTCTACCCCAGTCAAGTATTTTGGAGACTCTACCAGGTTTTCTTCTAAGATTGCCCTGTATTTGGATCCATCCATCTTCCCATCAACTCTGACCAGCTTCCCTGTCCCTGGTGTGTTCAGGGTGATGTGCAGTGTTTGGTTTTTCCCCACACATAGCCTTTTGCTTTTAGGCCAAAAAATTCAATTTTGATCTCATCTGACCAGAGCACCTTCATCCACATGTTTGCTGTGTCCCCCACATTGCTTCTTGCAAACCGGACTTCTTATGGCTTTCTTTCAACAATAGTTTTCTTCTTGCCATTCTTCCATAAAGGCCAGATTTGTGGAGTGCACGACTAATAGTTGTCCTGTGGACAGATTCTCCCACCTGAGCTGTGGATCTTTGCAGCTCCTCCTGAGTTATCATTGGCCTCTTGGCTGCTTCTCTGTTTAATGCTCCCCTTGCCCAGCCTGTCAGTTTAAGTGGACGGCCATGTCTTGGTAGGTTTGTAGTTGTGCTATACTCTTTCTATTTTCGCATGGTGGATTAACCACTTGCTTACAGGGCACTTAAACCCCCCTCCTATCCAGACCAATTTTCAGCTTTCAGCTCTGACGCACTTTGAATGACAATTGCGCGGTCATGCAACACTGTACCCAAATGAAATTTTTATCATTTTTTTCACCACAAATAGAGCTTTCTTTTAGTGGTATTTGATCACCTCTGCGGTTTTTACTTTTTGTTAAAAAATGTAAAAAACTGAATTTTTAAAAAAAAAATTTTTTAATTTTTTTATATTTTGTTATAAAAAAATTGTAAAACGGGTCATTTTTCTCCTTCATTGATGTACGCTGATGAGGCGGCAGTGATGGGCACTGTTGGGTGGCAGTGATGGGCAGCACTGCCAGGTGGCACTGATTGGCACTACAGGTGGGCACAGTTAGGTGGCACTTGTGGGCACTGTTAGGTGGCACTTGTGGGCACTGTTAGGTGGCACTTGTGGGCACTGTTAGGTGGCACTTGTGGGCACTGTTAGGTGGCACTTGTGGGCACTGTTAGGTGGCACTTTTAGGTGGCACTGATGAGGCAGATGTGCCTCTTCCACTTGGGGACCGATGTCCCTGACATCCGAGCCAGTGATCGGCTTTTTTTTCTACTCGCGCTGTCAGCGTGAGTAAAAAAAAAACGATTACCGATCTTTTGTTTACATCATGTGATCAGCTGTCATTGGCTGACAGCTGATCACTTGGTAAGGGGCCGGGACCGGCCCCTTACACGGATCGGTGATCAGCCGAGTCTCAGTGACTCGGTGATCATGGCGCGCCCTGCAGGGCGCGCGCAGGGAGCGTGCACAGGCGAGGCCGTCATATGACTGCCTCCCGGGAATGCAGGTCCGCGCTGTGGCCGTCATTCGGCCATAGCGCGGATAGCAGGTGGTTAAAAAGTCCTCTGTGAGATGTTCAAAGCTTGGGATATTTTTTTATAACCTAACCCTGCTTTTAAACTTCTCCACAACTTTATCTCTGACCTGTCTGGTGTGTAACTTTGGCCCTCGTGATACTGTTTGTTCACTAAGGTTCTCTAACAAACCTCTGAGGGCTTCACAGAACAGCTGTATTTATACTGGAATTAAATTACACACAGGTGGACTCTATTTATTAGGTGACTTCTGAATGCAATTGGTTCCACTTGATTTTAGTTAGGGGTATCAGAGTAAAGGGGGCTGAATACAAATGCACGCCACATTTTTCAGATACTTACTTTTAAAAAAAAATTGAAAACCATTCATTTTCCTTCCACTTCACAATTATGTGCCACTTTGTGTTGGTCTATTAAATAAAAAATAAAATAAATTTAAATTTTTTGGTTGTAACATGACAAAATGCGGAAAATTTTAAAGGGGTATGAATACTTTTTCAAGGCACTGTACCAAAACTGCTTTTGAACACCTTTGCCTGCACGTGCTGGGATCTCCTAGACTTATTTGGATACTATATTCCAGGGGTCTTCAAACTTTCTAACCAAAGGGCCAGTGTACTGTTCTTCAGACTTTGGGGGGGGGGGCGGGGCGGGGGGGGGCAGACTGTGGCCACCATGAGTTGATCATCGGCATCATTGGGAGGAATTATGACCCTTCATTGGTGTCAGGGAATAAAATGGTGCCCCAAGGGCCAGATAAAAGCCAGCAAAGGGCCACGTCTGGCCCCCGGTCTGTAGTTTCGAGACCCCTGCTAAATACCTTCCTTCCTTCCTTCCTTCCTTCCTTCCTGTAGTGAATTGGGAGCGTGACCTTTTGATATCTATGGACTTGGAAGCCTGAAACAAATCCTGGTCCTATTGCCCATCTTTTCATTTTTCCTTTATGGTTTACCTCCTAAGGTCTCCTATGCAAATTCCCTAGTATCTAGATGTTAAGCACTTTGAATAATGTTCATTTTGGCATTTTGTTATGAGAAATTGCACTTCAGCTCAGATATAAATTGGAAAGATGGCAGTAAATTTCTAATCACAAGCCTTATTTAGCCTGGTTTAATGATTTTGTGTTTGGTGTGCTTCTATGTTTTAAGCTTGTCTATTTTATTGCTTGTGTTACATTATGTTGACTGTACTGTATTTTTCTTCATTTCAGATCTGTTGGTGGACATGTTGGGGGTTTTGGCAAGCTATAGTCTTACTGTCCGTGAATTAAAATTGTTTTTTAGTAGGCTCCAAGGAGACAAGGGACAATGGGTAAGCAGACACTTTATTTTGCTTTTTTTTTATATTTTATTTTTTTGCATCAAAAAATTCAACAAATATTTTTAGAGATAGCAGTTTTGTCATTTTAAACCCTAAGAGATGCCCCTACAACAGTCTTAAGCTTAATTTTCTTATTCAGTTTTCTTTAGATTTACCTTCAACTATGTGTAGTGCAAGGGCCTGCCTGACTGCATACAAATTGAAAGTGTTTAGATTTGATCTCCTAATATGTGGCTTTAGTAAATCTAAAAGGAAAATTGTACAAGAAAATTGGCTAGCCTGACAGACACTCGCAGTACATCAGCGTAGGTGGAAATTGATATTCTCCTAGTATGTCGTTTGATTTTCGAAAATGGCTTTTGATGGAAAAGTAGTTTTAAAGTGTCACTAAACCCACAACAGTAAAAATCAGTCTTGGTATGCAGTAAAGCATGCTTGTTATGATTTCAGTGGAACCTAAGGGGTTAAAGTGATTTGTAAGGCTTCGTGTTTTATTTTTTTAAAATAAAAACCATGTTTTTCTTGCCTCACCTGTGCATCTCGTTTTGCACAGAGTGGCCCCGATCATCCTCTTCTGGGGTCCCTCGGCGGCTCTCGTGGCTCCTCCTCGCATCAGATAAATCCCCTAGGAAAATCACTCTCCTGGGGGAGTTAACTTGCGGGTAGGCTACCGAGTCCAGCATTTGTGTCCACAGACACGAATGCTGGACTCGGCCCAGCCCCCTGGCACCCGCATCATTGGATGTGATTGACAGCAGCCAGAGCCAATGGCTGCGCTGCTATCAATCTATTCAGTCGAGCCGGGACCCCATGCAGAGAGGGAGAGCGCGTCTCCCCCGAGGGAATGAAGGGGCTCAGGTAAGTAAAATGGGGGGGGCCGGTCACTGCAAGAAGTTTTTTCCCTTTTAATGCACAGTATGCATTAAGGTGAAAAAACACGAGGGTTTACAAGCCCTTTAATTCTGCGCATTGTGTAAAAATGCTGTTTGATCCTGTCTTCTCTGATCCTCCCCTTTACTGTCCCCAATCCATTTGCTGATAGTACAGAGCCTTGGAGGCACTCTGTACATGCATAGTTTGGTGTGTATTGCTAGAATTTTTTTTTTTTTTGGGCAGGGTGCCTGTGATCAGCACAAAGCCAATCGGCACTGTCCAGATAGAGGTTCAGGGGGGTCATGCAGCCTCATAGGTCAAGCAGAGGAAAATGAAAACAAGCTTTAACCATTGCTTGGCCGGACACTGATAGAAGTCACAAGACTGCTACAAGTGCATCTCAAAAAATTAGAATATCGTCAGTTAATTTATTTCAGTAATTCACTTCAAAAAGTGAAACTCCTACATTAGATTCATTACACACAGAGTGATTTATTTCAAGCATTTCTTTCTTTTAATTTTGATTATGGCTTACAGCTAGTGAAAGCCCACAATTGAGTATCTCAGAAAATTAGAATATTACATAAGAACAATAAAAAAGGGTTTTTAACCACTTGCCGCCTGCCGTATAGCAAAATGACGGTGGCAAAGTGGTTTAGTTATCCTGATCAGACGTCATATGACGTAAACAGGATAACACAGCCGGTGAGCGCCTGCTGGGGCACGCAGATCAGCGATCGGAGGTGCTGATCATCGCGTGAACCAGGAAGTGCCAGTAAACGGCCTTACTCGGTTCATGTTGACAGGGAGAGCAGATCGGCGTCTCTCTCTGTCGGGGGGGGGGGGGGGGTGTTGGGGCGGGGGATGTGCTGATAATCAGCACAGCCCCCACCAAAAGGTGCCCATCAGCTGCCAGCCTGTCCACCTCTATAAATGCCTGTTGGTGCCCACAACAGTGGCAATCAGTGCCCCATCAGTAATGCCTGTCAGTAGCTCCTCATCAGTGCCGTCAGTAGTGCCCATCAGTGTTATTTATTTATTTTTTTAAATTTATTTATTTTTTTAAATTGTCGGTCTTTTTTCGTTTCATAGCGCAAAAATTAAAAACCGCAGAGGTGATCAAATACCACCAAAAGAAAGCTCTATTTGTGGGAAGAAAATGATAAAAATGTAATTTTGGGTACAGTCTTGCATGACCACACAATTTGTCGTTCAAAGTGCGACAGGGCTGAAAGCTAAAAATTGTTCTGGGCAGCATGGGGGGAAGTGCCTGGTATTGAAGTGGTTAATACAGAAATGTTGGCTCACTGAAAAGTGTGTCCATGTACAGTATAGTATGTGCTCAAAACTTGGTCAGGACTTCTTTTTGCATGAGTTACTGCATCAATGCGGTGTGGCATGCAATCAGCCTGTGGCACTGCTGAGGTGTTATGGAAGCCCAGGTTGCTTTTATAGGGTCTGGTGTCTCATCTTCCTCTTGATAAAACCCCACAGATTCTCTATGGGATTTAGGTCAGGCGCGTTTGCTGGCCAATCAAGCACAGTGATACTATGATCGTTAACCACTTTAAGACCAGCCTCGTTTTGGATTTTAGGTGTTTACAAGTTTAAAACAGGTTTTTTTGCTAGAAAATTACTTAGAACCCCCAAACATTATATATTGTTTTTTTCTAACACCCTAGAGAATAAAAGCGGTCATTGCAATACTTTTTTTTGCACCGTATTTGCACAGCGGTCTTCTAAGCGCACTTTTTTTGGAAAAAATTCACTTTTTTGAAAAAAAAAATAAGACAACAGTAAAGTTAGCCCAATTTTTTTTTATATTGGGAAATATAATGTTACGCCAAGTAAATTGATACCCATCATGTCACGCTTCAAAATTGCACCCACTCGTGGAATGGCGTCAAACTTTTACCCTTAAAAATCTCCATTGCATGTTTTGCGTTACAGAGGAGGTCTAGGGCTAGAATTATTGCTCTCACTCTACCGGTCGCGGCGATACCTCACATGTGTGGTTTGACCACCGTTTTCATATGCGGGCGCTACTCACGTATGAGTTCGCTTCTGCGCGCAAGCTCGTCGGGACAGGGCACTTTAAAAAAATTGTTTTTTTTTTTTTATTATTTATTTTACTTTATTTTATTTATTTTTTCACTGTTTTTAAAAAAAATAAAAATTTGGATTACTTTTATTCCTATTACAAGGAGTGTAAACATCCCTTGTAATAGAAAAAAGCATGACAGGTCCTCTTAAATATGAGATCTGAGGTCAAAAAGTCCTCAGATCTCATATTTGGACTAAAATGCAAAAAAAAAAAAAAAAAATAAAAAAAAAAAGTCGTTTTAAAAAAAATGACACAAAAAAAATTGTGCCTTTTTTAAGAGAAGTGGGCGGAGCTGATGTAATGACGTCGCTCCGGCCGTCACATGGTATGGAGACGGGTGGGGGCCATCTTAGCCTCACTCGTCTCCATACCTAAGCAGGGAAAGGACCCGATCGCCTCCGCCGCTACCGACGGCTCCGGTAAGCGGCGGAGGGTGCGGGAGAGCGGCGGGAGGGGGGGGTGGCACCTCTCCCGCCGCCGATAACGGTGATCTTGCGGCGAACCCGCTGCAGAGACCACCATTATCATGTACGGAACCGCCGGCCCTAAAGATGGATACCTCGGTTGTGGCAGCAGCTGCTGCCGTTACCGAGATATCCATCTTTAAAAAAAGGACGTATATATACAGTGGGCGGTCCGGAAGTGGTTAAACCAGTTATTGGTACTTCTGGCAGTGTGGGCAGGTGCCAAGTCCTGCTGGAAAATTAAATCCGCATCTCCATAAAGCTGGTCAGCAGAGGGAAGCATGAAGTGCTTTAGATTTCCGGGTAGAGGGCTGCACTGACTTTGGACTTGATAAAACACAGTGGACCAACACCAGCAGATGACATGGCTCCCTAAATCATCACTGACTGTGGAAACTTCACACTGGACCCCGTGCAACTTGGATTCTGTGCCTCTCCACTCTTTCTCCAGACTCTAGGACCTTGATTTCAAAATGAATTGCAAAATTTACTTTCATCTGTATAACAGGACTTTGGACCACTGAGCAAAAGTCCAGGCCTTGTTCTCCTTAGCCCAGGTAAGACGCTTCTGCTGCTGTCTCTGGTTCATAAGTGGCTTGACACGAAGAATGCAAAGATTGTAGCCCATGCCCTGGATACATCTGTGGTGGTGGCTCTTGAAGCACTGAGACCAGGCGTAGTCCACGCCTTGTCAATCTCCCCCAAATTCTTGAATGTCCTTTGCTTCACAATCCTCTCAAACCTGCTGTTATCCCTGTTGCTTGTGCACCTTTTTTCTACTGCACTTTTTCCTTCCACTCAACTGTCCATTAATATGCTTGGATTCAGCAGTTTTCCCTGCGATTGTGTAACCTACTGAACCAGACTGAGAGACCATTTAAAGGCTCAGGAAACCTGTACAGGTGTTTTGAGTTAATTAGCTGATTTAGAGGGTGACACCAGTCTTCAATATTGAACTTTTTCAAAATATTCTATTTTCTGAGATACTGAATATTGGGTTTTCACTAGCTGTAAGCCGTAATCCTCAAAATCAAAAGCAAGAAATGCTTGAAATGTATCTCTCTGTGTGTATTTCTAATACAATAAACTCCAATACTAATTTCTGGCTTCAGTATCCCAAGAACTCCTGCTCTCACACTCCCTTGTCACCTCATCCCATGCTCTCCTTCAGGACTTCTCCAGAGCCTCTCCCATCCTCTGGAATGCTCTACCCCAATCCGTCCGATTTTTCTCCTTTATCCGCTTTAAGACGATCCTTCAAAACTTATCTCTTCAGAGAAGCCTATCTGGCCCCCCACCTAACAACTGTACATTTATCTTCTCAATAAGCACATCACCCACAGTTATTACCTCTTGTATCTCTTGACCTTTCCTCTTAGATTGTAACCTCTAAGGAGCAGGGCCCTCTGATTCCTACTGTATTAAAGTGTATTGTATTTGTACTGTCTACCCTCAAGTTGTAAAGCGCTACGTAAACTGTTGGTGCTTATGGTTGTTGTGAAGATGATTGTGTTTTGTGGTAGAGGACGGATAACTATTGCACTTTTTTTCTCTCATGTGAATGCTAATGTTAGATGTCGCTCAGAACATAAGGGTTACTTCGCTTTTACCAGAAAACTACCAGTGCAGGTTATAGGAGCCTGTTGGTAAAAACAAACTGTGCAGCTTTGACTAAAGTTTAAATTAATGCCATTACTATGGATGTAGGTCATTTACCTGAAGCCAGGCTAAAATACTTCCAGAGATGGCATCCCCCTGTCCAGCCTTTTTGCTAGGATGTCGTGGACACTCAGTCCTTACTGACTGCATCATCATAACAGCAAGTTGTCAAACCTCCAAAGATGCATAGTTCACCACAGGGGCGTAAATATAGGGAGCTCGTGAGTCGTGATCACGACCTGGCCCCGGGCTGTAGGGGGGCCCCATCATGGGGCTTCCCTGTCAGGTTTGTCTACACTTGTATGAGCCAGAGATTGAGTCGGGGCGGAGCCGGGAAGCAGAGCTGGCAGTACTAGGTATGGATGACTGCTTGCCTCTTGATTCTACACTCTGGTTCTCCTATATGCCGCCCCTCCTTTCCAGCCTGGTACTAGCTGCATCCAATCTCATCTATTCTCCTCCTGGCTCCTGCATGGCTTTCAGCGGCTGCAGGAGCCGTTCTCCTATCCAGAGTGTAAAGGCAAGCAGTCATCTTTACCTGTGACTGCCAGCTCCAGCTCCCGCTTCTTGCCTCAAGGCTGTTTCTGCTGCCACAACAGTAGGAGAAATGCTCCTTGCCCCGAGGCTGCTCCTGGTAAGCAACAAGCTGTCACTGCAAAGCAAGTATAATGTTTCCAGGTGTGCTGCTCCCTCCTATACTGCCCTCCTTCAGTCATGCTGTCCCCTTATACTGCCCCCCCCCTCCCATCATACTGTCCCCCCATACTGCCCCCCTCCCATCAGAAATTGTAAAATAAAAAAATATATATAACAATATTATATTTTGTAAAATAAAATGGTAAAAAATATTTAAAAAATAAATTAATGAAAAACGACTGACCCCGTCGACTGCCCTGCTGACACCACTGGTGGAACTACCAGGGTTGCAAAGGTCACACTTGCCACTTGGCCCTGGCCTTCTGCCACCATGGCAGGGCCCAGGACTGCACAACATGTAAAAGGGATCCACTGTAGGACCGTAAAGGGTCGTGGGATCAGTGGGAAGGGCTCTGGACTCGGAGGGAATGATTCAGGCTGAAAGTCAGAGGGCCCTTCATTGTTTCTTGCACCAGGGCCCTGAAGATTCTAGTTACGCCTCTGGTTCACCATCTCCTTTTTCGCAGCAGCACTGAGCTCAGAATCAAACAAAGTTTGTTCCTGTGATGGTGGGGCAAGCAGTAACACTTCATAGCATCTTGGTAACTTTCTAGCAAAAAAACAGGACAAGGGTGGTGTCTCTGGAAGTTTTTAGCCAGGTTTAAGGAGGTACATAAATGGCCTATTGTAAGAGCATTTTTTTGTTTTAGCTGCTGGATGGGTAGTTCCCATCCCACTTTCGAAACGCAGTACTGTATGTAGTTGAGGCTACATATAGTTTGTACAGCTCTCACAGCTGCTGCATCACAGATTAGCCCTTGCTGCAGACTTTCACCTTATGAATTATTACAGTGTTGCAGTTTAATGGCTGGGGAAGAGGAGGCTTCCTGCAGCCCACGTCAAACTGATGGCACTATCCCAGTCTAAGTTCACTTCTTCCAACCTTTTAACCCCAGAGGAACTCTTAAAAAAAAAATATCAGGTGTCGGGAAACCCCTGCTAAGGTTAGTCCATCAGTGGTCGTTAGGAAAATACTCCTTACATTGGAGCAAACGAATTGCCATCCTTACAGTCAACTAAAAAAAAAGATGTCCTGCTACTGGCTCTGCCAAGTGGCAAAGCACCTGGCATTGTGAACGCATCATCAGATGGGATTTTAATTAACCACCGCTCGAGGGAGCCCTTGGTAACCTCTGGAAGAATCCAAGGGTTTCATGTCACATGGCAGGAGCTCATGGGCTGCATTTTAATATAAGGTGAAGTTTGTTTGGAAATTTTAATACTTTTTCTGTATATTTTGAATGGTCAGAAATATATTCATGCAGATGTGTAAAGTTACTGAAAGGTCCACTTTGTTTCTTACATCCTCAAGCCATTTGCTTAGTTTACCATTCTCTGCTTTAAAGCAAACAATGTGTTCAGGTGCAGGGAAATCTTCTAAGTTGCTCTAGCATTCATACTGCTTTCTGTAAGACTATGCTGTTGACTTAGCTACACTTTAAAGGAATTGGGTATTTTTCATAGGTTAGTTTTACACTGGAAGTGCAAGTACAATTCTTCTGGACCAAAATCTTTTTGTTGATTTGCTTTTTTTTTCCCCATCTGCCATAGCCTCCACATGCAGTAAAGCTCTTGTCAGTGTTAAAGCACATGCCTCAGAAATATGGTCCTGATGCCTTTTTCAACTTCCCTGGAAAGAGTGCTGCAGTAAGTACTACGTCATTGTGCTGTATTTTTTTTTTTTTTTTTTTTTATTACAGGTGTGTTACTTGAAGTATCAAACTTGTTAAATACTGCTCCTATGTATGTAGCACTTTAATTTAGGCTTTGTTCATACCATGCATTGCAGGAACGCATGCAAAATTGCTAGTTTTCTATTAATTCCTAATTTCCCCACGGATCTTGCTTGGGTACTTACCAGTAGTAAAGGGACTTTACAACAAGCCTCCAATGACCTCTGTACCTGCGGGCACTGTGGGGCAATTATTTCTCAAAGTTCACAGAAGAGCGCTGAAGTCATTCACATCCTTTTCTCCGCGGCTCAGTTTATTATGTTCCATCTTTCTAGAGCCCTACTTTGTATACACATTTTACATGTTTAAAGGCTTGAAGACTGCCTAGTCACTTCTGGGAGAGGGGAGCTGAACTACTGAGAGAATGACTTGAACAACTCTTGTGTTTCTACTGTTATCTTTTGAGGATAAATTGCTCTACAGAGATTGCAGCTATGGGGTGGTCAGCGAGAGATTGTTTTGAAGGTCATCTGTTTCTTTTAAAGGATGTTTAAACATTTCAGTATCCATAGCCAGGTTACAGATTTACTTTAAAACTAAGAGAAAATAGTTGACAGTGTATTTTTTTGATTTCTTGCAGTTCAATTGTTGTAAAATAGAACGTAATCTAATCTAAATCTGCATTTTTATGTTTAGGCCATTGCCTTACCTCCAATTGCTAAATGGCCATACCAGAATGGCTTCACATTTCACACATGGCTAAGAATGGATCCAATAAACAATATAAACGTTGACACAGCAAAGCCCTATTTGTATTGGTAAGTTTTACATGGGCATACTATTGAATATGCACAGAGCTTGAAAAAAGAACTACCGGTAAGTTTCTATTCAAATAATCCGCTAATTCTGGGACTTTTAAGGTGCTAGTTCACATATATAATCACATTCTAATAAGCTATTCATTTTATTCAATTTATTTTAAAAGTTAATTAGTTTGAAATAAATATACAAGACTAGTCTCATAAAGTTTGTTTTAGTGCCATACATATCAAGAGTACAACAAAATCGCCTAATACGTTTTTTCCCCTTCACATTTACCTTGGTAAACCACACCTGTGGCTAGTGGTCTTTTAGTCTTCTATTAATTAAAACTTGCTACATTTAGTTGTCTTGACACTCAAATCACTGTCTTAACAGGCTCCAGAGTAATATATACTGTAGATTATAAAAAGCAGATATAACTGTATAGGAAACTTGTCAGTATAAGGTACTGAGATCTTAAATCAAACGTCCCCCACCATGGTGATGCCCCTACCAAAGAGATCCCTCCTGAGCCCAATGGCCGGGGGAAGGTTACTTCTCCCTTTTTATTAACGTTATTCACGAGAATAAGGAGAGGGGTAACCTTCCCCCGGTTTCAAAGTGTTTTTTTCATAGGATCAGTCATGCTTAGCAAGATGTTAGGGGATAAGTTAAGATAATTTTATGCTTAGCAATCTACTAGAGCTGTACAAGCATTACATAATCGCTATCTTGATTTAACCCCTCACAATCTTAATCCAGGAAAAAAAAAAGCTGGCAAAGTTTATAAACATTGCTCAGCGCTGAGAGATAAAAAGAAACCTTGTATCATTTTGGTTCTTTTAGATCAAAGGGATGAACTTTGGTCTGTAAATGAGGTCAGTTTAACCCTGGTCTCAAGACTAAGGCCCGTTTCACACTGGGACAACCTGTCAGACGATTTAGTCCCCTGACATGTCGCACCCCTTTCAGTGCAATGGAACCGTTCTAATCGGAGCGACTCAAGTCGCTCTGACTTAGAAAAAGGTTCCTGCACTACTTGGGGGTGACTTCAGAGCGACTTGCATTGACTTCTGTTAATATATATAAAAAAAAAATTCTATTTTTTGAGATGGATAGAGAGATAGAGAGATAGACCCTAGAGAATAAAATGGCAGTCGGTGCCATTTTTTATGTCGCACTGTATTTGCACAGCGGTCTTTCAAGCGCAATTTTGGGGCAAAAATACACTTCAATGAATTTAAAAAATAAACTGTAAAATTAACCCAATTTTTTTGTAAAATGTTAAAGCTGATGTTGGCAGGGAATCGTGATCTTTATTCTAAGCAAAAAAATTGATATTGTTCTTTTATCCAGAATCATGGCTTATCTATGGCCTATAAAGGGCTTCAGTAAAATCTTACATCAGGACATACCAAAGCATTGAAAATTGATTTGCCTACTGAGGAACAGCCTAGACTTCCCAAGTCTAATAAGCTTTTGGATTGGTTGTAACCTTTATGATTATAGTGCTGCCGTGCTTCATATTTAATTTTATTTTTTCTTAGAACTTTGAGGCCTTGAGATTATGTGCAGCATATTTACATTAACACCCCCTTTGTAGTTTCAGAACAAACAAAGGACTTGGTTATTCTGCCCATTTTGTTGGTGGTTGCCTTATCGTCACATCCATTAAGTCAAAGGGAAAAGGCTTCCAGCATTGTGTGAAGTATGACTTCAAGCCACAGAAGGTGTGTAAGGAGTTTCTTGATGGTCTGTTTTTGCCTCTTCCATCTTCTCTTTACTTTTATTGGGTTTACAATTTAACTGTTCAATCTCCTTTCAATTACAAACAATGTTTAGTGTGAGGGCTGACCTGATTAGCTAGAAAATGAATGCGTTGTGTGGGTACACCCGCGCACTATACATTCCTCTTCAGAGTTTAAGGAGTTTGTCTGGCTTTAGAGTAGTCATAGACATATACAGCACTCACTAGAGCTGGCCATACATAAATCCAACTGGCTGAATTTTGATCCTTCTATGGTCATTCTCGTTCATGAGAAGTTGATCTTTCTATAAACTTCTCATGAACAGGCTTGTAAAATTTTAGTTCAATCAGCAATGTAGCCGATAGGCTGCAGCACTTATCAGTGTATTCTGATAGCAGAGGAGTCCAGCTGACTCCTCCGCTGTCAGAATAAAGTAACACAGTGGGGAGGATTGAATGTGTGAATGAGGGAATCTGTTCAGTTTTTTTTCCATTCAGCCGCTGGCCGAACAAAAACAAACAAAAAAAACTGAATCCTGTATGACAAGCTTGAAGGACAAGTTTTCAAAAAAATAATAATAAATGCACATCTTTTTGCAGGTAAAAAAAAATGTACTTTTTATTGGGAACCTGTAAAGCGTTGCACCCGCGATCGTAGGTGCAATGCAGGGCT
This sequence comes from Lithobates septentrionalis, assembly GCA_037952835.1. Lineage (NCBI taxonomy): Eukaryota > Metazoa > Chordata > Amphibia > Anura > Ranidae > Lithobates > Lithobates septentrionalis. The sequence goes on from JBBDGP010000487.1 coordinate 1,635,131, forward strand.
TTTGCAGACTGTTTTTGTAAGATTTCTGCGTACTCTGTATGAGCAGGCAATTGCACACTGACAGGAAGCATGAATGAACTTAAGAGTGCTCAACAGCGCCCTGGTAGTTCATTAAGAACTACAAGACAACAGCTGCAAAGGCTTGACAGTATGTGTAGTTTCCCATTCACAGAACTCAGAAATTGTGAAAACAGTCGCAGGGAGAAGATCCCCATCCCGCTGTCATGAGGACTCTGTTAAGGTGTGGAGGCAGCAGTAACCTGTTATATATTATACCCTGAATACAGATTTTATATGTAATATGTTATAAAAGGTGAACTTCTCATTTAATAGTGATGGATTATGAGGAATTTATCCATCAACATGCTCCTTTTTATAGATCATGCAGACCCCAAAATGGCCGTCGGAGCCTATGAACATTTTTTCACTTTAAATTATTGTATAGAAAATGAGCCTTGATAGTGCATACATGGAAGAAACGCCAGACCAAAAGATAAGAGTCCAATTGCATTTATTGGTGGTGTGCTAAAAGACAGCCAATGCTTTTTGGGGTCAAAGGCACTCCCCCTTCAGGCCTACAACAATATTTAATTGTGACTGATAAAATCATGAGCCTAACAATCATAAAACATCATGGATAACAAACCTATATATGTTAGGCTCACGTTTTTATCAGTCACAATTATATTACATTATATTGTGTTTTGTTGTAGGGGTACCCACTGGAGGGTAGCCTTGTCTGTTGTGAGCAGCCTAACCTGAGCCAGTGGGCTCTTCAAATCTTTTTGCCCTCTCACTACTTTGTATAAACTTATATCAAAGTTCCAGCACCAGATGGCTTTTTTTTTTCATTATATGTAATGACACATAATGAACACATAAATTTGGTATCTGTAGCGTGATTTATTATGAATTGGCAGTAATGTTTGACTTTTTTTTTTTTTTTTTTAGTGGTACATGGTATCAATTGTCCATATCTATAATCGATGGAAAAACAGTGAATTGCGCTGTTATGTGAATGGAGAACTAGCTTCATATGGCGAGATAACTTGGTTTGTCAATACAAGTGATGTGAGTATATTGTCTTTAGCAAAAACTTTTATTGTATTGCATTGCCAGCTTCCAATGCATTTTAATTTTTTTTTTTTGTCATCTGGGTTTTGTTACTCTCCTGATAAGCTGTATGTTTTTGTTACATCAAATCTGACGGCTGCACTCATACAAATGTTTGTCTATTGAGGGACACAAAAGTCTTAAACTTTTTTTGGCTGTACTGCTGCCTACAGGTGACCTGGACGCTGAAACTGTAGGCCAGTTCAGGATAATCCTTACTATCAGCATACCTCAGTTTTTTTTTTTTTTTTTTTTTTTTTGCTAGTGTCTTAGGAAGATGGTCTTCTTTTTGCTTGCTTTTTTAATTTTTTAATTTTTTCGTAATTGAGACTATCGCAGCTAGAAATGGTCTCTGATTGCAGTATTCCAATGTGGTCATTCTCAGCCTGACTTTGGAAGTACTGTATCTAGAACTCTCTGTACTGTAATCTGGTGTATTGACCACTGCCCCTGGTTTCCTGTGTCAGGGTAGCGCCCTTCTTTATGAAGCAACTCTTGCATGCAGGGACTAGAGTTGTTTCTCCCTAAATGTTTTGCATCAACTGACACTTGCAGCCCCATAGACTAGGATGATGAGGCATTCCCCTGTTTCTCCCTTCTCCCCTTCCCTCTTGCCTCCTCCATGCTTACAGATTAACTTGATGCTGTTTGCCAGTGTCTAATCCTCCTGTGGACAGCAATATAACCGGAAATTTAAAGTGATACTAAACACAGTGTTTAATTTACATCGTCCCTTCTATTTCTGTATGTGGATGATGGCGCTGTAATTATTTTACAAAAAGAAAAAAAATCTAAAACCTTTTTTCTTAATCAATATACAGCTGTCACATGACCCAGATCTGTCCCAGCCTGTCTGCAGGGAAACATAAGCAGGAGGAGCTTCTAGTCTGTTGGTCACATGTTCAAAAAAAAAAGTCTTTAGAATACAGTAAAAATTAAATCTCAATAAGGTTGATCAGAAAATGAATCGAATAGTGACGGAGTATGAACAGCTTGTAATACAGCATTTATTGATTGTTTGTTTTTTATGATGTGGGTTTAGTGCCACTTTAAGGCTTCTGTGTCCTCAATGGACTTCAGGATAAGGATGTTTGGGTGAGTACAAAAATCACATTTGATTGGAATATATTGCAAATAACATGGCAACATTGAGTCATTTTCAGTGGTAATGTACCGTAAATATATTGGTGTAACCAGTAACATTAAACCTTTATAAGCTCAGTTATGATTAGTTTTTCTGCATCACATACTTACTGCTCATGCTGTTTAGAGTTTAAGGCCAAACTCTGCATGGGAGCATGTCAGGAGCTACAGAGACTGCTGCTTTCATGCAGATTGCTATGATTTTTTTTCTGTAGCATACTGTCCAAGCACAGATGTTTGAACTGGTGGTGGAAAATTTTACTTTTTTTGTTTGGTTTGAAAGCCATGTATCTAATATATTCAGAATTTCAACTATGTATTGGGGGAGATTTAATAAAAAGTGGTGTACTCAGAATCTGGTGCAGCTGTGTGTGGTAACCAATCATCTTCTAACTTCAGCTTGTTCTGTTAAGCTTTGACAATAACACCTGGAAGCTGATTGGTTTCTATGCTGAGCTGCAGCAGATTTTGCACTCTTCGGTTTTAGCAAATTTTCCCCCATAGTGTCTGGAAACTAGAGTTAGTCTTCAAGGCATGTGCTAGCTTGTCTGCACAAGCCAAAAAGTCAATCGGATTGGGTTGTGTGCTGGTATGGGGCACTACGTAGTTCCATTCTATGCAGGAATTCTAATGCCCCATACACACGGTCGGATTTTCCGATGGAAAATGTTGATCGGAGCGTGTTGTCGGAAATTCCCACCGTGTGTGGGCTCCATCGGACATTTTCCATCGGATTTTCCGACACACAAAGTTTGAGAGCAGGCTATAAAATTTTCCGACAACAAAATCCGTTGTCGGAAATTCCGATCGTGTGTACACAAATCCGACGGACAAAGTGCCACGCATGCTCAGAATAAATAAAGAGATGAAAGCTATTGGCCACTGCCCCGTTTATAGTCCCGACGTACGTGTTTTACGTCACCGCGTTTAGAACGATCAGATTTTCCGACAACTTTGTGTGACCGTGTGTATGCAAGACAAGTTTGAGCCAACATCCGTCGGAAAAAATCCTAGGATTTTTTGTTCGGAATGTCCGAACAAAGTCCGACCGTGTGTACTGGGCATATGAGACGGTAAAATTTACATTAGCCATATTTGGAAAGACAGTGGGGGGAGTTCTGTGGATCATGTCACTGCTTTAAACTCTGTTTACAACTGTGTTGGTGCTTTTGTTTTGGGAATATTTTACATTAATTGTTCCGCCCTATGTAAGTCTGTTATGCTGGAAAGATACATCAAGCAAAACTTCTTTCCACACTCTACTGTAATACTTAACTTAAACTGCACTATTTGTGAGTAGAGCCTTGGTGTTAGGATCAGAAATGTCATCTTAAAACAGATCAAATCATTGTATTTTTTTTTTTTATACTTCCACAGTTTGCAAAAAAGTTCCTTTTGATCATTTAATATATCTTGCGTAGGTTTATTTATAGTTGTGAAATGCCTTGCCTTGTCTTCTCATATGGTTCAAATCCTGGACAATATTTTTCATCTACACTGGTCTTTTGGTAATCTTTTGTGTTATTTATTTATTATCCCACATGCATATTGACGCAAAAATAGACTGTTAGGAAGTCGACATTTAATTCAAATTTAGCAAAATCTGAAAAGGAGAAAAACAATCTAGTATTTAGCTATGCTTATTTGCCTAGTTTTGAGTTTAGATATGAACTAAAACTCGCCTTGTACATTTGAATTTTTCCTCATTTCTCATATGTGTTTTTTTTCTTCTGCAGACGTTTGACAAGTGTTTCCTTGGGTCTTCTGAAACGGCTGACGCTAACAGAGTGTTTTGTGGGCAGATGGCTGCTGTATACCTTTTTAGTGAAGCGCTCAATGCTGCTCAAATTTTTGCAATTTATCAGCTGGGCCCCTCATACAAGGTATGTATAGGTAGTAAATCTGTCTGTCTATATCTGTAAATATCTCTCAAAGCTGTTTTATCCAAAATAGGCAAACACTTGTATGAATTTAATTATATTTTACACATGCAATAAATATTTTTAAATTCATTTTTTTATTTAGTTGTTTACAGGTCTCTTGCACATGAACAAAACATATAGACATATGTAAAAAAATAGAAAAGCTTACATGACCACCGGCATATACCCAAGTACAACCACGCACAGCCTTTCATTTCTGTGAACAGTTGTACGTAGCACCTGAGCTTTCTGTGTGGGGGAAATTTACATTCCACAGGATTAGGTGCCCATGCGTAAAAAGGCTTTTTAAGGAAGAAAGTAATTGTGGTTCCTTTTTTTAAAAAAAATAATTGAAAACCATCTTAGATTCTGCATTTATAACTTTATTAGGTTGTATCACACACCTAAGATTCTAATTGTTAATCGTGCCTGGGGATATTTTCATCTGCTGAGAATTGGTTCCATAAAACAATCATGTCCAGCTGTGGGAGTATGCCACTTGTACAATTGATTTTCAGATCTTGATGGCATCATTGTGGAAACTGCAGCTTTTAAAAATGCTACTATAGCTACCAGTTACTGGTACTTGGAAAGGACAGTTGGGTGCTCTAAATAATATAAACTATAATATATAATATAATAATATTTATATAACTATAAATAATAACTTGTATTGAAAGGGAGACTCTTTACATTTTTTTTTTGACATATGTTGTAGTCACCACCTTCATGTACACTGCAAATTTATACCAGACACTTCGGATGTCTGTACTGCCCATCTTCAGAAGTATGCTATTGGTCCCGGTTTACATTAGAACTTTTTTTGATGCAGTTAACTGCATAAGACTCCACGAAATATGCACAATGAGATCTGTGCTATTCTAGTCAATGATGACCTGCAAGCATAGTTGTGTCCTAATTTGCTCTCTATTCTAAAACAATGTAGATTAGCACAACCTAGTTTTCACTGTTTGCAGTGCATTTGCTCAGGTGAGCTTGTTTACTAGCAACCATGGTCCACATGAGGGGTTGAGAGCCAAACCTCTAAGCTCCCAGCTGGTAATTGCTGTCCTGCGATCATAAGACAATTGCTATTCTTTGCTAATGCTCTGTTGCTAATGCTCTGAAAAAAGCCCAGTGGTCCACACAATGTGTTGCTGCTACTACTAAAACTGGAAATACAGCTACTATTTGAAAAGGTGAAACTGTTGCAGAAAGAAAAAAAAAAAGGCCAACGTCTGTGTGTAAAAGCGCTCATGGCATTCCCCTTGGGCACATGCATCCAACACAAGGCCTGTGGGTCAAATCTGGCCTGCCAGGGCTTTTTTCAGCCAGAATGTGGCAGCCGTTTCTCCACCTCCCAATTTTGCCCTTCACTCCCCGCTCGTCACTTGTAAACACAGCAGCCTTCTGTGCTTACAAGGACCGCTTTCCTCTCTGCGACTCTTAACTCTCACAGATCCCTGCTGTGTTCTCCTGAACTCTGTACTCTGAAATCTGCGTACGTAGTCTTACACATACAATATTAGTGCTGCACATGATCAAATTGAGTTTGACACCCCTGCCCTTAGGGGTATGAAGACTCTTCTAATAAGGGACCACTAGCCTAAATCGATAATCAAGACTTAATGGGAGCTATTTATAATACAATATGTACTGTATGATATTTGGTCAGATAAAGCTGTTTAACAAATATGATATTTTAGCAAATCTAGTAATCATTTTTTTTTCTGTTTGCAGGGTACATTTAAGTTCAAGGCAGAGAGTGACCTTTTTCTTGCCGAGCACCACAAATTGTTGCTGTATGATGGCAAGCTGTCCAGTTCAATTGCCTTCACATATAACCCACGAGCTACAGATGCTCAACTTTGCCTGGAATCATCTCCTAAAGATAACGTCTCAATATTTGTTCACTCCCCCCATGCCCTGATGCTTCAGGTACAGCTCTTTGACTTGTGTTCCATGTTGCTGTTTTTTATATGTTGACTAAATCTGGGCTGTCTAATGGGATTGATCACTGCTATCATTCATTTAGACATTATCTGGTCTCTTTAGTTGGGTTAGTCAAGATGGACAAACAGCAAAAAAATAAAAACACATGAATTATTTCTGTTGTCAGGTATTTTGTAATTTTTTTTTATTTTTATGCTGTGATCCTGAAACTTTTGTCTCCAGGCATCGTGTAGTATGATGAGGCTAGGTTTAAATCGGCTTGCATGGTAAAACGCACAGCATTTTACCCTACAGTCTAGTGCAGTGTCTGCTCTGGCAGAGGACAGTGTGATGCATGTTTCAGCGCCTCAAACTTTTTTTTACATTATTTTAAAATTTATACTATGCTATGTGAATGGGAAGATGTAACACCTATAAAGTAGGTGTTATCCCAACTTAGCTGCAAAAGTTGAAATACACTTTCTTCTCCCACTTCCATTAAAATTTTTGCTTTGCAGTAGATTTTGCTCAGATGACAGTAAAATAAATTTCAGGTAGTTATAATAGTATTTCTAAAATGTATTTATTGTCTTTAGGTGAATACCAAACGGGGCTAAAATGTATTTTCTTACTAATCCTGTGTCCCTTAATGTATGAATAATTCAGTTACATAGTTGGTGAGGTTGAAAAAAGACACAAGTTCAACCTGAATGTTATATTAGGTTTTTACTGCTGCCTTCAGTAGATTGGACACTGGCAGACAGATGTAAGGGTAGTCCCTCCCACTTCCATCATGCCTCTTTTTTTTTTGCTAGTGTCCTAGTTGAATGGACGTCGTCTCTCCACCTGGGGGAAGCAAAATCGTTTTTCCCACTTTTTATCGAGGTTATTTCTTCTAGAAAATTTCTACAGTTCCTGCAGAGCCAGTTGGAACTCATCTTGCACCTTTTCAGCTGATCCTTGGCATTGCCATGGAGGGGATACTTGGACCCTGCTGGGTAGAACTGGCTTGTGATGTGTTTGTGAGCGCTGGGCTCTGCTGGTAAAAGCCTCTCTCTGAAGACCTTCAATGCTTGATGAAAGGGCAAAGACTGTATGGAAGGGGATTAGTTCAACCTTCTGGACCAACACTACTTTACCCTTTCTTTTGTGTGGTGTTTGGTGTGTGCTTATGTTACGGTCTTACCTTATGCAAAAGCATTGCAAGTGCCCGGCTTACTGAGATTTTGCAGCTCCATTATTGTGTTGCAAATCACTGCCCTTGCACAGGGCAGCCTCCTCTGGTATTCGCATATGCCCTCTTAGTCTCTCCTGCAGTCTGCACCACTACCATGCTCCTTACTGGAGATCACCTGTAATATTTCTGTTGCAACTCTACAGTGAATGTGCCGCAGGCAGCTTAATAACACTCCCTGCTTCAGCAGCCGGTTGTGAGTACCCTCCTGGGAGATCCTGTATTACATACTTGGCAGCATGTAATATCACTAATGCTGAGGCTCCCTCCCTCAACGTGGCCCCTCTCAGCTCTCAATGCACAAACAACATCATTTGCCCCTGCTTAGGTTCACCCACCTTGTAACAGAGCCCATCTGTTACAGCTGCAGCTGTCTTTGCATCTTCATCTGAGGACATTGTGGAATGTAGTCTCTCCTTGGAGAGGTTTAGTCATTGGAGACTCAGCCCGTTCCTAGACTCAGGAAACCTTATTGGTATTTATTGACACACCTTTAACTAGAGCATACTGTATCAGAATTTAAGTCTACCCGTCTTTACTCCTTTTTACCAGTCTCCAACCCACCAAAGCTTTCCCAGTATACTCGTTACTGCAGCCTGTTTGGTATGGTGGCTGGTCTCACCCTGTATGCTCACTATTGCAACTTGCTTTGCAAAGTTTTTCCTACTCCAGATGAGTCTTTACGCCTAAGTATTTTGTCCAGCAAAATCCTGTTGAGGGGTTCCTGAAGAAGTGAGCTGTTCCAGTTGTGGATCTGGTCATTACTTTTCTTAACAAGTCTCTTGACTGTCCCTGTTGGGATGGGAGGGGTTCCCCCATCAACAATAATTGAGCAATTTTCTTTCCTGCAACCCGTGCCATGTCATTATGCCTGGTCAGATAGTTTTTTTTTTTTTCTCAGGATCATGGATCTGCTTCAACAGATCCTTCTATCCTTCAACAATTGGAGCTTAAGCCTAAGGCCCTACTCTACTGTGTTGATGGGCTACTGAGTATCTTTTACCAAATATGTAGAATGTGCTCCCATTTGCTACACATGCAGAGGACTCTTTGGCTCAAATATTGGTCTGTGGTGCAACAGTATAAGAAATGCCTCTTGTTTATGCCCTCAAGGAGGTCACTGGGAGAAGAGTTTTTGCATCCCACAGTAAAATAAGGCAGAACCTCATTTTGATAAAAACCTCTACTGATAAAAAGTTATATCCCTCCTCTCAGTACTCTGTAGTCCAAGTCAAGTCCAAGACCCCCAAATCTACCAATTTAGATAAATAACCTCTCCTAGATGTGGGTGATGTCAGTTGGCCTTTGTGGGCTTTTGGTCCCAGAATAATTTTAGATGTTTGGTTAAAAGAAAGTTGTATCCAAAGGCTTTCAAGCTGGAATTTCAGTCTCCACCCCACTCCATGTTGTCTAACTTGCTAGCATCCCTGCAAAGATTGGTTGACCTCCGCATTGTCCTGACATGGCTCCTCTTTCAAGGAGTCCTTGCCATTGTTCTAGAAAGGAAAGGTTTTGTTGTGTTTTTTTTTTTTTTTTTTTTTTTTTTCTTTCATGCAAAGCTGTTCCCCCATTCTCGTGGCCAAAGAGGGTATTGTATCATACTGGATTACAAGTTCTTAACATCTTCCCCCAGGTGCAAAAAATGAGCATTGGATTCATTAGGTCAGCCATTTGGGGGAGACCACCTGACCTGTATGGACATAAACACACATGGGAACATGCATGTAGGATACCTACATGCATGTTCCCATCACATTACTGCTACCTACCTTGTGCAGTAGGCATGCCGCATTATCAGTTTTGTGCCCTTCCACTTTGACCTGTCCCCTGCACCTCGAGTCTTCACCAAGGTGCTAGCCTCAGTTCTCGCTTTGCTTTGCTCTGAGGGCATCACCATAATATGATGTCTGGCTGACCTGAGGGATTTGTCCAACACTGTCCAGACCCTTCAGAGGTACGGGTGGATCCTAAATCTTCAGAACCGTCTCGTAGCTTGGAGTATCAGGTTCTAGTCCTGGACATGGCCTGCCCTAAGTATTGCTGCTATTGGAGAAACTCCAGACTCTCTGCTCCCTTGTCTGGACTGCATTTTGGCAGGGCAGGTCAAGCAAGCTTGGTCTCTGGGCTGTCAGATATGCTGGACCCACAAAACCAAGCTTGTCCTGACCTGGTGGATCATGAACCTAGCTCTGGAGTTGAGGAAACTATTTCCTTCCACTGGTTTGGAAGGTTTATACTGCAAATGCCAACCTGTTGGCCTGGGGTGTAGTCCTTTTATTCTTTTCATGCTAGAGGAAGCTGGTCTCTCACACAATATTCTAGGGCTCAGAATGATTTGGTTATTCCTTCAGGGCTAAACCTCTTAGTTGTAAGGTCATCCGACCAGGATTCATTTGGTCACAGCATTGGCTTGCGTCAATCGGGGAGGAACCAGAAATTTTAAAGCTCAAAAAGTGGATCAGATCCTGGTTTGGGAGGACATCCCATTCCAGTGCTGTCTGCCATGCACATCCCAGGCTCAAAAAGATTGGCAAGTAATTACCTCAGTCATCAAAGTCTGAAATCCAGAGAATGGTCTCTTCATTCCAATGTGCTTTAAGCCCTCTGTCACAGATAAGGGATGCTGATTGTTGACCTGGTTTCAGGTTTAACAAACTTGAGCAGGTTTGTCCTGGTCCAGGGACCCAGTAGTCTTTGCACTGGATGCTCTGGTGACTCAAGGAGTTCAGTTTAGCCTGTTCTACAACTTTCCTTCTTCAAAACTCCTGAATCGAGATGGAGAGCGAGATCCAGTGATTCCCATGACACCAAACTGGGCATGGTACTCAGACCTCATCAGGAACCTGGTAGACTCCCTGTGGGCCTTTTCACATTGATCAGATCTTCTATCCTAAGAACTGGTTTACCATCCTACTTCTTAGTTGCATGCTTTAACGCCTGTTTTTTAGAGCCTGTTTTTTTTTTAAAAGCTAGAATTCTGACTTTCTAGCAAGCTTACTATTGACTTGTAAGGTGTATTTTCTTATGCAAAACTAGGAAATACCATCCCAGAAATTACTCAGTTGACCAAATTCTGCCGTTTCTCCATTCAGGTCTGAATTAACATTTGGCCTTGAGTACATCAAAGGTAAAATCTTGACCTTTTGCAGCTCATATTCATACAGAGTGTCACTCACATTATTCCACCTGTACGTTCCCCTGTGACACTGGGGGATCTTAACCTGGTTCTGTCAGTTCAAAAAAGCTCTTTGGCCTCTGATTCTTCCCAAAGGTGGGTTCTTATTTTCACTTTAACACGTTATTGTTCTAACTTCTCTATATCCTGCTCCACGGCATCCAAAGAAGATCTCCCTCTGTTGTCTGGATTTGGTCGTAGGATTTCCAGGCAGCTCTATAGGCTTTGTTGCCCCCCCCCCCTCTGTTAACCTGTAGTTTTTCATGAGCCTGTTGGCTCCTTGTTTACTATGTTTCCAGCCCCTCAGCTGGACTGCTTTTGGATTTTCCAAGGTACCAGAGTTATTTTATCTTGTTTCCTGAAATGTACAATTTAAAGAAAATAAGAGTTTTACTTTTTGAAATTGAAATAACTATTATCCGAGGGTGATTATATTATGGATACCCTCCTATTTATTCTATATATGTATTCATTTAATTAATTGATATTCATAGTTAGCTAGTCTATTAAAACTCTGATATTTACTGTTGATAGCACAATAATATAAGGTTAGTGACATGGAAATTTATAGGTAGGCAACTCCTATCCTCATATTGATTAGTATTAATTAATTAATATTAAATAACTACTGTAGTAGGGAACAGACACAAAACATACACTCCGCATCTTTCCAAATTACTGTTCTGCTTTATTATGATGCAATTTGAAGATTTTTATACACATTATTATGTAGGTATCACATTAATATTACAATTGTACTTTTATGGTAACAAGGGGCGTAAGGTAGGCAGGCTAATTCTAATCGGGACTCAAAAGAATGCAAACGTGTAATAAAAACATTATTAGTGCTGTGTGCACAGTGAGGGCAGTATGTAATACATACAAAATAGAATACAATTATGTACAGAACTTACAAATTTATTCTACATTAGCTATGAAAACAAACACACTGCTTATTAAAACAACGTCTTATTTCCCAAGAAAATAGGAAAATGCTAACATGAAAGTATTAAAGGAAAATATTACAAAGCATATAACAATAGAATATCAAATATACTTATCGCAAGACTGTCCCCTAGATATTGTGTCCTCAGCTGGGCTCAAAATCATGTTAACAGAGAGCCATCGGGCACGAGCCAAGAGTGAAAAGGGATGGCTTCCCTTCTGAGTGCACTTTTTAAACTTCAGACACTGTCCAGACCCAACCCCATTGCCTGCCCATTTAGGTTTCTAACGAATGAAAGTAGTTCCGGGGCAGTCCTTCTTAATATATGATATTTTCTGTCCATCCTGCTGTATTGGCCTCTAGGGGCAGCATCTGTCCATGTATCTTCGCTATGTGACCTGGGTCCTTCAGTCTTATCTGGCCCTTTGATCTTCTGTAGCAGGACATTCATCAATCATCTTATCAGCCATGGTCCTTTTTTTGAAGCAAGCTTGCATAATGTTATCACAGCTCAGATCAGGAGCTAAGCTTTTATTCTACAAAGATTTGATGTGCAACTTGTTGCGTTCCAACTTGGTTGTTTCAACCAGAAAAACTCCAGAAATATATTAAACCATGTTGCCTCCCAACACTGGTTCTGTCGTTTTGAGTACATTAAGGGGCAGATCCCACCTCTCTGTTCTTATGATTGTTCCTGATGGTGCTTTACTACAAGACTGAAGCATGATGGGATAGATTACCCTTACAGCTTTGTTTTCGGAGGTCCATTATCCTAAAGGCAACAGCATGACTCGGTGTACCTGAATGATTTCATCCCATGTCCATTAATGTACTCCTTTTTTTATTTTTAAAAGGCTTTTATCGTAAGTGTAAAAACTTATTTTATGTAATTGTTTGATGTTCTGTATTTTACTTCATTTGGTTATTTTGAAGGATGTCAAGGCTGTTCTGACACACTCTATTCAAAGTGCAATGCACTCCATTGGAGGAGTCCAGGTTCTCTTCCCTCTTTTTGCTCAGCTGGATTACAAGCAACATGGTTCTGATCATATTGACACTTCAGTCTGGTGAGTAACGGATCTCATTTTTTACCAAAACTGAATGACCAGTGTCAGTCATCCCCACCTTATTTAGAGGATTTTTGAAAACTGTTTATATACTGTACATGGTTTTTGTATTGTCATCTAACATTCCAGTTAGAGCTAACCATTAAAGGTTCTTTTCTGCACTACCCAGAAATGATTTGTAAGTAAAAATTACCCCGCAAAGATAGCATGCCTGAACCTGCCACCCAGATTGTTGAGCCCCATCCAACGGTATATTTTACATGTGTTTAAGTACACTAACTTCGCTCATCAAATCTGTAATTCTGCTTGTTGAGTAGCTCAAGGGTTTGTATTTTAACCATTTCAGCATGGTGGCTGCAGCTTATGCCAGTTTTTCTCGGCTGGTTCACAAAGTTAGTGATGTGGGCTTTGTGGTCCCTGGATCTGCAGTGATTGAAGCCAGAAAAACGATGAGGATTTTGTCACTTCTATTTTCTGAGCTGTCATTCTCTGGCTGATACAGCCAGGAAAGGTTCTTATCAAGCATGATCTGTCCTTAGTTGCTTTAGCGGGCAGGTAGAGACTTTAGAACATTTTAGACCCCAAGTGTCTCCATAAAGCGTACCTGTCACCTGCCCAGTGCTGTCACATGGGGGTTTATTAAACCTTTATAATGGCATTAAAGTTAAATAAAAAAAAACTCCCATTGCCTTGCAGACACATGCAAATGCATGCACAGGGTGTGCATTTGTATGTAAACAGCTATTGCGCCACACATGAGGTATTGCTGCAAAGATACAAAATATGGCAAGCATTACAGTTAACTGTAAGCTGATGGGCTGTAAAGGCTTTTAAAGCTTTCCCTAAAGCGATTTTTCGCGATATCACCTGGTGCACACCATTTTTACGACTTATGTTTTGGTATCTATTTACTCCATGCTACCCTATATAGGGAAGAACCTTACCATGCCAACATCCACTATATATTTAAGGATTGACCAAGTCAAAAAATTAGCGGACTTTGTGGGCCCATAATGAGAGAGAGAGAGAATCAATAAAGTATACATTTGTTTACAACATGGTTAAAAAACCTATAAACAACATACAAACACCCTGTATGATGGACACAGTTACCAGTTACCGAATAATGCAGTTATAGAGTACTGGACCTACAGTACAAAGATTCATTTAATACTGTTTCAAGTTAAAAGAAACATTTCTGATCCAGTAATGCCTCCAAACATTGCTCGATGACACGTTTCACTAAAATATTACCTTTTTAAGGACAGATACTGGGTAGGTGCTGCTAAACTTGTGGCTCAAGGTGTGGGAGAACTTGTCTAAACTGACAAACAGCGGAAAAAACAAAATTGCATATGTGTGTCAAAGTAGGGGGATACACATATATCATGTGGTCTGTAGTAGATGCCACTGGTAAGTAGTAGTCATGTATAGGTATTTGAGTATAAATCACACACAGCAGTAAGTGATCACAAATTCCCACCATAAGCATGTTCAATACAATATCAATAGTACCAAGAGATAGCCCATGTATACCGGAAGTTATTAAATGGATAAGTATACAGTCCCCTTAAGTATAGAGGCGCATGGAATATCTGAATGTGTAAAAACTGCGCTTATCACATAGGGGGAGACCTTTTGTTGGGGCTCAAGTTGGTATTGTCGTGTATATAGGGGAAAAGTGTGCCCCTTTTGGTGCTACACCCCTGTGGACGGCTTTCCTTGCCATGTGTTGGCTTATCCATTTAATAACTTGGTCCGGTGTCCATGGGCCATCTCTTGGTACTATTGACATTGTATTGAACACGCTTATGGTGGGAAGTTGTGACCACTACCAAACAAATGGGTATTATGTGTTTCACAATAATTTATTTTATTATTTTTTCCTGAAAAATTGATAAACAGTTGTGCAAATATTGCACAGTATAAAAAAGCTACAAATATCTTTTTTCTACAAGGCCTCCCTCTGCTTTCAAAAATATTTATTGCTCTAGGGGTTTTAAGTAATTTTATAGCCAAAACTACAGCTTTTTACATGCACACAGATTGAACAACATTTTTGATTTTTTGAATATTACAGATTCTGCAGAATATTTGAATACATTGTAGGAAATGGTGACTTGGGGAAATTAAACTGAAACCTTTTAACTTGTACAGTCAGGTCCATACATATTGGGACATCGACACAAATCTAATCTTTTTGGCTCTATACACCACCACAATGGATTTGAAATGAACAAGATGTGCTTTAACTGCAGATTTTCAGCTTCAATTTGAGGTATTTACATCTCAAATCAGCTGATTGATGTAGGAATTTTACAACAGTTTGTATATGTGCCTCCCACTTTTTAAGGATCCAAAAGTAATGGGACAATTGGCTGCTCAGCTGTTCCATGGCCAGGTGTGTGTTTATTCCCTCATTATCCTATTTACAAGGAGCAGATCCATCCAAAGCATACCACCTCATCAGTGAAGCATGGTGGTGGTAGTGTCATGGCGTGGGCATGTATGGCTGCCAATGGAACTGGTTCTCTTGTATTTATTGATGTGACTGTTGACAAAAGCAGCAGGATGAATTCTGAAGTGTTTTGGGCAATATCTGCTCATATTCAGCAGAATGCTTCAGAACTCATTGGACGGCGCTTCACAGTGCAGATGGACAGTGACCCGAAGCATACTGCGAAAGCAACCAAAGAGTTTTTTTAAGGGAAATAAGTGGAATGTTATGCAATGGCCAAGTCAATCACCTGACCTGAATCCAATTGAGCATGCATCTCACTTGCTGAAGACAAAACTGAAGGGAAAATGCCCCAAGAACAAGCAGGAACTCAAGACAGTTGCAGTAGAGGCCTGGCAGAGCATCACCAGGGATGAAACCCAGCGTCTGGTGATGTCTATGCGTTCCAGACTTCAGGCTGTAATTGACTGCAAAGGATTTGCAATCAAGTATTAAAAAGTGAAAGTTTGATGGATGATTGTTAATCTGTCCCATTACTTTTGGTCCCTTAAAAAGTGGGAAGCACATATACAAACTGTTGTAATTCCTACGCCGTTCACCTGATTTGGATGGTAAATACCCTCAAATTAAAGTTGAAGGTCTGTAGTCAAAGCACATCTTGTTCGTTTCATTTCAAACCCATTGTTGTGGTGTATAGAGCCAAAAAGATTAGAATTGTGTCGATGTCCCAATATTTATGGAGCTGACTGTACCTTTAAGGCAAACCATTTTTTGCTATTTGTATCCCCACTGGGGAGATTAACTTATCCATTTATTTCATGGAGATCACTGTCACTAAGATTTAAAGTAGAACTATAGGCAAAACCTTTTTTTTTTTTTTTCTTTTCTTTTCATTTTGGATAGCGTAAGGGAGAGTTATAACCCCTGTCAGTTTATTCCTTGCCATCTGTGTCCCATTGTGGAGTTTTCCCTTCACTTCCAAATTAATGTAATCCCTTGGGGACCCCCAGGCCACCAGAACTAGCGTCCCCATTGGAAGATTTCCCCTCTATTATTCTGGGGACAACCCAAAATTTTGGATTTTTTTTTACTTTGGTTTTTCGACGATGGTGATTGAACAGGACAAATAGAGGGTGAATCTGCCTAATAGAGGCACAGATGGCAATAAAAACTGACAGGGGTTCTAATCCACCTCTACTCTATGCAGAATTAAAAGAAAAAAAAAAGTTTGCCTTGTACTTCACAGTGAAAGTAATGGATGCGTTTTAAAGGAAATTGCTGGAATAATTTGTTTATTTTATTGTCTTCTCTGCAGTTCGACACTTTTGTCCTTCATTTTGGAGCTGCTGAAAAACTCACTCGCTATGCAAGAACAGATGCTGTCTTCAAAGGGCTTCCTTGTAATAGGATACAGTCTGGAGAAGGTAAGTCTGGATGGCATATTTTTTCAATTTAATTTATTTTGACATTGCAACTATCTGTTTTAAATTTTTATCAACTGACGTTAATTGTGAATGAGGGTGAAAGCAGGAAGTGTATATACTAAAAGGGTTAATTCACCTTTTCACCAAAATTAACTAACGAAACACTCTCCCCCACCCCTCAGACGCTGTGTTGTGAAGTTTTAAAGTGTGAAACTGTCATATCAGCTGGAGAGGGCGTCAGAAAATGGGCATCATATTTAGTACATGAAGAAGTGATGGTAAAATTGGCGACGGTGTTCTGAGTTCGCCTTTTTCACAAAAAAAATAAAAAAAAAGTGTGATCTATACCCTAATCAATTGGTATAAACAGGCTCCTTAAAGGAAATTTTGGCCTGAGAGAAGTGTATAGGATTCAGTTCCTAACCTTTTCTATTGGACATGCTAGTTGTCTGGCTCTCTGACTTTATTACTCTGTCAATCCTTGACCCCAAGCATTAAAATTTGAGGTTTAGGCCCCTTTCACACGATCGGACCGTTTAGGTCCGCCCGTCAGTTTTGACGGCGGACCTGAACGGGCGCTCCATGTTAGCCTATGGAGCGACGGATGTCAGCGGAGACATGTCCGCTGACATCCGACCTGGTCCGATCCGCAAAAAGCAGACGGATGGCCCTACGTCCAGGTCCGTCGCTATCGGATCGGGTGAGATCTGATGAAAACGGACAAGTTGTCTGTTTTTATCCGATCCCTCCATAGGCGGCAGCGGCGCCTGACAAGCCCCTCCCCGCTCAGTGAGCAGAGAGGGACCTGTCATCCGCCGGCTCAGCGGAGATCAACGGACTGATCTCCTGCTGAGCCGGCAGACCGAGGCGGGCTTCCGTGGAAACGGAGTCCGCCTCGTGTGAAAGGGGCCTTGGCTTCACTGGCTGCACTCATGTTAAGAACTTCAGTCTATTTTGCTGATCTTAATATTCACAATGCAGTCAGACAGCTAGCATTTTCAAAATTAGCAGTGGCAACTCCACTGATTTTTCTCATGATGAGTTTCTTGTAAATTGGCTGTGACCTGACTCATTAGTCACTGGCCTGGTTCAGACTAATACATTCCCAGTGGCCTAACATCTGATATGCATGTGCTTGTCTTAAGTCTGTTATTTTATGAAGTTGTGAAGTAAGGGTCAAGACATCCTGATATCTTTTCTCTATTCTTTTCTCTATTCTTTTCTCTATTCTTTTCTCTATTCTTTTCTCTATTCTTTTCTCTATTCTTTTCTCTATTCTTTTCTCTATTCTTTTCTCTATTCTTTTCTCTATTCTTCTTCTTCTTCTTCTTCTTTTTTTTTATTTTTTTTTTATTTTTTTTTTTAATTGTGCATTAAAACCTGTAATAATGTAAATTAATACTCTGCACATGTTATATGTAGTTACATCTGAGGCTGGCCAAAATCTGTCTAACAAAGAATTAAAGAATGTGAGATACTGTATTTGAGATTTCCTAAGGTGTTTGTGACTCTGTGGTCACCTGAAAAAGCAGCAATTTACTTTTTTGCACCAGTCTATAAATTGCTTACATTGGCCTTGTAATATTGTGCTGGCTGTAAATGGGTTGATTTTTTTTTGTTTGATTAAAATAGTTCTAATTTTAATTATTCTTGCTATAAATTAAAAGCAGGTGTTATGTGCTTTTTTACATTCTGATGTGTTAAGATTTGCCTAGGGTAAGCTATGTTTTATCTTTGCTTTAATTATTTTTTCTCATACTTGTGTCTTGTGGTGCAGTCTTCCAAAACGCATGTTACCAGAGCAGTACTTGATCTCAGCCTGGCATTTTCAAAATACCTGAGCACTTTGCACAATGGAGTGCCCTTACTGAAACAGCTCTGTGACCACATTCTTCTGAACCCAGCGATATGGATTCATACACCAGCAAAGGTTTGCAATGCAAAGGACTTTTTTTATATTTTCCTGTGATTGTCGTGTTATAACAAGTGCATAAGGTAATCCTTCTACAAGCCAATATACGTTTTACTTCAGAAAATAAAAATAATCTTCTAATCTAATTAAACATGTGCTTAAGGAATTATGCAGGCTTCTGATGGTCCCCTCTCCTTGTGGAAATGCTAAGTACCCATGTGTCTGTCTTCCATACATTTTAGAGTCACTGGCTCAGGCCAGCTATTTAGACCAGGAATTCTGGTTCTGGGTCAGTGTCTCAAAAAACAGTGAGTAAAGTCTCTAAAGGCTGTTCACTTTGCAAAGTAAATGTGGGTAAATAAGCTGAACCTGTGTTTTTGTATACACAATTGTGTGTGGGGAAATTTAAAATAACATGTGCATCTTACGGGTACATTACAAGACACAGGCTGAGTGTTCATAGATCCTGGGTTATATGCTTGTACCTTCAGGTGATTGGATACTGGAAAGCTTTTGAGGACACACCCCTTGGGCGTCTCCCCTATAACTCTACACCACTGTAAGTTTTTTACTTTTTGCTAGTGTCCTTAGGCGATGGACCCACTTCACACTTATAGAAAAATTACTCTTGGCTTAATTAGTTTATTATTTCATCTTCAGATTCTTGAATCAACTCCTTCATTGTCTCATCCAAGGAGGATGTCCTTCTTTTTTTTTTTACTTCCTCCAGTGAGAGAATTTCAAACCACCTCAGAAGCCTCTCCCTTTTTAAAATGCAGATCAATTACGCGCTCTACCCATGTTTCAAATTCAGATCCTAAGTTCAGCCCTTTCAGACCAGTTCAGTTCCTTTCCTTGCAAGACTTGGCCTACAAAGCTCTCTTCCCAATGAAGGGACACCCTCACTCCTAAGGGAGTGGATGTTTTGCTACATCTTGCTTCTCTTTGGGTCCCAGATCTGTCGGGTCAATTGGTGGTTTCAAAGGTATGCAAAATAAAGTTCAAAACTCGAATCCCTCACTGCTTTGTTCTGTAAAATTAACCAAAAACTGTCTTAAGGACAGTCAGATTTTGTTCCAGGGAGAAGTTGTGTTAGTATTCCCATAAGACAGGTTCAAAGGTTTATATTCACACCTTTTTACAAAAAGCACACCAGGGTTGTTTCTTATTCTGGACCTAAAATCCATCAACAAATACCTTTTTTTTTAAATTCCAAAATTTCTTATGGTATCTGCAAGATCAGTTTTTGCCTCTGAGACGAGGGAAATACCTGGCATACATTAACATTCAAGTATTCACAAAGCTCCTAACATCTTTTTCCCCTTCTCAGAACATCCAAGTCACAAGTTATCTGGATTGGCTTCACCTGAAGGACTAATTTCCCATTCAGCTGTCTGTAGATATCAACAGGACAATGCAGATGTTCCATGTTTTCATTTAGGTCAACAATTTTCTAAAAAATCTGCTCTCCAGCCTTCTATTCACCTGGAATACTTGAGTCTGGTCTTGGACACTTCCCAAACAGGTTTGTTTTCCAGAGAAAAATTCTCTGAGCTTACGCTTGGGAATTGAGGTAAAGGAGACATTATCCACTAAGATTCTCTGAGATTCTTCTGGGCGTCGTAGTTGCCTCATTCCAGGCTGTTCCATTTGCCCAATTTTATTTTGAGATGTTTTCTAACACACAGTCTTGCCAACCTGAAGTAAACATGCCCCTTCTCTCAACCTACCGGTGCTCGTATCCAGCCAAGCAAAGGATTTCCTGACTTGGTGGATCTCAAACTCGGCCTTAACAATAGGGATATCTTTCCTTCCATATCACTGCAAAATGATAACAGCAATGCCAGACTTTCAGGTGGAAGAGGAGTGTTCAGTACCTTGTGTTTTAGGGAACATGGTCACCAGTGGAGGCAAAGCTTTTCATCAACATCCTGGAGTTCAGAGCAATAAGGATTGCTCTGCAACACTGGGCCCTCTTTCTGCAAGGGCACCCAATCATGCTGCAGCCAGAAAATGCCATGACAGTGGCCTACATCAACCATCAAGGGGCGCCAGGAGTCATGCAACCTTGAAGTAAGCAAGCCAGATAATCTGCTGGACAGTCAACTGTCCAGTGATCTCTACAGTCCACATCCCAGTAGAGGACAGCTGAAAAGCTACGTCATGAAAGATCTGCTATCATAACCTGGAAATCCTGCTATGCCTGGTGTGAATACAGGGTCTCCAGTTCAAGAGATTACTCTGTGCCTCACATTCTGTCCTTCCTACAATCAGGTCTTGAGCTGACTTTGTCCTTATTCTGAAAGGACAGGTTTTGACCTTGTCCATTTTATTATTATTTTACATCAAGCTCCCTTGGCAGCACCATATGCTTCCTTGGTATCTCATCTTGGTGCTCTTTGCCCTGTTGAAATCACCCTTTGAACTAATCAGGGATATCCCTTAATATGAGCTCCCCGTAAAGTAGCCTTTTTGGTCAGTATCATATCTGTGATACAGGTCTCTCAGTTGGCTGCTCTCTTGCAAGGAGTCATTCTTCATTTTTCACAATGGCGAGGTAGTCCTATGCCCAAGACCATCCTTTTTTGTTCCTTAAATGGTATCAGTCTTCCACCTCAATTAAGACCTAGTCCTACCATCCTTGCCTGACTCCAAAGCACCCAAAGGAAACTGCTCTCCATTGCCTGGACTTTGTCAAAACCTTAAGAGTCTGCCTCAAAGCAATAGCTTCGGTCAGGGAGATGGATTCCCTATATGTCCTGTCCTCTGGACCTCGCAACGGATATCATGCTTCCAAGTCCACCTTGGCTGGATGAATTTAGAAGAGTCCTGGGTGGCTTAACGCCACTGTCAAAATGCATATAAAAGCAAAAGAGAAGGCCTTCAAAATATACAAGGTTGAGGGATCATCATCAGCATTCAAACTTTATAAAGAATGCAACAAGATATGTAAGGGTGCAATTAGGGTGGCTAAGATAGAACACGAAAGACACATAGCAAAAAAAAATCTCAGGAAATTGGTTAGGTATGTAAACAGTAAAAAAGAGGACAGACTATATTGGCCCCTTAAAGAATGAGGAAGGACATCTGGTTACAAAGAATGGGGAGATGGCCAAGGTATTAAATTTATTCTTCTCAGTCTTCACAAGGAAATCGGGGAGGGGGGGCTTCCCTAACCAAAACTGCAGTGCTTATCCTCGTGACGCATCACAGGCTAAGAGAGGACAGATTTAGAATTGGATTTGTGAAACTTACCATTAATCACCAGGACTGGATGGCTTGTACCCGAGTGTGCTTAGGGAACTCGGTCAAGTAATTGCCAGACCATTGTTCCTAATTTTTACTACAGACTGGAATGGTACCAGCGGATTGGAGATAAGCCAATGTAGCACCAATATTTAAAAAGGGCCCAGAATGCATCCCTGGGAATTATACCAGTTAGCCTAATGTCAATAGTATGCAAGCTCTTGGAGGGGATAAGGGACTATATACAAGATTTCAGTTAAGAAAATGGTATCAGCAGTAATCAGCATGGATTCATGAAGAATCGTTCTTGCCAAACCAATCTATTAACCTTCTATGAGGAGGTGAGTTGCCATCTAGATAATGGAAGGCCCGTAGATGTGTTGCATCTGGATTTTGCAAAAGCATTTAACACAGTTCACCATAAATGTTTACTGTACAAAATAAAGTTCATTGACATGGACCATAGGGTGAGTACATGGATTGAACACTGCCTACAAGGGCAATTTCAGTGGGTGGTGGTAAATAGGGAGTACTCAGAATGGTCAGGGGTGGGTAGTGGGGTCCCCCAGGGTTCTGTGCTGGGACCAATCCTATTTATTTTGTTCATAAACGACCTGTAAGATGGGGTAAACAGTTTAATCTCTCTTGTAAATACTAAGCTAAGCAGGGCAATAACTTCTCTGCAGGATGTGGAAACCTTGGAAGAAGATCTGAACAAATAATGGGGTATTTAAAAAATGTTAAATTTAGGTTTAATGTAGAAAAATGTAAATAATGCATTTGGGTGGCAAAAATATAAACTAGGGGGAAAACCTCTGAGGGGTATCTAGGATGGAAAAGGAACTAGGGGTCCTAGTAGATGATAGGCTCAGCAATGGCATGCAATGCCAAGCTGCTGCTAACAAAGCAAACAGAATATTGGCATGCATTAAAGGGATTAACTCCAGAGATAAAACGATAATTCTCCCACTCTCTAGTCCGGCCGCACCTTGAGTATCCTGTCCAGTTCTGGGCACCAGTCCTCAGCAAGGATTTTCTGGAAATGGAGAGAGTACAAAGAAGGGCAACTAAGTTAATAAAGAGTCTGGAAGACATTAGTTTTGAATAAAGGTTGAGAGCACTGAACTTATTCTCTCTGGAGAAGAGGTGCTTGAGAGGGGATATGATTTCAATTTACAAATACCATACTGGTGACCCCACAATAGGGATAAAACTTTTTCGCAGAAGGTAGTTCAACAAGATACACGGCCACTCTTTAAAATTAGAAGAAAAGAAGAGGTTTAACCTTAAACTACGTAGAGGGTCCTTTACTGTAAGAGCAGCAAGGATGAGGAATTCCCTTCCACAAGCGGTGGTCTCGGCTGGGGGCATCGATAGTTTCAAAAAACTATTAGATAAGCACCTGAACGACCGCAACATACAGGGATATACAATGTAATACTGACATATAATTACACACATAGGTTGGACTTGATGGACTTGTCTTTTTTCAACCTCACCTACTATGTAACTATGAATTAAACCTCTATTGCTAAAGCTTGCACTCTCAAGTACACAGTTTATCCTGCTCTTTTGCGTGCCAGCTCCACAAGATTGGTTGGAGTTACCTGGGTATTTTGGCACCAGGCTTCTTTAGATCGGCTTTGTAAGGCAGCCACCTGGGCATCTGTTCAAACTTTGTTAAAGTTTTACCAGGTAGACATGCAGATTTCTGAAGATGTTTCTTTAGGTTGCAAGGTTCTTGCAGCATCCATCCATCAGAAGTTGTGCCTATTGACCCTTGTTGAGCCTGTTAAAACAGATCTGTTTGCCTTATTGTTGCCCAGCCTTTCCATTCTCTGGGGATGTCCCAGGGTCTATGACTACCCAGCTTCTATCCGATACTGTACAATATAGATCCTTGGTTACTCTGCTTTGCTTGTTACAAACTCAAGATTTGTGAACTGGGATAGGGTTGTCAAAGGTTTCCCTGTGTCTGGTCACTTGAAGGATAGAGTCTATAACCCAGGGCCTATGAATACTCCTGGTACTGTATACCTGGTATGGTATTTTACAAGCAAGTCAAAATTCATCTTTTCTGCTAGAAAATGGTTGGGAATTTAAAGTAAACACAGCTTCACTTTTGTTTTTTCCCCTCAAACATTTACTTTGCAGCGCAAACAACATTCTACCTTTTTTAGTAAGTCAACCCTAAAGTCTTTAGTTCCTGAATTTTATATTTGCTCCTCTACAGTGCATCCAGGAAAGTATTCACAGCGCTTCACTTTTTCCACATTGTTACAGCCTTATTCCTAAATGGATTACATTCATTATTTTCCTCAAAATCCTACAAACAATACCCCATAATGACAACCTGAAAGAAGTTTGTTTGAAATCTTTGCAAATTTATTAAAAAATAAAAAAAGTAATAAAATCACATGTATATAAGTATTCACAGCCTTTTTTCAATACTTTGTTGAAGCACCAATTACAGCCTCAAGTCTTTGAGTATGATGCTACAAGTTGGCACAGCTATTTTTGGACAGTTTCTCACAGTCTTCTTTGCAGGACCTCCCAAGCTCACTCAGGTTGGATGTAGAGTTTCGGTGCACAGCCAATTTCAGATCTCTCCAGAGATGTTCAATCGGGTTCAAGTCTGGCCACTCAGGGACAATCAGTTGTACCGTAGCCACTCCTTTATTATCTTGGCTGTGTACTTAGGGTCTTTGTCCTGTTGAAAGATGTACCTTCGCCCCAGTCTGAGGTCCAGAGCGCTCTAGCGCAGGTTTTCATCAAGGATGTTTCTGTAAATTGCTGCGTTCATCTTTTCCTCGATCCTGACTAGTCTCCCATTTCCTGCCACTGAAAAACATCCCTGTAGCTGCCACCACCGTACTTCACTGTATAGATGGTATTGGTCATGAGATGAGCGGTGCCTGGTTTCCTCCAGACACGGCGCTTGCCATTCAGGCCAAAGAGCTCAAACTTTGCTTCATCAGACCAGAGAATTTTGTTTCTCATGGACTGAGTCTTTTGTGTCTTTTGGGAAAACTCCAAGCGGGCTGTCTTGTGCCTTTTACTGAGGAGTGGCTTCTGTCTTTCCACTCTACCGTACAGGCCTGATTGGTGGAGTGCTGCAGAGATGGTGGTTGTTCTGGAACGTTCGCCTCTCCACAAAGAAATGCTGGAGCTCTTTCAGAGTGACCATGCGGTTCTTGGTCACCTCCCTGACTTAGGCCCTTTTCTCAATCGCTCAGTTTGGCCCGGATGCCCGCTATAGGAAGAGTCCTGGTGGTTCCAAACTTCTTACATTTAAGGATGATGGAGGCCACTGTGCTCATTGGGACCTTCAATGCTGCAGAATTTTTTTCTGTACCCATCCCTAGATCTGTGCCTCAATAGAATCCTGTCTCGGTGATCTACAGACCATTACTTGAATTTCTTGGCTTGGTTTGTGCTCTGATATGCACTGTTAACTGTGGGGCCTTTTATATAGACGGGTGTGTGCCTTTCCAAATTTATGTCCAATTAACTGATTTTACCACAGGTGGACTATCAGTGGAAACAGGATGCACCTGAGCTCAATTTTGAGTGTCATGGCAAAGGCTGTGAAAATGTATGTATGTATGTGTATATATATATATATATATATATATATATATATATATATATATATGTGTATATATATATATATATATATATATATATATATATGTGTATATATATATATATATATATATATATATATATATATATATATATATATATATATATATATATATGTGTGTGTATATATATATATATATATATATATATATATATATATATATTTATATTATGTATGTATGTTTAGGTTTTTCTTTTTTTATTTTTTTCATAAATTTGAAAAGATTTCATGCAAACTTTTAACGTTGTCATTTAGGGGTACGGTTTTGTATAATTTTGAGGAATAAAGCTGTAACTTAAAACGTGGAAAAAGAGAAGCGCTATGAATACTTTCCAGATGCACTGTATATTGCTAATGAGCTTTTATGTTTAGTTGAATCGCTAATTGTAAATCCAATATCACACTTATTAGTTAGCATGGAGATTTTGTCCATGATACTAAAAATATTTGTTGCTGTCCGTGTTACAAGTTTGTGATGTATATTGCGGTGTATGAAAAAAAAGGTTAATAGACGTTGCAAAGCTTTTTTCTTTTTTGAGCAATTTTTTATGCTTGAAGTCAGTTAAATTATAGGAAGATGTTGTTATAAAAGTAAACTTTTCATGCAAGAAACAAGGCGGCTTGATTTGAACTTTTCACTCAGGTTTTTTAGCAGCATACATTTTCCAAGTTATTATGAGTATTGAATAAAGTATAACAGCCAAACTGTTAGCATTAAAAAAAAGCCCCCAGTGGTGGACCCAACATTCCTCCCCTGACGGGTTTACTATAACAGTGTTTGAACTAAAGTAGCTTTCCTTTTTCACTCTGAAGGTACAATTGGCCTTGTATACCTACATGTCTACGGACTTTATCAGCACAGTTAATATCTACAATGCAGTGCGGCGAATTGGCACTGTTCTCCTGGTGATGCACACGCTAAAGTACTACTACTGGATTGTTAACCCCCAGGACAGAAGTGGAATCATTCCTAAAGGTTTGGGTATGTTGAATGTTTGACCACTCAATGGCCTTTTAAGCTTTTGTGCCACAGAAAAAGCTATTGAAATATTTGTGATTTATTTTTTTTTTACCTGCAGAGATGTGGAATGAATGCTTATTAGCCTATTATGTGTGGTGTTGTTGTGCATTTGTACTCAAACCTTTGCAGTAGCTAGCTTCTTATGTTAATGTTAAGGACCATTAGTTGCTGAGATGGCAGGTTGAAGGAACATGTAGAATTCTGTTTTGTAAAAAAGTGTGTTTTGAGATGTTATTAATTAATTTTTTTAAATACCCCAAGATGGACTTCGGCCCAACCAGAAGGAGATCCTTTCTCTCAGAGCATTTCTGCTCATTTTCATCAAACAATTGGTAATGAAGGTAATGTACACAAGTGCAAGGCTTTTAGTTTGCACTTAATATGTAGAATTTATCTGTTTAGTTTTTTTGTAGTGTGTAGTGTGTCCGTTTATTTTGTGATTTGTTATTCAGATTTCCAATTCCCCCAATTCCAAAAAAGTTTGGACGCTGTGTAAAATCTACATAAAAACAGAATGGAATTGTTTGCAAATCTCATAAACCCATATTTTATTCATATTTGAAAACCTATCAAATGTTTAAACTGAGAAAATGTACTTTTTTAATGAAAAAATAGGTACCTTTTTGAAATTGGTGGCAGCAACATGTTTTTAAAAACTTGACAGGGCCATGTTTACCGTGGTGTTGCATCCTCTCTTTTAACATTCTGTAAATGTCTGGGAACTGAGGAGACCAGATGCTGTAGTTTTGGGAGGAATGTTGTCCCTTTCTTGCCTGATATAGGATTCAACAGTCCTGGATCGTCTTTGAAGTATTATTCATTTTAAGATGCATTGAATATTTCCAAGTGAAAGGTCTGGACTGCGTACAGGCCAGTGAAGTAGTCACACTCATCTGCTATGAAGCCACGCTGGTGTCATAAGTGCAGTCTGTGCTTTAGCATGGTTCTTCTGTGAAAAAGGCATCATCTGGATGGGAGCATATTCTGCTCTAAGACCTGGATATATCTTTCAGCATTGGTGCTTTTCTAGATGTGCAAGCGGCCCATTTCCTATGCAGTAATGCACCCCATACTATCAGATGCAGGATTTTGAACTGAGTGCTGATAACAAGCTGAAAAGTCACTCTCCTCTTTAGTCTGGAGGATACGGCAACCATGGTTGCCAAAAAAATGTCAGATTTAGATTTGTCTGACTACAGAACAGTGTTCCACTTTGCAATCGACCTTAACCCAGAGAAGACTGCAGCGTTTGAGTCTTGAGCAGATATGGCTTCTTCTTTGCATGATAGAGCATTAACTTGCATTTTTGTATGGCAAGGCAAACTGTGTTAAGACAATGATTTTTGGAAGTATTTGTGAGCCCATGCAGTGATGTCCATAACAGAATCATGCCTGTTTTTAATGCAGTGTCTTCTGAGGGCCCAAAGATCACAGGCATTCAATATTTCGGCCTTGTCCCTTGTGCACAGAGATTTCTCCAGATTCTCGGTATCTGTTCATGTTCTTATATATATATATCTCAATCTCTCTGCAATTTAACGTTGAGAAAAATGTATTCTGAAATTGTGCGACTATTTTTAGATTCAGCTTTTCACTTTCTTTACTCCTGCAACAATCTAAAATGCGTTTTTTTTTGTTTTGTTTTGTTTTTTTGTTTTTTATACCCAGTCATGTTGCTGACTTGTTGCCAAATAATCTAACAGTTACAAATGTTCTTCCAGCTCTTCCTTGTTAGTACCACTTACGGTACTTTGCCAGCTTTATGATGCCCTGTGCCAACTAGTTTGAGACTTGTTGCTGCCATCAATTTCAAAATCTTCCTCTTTCTTCTTTCTTCTATCTCCGTTTAAACATTTGAGATGTTTTTTCTATACTGAATAAAATCTGGGTTTATGAGAATTGCAAATGATTGCATTTTGATTTTTTTTTTTTTTTTTAATTTAGATTTTTGTATAGTGTCCCAGCATTTTTGGAATTCGGCTTGTACTTAAGCTTTTTGGATGTGCATAGTAGTGAAGAGTTTTCCTCAGCCAGCTCCCAACTGTAAAGTTGAAGTGATCCTTTGGCTGTATAGCCATTTGATCGCTTTCACAGTGCTGCCGACATGCTCCCACACCCCCCCCCCCCCATAGAAAATTGAATATAGCACTGGAGGACAGACTGGAAGGTACTCATGAAGGAGATTAGAACTGCTGAAACCGAGATCTGCACCTACACTATGCATGCAGTAACTGGGACTTCTAGTTTCATACAGGCTGTGTTTTTATCTGGACACTGGAATTGGTGAGTCGGTGCTACCCTGACAGGGAGTGCGATTATTGCTGGCCTCTTGGTGCCTGTGAATGCTGTTTTTTTAAAGGCTTTAACTGAAGTCTTGGCATACACTATTTTAGTAGGATTTCCTGTTCTTTTTTCTCCATTCTGATTGTACTGTACCCTCATAACCTTTTCCATTTGGCGTAGTCTGCTAGCTAGATCCTTTGCCTCAGATTTTTTTTTGTTTTGTTTTTTAAAGGATTATGGGGTGAAAGAAGATGAACTGCAGGCCATTCTGAATTATTTGCTCACAATTCATGAGGTATGTAAACAATTTACTACACATTTGTGTTTTTTTTTTTTTGCCACTTGGTGGCACTGCTATAAAAGAAATTGGATTACCCAGCTGCTTATTTACAGGACAGAATTATTAAGGTTTGACTTGCTGTTTATCGGTTTTAGGATTTCATTTAGATTTTTGTACAATGTGCTAAGGTCATCAATTGTGTCTTATATTTTACTTTTTTACTTTGTTGTCACCAGTTGCCACAATGTTTTCACACTAATCTGATTTGCGCTGCTTAGTTTGAACCCTGTAAAGTGCGTTGAATAAAGCCTAGTACATACTACTAGTCGTTTCGTTTTTTTTTTTTTTTTTCCGTTCAGCCCAGGAAGGCTGAACGAAAAAGCAAACTGACTGCTCAGGAGGAGCTGCTGTATCCAATATCCCCTGCTGTGCTATTGTGTTCTGACAGGGGGAGACTGCCCCCCCCACCATAACACTCTGGTCAGCGCTCTCAGCCATTGGCTGAGAGTGCTGTTCGGGAGCAAATCAGCAGACCTTTTTTTAGTCATGTCCCTTCAACAGAAGCCGGGCAAATGGCTGACTTCTGTCGGACCGGCTGCAGTTCACATGGGCCGACTGTTGGCCAGTTTCTATTGAACCAGCCTATGCCGTCCCACATTTGGCCCGTGTGTACTAAGTGGAGCTGCACGATTTAATCGTTAACGAATTGCAGTCTGGATTCAACCCCCTCACGATCTTAATCCGGCATTTCGGTGATTCTATGTAACAAGTGCAGAGCTGTTCTCTGCTCAGAGCTGTCAAAATGAGTGGGGTGGGGGTGGGGGTGGCTGGCAATGTTAATCAATATTCCTCAGTGCTGGGAGATGAAGAGAAACATTGTAACATTTTGTTCTTTTTAGCTCAAAGGGAAGAACGTCTGTCTGTAAATAAGGGCAGTTTAACCACTTAAAGACTAAACCTTTTTCTAAAGCTTGTTGCTTACCAGTAAAAATTATTTTCTGCTAGAAAATAACTTGGGACCCCCAAACATAATATATATATATTTTTAGCAGAGACCCTAGAGAAAAAAATGGCGGTTGTTGCAATATTTTATGTCTCACACTGTATTTGCACAGCGGTTTTTGAAACGCAATTTTTTTTTTTTTTGTATACTGTAATGTGAAAGCTGTTGGGCTGCGTGTATCGTGATCTTCTAAGCAAAAAAATAGTGATTTTAATTTTAGCCAGAATCGTGCAGCTCTAGTACTAGGCTTTAATGACGCACCACTTAAAAGTGTTTGCACGTTGCCCTCTTGGTTTTTTATGTATTCATGTCCTATATTGTTATCTATCTTTTACTTTTTAATCTGTGCACATTAGGTCACTGATCAAAGAACTTTGGCTATCTGTTAAATGTATTCATGCATTTATTTCTCCATATAGGATGACAACTTGATGGATGTTTTGCAATTGCTTGTTGCACTGATGTCTGAGCACCCAAGCTCCATGATTCCAGCTTTTGATCAGAGAAATGGATTAAGGTGCCAATCTTTGTACAATGATTTTTTTTAACACGTATTAATTTTGTTTTTAAATTTGCTTTACAATTTTTGTATTTTTTACCTCTAACAGGGTGGTTTATAAACTGCTGGCATCAAAGGGCGAAGGAATACGGGTTCAAGCTTTAAAAGTCCTGGGATACTTTCTGAAGCATTTGTCTCCAAAGTAAGTGCAACACTTTGCTGCTTTTCTGTTTAGCATGAATAGGGTAACTCTAATACAATGGGAAAGACACATATCCAAGAGACAAAAAGGGGTTGCGCACCCCAAAGATAGTTTATCTAAAAAATAGGGTAACTTTGAGTTTCATATTGGGTGGCTCATTCGCACTTGCTCACTTGCTAGAAAATTACTTAGAACTATAAAAAAACATTATATATATAATGTTTTTTTATAGTGTGTGTATGTGTGTATATATATATATATATATATATATATATATATATATATATATATATATATATATATATATATATATATATATATATACCGTATTTGCACAGCAGTCTTACAAGCATACTTTTTTTGGGAAAAAATGCACTTATTTGAATTAAAAAATATGACAACAGTAAAGTTAACCCAATTTTTTTTTTTTTTTTTTTTTTAATACTGTGAAAGATGTTACTCCGAGTAAATTGATACCCAACATGTCACACTTCAAAGTTGCGCCTGCTCGTGGAATGGCGACAAATTTTTACCCTTGAAAAGTCTCCCAATGCGCCGTTTAAAAAATTATACTGGTTGCATGTTTTGAGTTGAAGGTCTAGGTCTAGAATTACTGTTCTCGTGCTAATGATCACGACGATAAATCACGTGTGGTTTGAACACCATTTTCATATGTGGGTGCTACTCACGTATGCGTTCGCTTCTGCGCGCGAGCTTGGCGGGACGGGATGCGTCTTTAAAAAAGATTTTTTTTTTTTTCCATTTATGTTTGATTTTTTATTTTTACACTGTTCTTTAAAAAAAAAAACTCACTTTTATTCATATTACAAGGAATGTACACATCCCTTGTAATAGAGACAAAGCATGACAGGACCTCTTAAAGAGATCTGGGGTCAAAAAGACACCAGGTCTCATATTTACACTAAAATGCAATAAAAAATAAAAATTAAATGTCATTTGAAAACATATATTGGTTTAAGAGCTATGGGCTGAAATGACGTTTTGACATCGCTTCTGCCCTGCAATGGTATGGAGACAGATGGGGGGGCCATCTTTCCCTTACTCAACTCCATACCTAACGGAGAAGGACACAATCGCTCCAGTAAGCGGCAAAGGGCACCGGAGAGCTGCAGGAGAGGGGGGGGGGGGCCCTCTCCCGCTGCCGGTAAAAGTGATCTTGCGTCGAATCTGCCGCAGAGACCACTTTTATCCTTTTTTCTTATAGCGGACCGCCCGCTGAAGAAAAGGATACCGGGGTTATGGCAGCTAGCTGCTGTCATAACAACGATAACCCTCTTCAGACGACGTATAACGACGGCGGGCGGTCCGGAAGTGGTTAACCTGTTGGTTTTTGATATTTATAGTTTTATGGTGTAATTGGTAAGTTTACTGATATCTCAAATGGAATTTAAGTGATCTAGCATTGATGTCATGTAAAGATTTTTGTAACTGGACCTGAACCCAAAGGAAGTGAAGATTTGGTCTCCTATAGGAAATTCTTAGAAATGTAATTATGCTTATATAGTACCCTTAAAGTGTAGCTTAGATTTGAATCTCCTCCTAAAAAGTAGCAGTTCACTTCCTGGTATTTGAAGGTGCCTAGGCATTCCTGTGCCTAAACCCTTATAGCTGTTTTATCTGCGGTGTGAGATCTAAGGCTCTGTTGCCTGTGGCTGTTAGTCTTAGATGATTTGACATTTGATTTGGTGATGTCACTCCAGTGCTGCTCACTATTTTCCTTGCTGGAGGTTCTGACCGGAGGAAGCAAAGCCGATCTCTACCTAAATGGCCTCCGCCACACAGAGCCACGGTGCAGGTGAAGGTATGGCGCCACAGTCAGTAACTTGTGGTGTAAACATAAATGTCGTGAGATTACTTGACGGTAAAATACTGGGTACTATAACTTTGCAGCAGTGCCTAAAAGCCCCTTAAAGCTATTCGCTGCACTTAGGCCATCTATGGTACACACAAGAATAAGAGGGCCAGGCATGTTTCCTAAATGTGATTTACTATTTTACAGTGATTTCTTTCCATTATGTCCAGCCATTTTTTTTCTCATTTTGGGCAATGTGTACTGGCATTTTGGGGCTCCATGAGAATATCTCCTCACCTACTGTCCTGTGACGGCAGTGAAAATCTGTAATTGAGACATCACGAAAAAGCTGAAAAAATGCTTCCCCTGTTACTGCAAAAAAAAAAAAAAAAAAGTTGAAACTATGCAACAGTAAGGTAGAGGAGATCTCTCTAACAAAGCCCCAGATATCCAGGGTTAGGGTTCTAACCCTTCCCTATACTAAACTAAAAAAAGTTTTAGCTGTCTTTGCTTCTCTCTGTTCATAATTTTAATGCAGCCTTTTTATTCATTTACATTATAATATTTGTATTTATTCTAAATGCTTGCATTTGGTTGTCCTGTGTAGCTGTGCGATGCTAGAAAAAAATCCTGTTAATATAAATAACACCTTTCTGGTACAGGAGGAAAGTTGAAGTTATGCAGGCTCATGGATTATTCTCTCTCCTGGCTGAGAGGCTGATGCTAGAGGCAAAAACCATCACAGTCACAACATACAATGTGTTGTTTGAGGTATTATGTTCTTTTTTTATTTTCTTGTTATAGTAGTGTGCTTGTGCAGTGCAATTTGTGAGCATCTGTGTGGGTTTCTAGTGAGAGTCTAATCTACCCAACTATGTGTAAATCTGCTCCCACCCCCCTTCTAATTCCTATTTTAACTATCTTGTGAAAGGAAGATGGGTACACTTATTCTGGGGGAACTCTGGTTTGGTAATGTGATCTCCCCAGTGGCTGGCTTCAGGGTTCCCCATGCCCAAGCTCCGAGGGGCTGAGCGAAACGTGTGGTGTAGCCTGGCAAGATCCCAGGCTGAGGTTGTCTCTCTCATTACCCCACCATAGGACTCCGTGGCTGTGCG
This sequence comes from Lithobates septentrionalis, assembly GCA_037952835.1. Taxonomy (NCBI): domain Eukaryota; kingdom Metazoa; phylum Chordata; class Amphibia; order Anura; family Ranidae; genus Lithobates; species Lithobates septentrionalis. Next base: position 1,668,565 of record JBBDGP010000487.1, read on the forward strand.
GCACCAGGGATCTTCCCTGAAGCCGGCCAGAAGAAAGGAGAGAGTTGCGATTGTTAACAATGGTTGAAATGCCTGTGCAGTGACTTGCTATGGGGCTTCTGTTGTCAGCTGCCCCCCCTCTCCCTTGAGCTGCCGCTGGGAGACAGTCACGTGACTTTAAAGGCGCACCCTCAGAATAGGTAAGTATACACATCTTCCTTTCAGAGGGTAGTAAGAATATAAGTTGGAAGGGGGTGGACGCGGGTATAAGCATAGGTGGGAAAAGCCTAAAATTCCACATTTTTCGTGTATGTTTTACATAGATTTTTATTTATTTATTTTATAGGCTGCGAGTGTTGAAAAATATTTTAAAACCGTTTAATGCCTCCTAACTGAAGAATATATTATACTAGTTTATATGAGTTTAATTCCAATTTACACTTTTTCGGCAGTGGGGTATGTCAAGTACGTACGAATACACCCCTCAGCTTTTTTTACAGTGGGTAACAAGCAGGATCCAACAGCTGAATTATTGGTGTCTTTCTTTTGAGGTCAAATGTGCTAGTCAAGATCCCCATGCTGAACTCTACATTCATTCTAGGTAGAGAATAATGCCGCGTACACACGGTCGGACTTTTCGGCTACAAAAGTCCGACAGCCCGTCCGACAGCCCGTCCGACAGCCCGTCCGACAGCCCGTCCGACAGCCCGTCCGACAGCCCGTCCGACAGCCCGTCCGACAGCCCGTCCGAACGAACGGACTTGCCTACATACGATCACACAAAAGTCCGACAGATTCGTACGTGATGACGTACACCGGACTAAAATAAGGAAGTTAATAGCCAGTAGCCAATAGCTGCCCTAGCGTGGGTTTTTGTCCGTCGGACTAGCATACAGACGAGCGGATTTCTGGGTCCGGCGTAGTTACGACGTAAAGATTTGAAGCATGTTTCAAATCTAAAATCCGTCAGATTTGCGCCTGGAAAAGTCAGGTGGAAGTCCGGGGAAGCCCACACACGATCGGATTGTCAGCCGTATTTTGTCCGTCGGCGTCCGTCGGACTTTTGTAGACAAAAAGTCCGACCGTGTGTACGCGGCATAAGTGTGAGGCTGAGTTTTCCCTGCCTCTGAACTGCTGTATTCATGTTCTCTAGAGATGGAAATACTAACTTCATGCTATTTAATTTCGATCTGAATGTGCATGCCACTAAAGACTTTTTTTTTTTTTTTTTTTTCTTGCTGGCCATAGAAAATCATTAGATTTTAAGATTGGAAGTTACAATAACTGGCAGCTATAAAAGTTCGTCACATGATAGATGCTTGAGTTTATTGAATTATTTATTCTAATTACATATGACAGTGGTTTTTTTTTTTTTTTTACAGATTCTCATTGAACAGATTAGCACTCAGGTGATACATAAGCAACATCCTGACCCTGATTCATCAGTCAAGATACAAAATCCTTGTAAGTAAAAAAAAACTGTTCTTGTAATGTCCACAACAGTAATCCTAAACCCAATGTGATTTTTCTTAATATGCACAGTAAGGGGTGTTTCACACTGATGCGATTTCAGATGTGACTATGTTATTAAACTTAGAACAAACTCAGATACAGATTTAGCTGCCCCGGAGGGTCTAAGGGGGCCAGTAATGCTGCACAGTGCTCGGGACGGTGGTCAGAGGAGACTTGTAATGCTGCATAGTGCTGAATGGTGGTCTCTGATTTGAGGGGTGGCCTGTAATCCACAGTGCCCTGGATGCCAGTGGTCAGAGAAAGCCTGTAATGCACAGTTGCTCAGTGTGCTCTGGACAGACAATGGCCTGAGGGGAGGCATCAGGCCTGCTGTAATTGTAATGTTCCACAACTGTTATTACTGTACACTCAGTCTGCTCTGGGCACCTGGTGGCGCGGTGGTGTAGTTAGGAGTCAGGACTTGGGAGGCCTCAACCTGGCTGGCCTGTAATGCACAGTGCTGCTCTCACTCTCGGGTCTCTGGCAGTCTTCTCGTCAGTGTGCTTGCTTGCTGGGAGTGGATTGTGGAAGCAGGGGGAGCTCTGTAAAAAAACCCCCACAAAGTTAGTTCACGAAGTTAAACAAACGCTTTGACAAACGTTGACGGAATTAACACTGCTAATAATGAGTCATCCCTGCTGTCAGCGGGGAAGGACCTTGGGCACCCGTGCAGACGAGCTCCTAAGCCAGGTTGTGTTCTTCCATAGACGCACACAGTGTGGCTTTGCCATGCCTCCCACTTCCCCCCTCACAGGATTTGACTGACAGTACCAGTATGGCTGCTACTTGTGTCTCCTGTGGGACCAGGAGGTAAAGGGCAAAGAGTTGCAGCTGCGACAGTGCTGGATCCCCAACAGGACTTGAGTAAGTGGGGGATGGCATAGGGGGAGCAGCTAGTGGGGAGTTCTTTACCTGAATGCAATAAGGTAAAAAAAATGGTAGTCCTTTAGAACCACTTTCTGCTTCATGGACCAGCTTATTCATGTCTAGACTGGGTATAAGAGGAGTTCTGCAACTCGTCCATCTCCCTCACACTCCCCCAAACAAAACAAGGCTGCTTACCTCTTGATGTGTGCAAAGCATTGGATACAATCTCGTGGCAGTATGTGTTTTTTGCCTTTAAAATGAGGCTTCAGAACCAATTTGCTTTCTTGAATTTCAACCCTTTGTGCTTGCCCATCAGCAATCATCAGATATATGGGCTTTGAGTCCAAACCCTTCCCAATTTATATGGCACATGCCAAGCTTGCCCCTCTCCCCCATACTCCATTTTATTAGCGCTGGAATATTTGGCAGCAGCAATACAAGCCAACCCAGCAATTCAACAATTCAGTGCCTGGAAATAGTTGGCACTCCTCAAGATTGTGCTACTTGCAGATGACAATCCTGTTAAACTTTTATTCCCACACATCTTTACATAACTTGATTGATAAATCTGGTTAATAAATGGGCCTGTAGGGGAAGTAATTGCCCTCTACAATTAACCCTTTCCTAAACCTGCCTCAGGCTGCTTCTCCACACTAGTCACATTTTGGGAAGGGACACAAGAAGCTCTTTAAACACATCTGACACCTCCTGTAAATCTAAGAATAGTTAAGAACATCCAAAAACAATACAAACTATCTGGTTGCCTAAGTGCCCCTAACTTAGGCAAATATCTTGCAACAGCACAAATAGCACCACTGTTTCCCTGAACATGACCGCGTTGAAAGCGTACAGACTTCCATCTAAAATTTAATTTGGCTACCCCCAAGGACCTGTCCCCATCCCTGATTTTGTCTTGCTGAACACTCTCCAGCATTGGGATAGTGTAAAATTCTCTAGTTGCCTTGCTTCCCTCCACTTCCCCTCACAGTCCACACAGACTCATTCACTTTCTGATGGTGGGTAGTAAAAGCAGTAAAATATGTATACAATTTTTCTTAATGGCATCAAATCTCTTCAATATTCACTGTAAAACTGGCAAATGCCACTGGCAGAAATGTTTCGCTACCTCTAAATTAACTGGACTGGCTTCCTACAAGACCCTGTGCTCACAGGCTCAGGCTTCCCCAGCTTTGCAGCACTCCCATCTCTTCTTACATTAACAAACTTGTAAACATGATAAAATAGGAATTGGACTTTGGAGAGAGAGCCTACAAGCCCCAGAGTGGGATAAGATATGGCTGGTCACTGTTAATTGTTAAACCAACAATCCGGCTCAGGAAAATGCCTTTAAAGTGCTTTTCTGCTCATATAAGACACCATCATGTATTGCCAAATTTGATCCTAACCGCTTCCAAGGATGAAATCTACCAGGCTCCCCATCACATAGTTGGTGGGAATGCCCTGAATTCTGCAAATTCAGGATATAGATCAATGCTAAATGCCTCCCTCCCAAAGAACCCCCACTGTATAGACCATCATAACCGACTACAAGTGTAGAACGGTGTCCTTCATATTTTTTGCTACCAGGCAAATAATTTAAGAGCCTGGACACAACCTAAAGGGTGCTTCACGGAGATAAAATGGAACATAATGGTTACTTTATAAAGAAGACAATGACTGTCATCCTGAAGAATACACAAAAAACATTTTTGTAAAAAAAAAAAAATAATCCCTTTTGTCTAGACCACCATTACATGCCCAGAATGGACCCACAATTATTATTCTTGTAACTAGCTCAGTACTTGACTGAGCACATGTTCCCCCAGCCAGCCCTCCTTGCAACCCAGCAATCCCCACCTTCACGAAACCCCCCACCCAAGAATCTAACCTCTTGCCTGAATTCCAAACCATGCTCTTCCTTCCTTCCTTCCTTCCTTCCTTCCACCCATTTACCCTCCACGGTCACTACAAGAGGCAAACTCTCCATATAATGCCCTCTGAACTGGAAACATGTCAGATAATACACATGGACTCTATACAATTTAGCCCTATTAAGACTGTAGGCTGCTTATGTATTGATACAAGTACAATCTCCCCCCCCCCCCCCCCCCCCCCAAGTTTCCTGTCCACACCCTCTCACCTATTAATGACGTTTTCTAGACCTATGCTGGCACTTGCATTGAACAACTGCTGCTGATAAACATACTTGTATGGGAATACTGTATTGACCCTTATTTCGAAACCTCTCCATTTCCTTTTCCTGAAAACTCAACAAAAATATTGCAGAAGTTTGAAGCTGTTAAGGATGTGTGTTGCTGAAATAGGTTTACATGAATCATTTTGCTGTTTAAATGGAGCATAACTTTTAACAAACACCAAAGTTGCGTAAGACTATTTTGGGGGGCATCTGTACTTGGCCTTTACAATGTGCTGCCATTCCTAAAGCTCAGTTGAATTTTCTTGATTTTTTTTTTTTTATTATATTGCAAATGCAGTAATGAATCTATTTATAAAAGCCTCTTCGTCATGTGCTAGTGTGCAGTCTTGACTTGTAAAATCATACACTTTCTTTTTGCTATATAATCTAATTTTATTAATGCGTTTTTGATAGAAAACTTTACTTAATTAGAATGTGTTAGAATTATGTTATGCGGAGAGGACCATCTGTTAAGTTTGATTTCTTTGACCGCTTCTCTTAGTGACTCAAGGTAAGTTTGAGTCTCTACACAACCTGCATTTCAGCTTATGGAGCTGTGATTTTGACCCAATGTGCAAATAACTGAGCATCTGGCATAAATAGAGCCTTTTGTGCTGGTTATTGAGGGGCAGATGCCTTAGTGGGTAAGGCAGGTCAGTTCTTAATTTACTCCTGCACCATTGAGATCTGTAGAATTCTACGTGACCCAGGGAATTCTAGAGCATTTATGATTAAATAGTCAATGTAGCGTCTCAAAATAAAGGTTGCCTTTGGCATCTGCTTAAAATGATTATCCAGTAAATGAGCAGCCACTGTATATGATAACAAGCTACTGATAGCATTGGATCTGGATCAGAATAGTCACAACTACAAAAGTGGACTAGAGAAGAATTAGAAGTTCTGTCAGTTTTTTGCGGTTTGAGACCCCTTAGGAGATGTTATTCTTTACTTCTAGTCTCTGTTATCTGTGCTTTATAGTTATAATCCTGGATTATAAAAGGGATGCAGAAAGCTTTATTTTTTTTAAATTCTATGATCCGCAGAGTTACTGTACCTCAATATACCCATAATAAGGACCATATTTTATTTATTTTCCTAGTGATCTTAAAAGTTATAGCCACTCTACTGCGGAACTCTCCTCCAACTCAAGAAGTCATGGAAGTAAGACGGATGTTCCTGTCAGACATGATCAAGCTTTTTAATAACAGCAGAGAGAACAGAAGGTATGTGTATTACATAATACGTAACATGTTGAAAGATTTTTTACCTTTTTAGTGAATGAAATCTGCATATATATTTAAAATGAATAAGTAAACCATGAAATGCACTCCCTGCAGTGTACTGTAAAGAGTATTTATGGAGATTCTCATTTGAAGTGGTACTAAAGCCTTAACATTTTATTAATTTAATAATAATTAAATAATATAAAATATTTACACAATTTAATGCATTCCCTGCAGTAAGGTAAAAAAATGTTTAGGGAACATCATCAAAAGCCAACCCCCCCCCCCCCCTTTTCTTACCACAGCCCTCACTCCATCCAGCACGGTGCCTGTCTGTACCAGGCCCTCTCAGGCTTTGCTGAGGCTGTGGGACCCATTGGCTCCTGCTGCTGTCAGTCAAATTGTGTAATGATAGAGCGAGGAATGTGGTTGTGCAGAACTGTCTTTATCTATGGATGCAGGCAGTACGGCTTGGGATCGAGCCCGCAGGTGTACCACAATAGGCAGTGTGGTACCACCAAGATAAGTGCCGGCGGGTTACCCCAAAAGAGGAGGACCAGGGCTGCTCTGTGCAATTCTATTGCATAGAGCAGGTAAGTATATAACATGTTTGTTAAAAAAAAAAAACTTTATAATCACATTAAAGTGATTGTAAACAATATAAATATATGTGTGTGTGTGTGTATATATAAAAAATAACAAACAGGTTTACACATGCCTGCTCTGTGTAATGGTTTTGCACAAAGCGGCCCCAAGATCACTCCCAGGTGAGTGTTTAGGATGGCTAGGGGGAAACTATATTCCAAAGCTTTACCTTAATGCAAAGAATGCATTAAGGTAAAAAACCTTTACAAACCACTTTAAGAAAATGTAAGAAAAATGGCATACTCTTTATGATAAAATACAGAAGTGGTGAGACTTGAATTGTACAAACACTGCTCAAAAACATTAAAGGAACACTTTTTAATCAGAGTATAGTATCAAGTCAATTAAACTCCTGGGATATTGATCTGGTCAGTTAAGTAACAGGGGGTTGTTAATCAGTTTCAGTTGCTGTCACTACTGGTAGCTTGAGGCAATACCTGGACCCTACAGAGTTTGCACAGGCAGTCTAAGTCCTCCAGGATGGCACATAAATATATGCCATTGCCAGAAGGTTTGCTTCGTCTCCCAACACAGTCTCAAGAGCATAGAGGAGATGGGAAGTTACTCTAGAAGAGCTGGACAGGGCCGTAGAAGGTCATTAACACATCAGCAGGACCGGTATCTGCTCCTTTGTGCAGGGAGGAACAGGATGAGCACTGCCTTACAAAATGACCTCCAGCAGGCCACTGGCGTGAATGTCTCTGACCAAACAATGTGCTCACTCCCCAGTACTGTGGACCTCAATTGGTCTCTGCCATTGAACACTAGAATTGGCAGGTCCGCCACTGGCACCCTGTGCTTTTCAAAGATGAGAGCAGGTTCACCCTGAGCACATGTGACAAACGTGAAAGGGTCTAGAGAAGCCACGGAGAACGTTATGCTGCCTGAAACATTCAGCTTGACCTGTTTGGTGGTGGGTCAGTGATGGTCTGGGGAAGCATATCCACGGAGGGACGCACAGACCCCTACAGGCTAGACGATAGCAGCCTGACTGCCATTTGGTATCTGGATGAAATCCTTGGACCCATTGTCAGACCCTACGCTGGTGCAATCGGTCCTGGGTTCCTCCCTGGTGCAAATCAATGCCTGGCCTCATGTGGCGAGAGTATGTATCCAGTTCCTGGAGGATGAAATAAATGATACCATTGAATGGCCCCCATGCTCACCTGACCTAAATCCAATAGAACACCTCTGGGACATTGTTTTGGTCCAACCGAAGCAGCCAGGTTGCATATCCAGTCTGTTCAGGAGCTCAGTGATGCCTTGGTCAAGATCTGGGAGGAAATGCCCCAGGACACCATCTGTCGTCTCATTAGGAGCATGCTCCGATGTTAGGCATACATTCAAGCATGTGGGCGCCATACAAACTATTGAGTACCATTTTTGAGTTGCTGCAATTAAATTTTGGCAAAATGGACTAGCCTGCTGCATCTTTTATTCACTTTGATTTTCAGGGTGTCCTCGAATTCAGCTCTCTGTAGGTTGATCATTTTCATTTCCATCAAACGATGTGGCATCCTTTCGTTCCTAACACATTACTTAGTCCATACCAGTATAGATATCCAGCATGATACTTTTTCCCATTGAGATTTGATGTGTTTTTTAAAGAGTTCCTTTCATTTTTTTGAGTATTGTATTTGGGAACATATTCTTTTAGAAGGGTGATCCTGCTCTGTCAGATCATCTTTCTGAAATGGTTTTGCTCTTACCTGTACGCTTCATGTTCCACAATAAAATATTGCATGCCTTTTCCTCATTAAAAGCAAGTTAGATTTATTACCGCTTTAACTCTTGCTATGGACCATGGTCTATGGTCACCATTTGTGAAGTGGTTTTTGCAAGCTTTTCCGTTCAGGACTTTTATATGAAAATAATAGTTATTACACAAGATTTTGTTTAAGTCTTCAAGTGTTAGATATATGTACATATACGTCACCGGGTGTCGTTAAACCGGGATGATGCCTGCAGCTACATCCTGGTATGTTTTTTCCGCTAGTGATGTTTTTTGTTGTAAAAGCTATCTTAGTAATTAGCCGCTGGATTGCTTTTATAGGTGGCGGAAGGGCCCTGTCTTTTTTGGGTTCTTCCATTCCGAGAGCCTGAGACTAAAGCCGGCGGTTCCACCGGCTGACTATAGCGCTGATCGAGGACTGGAACGTCCCTGAACATCTCTATGGTCTAAGAAACCGGAAGGGATGAGTTTTTTTTGTCCCTTTTTTATTTGCCAGATGTAAACAAGTCATTACTGGCTTGGGAAAGCATCAGATCAAACCAAACTTGGTTTGATCTGATGTTTTTAATGGCAGAGGGGAGATCTGGTGTCCTCCAAAAACCCCAGATCTCTCACTAAAGAGTACCTGTCACTGCCCGTGCTATCACAAAGGATGTTTTTCTATCCTTGTGATAGCAATCATGTTGTAAAATTTACAGATCGTGTAAAAATAAAATGTGTGTGTGATCTATCTATCTATCTATATCTATATCTATATCTATATCTATATCTATATAATGTTTATGCACCCATGTCCCCCCGTGCTTGTGCTCGATCACACCACTCATGCTAGGTATCATGAACGTAAGATTTAGAGCTATAATTCTAGCACCATACTTGCTGTGTAGATCTAAAGTGTTAATCCATAAAGGCTTTTAACGCGTCGCCTAATGAAAATTTAACTAGTTCCGGACCAGCCGCCACAGTTATACTGCGGCAGGTTGGCTTGGCTGGGCGAAGCGCCATAGCTGTATGTCGGGCGCGCGAACCCCCTAGGCGGCCGCAATGATCTGATTTGCTTCAGAACTGATCAGTCTCCAGGCTAATGATTTATGGCCTGGACCTAGTTATCGGATCTGGCGAATGAAATCCTCCCCTGCCTGTGTAAGTGTAAACACAGGCAGGGGAAGTGATGTAATCTCACCTCGTGGAACTGTTTTCCATTCCAGAGAGAAGGCATCCCAGAGTAAGTTGCACCAACACTACACTGGCACAGTACACATAGGCACACTTGTCACCCCCCCCGTTAACCCCTTCACTCCCTGTGTCACCCAGTGCAGTGTTCATATTTTTTTTTTTTTTTCTGGATCACTGTACTGGTGTCATTTGTGACAATCAGTGGTAGGCCCAGATAGGTCTAGGGACCCCCTCTAATAAAGGTTTAACCCCTTTGATCACCCCCTGTCACCAGTGATCACCGTATTAGTGTCACGGGTGACGCTGGTTAGCTAGTTATTTTTTTTTATAGCATCAGGGCACCCGCCGTATATTGCCTAAATATTATTATTATTATTTTTATTATTATACAGGATTTATATAGCGCCGACAGTTTACGCAGCGCTTTACAACAACATTAGGGCAGACAGTACAAGTACAATACAATTCAATACAGGAGGAATCAGAGGGCCCTGCTCGTTAGAGCTTACAATCTAGGAGGGAGGGTCAAGTTATACAAAAGGGTAATAGCTGTGGGGGGATGAGCTAATGGAGAAAATAGTGCAGTTGTTAGATGGAGGCAGGATAGGCTTCTCTGAAGAGGAAAGTCTTCAGGGATCGCCTAAAAGTGGAAAAATTTGGAGACAGTCTGACAGATTGGGGTAGGGAATTCCAGAGGATGGGCGAGGCTCAGGAGAAGTCCTGGAGGCGGATATGGGAGGAGGTGATGAGGGAGCTAGAGATAAAGATATAACCCCCTGTTCACCCGGCGGGTGATATCAGTTAGGTTTTAGCGTCAGTCAGGGTCTGCATCGCCCGGGGCAGGGTCAGATAAGTGGCAGTAGCGCTAACATCCACGCACGCAACATACACCTTCCTTGGTAGTATAGTGTCTGAATGGATTAATATCTGATCAGATCTATACTAGCGTCCCCAGTTTTTTAGGGTTCCCAAAAACACAGCGTTAGCGGGATCAGCCCAGATACCTGCTAGCACCTGCGTTTAGCTCCTTCACCCAGCCCACCCAATTGCAATATCAGTCGATCACTGTCTTTTACAAAACACATAACTGCAGCATTTGCAGAGTCAGGCCTGATCCCTGCAAACGCTAAGTTTTTTTTTTTTTTTTTTGGTACCGTTTGAAGCAGGCGCTGACAGTCGGATGCTCCTTTTTTCCTTTTGAGTTTCACTAGTGTACCTGTAAATTTTAGAGGCCAAAATGTCTAATCAAAAGTACACTATTGAAGAGGTCTACATGTTTCTGAGCCTGACAGATGAGTGAAGAGGAAGTCATCCATCTGTCCGATTCTGGCACAGAATACGAACCAGTAGATAGCAGCGGCACCCTGACAGGTGGCTCTGACGACGGAGTAGTGGTCCCTGCCAAGTTCAGCCGTACCCGACCCCGTTCTTCTGCTGTTGTTGAGGTGCAAGAACCGCAGGGCTCTCGTATAGAGCAGAGAGCTAGTACTAGTGCCGCTCATCCTTCTGGTGAACTAGCAAGCACCAGCGGCCTAGTATACCCTGGTCGTAGTTAAACCAGCACTGCAGTATCATGTGGCGAGTCCCATAAGTGCAGTTCAAGCTGGTAAGGTGGCTAGCAACAAATAGTGTCCCACAGCCACCAAGAAGACGACAAATACAGGCCCGTCATGCCCATAGTGCTCTTTCTGCCGCATTTGCCATTCCGAATTGGGAGCTCACCACTTCTGCAGCACCCGTACTTCTCCCTTTCACTGGCCATCCCAGAATTCAGGTGGAAAAAGTTTATTTTACGTCACTTGATTTTTTATTCGCTTTTTTTTCATGGAAGATCTCTATAGATCTATTGTGGACCAAAGCAATTTGTAGGCTGGTCAATTCATCGCTGCTAATCCCCAGTTGACCCTTGCCAGAGATTGGAGACCTATTACGGTCTCCGAATGTAAGACCTTCCTGAGCCTATCCCTCATGAGCATAACTAAAGAGTGAGTTGCGGTCATATTGGTCCCCTGACCCAATTTACCATATGCCCGTGTTCTCTGCCTCCATGACCGGGACATGATACGAACAGATCTTGCGGTTCATGCATTTCAATAACAATGAACTCTGTCGTCCTCAGGGTGACCCTGGATATGATCGGCTCCATAAAATTCGGCCTCTCGTAAACCACTTCAACCAGCAGTTTGCAGCCTTGTTTACTCCCGATCAAGAAGTCTGCGTTGATGAGTCCCTGATTAAGTTTTCTGGCCGCTTGTCCTTTAAACAGTATCTTCCCAGCAAGCTTACCTGATATGAGGTCAAGATATATAAGCTCTGTCACAGGGCAACAGGCTATACATATAGTTTTATGGTTTATGAGGGAAGAGACGGTCACGTGGAGCCGGAGAACTGCCCAGACTACATAGGGAGCGCTGGTAAAATTGTGTGGGACATGGTGTCACCCTTAATCGGAAAGGGGTACCACTTGTACGTGGACAATTATTTCACAAGTGTGCCACTTTAGTCACAAGTGTGCCACTTTAGTCACAAGTGTGCCACTTTAGTCACAAGTGTGCCACTTTAGTCACAAGTGTGCCACTTTAGTCACAAGTGTGCCACTTTAGTCACAAGTGTGCCACTTTAGGTAATTCCTATTGTGACTGGTGTTGTGGAGAAAACCCCTCTATGTCCATGAATACAACCTTAACGTGGGAGGGGTGGACCTCAACGACCAGTTGTTGGTGCCGTACCTAATTGCCTGTAAGGCCAGATGCTGGTATAAAAAAAGTGTCTATATTTATTCCAATTGGCTCTGCTGAATGCTTTTGTGCTATACTAAGCTTCAGGACGAACTGTATCCTTCCTTAAATTCCAGGAAGAGATAGTCATAGCCCTTCCGTTTCCAGACCGTGCTATGGCCCACCTTCCCAATGCAAATGCAGTGAGCCGGCTGCATGAGAGGCATTTTCCGTATGTCTTCCCTGGTACCCCTGCCCACAGAACACCCCAAAGAAGATGTGTCTGCAGAAAACGTGGATTTTGGCCTGACACCCGCTTTTATTGTCCCTCCTGTCCTGACCAACCTGCTCTCTACATCGGTGACTGTTTCAAACGCTACCACACACTATTAGCGTAAGGTACAGCACTACACAGTCCTAGGGCACACTTACACAGGGTCTTGAAAGATGAGATGGCCATCACATTTTGAGAGACCCTAATCTGGAACGTTTACAGTTTATATATAAAAGTGCAAAAAACAAAAAATAAATAAATAAAAAAGGCAAAAAAAAAAAAAAAAAAAATATATATATATATATTTCTTCTTTGCTCTCTATTGTTATCGCTCTTATGTTCGCTATCTATTGTTTGACCTCTATTCTATATTTATTGTTCCTGTATTTTAGAACGGTAAGGTTTTATTTTTACTATGTTTTATTGTATTTGCTCTGCAGGTATGGTATGTCTTATGTTATACTGTAATGTTACTTTGTTTGTTAACCATCATTTGCTTAGCAATTACACCATTCAGCTGCAGCACTGATTTATTTATCTTGACAGCAACAGCACTTGCTCTCACGATACGTAAATCCGTGACTCCAGTGCTGTAGAAGGTGATTTCACCACCACAGTAAAAAAAAAAAAAAATGGTGCATGTATGCCCATCATTAGAAGTAGGTGAATGAAGGGCGGTATTCTAATGGTGGGCATACCCACCGATCAATCTTTTTTTTTTTTTTTTTTTTTTTTTTTTTTTTTTTTCGTTCAGGCTGCATGAAAAAGAACATTACAATATATGCCCAACAAGGACCAGCAACGTACTGGTATATTGCTGGACTTTGGTTATACCAGAAGGATGCCTGCAGGTTTAGGTATTATTTTGGTATCATTCTTTTCAGCCAGTGGTCGGCTTTCATGTAAAAGCAATCCTAGCGGCTAATTAGCCTCTAGACTGCTTTCACAAGCCGTGGGAGGGAAGACCTCCCACCATCTTCCATGGTTTTTCTCTGGCTCTCCTGTCCCAACAGGGAACTCAAGAATGCAGCTGGTGGTTCTGCCAGCTGACCATAGAGCTGATCGGCTCCTATCCTCTCTAAGAAACCAGAAGCTACGAGCATTTCATGATTTAGGTTTCGATCGATATAAACCGCGCCATTGGGAAAGCATTTTATCACACCGATCTTGGTGTGGTCAGATGCTTTGAGGGCAGAGGAGAGATCTAGGGTCTACTGGACCCAATTAAAAAAAAAAAAGAAAAGTACCTGTCGCTACCTATTGCTATCATATGGGGTATATACATTCCCTGAGAGAACAATAAAATGATAAGAAAAAAAGAGAAAGGAACAGTTTAAAAATAAAATAAAAAAGTAAAATGAAATAATTAAAAAAAAAAAAAAAAAAAGCGCCCCTGTGCTCATGCGCAAAGGCGTCGGTCTGGTGTCATATGTAAATAGCAATTGCACCATGCATGTGAGGTATCACCGCAAAGGTCAGATCGAGGGCAGTCATTTTAGCAGTTGACCTCCTCTGTAAATCTAAAGTGGTTACCTGTAAAGGATTTTAAAAGCTTTTAAAAATGTATGTAGTTTGTCACCGCTGCACGTTTGTGCGCAATTTTAAAGCATGTTGTGTTTTGGTATCCATGTACGCGGCAAAGGGCCGAGTTTTTTTTTTTTTTTTTTCGGGGTCCTGTACGTTGTTAGACTGCCAAAAAGTTTTTTTGTCATTTTTCAATCACTTGTGACAAAAAATAAAATATTCAATGGCCTCAACATGCCTCTCAGCAATTTCTTTGGGATGTCTGCTTTCCAAAATGGGGTGATGTGGAGGGGGGGGGGGGTTTGCACTGCCCTGCCATTTTAGCACCTCAAGAAATGAGATAGACAGTCATAAACTAAAAGCTGCGTAAATTCCAGAAAATGTACCCTAGTTTGTAGTCACTATAACTTTTGCTTAAACCAATAAATATACGCTTTTACCAAAGACGTGGCTGAATACATTTTGGCCTAAATGTACGACAAAAATTGAGTTTATTGGATATTTCTTATAACAAAAATTAGTGAATATTTTTTTCAAAATTAAAAATAAAAATTGCAGAGGCAATCAAATGCCATCAAAAGTAAGCTCTATTTGTAGGACAAAAATGACGCAAATTTAGTTTGGGTACAACGTTGCATGACCGCGCCATTACCAGTTAAAGCAGCGTTGTACCAAATTGTAAAACGTGCTCTGGTCATTGAGCAGCCAAATCTTCCCTGGCTGAAGTGGTTAATGCACCGTAGTTTGTCGCCATTTCACTAGTGTTCGCAGTTTTGAAGCATCACATGTTTGGTATCTATTTAGCCAGCGTAACATCTTTTATATTTTTCCCCCAAAAAAAGGGGCTATGTATTCTGCTTGTGTGCAAAAAAAAATCATTATAGTTTTTTTTGGAAGAAGAAAAATAAAAATTTGGGTTTGTAACACCACTGCACAAATACCGCGTGACATAAAAATGTGCAACCCTTATTCTCTAGATCCTCTGCTTAAAAACCTATATATTGTTTGGGGGTTCTAAGTAATTGTCTCACAAAAAATGCTTATTTGTTACATTACATATGTGAGAAGTGTCAGATTAGGCCTGGTCTTAGTGGTTAAAAGTTGTATTTTGCTTATGACCCCTGTCTTGTATTTTTAGGAGCTTGCTACAGTGCTCTGTGTGGCAGGAATGGATGCTGTCGCTGTGTTACTTTAATCCCCAAAATGTTGAGGAACAGAAGATCACAGAAATGGTCTATGCCATCTTCCGCATCCTCCTTTATCATGCTGTGAAATATGAATGGGGTGGATGGCGTGTTTGGGTGGATACAATCTCTATCACACATTCCAAGGTAACTGTTAAAATGACTTGCTTATCCACAGTTTTTCTGTTTAAAGTGTTATAATTCTAGAACACCAAAGCTACTTTTAATCTGTGTAAAAATGTGGTTTCTTGTGGCAATTAGATGTAGGGACCAAAACTGTTATGACATTTTACTTTGAAGCTCTTTGCTGGCAGTACCCACTCTTTGTGGTTTACCAGCAAACGTTGTAGCCAAACCCACCAATTATTACCTTTTGAGTGTTTGAAAATTATGTTAAATTTGCTGCACTGAACAACTGTGTGATAAAACAAAGTGCATATATAGTTAGTCTCTATATGCTAGTATAAATGGACAATGTAAAGTGTATTATTCTTGCGCTACCATGTAGTAATTAGAGTGTTGGGGGGAGAAGCAGCTTGCACCGGATGAGGTCCAGCCTGGCCCCTGATAAAAACGTAAGCTAGCGGGTGGGTATGGTGCTGCGCCAATCCATATAGATGCACAAATGCATAGGTGCAATCGTGCTAAAGTATTGCTAGGTCAGGAGCTAATCACCTGCACTGGGTATACAATGTGTATTAAACTTAATCAAACAAAAGCATAAGCGTGCTGTGCCCAGTCAGGAAAATATAAATAAATGATTAAGTGGGACTACCGGACTATAAAAAATTGCAGTATATAAACATCAACATGCGAGTTATAAAAACATGCAGTGTCAAACTTTGCATATAGTGCAAAAATAAATAAGTGAGTAAAACATTGGTCACACAAAAAACTTCCTCACAAAAAATAAAAAAAATAAAAAACAGAAGGTGCAATATTACACTGTATGTCCGGAGAGATCACAATGTCTGTGACAAATGCAGTCAAGTGTCCAGTGCAAACAATAAGTGCTCAAAATTGTCAGAAGACATCAATACAGTTCAAGAAAAAGTGACTTGTGTAGCAGCAAAAACTCCAATGCTTCATCAAACGTGCCAAACAGTGAGATGCAGTGCAGGCAGCAACTGGATTCTAGCGTCACTCGCTTAGAGCCCTTGCACACTGGGGCGGGGGGCGGCGTCGGCGGTAAAACGCCGCTATTATTAGCGGCGTTTTACCGTCGGTCTGCGGCCGCTAGCGGGGCGGTTTTACCCCCGCTAGCGGCCGAGAAAGGGTTAAATACCACCGCAAAGCGCCTCTGCAGAGGCGCTTTGCCGGCGGTATAGCCGCGCCCTCCCATTGATTTCAATGGGCAGGAGCGGTAAAGGAGCGGTATACACACCGCTCCGAAGATGCTGCTGGCAGGACTTTTTTTACCGTCCTGCCAGCGCATCGCTCCAGTGTGCAAGCCCTCGGGGCTTTCACACTGGAATGCAAGGAGCGGCACTTTCGGGTCGGTTTGCAGGCGCTATTATTAGCGCAATAGCGCCTGCAAACCACCCCAGTGTGCAAGGGCTCTTAAATAAGTGGAGAATGTAAAGTGTAGAGGTCAATCCTCTTCATGCAGCAATCCTACACTGGTAGATAATGGCCCCTTACCTCATTACACTGAGGTTACAGCATAAGGCAGTCACCACTTATGGTATCTCCTGTGGGTTGGTCCTGGGTCCCGGACTATCTCTCTATATGCCTCAGGTCCACAGGGGGCCTTTGTGGTCTGACGTGGAGAAAATCTGATGCTGGTGGCCGATGTGTTTAAGATGGAGACTGAGAAGCTGTTCAACCTTCTGGAACCAGCTCTAAAATGGCCGAAAACAGGAAGAAACAAAAATAAGGGTGTGTTTTTATAAGGGTATAAATGACAAACATTCACCCTATGTGTGTGCGCAAATTTAAATACATCCACACTTGCAAGCAGAAAATATACTGATCATTATAATATAAAATCCCACACATAAAATGTCCACCTGATTCAAATAAATGCATATACAAAATGACGATCTTGTGTATCGTGAACAAAAAAAATCAAAAAACTGTCAACGGTGTCAGTGTAATGCACATCTTTTTAAGCTCATGTTAAGTACAAATTATGCCAGAACAAGTGTGACCTCCACCATCCCTTGTGGACAGGCTCTGACCTTTTTCAATAGACCTTTGAAACCAAAGGTCATTTATAAAGCCTAAACCATTTTGGGCATTAGTATCCCCCACCTCACTCCACTATCTCCCCCCCCCCCCCCCTTTTTTTTTTTTTTTTTTTTTTTTTTAATTACCTGAGCACTGTCGATCCAGTGCTGTGCCTGTCCTCATCTCAACTCTCACTTCACTTCTGGTCTCACTGGCTCTGCTGAGGCCGTTTTGGTGGATGGCCATCATTCAAAGCCAGTAATGGGACGGGGCAGAGTCAGGACAGCGAGACTCTAGAGCAACCCGCACCCAAAGAAAGCAACTTATGGAACACTTGCCGGAAGGGAGGAGCCAGGACGCCAGCGAGGAACCAGAGACAGACGTTCAAGGCTGCTTTATGCAATTCATTGCACAGAGCAGGGAAGTATAAACCTGTTTGTTGAATTAAAAGAAATTGGATTTACAACTGACTTAAAAGCATGTTTCCGTTTAAAGCTGGGATAGGGCTGTCTCCAAAGAAAGATGCAGCTGACTCTCACCACAAGAATGCAGAACTTAAGGCTAGGTTCACACACGTGAATTTAATGCAGGTTTTCCTGCATCCAATTCGCATGAAGAGAGTGTCCGGCACTCAATGGAGCCGCTTCACACAACGCCGGGGTGGCCGCGGTCCACGTTTTGAAAGGGTCTGTCCGTCTTCTGGTCCGATTCAGGTGCTAATAAAAATAATTATTTGCTCTGACATGCACTGTGAGCTGTAGGTGTAGAACCATCTCAAGGATGATCAGAAGAAATGGACAGCAGTTAAATATGAGTGTCACAGCAAAGGGTCTGAATACTTAGGACCATGTGATATTTCAGTTTTTCCTTTTTAATAAATCTGCAAAAATGTCAACAATTCTGTGTTTTTCTGTCAATATGGGGTGCTGTGTGTACATTAATGAGGAAAAAAATTAACTTAAATGATTTTAGCAAATGGCTGCAATATAACAGAGTGAAAAATTTAAGGTGGTCTAAATACTTTCCGTCCCCACTGTAGTTGGCACGTGACTGGATTGCTACTTTAAGCATTGAATTAAAACCCCAAAACAATTAAATATAATGCAGCTTGCCAATCGGATGTAATGGCTGTATTGGTTTTCTTGTTTAGGCTTTTTTATTTTCTTTTACCTGGTGATCTGGGTGTTAAGACATTGGTGTCTTAGGATGTCTCCATTCTGGATGGTGGAGCAATGGAGGCACCTTTGAACAGCAGCATTGTCAGTCTGGGGAGAGGGTAGTTTGGGTGCACTGGCAGATGTAAATGGACTTGACCAACAAATTAAAACCATACTCCAGCTAACAATTTATGGCTGGGTTCACATATATGTGGTTCGGACACGGCATGCGGTTTGGATAGGAATCGCACCATATACCTATTGAAATTTTTTGTGAGGTCTGTGCGGTGCGATTTCAGCCATTCATTTGTTTGGCTCAAATCGCACCAAATCCTCACAAAAAAGGTGCAGGACCCACCCCCCTGCACTGGAAATGGATTGCATGGGTTTTCACACCTATGCAATCAGCTTGTCAATCACATGGCATTTTGCAAACCATTTTTGGGGTGGTATTATTGTAACATTAACACCCCCTGCGGTTCGCATTGAATGGTGTGCGATATATGTGAAGCAAGCCATTAAAATGGAACCTAACCCATCAATTTAAAATGTATGTTACCCCAACATTTCATATTGCTTATGTGTCTATATTACCATGTACTTGTATGAAAAATTATCCTGTTATCTTTACTTCTTGCTTCCTTTGTGTGAAATTCCCTGTGATCCTGCCAGTCCCCCTGCTTTCCTATTTCAAACTGACCACGGCAGGCATGGAAGTACGTAATCTCAGCATGGTCAGTTTGCTTCTTTGTCTCCTGTTTGAAAGAATTAGCATGTTTGTACTCAAATAGTCAGACTTGCTGACACACCTCCCTTCACTGGGAAAATCAGAGTACTGCTGTGTATTCGGCTGACACACCCCCTGCAGTCTCCATCACACCCCCACCTCTGTAAGGGCTTATTTACGTTGCTTCAAAATGTGGTATTTGACACGCTTTTTTACAGCATGCCAATCAAAGCACGTCACTAATTAAAATGGTAAGCTTACAGTCCTGTTCATGCATTTGTTTTGTTTCAAAAATTATACCCCATGCTGCTTTCTTGGTGCTTCCAAGTTTCTCCAAGGCCTCCATAGAAGTCTAGGACATCGCGCTCTAACAGCACCTGCAGCTTTTGAAGGGCTCTTATTCAGGGTTGGCTTTGTGTTGTTTTAGAGGTATTGCAGATGTGAGAGATCCCAGGATACATTGGTAAAAAACAATAAAAAAAAAAAGACCTGGTCAGTTAAAGTGGTGTTCCGGCCAAACTTAAACTTTTAAAATAAAAATACCCCTATAATACACAAGCTTAATGTATTCTAGTAAAGTTAGTCTGTAAACTAAGGTGTGTTTTGTTAGTTTATAGCAGTAGTTTGTTATTTTATAAACTTACAGCAGGCCGTGGCCATCTTAAGTGTGGGCATCTGAAGCCAGACTGTATTTCTTCCTGGATCTCATCCTTGCAGATCTCGCATATGCTCAGTGCAGCACAAGCAGTGTAATAGGTTTCAGGTCAGGTTTCCATAGCAACGGCAGTGTTAGAGGAAGTTGCCGCCCCTTCCCAGAAGGCATTGCAAACAGGAAATGATGCGATGGGCCGCGGCCAGGGAGGAGGAAGTGAAAAATGAATACAGCAGATATACAGTAAGTGCTGAGAAAAAAAATAAAAAAATATCCAATTCGTTTACAGTGCACAGTTTAGTGAGGGATGCTGAAGAGTTGTAAAAGTGGGTGGAACTCCACTTTAATTCCTGGTTCATGTGTATATAGTCTGGTGCAGATGTCACATCTGCTGTGCAGCAGGAAGGTGAACAGGGTCTGGGCTGGAGCAGAGCAACTAGCAGATGGCACGCATGCTGTGCAGCATGAGGAAGGTGAGCGGGGACTGAAGAGAGAGGACTGAGCAGCAGAGGACCAGCAGAGCTGGGGTACCAGAGCAGGAGATAGTAGTACGTCAAAGGTGGTGTGCAGCATAGAAGCAATATAGTGGTAGGTGATTGGGGACCCGAGAGAGAGAAGAGTTGGCAAACAATAGGACCAACAGAGCTGGGGTTTACTACTGAGTGGTGGATCAATAGAGCTGGGGGTTACTATTGAGCAGTACTAAGCTGGAGATCTGCTGAATGAGGGTACCAATGAGCTGGGACTCTGCTGAGTGGGGCTACTACTGAGCATGGGTTCTACTGGGCCCCTTTAAAACAAATAGAAAATCAACACACATAGGGCAGTTGAAAACTTCATTAAAGCTTCAAAAAAGTATTACAGAACCATTACCGCAGCAAAAGAAAAAACACATCTGATCTGGTAGGTGCTTTAATGTGTTAGTCGCAGCAAGTGTAAATAAGCTCCCTATGCAGAAAATACGAAAGTGCTATACAAAATGCAAAAATTGTGTAATATATATTTTGCAGGTTATCAATCCTTGGATATGGTGGCTGCATCAGTTTTTTTTTTCTTTTTAGACCTTTTTTCCTCTGTTTTAAGAGTGATCTGGCTAGTAACACACCTCCTAATGAAAGAGCACAGGGGGCAAATTTTGAATAGCAGCGTTGTCAGTCTAAGGTGAGAGGCGTGCTAATTGTACTAGCAGATTTTAATACACTATCAAAACAAAATCGAACTTTGACTAACACTTTATAATCGGTTACAGCAAACAGTTTTTTCTTTTTCATACATCATGGGAGTACGCTATAAATCATGACTGCCTGGGTTATGCAAC
This sequence comes from Lithobates septentrionalis, assembly GCA_037952835.1. Classification (NCBI taxonomy): domain Eukaryota; kingdom Metazoa; phylum Chordata; class Amphibia; order Anura; family Ranidae; genus Lithobates; species Lithobates septentrionalis. The sequence goes on from JBBDGP010000487.1 coordinate 1,689,618, forward strand.
ACCTATAGGTGAATGGACACTGGCAGAAAAGCAAAAACCGACAGACAGCTCCCCCTATATAACCCCTCTTACCCAGGAAGTTCCTCAGTTTTTCTCACTAATGTCTGAAGGTGATGGCCACTAAAGGGCAGCTCTGCATGCTGGTACCAGGTTCTCAAGTGATTCTGGAAGGGATGTGGAGATTGAGTGTCCAGATATATTCTTATAACTGGGAGGTTAAGATGGATGATACCCAGGCCTCGCTACGAAGGGATTTGACGTTTAATCGTGGATTGCCTGTAATATGGCCAGTCAGTGTTGCACCCCGAGGATATGGAACCCTGTGCCGTTGTAACTGACCAAAATGTCTCCGATAGGGTGCTGCACAGGTCCAGGGCAGTGGACCCCAAAAGGGAATCAAGTCCCTGGGAGTCCAGAATGACATAGCCTGCCATAAATGATGAAGATTGGATCCTTGTTCTGAGGACAGGATCCTGCAGTGACATGCAGTGAGTGCAGTATGAGGCCCCTTTAGGTGGGGTTCACAATTTAGGCTACCTAGAGCGTCTCCCAGTTCTTCCACTAGAGGCAGTGGTGTGCAGTTTTCCTGTGTACTTGCAAGTCGCCAGGAGCTGATGAAATTCTGTGGCTTTCCCCTAATTTCTGTGAGTTTTTAAAGTAATGTTGTTTTGTGGCCATGCTAGCGGCAGGCTAGAGGCCCTCTTGGTAAAGGAGCAAAACCAGTCTTCTCCCATGCAATTCTCAGGCTATCTGGCAGCTGCCGTGCTGGACAGGGACACAGGGCAGGCTTTTTTTATTTAGCTGGACATGTAAGTACACCACTGGTGAAAGGCACCTGGGTGGTACCTTTTTGAGGAATTTCTCTCTACACTGCTGTTCTCTGCATGCATGTTCTCCTAGCTGAGTGGGGTTACTTAGATGCCCGTTACCTTTCAACAAGGTTAGTATGTCTTCCAGAAAGCGTGGAGGGGGGAGCACAGCTGGAAATGTTGGCTTTTTGCTGCTGTCATGTGCTTAGGATGCTGAATGTAATCCTGCTGACTAGAGGTCGACCGATATATCGGCCGATATTTGGTGTTTTTTACTTAATCGGCATCGGCCGATTGTGCTGATAAAAAAGGCCGATATAACTTCAGCGCGACTTGCAAATGACTTCTGTAATAGAAGTCAATCCAAGTAGCCTGAAATCTTCTGTGAAGCAACTTCTCTCCTCCTCCTGGGCAGCCTGCCAAATCTGATAAATAGAACCTGAAGAGATGCAATGTTTATACTTATGAATGAGCTGAACTCTGTGTGTAGAAGCTCTGTTTAACCATTTAAAGACTAAATCTTTTCTGACATTTGTTGCTTACAAGTAAAAATCCTGTATTTTCTGCTAGAAAATCACTTAGAACCCCCAAACATTATATATATTTTTTTAGCAGAGACCCTAGGGAATAAAATAGCGGTTGTTGCAATATTTTATGTCACACGGTATTTGCGCAGCGGTCTTTCAAACGCAATTAAAAAAAAAAAACTAAGCAGTAAAGTTAGTCCATTTTTTTTCGTCCAAAAGTTTTGATTACCTGTTTTTGTGTATTTAATATTTAAGATATAGTTTTTTTTTTTTTTTTTTAATCTAAATTCTACATACAAGTGAACTGATTGGAGGTTTGTTTTGTTTAATGTTTAAATGTAAAAAACATTTCTGAATCGCTTAAGGTTGCTTTCACACTGGAGCGGGCATGCGTTGACGGTAAAATGCTACTAGTTTTAGCTGTGCTTTACCATCATTTTAGCGGCGCTATTTGGCTGCTAGCGGGGCGCTTATAACCCAGCTAGCAGGAAGGGGTTAAATGCTCCCCTGAATCGTCGCTGCCGAAACGCTTTGCAGGCGCTTTGGCAGCGGTGCGCAATCATTTCAATGAGCAGGAGTGGTGGTATACACCGCTCCAAAGATGCTGCTTGCAGGACTTTTTTTTTTAACATCCTGCCAGCGCATCGCCTCAGTGCGAAAGCACTTGGGTTTTCACACCGAGACTGCAGGGGAGTCGTTTTACAGGCACTTTACAGGCGCTATTTTTAGCCCAAAAGCGCCTGAAAAACGCCCCAGTGTGAAAGGGGTTTAACTGTTAGATTTATATTTTATATGAGATGAAGGGAAAAGAAAAAAAAAGAAAAAAAAAATTGGCATCACATATCGGCCACCGCGATTTCTAAATTTCGGCATCGGCCAGAGAAAAACCCATATCGGTCGACCTCTACTGCTGACTGTCTCCCAAGAGACCAGGGGTGTCTGAGATGTTAAGTCTGGTATTTTGGCTACTGCAGGGGCTTTTGTTAGAAGCGTGTCACAAAAGAGGACTTGGCATCTGCATTGACTGGTTTGTAGGGAAAGATTGCTGGTATGCTTGCCTCCATGGGACAGAATGGCAATAAATAGGAGCGATCTCCTTCACCAGTTCCCTATCGGGTTAGGGAGGAGGAATGGGAGGAGGCGGCAGAGGTGGAACTTGAAGGTCGGGCTGGGGATTCCACATCTGAGCCCGAGGGAAACTCAGAAGTTGTCTGTTTCTCAGGCACAGAGTATGTTCGTGAATTCCCTAATTGAGATTGTTCAGTCATAGTTGCATAGTGGGTGAGGTTGAAAAAAAGACAGAAGTCCATCAAGTCCAACCTATGTGTGTGATTATATGTCAGTATTACATTGTATATCCCTGTATGTTGCGGTCGTTCAGGTGCTTATCTAATAGTTTCTTGAAACTATCAATGCCCCCTGCTGGGACCACCTCCTGTGGAAGGGAATTCCCCATCCTTGCCGCTCTTACAGTAAAGAACCCACTACGTAGTTTAAGGTTAAGCCTCTTTTCTTACCAGTATGGTATTTGTATATTGAAATCATATCCCAGCTCAAGCGTCTCTTCTCCAGAGAGAATAAGTTCACTGCTCTCAACCTTTCCTCATAACTAATATCCTCCAGACCCTTTATTAGCTTTGTACTTCTTTGTACTCGCTCCATGTCCAGTTTATCCTTCCTGAGGACTGGTGCCCAGAACTGGACAGCATTCTCTAAGTGTGACCGGACCAGAGTCTTGTAGAGCGGGAGAAATTTTGTTTTATCTCTGGAGTTGATCCCCTTTTTAATGCATGCCAATATTCTGTTTGCTTTATTAGCAGCAGCTTGGCATTGCATGCCATTGCTGAGCCTATCATCTACTAGGTCCCCCAGGTCCTTTTCCATCCTTGATTCCACCAGAGGTTCCCCCCAGTGCATTCATATTTTCGCCACCCAAATGCATCATTCTACATTGAACCTCATTTGCCATGTAGTTGCTCACCCTATTAATTTGTTCAGATATTTTTGCAAGGTTTCCACATCCTGCAGAGAAGTTATTGCCCTGCTTAGCTTAGTATCATCCGAAAATACAGAGATTGAACTGTTGACCCCATCCTCCAGGTTGTTTATGAACAAATTATATAGGATTGGTCCCAGCACAGAACCCTGGGGGACCCCACTACCCACCCCTGACCATTCTGAGTACTCCCCATTTATCACCACCCTCTGAACTCCTCCTTGTAGCCAGTTTTCAATCCATGTACTCACCTTATGGTCCATGCCAACGGACCTCATTTTGTACAGTAAACGTTAATGGGGAACTGTGTCAAATGCTTTTGCAAAATTCAGATACATCACGTCTACGGGCCTTCCTTTATCTAGCTGGCAACTCACCACCTCATAGAAGGTTAGTAGTGGTTAGTGGTTTGGCAAGAACGATTCTTCATGAATCCATGCCGATTACTGCTAATGATACCGTTCTCATTACCAAAATCTTGTATATAGTTCTTTATCATCCCCTCCAAGAGTTTACATACTATTGATGTTAAGCTAACTTGTCTGTAATTCCCAGTGATGTTTTTTGGCTCCTTTTTAAATATTGGTGCTACATTTGCTTTTCTCCAATCAGCTGGTACCATTCCAGTCAGTAGACTGTCAGTAAAAATTAGGAACAATGGTCTGGCAATTACTTGACTGAGTTCCCTAAGTACCCTCGGGTGCAAGCCATCTGGTCCCGGTGATTTATTAATGTTAAGTTTCCCAAGTCTAATTTTAATTCTGTCCTCTGTTAACCATGGAGGTGCTTCCTGCGATGTGTCATGAGAATAAACACTGCAGTTTTGGTTACTGAAGCCCCCCTGATTCCCTCGTGAAGACTGAGGAGAAGAATAAATTCAATAACTTCGTCATCTTTTTGTAACCAGATGTCCTTCCTCATTCTTTATGGGGCCAATATGGTCTGTCCTCCCTTTTTTACTGTTTACATACTTAAAGAATTTCTTGGTTTTTTTTTTGCTCTCCTCCGCAATGTGTCTTTCATGTTTTATCCTAGCCATCCTTATTGCACACTTACATTTCTTTCAAAAGGAAAAGCTGCGCAGCATGAGACTATAAAAATGTGGTAGCATATATCCACATATATTAAATGTCCATATCAAATTGATATAATTACTCCCAATGTAATAATATAAAATGGATCTATAATATAACCATGTGCATCACGATGTTTGAACATAAATGCATTAAAAATTGGCCACACAATAGATGTCAGGTGTCCTTTGAAAAATTCATATTAACAGAAAGTCCTCTAAAAAAGCAATGTTGCCAATCGCATAGTATTCCCAATTGTATGAAATGTCCTCAGTTCACTGGTTATTAGTGACTTAAAACAGAAAACACCGCAGAAGTAGTGATTTGGGATAGAAAGATTCCTCCACCTGGGAAATGCTGCTTACCAGCTGCGTTGATCTCTTTTTAGGGAGATTGCATCCACTTATGGCTTATACCCCAGCCAGGGTCTCTATAATTGTCGACCAGATGTCACCTCTCTTTTTGCTAGAATTGCCTCTGAGTGACTCAAGATCAGCAGTTCACCATGTTAAAAGGAAAAGCTCCATAGTGTAATTCCGTAAACATTTATTAATCGTAAAAAACAAGATTGCACTTAAAAGATTTTCCAGAGTAATAAACGTTTAAAAGTAATTCGAGCCGGCTGGCTCTCGATAGTTGCCCATTGCTTCCGTGACTTTGCGTTGTTTTGGTGACGTCAGCACGCCGTGCTGACGTCACCAAAACAATGCGAAGTCCCGGGGAGGAGCGGCATGCTGACGTCACCAAAACAACGCGAAGTCCCGGGGAGGAGCGGCGTGCTGACAACACCAAAACAATGCAAAGTCCCCGAAGCAACGGGCGACTATTGAGAGCCGGCCGGCTCAAATGACTTTTAAACGCTTTTTACTCTGGATAATCTTGTAAGGGCAATCTTATTTTTATGATAAATGTTTACGGAATTACACTATGGAAGCTCTTCTTTGTAACATGGGGAACTGCTGATCGTGAGTCACTCAGAGGCAATTCTAGCAGAAAGAGAGGTGACATCTGGTCGACAATTATAGAGACCCTGGCTGGGGTATAAGCCATAAGCTGATGCGATCTCCTCCCTAAAAAGAGATCAACGCAGCTGGTAAATCACTACTTCTGCGGTGTTTAATGTTTTAAGTCACTAATAACCAGTGAATTGAGGACATTTAACAGATCTCCCAAAAATGGAACTCCACATAATTTATTTTTGGAAGCTGCGTCCCCAGGCCATGTTTTCAGCCATAAAGCTCTCCTAACTGAAATGGTCAGGGCCCCTGATCTAGCAGACATCCTTATTGATTCTGCAGAGGCGTCAGAAGTATATGCTACAGCTGCTGTAAGGGTTGAGAAGGAATCTAGAATCTCCTGTTTGGGTGAATCAGCTATATGTGCTTTTAGCCGATTCAGCCAGAATTCCATGTTTCTGGAGACACAGGTCGTAGCCATAGCCGGCTTAAGATTCCCCATAATGGACTGCCAGGCTTTTTTAAGTTGTTGATCCACCCTCTTATCCATAGGATCCTTCAGAATACCCATGTCCTCAAATGCCAACTCTGTTGATCTGGACACAAAGCTGCATCCAACTTCGGAACTTTATTCCAAAGTGTCTCAAGATTATCATTAAATGGGAAACGCCTCTTGTGAGCTTTTGGGAAAAAGGGTTTTCTCTCTGGGTCAGCCCATTCTTTCTTAATGGTCTCCGAGATTACCGAATGTACAGGAAAAGTGCGACCTGTTGCTTCACTAAGCCCTTCATACATTCGATCGTGCAGCGATAATTCTTTTCCTTCCTCCAATCCCAATGTTGCATATATTGCTTTCAACAGACTGTCTACTTGCTCCAAGGACAGCTTTCATCTTGAAGGTGCATCTGCCTCTTCCTCCTCTCCAGAGTGTGAGGGGGAATGCCCCCTTTGGGTAGGCGGGCCAGCCTCAGCCTCTACCGTTGGGGTTAAGTGCGAGTCCTGAGAGGGGTCTGAAGTAGTTGCCTGACTTAATGCTGGTGTTCCAAGAGAAGAGCGAAAAGCCTGTATAGTAGCATCTAGCTCTTTCTTAACTGATGCGATTATGTCGCTGCACACAGAAGAAGCCTCTTCCTTGACTAAGGAGTCAATGCAAATTTGGCATAAAGTCTTCTTCCAACCCTCTAGTAACTTCGTTTTACATGAGGGGCATCTCTTTTTAATAGCTGGTTCAGAGCACTTAGCCTGCCAGAAAAAAATGACAAAAGAGAAAACACCAGCATCTAATTAAGCCAAAGCTTAACAGAATTTTCTCTTAATCTGGGATCACAGTACAGAAACTTTAGACTCAAAGGTAAAACTTCCCACCAGGGTAAAAAGGACCCTTTGATGGTGGAGAGATCATGCAGTGCTGTCAATGGGTTTACTCTGGGTCTTCCCAACAGAGAGAAGGATAACGACAGATGCCAGCAGCTGGGGATGGGGAGCCCACTGGGGTCAAGACATAGCTCAGGGAGTTTGGTCCCAAGTAGAAGCAGGAAGGTCATCAAATTGGAGGGAGTTAAAAGCAGTCGCTCTAGCCTTGGTTGCCTTTTCTCCAAACCTTCAGGGGTCCCATGTGCAAATACTGTCAGACAATGCCACCACGGTGGCATACCTGAACAAACAACGGGGCACGAGGAGCGGGACTCTTCTATTGCTTTCTTCAGAGATCCTAGAATGGGCAGAGAGGCATCTACTTTCCCTGTCAGCAGTACATCTCAAGGGCACGCTAAATGGAGTAGCAGACTTCTTGAGTAGCCAAAAAATTTAGGAGGCAGAGTGGAGTCTGAATCCAGAAATATTCACTCTAATCACCCAGACGTGGGGGTGTGCGCAGGTGGATCTGTTCGCATCAAGAGAAAATGCTCATCTCCCTCAGTTCTTCTCTCTGCAGAAGACAACAGTTCGATGGGGATAGATGCCCTGGCACATCCTTGGAAGTTTCAGCTGGGTTATGCCTTCCCCCCCTTTTCAGCTAATTCCTTTTGGTTTTGAGGAAGATACAAAAGGAGAAGGTGTCGGTAATCTTGGTCACCCCGTACTGGCCAAAAAGGGCCTGGTTTTCCTCCATCCTACAAATGTCAGTCAAGCTATTCTGGCAACTCCCCCTCAGACAAGACTTACTACTTCAAGGTCCAGTGTATCATCCGGATATAGCCAAACTAAGTCTGGAGCAGCTGTTAAAGAACAAGGGTTTATCAGAGCCTCTAGTATCCATTTTATTTGCTAGTATAAAGAAAGTGACTAGAGATATCTACGCTAAAGTTTGGAAAGTCTACAACTCTTGGTGTCATTCGGCAAACCGAAATTTAGAAGACATTGTGTTGGTTCTGGAATTTCTGCAGAATGGGGTGGACAAAGGGCTGGCAATTAGCACTCTTAAAGTACTTAAAGTGGCTGCCCTAGGAGTATACCTGGATCAACCTATTTCCTCAGTTCCTTTGGTTACAAGATTCTTTAGGTCACTTACTAGGTCCAGACCAGTTCCCACTAAACACTTTCCAAAATGGGACTTGACAGTGGTCTTACAAGTACTCACAAAAGATCCTTTTGAACAGTTAGTCAATCTCTTTAAGGAATTTAACTCTGAAGACGGTATTCTTAGTTGCAGTTACAACTGCGAGAAGAATTGGAGAACTTCATGCTCTTTCAGTTAAAGAGCCCTTTATGTTGATTTTCTCAGACAGGATTGTGCTTAGAACAGATCCAGGGTTTTTACCAAAGGTGGCATCAGTCCATAACAGGTCGCAGGAAATCATCCTGGCAACTTTTTGTTCAGATCCTTCAGGAAGTAAGGAAGAATTATTTCAGAAGTTAGATGTAAGAAGAACTTTATTACATTACTTAGAAAAAACAAGGGACTTCAGATCTTCGGACTCTTTGTTTGTCTTGTTTTCTGGCAACAGAAAAGGAAGGCAAGCTTCAAAGGGATCAATTGCCAGATGGTTAAGATTGGCTATTTCAGAAGCTTATGTCCAGTTGGGTTTGTCTCCTCCTCAGGGAGTACGAGCAGACTCTACTAGAGCTCTAGCCACTACATGGGCAAAAAGAGCTGGTGCCACCCCAGACCAAATTTGTAAGGCGGCTACGTGGTCAAGTTATCTTACGTTTGTCCGTCACTACAGACTGGATCTTCTGTCAGCTGGTGATCAGGCATTTGGCAGAAAGGTCCTGCAGGCTGTTGTCCCCCCCCTAGTTGGTAAGTCTCGATTATCCTCTCATGTGCTGTCCTGAAAGACGATAAGGGAAAATTCAAGTTAGACTTACCGGTAACTTGTTTTCCGGGAGTCTTTCAGGACAGCAAACTACCCGCCCTTCATGTTTTTATATATATATATTATAATGTGCTGTGAACTAACCGTATTATGATTATGTGTTCCAGCTTGGGCCGGAGGTACTCTACTACAACTGATGAGCTGTGGAGAGAAGCCTCCTTTTTAAAATGTGGTGGAGTTTGTGTTTCCTGTTTCCTAGTGGGTGGAACCACTCTCTCATGTGCTGTCCTGAAAGACTCTTGGAAAACAAGTTACCGGTAAGTCTAACTTGAATTTTTCTGATTGCCTGTAAGGTGCTGACTATGAATTTCAATCTGACAGGATGGGGGTGCTGCTCTTGGGTCCCTTTTTGATTCAGGGGACTTGGTCTCCCTAGGAAAGATTCTTACCAATCTACATTCTGGAGCACTGAGCTGTCCATCTGGCTGTTGCACTGGACGGGGCAGCTGCAGGTGCTTCCAGCCAGGATCCAGTCAGTGCCATGGCTGTGGCACATATCAACCATTAGGGGGGCACTAGCATCCAGGCTGCCCAGGAGGAGGAGGCTCTAATTCTTTATCCCAGGGGTGGAAAATTGGCAGGTGTACTTCCTCAGTTGCTACTGTTTGGCGCCAGAGGGGAGGTCTCTTCATCCCGACGTATTCAGGGCACTTTGCCAGCGATGAGGCACACCCAATGTGGATCTTCTAGCATCCAGATTCAATACAAAACTGGACTGGTTTGTCTCCAGGACAAGAGAACCACAGGCATTTGCGGTAGACAGATCCTCGTTAACACCATGGGACCAATTCTATCTAATGCTTTTCTGCAAATTCAGCTTCTTTCATGTCTGTTGCACAGGATGCGAGTGGAAGGAAAGCTAGTGATTCTGATCGCACCAACTTGGCCCAGAGGAATGTTTTAAGCCCACTTAAACTTGTGAACATGGCGGTGGATGGCCCTTGGGCACTTCCAGCTCGACTGGACCTCCTGTCTTGGGCCAGTGTTCCATCCTGCTTTACAGTCCCTGAACTTAATGGTTTGGCTATTGGAACGCAAGTTCTGAAGGGGAGAGCAGTTTCTGACATCGTCATTCCCACATTTTGAGAGCCAGGAAGGCCTCTTCCAGGAATATTTGCCATAGGACCTGGAAATATTATAGGCTGATGTGAGGCTAAGAAATTTCATCCCTGTCAATATGTGATGGGGCGGTTTTTGGCTTTTCTCCAGTCAGGTGTAGAATTTGAAGTTAGCCTTAAAACGGAGTTCCACCCAAAAGTGAAACTTCCGCTTATAGGCTACCCCCCCCCGTGATCTCCCATCCCCCTCCTCCTTCCCCCACTGTTAGGCCAATTGGAATCCTCACTGAAGCCTCACTGCATGGTTCCTTTATCAGGAATGGCAGGGGCAGCACCCGGGAGTCGATCGGAAGATCGGCCGGGGTGCCAACATCACGGCTCCCTGGACAGATAAGTACGCTAATATTAAAAGTCAGCAGCTACAGTATTGGTAGCTGCTGACTTTACATTTTTTTTCAGTCAGGCTGGACCTCCTCTTTAAGTACCAATTTTAAGTCTCGGCCTCAGGAGTTTTTCTTCCAAAGGTCAATTGCTTCTCATTTCATAAGTACGTACGTGGCCCAGATAATTCTGTCAGTTAGGATACTCTTGTGTCTGTGAGATTTAAATTTTGGTCTTGTCTCTTTAGCAAAACGGGGAGATGCCTATGTAAACAAGGCATGTACCTGTTTTGCCTAGTGACATGACAGAGATCTACTGCTCCTTGTCATCGGAAGCCGTGATCGCTGTCATGTCAGTGGTAGCCCATTCCCACCCTCAGTTAGAATTACTCCCTAGGACACACTTAACCCCTTGATCGCCCATTAGTGTTTTAACTCCTTCCCTGCCAGTGTTGTTTATACAGTAATCAGTGCATTTTATAGCACTGATCGCTGTATAAATGACAACGGTCCCAAAATGTGTAAAATGCAAGCAATCCGCGCTACCCCCTAATAAATTAGAATTGAATTGAGTGATAAATTAGTAAATATAATATTTTTAATTTTAGTGTAGGTTCTGCAGCCTAGAAAAACCTGAATATACGGTTCTAATAAGATGTATAAGTGAAATAAGGTGCGCAACCTATAGTGTACAAATACATATGTGAAAATAAAAATCAACCTAAACTGCAAACTGAGAAATAGTTCATTTAAATATAAATGTGACATCCATCAGAGGGCTTAATATTGTCCTTATACCACCAAGAAGATATATATAAGAGACTTCATTAAAGAAAAGTCCTTCTATGACCTGGGAGTATTATCTCCATCAAGTATTCTCCGGAGCGGGGCGATAATGGTGTAAAAAAGGAGCCGCTTACCAGGTACGTAGGACCCCCACTACAGAGATCTTATGGGCTCAGACAAACCAGATATCTAGGACAGGGACGGCTGCTTCCGACATCCACTGGGATTCATTCCTCACCAGGCACTTACGAACAATATCTGTTCAAAAGGCTGCAGTGTTCTCCCTGTGTTCCTTGTTCACATAGGATCACTCGTGAGGTGTGATGTAGTATTTATGGGAGGAAAGAAAAGCGCCTCATGGTGCAGTAGATAAAAAAAAAAAAAAAAAATACTTATTCCTTATCATGGACAACTGACATCATGCAGGCATTTAGCAAAAAAACTCAAACGAAAAATCACAGCCGCGGCATAAGCCAGTCAGCTGGAAAGTGGTGACGTCAGGTCCTAAAGCTCTACCCAATGCTGCGTTTCTCTGTAATAGGCATCAACTGGGAAAGGAGGCTAGGAGCAGGCGCAGCGCGAAGGACTACAGAGCTGCCGATAATTGCCGAACATAAACAGCTGTGAGTGAGCTGTACACCGTGCATGTGCAATTAACATGTCATTTGACCAGACGATGCCACACGCAAAGGGCGGGTCTATTATTACGGTTATATCGTGTAAGGGGCGGTAGGCTACAGAAGAGATGGAATTTTAAATCAATGGGCAGAGCTGTTTGCGGAGCCTGTTTAAAGAAATGAAGGCTTGCATGATAGAACAGTAATGATATACCCGCCCCTTGCAGAGTAGCATGAGCATCGGGAACGTGCGGGGGCATAGTTTGGTAGAATGTCATGTTAATTGCACATGTGCGGTGTAGAGTTCACTCACAGCTGTTTATGTTCGGCAATTTTCGGCATCACCGTAGTAGTTTACTGCGCAAGTGCAGTGCATGCACAGTACAATGCAAGGAGATCAGCTTAAAGTAGTTGGCACTGTATGTGCGTCGAAATTAGTTGATTAATCGATTTAAAAATAATCGATCGAACACGAACATTTTAATCAGTAAAATTTTAACTTCTTCCAGTCTGCACTATAGCCAAAAGATGGCTACAACGTGGGCTTCCAGTTCTGGGAAGGTGTCCATGGATGTCCTCCCAGAACCACACCCGCTTTGCACACAGCTGATCAGATTGCAGTAAAGGGCCAATCACAGCAGCCCTTTACCATGTGATCAGCTGTGTCCAATCACAGTTGATCACATGTAAACAGACTTGCCGAATATCGGCAGTCCTTTCCTCACATGCTATGCCTGTGTGAGGAAAGGACAGTCAATACCTGGCAAGGCTGTCAGTACTTTAACACCGATAGGCTGCACTGATAATCAGTGTTCTGGTTATCGGTGCCCATCAGCGCAGCCTCAGTGCACATCAGTGAAGAAGAAAAATTACTTTGCAAAATTTTATAACAGAAACTAAGAAAAACTTTTTTTTTTTCCTGTTTTTGTTTATGCATAAAAACCCAGTGGTGATTAAATACCACTAAATGAAAGCTCTGTCTAAAAAGAAAAATTTCATATGGGTATAGTATTACATGACCGCACAATTGTCATTCAAAGTGCGATAGCACTGAAAGCTGAAAATTTGGCATGGGCAGGAAGGAGGTGAAAGTGCCCAGTATTGAAGTGGTTAAACTAACAACTGGGGTTGATTTATTAAAACAGGAGAGTGAAATATCTGGTGCAACTGTGCATGGTAGCCAATCTGCTTCTAACCAAAAAAAATTGAAGCAAATTGTTTTTATGCAGAGCTTTTTAGTTATTATTAAATCAACCCTTGTGTGGCTGTTTATTTATTTTTTCCCCCCAACTTTCCTATAAAAAGTGTTTGATTGTCTGGTGCACTATCTTAGCTATTGGACTGTGAAGCTTCTTAAAGCAGAACTCCAGCCAAGAAATATCAAGATGAAAATAACCCATTAAATGATGTTTACTTTTGGAACATGTTCTAAATACGAGTGGAATATGGAACATGTTCCAGTCCCTGTCCCTTCTCCTCCCAATCCCAACCTCCCTCTGTTCTTCTCCCCACACCCACTGTCACGTTTGAAAAATAGCGCAGCTATGTATGGCTGTGCGCCCACAGAGTTGCATTATTCATTCATTCACAGACTCCTGTTAAGGAATAAACTACTAGTACTGTCTGCCACCACTGCAGACCGACTTGTAGTTTGAAGAACTGTGGGCGCTTTGATCAGCATGCTAATAATTTATTCACATTGCCTGTACAGAAGTATGGCAACAGAGCTGTGGGCAGTGTGTGCAGGAGCCTGACTTTGCAAGTACTTGTTTTTAAAAAAAAATAAAATAAAAATAAAGTGCAAATTTTTTTACCTGCAAAAATGTGCGTTTATTATTTTTTAAGTAAAGGTGAACTTCGTCTTTAAAAGACAAAATAATAAAACCAGCTTCCATATTTAACTTAAATCCAAAGATTTTTTTTCTCACACTCCAGCCCATCTATACTATTTTGACCCTTTTCCTTATGTTACATTTGTATTACCTAGGCTAATAATAGTATTGGTTGAAATTTCTTTAGTTATTTTAATGACTGACTGGTGGAGGCCAATTATAAGGTGGTTTTGCCATGTTTAGGCAATTATATTAACCTATATTCATTTAGAGCCTCCACAACACAAGGATTTTATATTTCTTAATGCAACATATTTACATTTATTACATTTACAGATTTTTAAATAATGCATGCAACAAAAGGTTTTGTGATTTTATTGCTGCATTTTTAAATAAAAATAGGCCCTCCTAAATGCGCACACTCATGAATAACTGAAAAGTGAAGGGGAAAAAAAAAGTCTTTGCAAACATATACGGTAATTTACTACTATATTATACTAAGGGTCTGGAAAAATTTTACAAGCCAAGTAGCACTGGTGTTTTAGAAAGAACTTCTGGCATCCATATTTTGGCCCTCATTTGCATTGAAGTCAGTGGATGTTCATACTTCCTGGCTTATTAAATATTCTGCTGGTTGGCCTTTAAATTCCTTCAGTGTGTGTGTTTTTTTTTTTTTTTTTTTTTTTTTTTCCTTTTTTACCCATTGCATTTTAATCAGATTGAATCTATCTCGTGACATTCAGTTTTTAATGTACATGTCTCTTCTGCATCCACAAGGGGGTGCAGGCATGCTGTGAAAGCGTAGGGCTATGATGGCAATGCAAAGAAGCATTGTGATCTGTCTATAATTTACTATAATAAGAATTATCTTACGTTTACTAATCCTCCCTTTTTTTAGACTATACATTTTATTTTTACACCAGGTAATTGATCACCTAGTGATTTGAAAATTTTAAATGTACTGACCAGTTCTTTAAGCAGCACGTCTGTTCTTGATTCTGGGTATAAGTCATTTTCAATTCACTCCTTTCATTGTTTTAAGGCAGCCATAGCCTTTGGCTAACCAATTTAAGACACCTTTCTTCGATAAAAGAACAAATGTTCCAAAAGTGGAAAGGCTTTGCAGTGCTACATATCATGATACGTGCGTCTGCTATAAAAAGCCAAAGAAACTCAATTGCAATTTTATTGTCCAGTATGATAGATTTCCTGCCACCTTTGTAGCAGGGTAGTTGTTTGTCAATGTAGCCCTCTCCTCCCACAGCTGCACCACACTTTATAAGCAGTAACTGCTTCACCAGCATAATTGTAAGACTCATTATTTTTTTCAAAAGTACACAGAATGCCTGTGTGTCTTTTATAAATTTTTTGTTAAATTTTCCAATTTTTTCTTTATTTTTTGCTGCTGTGGAGGCAAAAAATCTGGGTTAAAGGAATGTACATATGCAAGCTAATATTTATTCTTTGTATAAAACCAGTGTAATATTTATGATATAGCATGTATAATTTTGTATTTTCTATATTTCTACTTTGAATTTAAAGTACAATAAAAACGTTTGTTTTAAATGCTTTAAAATATAATAACTTTGCGATTACCACTTTTTATAGTATTTGAACACTCCATAAAGATATAATTTTTATTAATTTTGATTGCATTTGACAAACATTTGTTTTGCTGCATTCCCGGTTTTAAACTATCATACTAAGCATTTGTTCTGCAATTGATGTGATTAACAATCTTCAAGCATGTGTGCCCTTTGACTTTTAAATGTCCAGGTCAGCGAACTTCTTGGCGGCTACGTTTAAGTGGCTGCATATATTTTAAAGATCTTAAAAAGTGTCTGCATGTGAAATGTTATAATTTCTCTTGTTACCAATTTGCTTTAACTGAATTTTCTTAGCTCACGTAATCTATATGTGAAGCAGTGAGCAATCCTGTGTACGTTCTTAAAAAAAAAAAAGCAGTTTAACAGTATGCAATTTGCTGGAAACATGCATCTCCTCCCATATTCTATGTCCTAATGGCTAGTTTCATTTTTATCTGCTTTACTGAAGCCTTTTTGTTTGACATTTCCAAACAGCATGTAAGTTAGCAGATTTCAGTACAATGTATGGAATGTATGAACAGTTGTGTTTTGTGTAGAGCTTCAGAATTGTTGAGAGTGTTCCAGCAGTGGGGTAAGGTTGGGAAGTTAAGTGAGCTATCATTACCCAAGCATCTGCAGTTCTTTCACTGGCTCAATTATTTCCATTCCTCTTCAGCTAGATGCCACTCTGGCATGATGCAAAGCAAGTTAGTTCTTTTTTTTATTTTTTATTTTTTCCTTTGTTTTTTTTTATTAAAAAAAAAAAGATAATGTTGCAGTACGAAGCAACATTTTTAAGCAATCTATTTTTTTATTTTTATTCATTTTTTTTTTTTTTTTTTGCACGTTTGCAAAATAAAAGTGGCTGCAAACGTGCCTATAATCCTGTGTACTTCTTTAGTGCTTATTTTCATACTCCTTAGTGCTCATTTTGTTTTACAAGAAATTGAAGGAATGGTTTCACTATATTTATTGAAATATAAAAACAGTTTTGTTATTTAAATAAGCGATCTCTGTAAAAATTTTTTGCCCGCTATAATTTTTTTTATTTTTATGTGTACATCAGGCTTGAATTCAAAACTGTTGTACTCCACTTGTTGCCTT
This sequence comes from Lithobates septentrionalis, assembly GCA_037952835.1. Classification (NCBI taxonomy): domain Eukaryota; kingdom Metazoa; phylum Chordata; class Amphibia; order Anura; family Ranidae; genus Lithobates; species Lithobates septentrionalis. The sequence continues at coordinate 1,705,656 of JBBDGP010000487.1, forward strand.
TTGTCACCTATGCATACCGGTTTGTGGGGAAGGTTAAACCAGCAGACATTTCCTTCTGGAGGGTGGCTTGTTGTTTTCTTTATCTATCTGCAAATTCTTGACCTTACTGCTGATATCAGCATGGAGTGCTGCTTCTAGTCAAACTTAATTTCCATCTTCTTACTGAAGAATTGCATCAATAAATGACAACAAATGTGACAAAGTGACAACTTCATTGGGGAGTGTGTAGTCAGTATTGAAGCAGTTTATTGTGGGGAGAAAAAAAACTATTTTGTCAAATTTTTACACCCACGTTAGAGCTACACCGCTTTAAAAATATAGTTATTAATAATTAGTTAATTTGCCTTTGTTTGGAAAATGACTCGCATGTCTGCTCTTGGTGAATGTTTGTTTTTCTTCTGATTGATCTGGCAGTAGCACAATCCAGATCTTTTTATCAGCACCATAACATTGGCTTGCCAGTCAGTGATGCATAAAAAGCAACATACCTAGCCAAGCCAAAGGTGTTTGTAGTATGTTCATGCAAATTAAATAACACATATTGCCACATTAATTCTTGAATCATAAACGGTGCACTATATTCATAATGCTTTATTTTTTTAATAATTGATCTTTCTTCAGACAGTTTTCTTGTATTGCCTGACTGGAAGGTCCCTTCTTTCGAGATAAGTGTATCATAACATGATTTCTGCAGAAAATTGATCTGAACACAAAATCAAATCACATATTAAGATAAGGCAAGGATCTTTATTGTCTTGCTTTAATAGAATGATACAGTTGTAGTTATTTTGTAACATACCATGTTCATAGAAACTGGTGTCCATTTTGCTTGGTTATCTGTGAGAAGAAGCTAAACTAACAGTGCAGGAATTAGTACTGTGAAAAATTGTTTTCGCAGTTTACAGTTATGGATTAGCTTTCCAGTTGCAGTAAAGATTAATGATCTTTTAGCTGGCACATTTAAAACAAAACCTAGCAATTAATTGCCGTGTGGAGGCTTTTCATTACATATGCAAAGTACATACATTCAAAAAATGAATTGACTTGTTTATTGACTTGCTATTTACAAATATCCAGAGAAATCGCTGCACCTCAGTTTGACTTGGGTGTGCCATACTTTGGATAGATTTAATGTTATTGCAAGTTAGGTTATAAGCACTGAAATACCAAAAATAAAGTATACAAACTCCTGCTTTCGTAGTTTTATTTTTTCAATTTTTTTATTCACTTTATTGTTTTATTGTATGTCATTATCCAGTTTGTGTTGATTTAGTAGTCATGATGTGGCCACATGTGAATGTTTGAGGTATTTTGGGTACCAAAAAGTAAAAGTTTTGATTTGTTGCTAAAGTTAACCTCCCTGGCGGTATTCCCGAGTGTGGCTCGGGGTTAAAATTCAGGACCATTAGCGGTAACCCCGAGCCACACTCGGGATTGCATCGCAGGATCCTGGTGCCTCCTTACTTACCTTGTCCCCGGGATCCTGCGATGTCCCCCGCTGTGTCCACGGGCTGTGTCATGTTCCGAAGCCTCTCTGTGCCAGGCTCCGTTCCCTGCGAGCGTCGCGACGCACGGGGGCGGAGCCTGGCGGCAAATTCAAAAAAATGTAAAAAGCATAACGCATACAGTACTGTAATCTTACAGATTACAGTACTGTATGAAATTATTTCACATCCCATTTGTCCCCAGTGCTCTGGCCCATGCCCTGCATGCAGTTTTATATTGCATATACTGTTCTTTCTGCCTGGAAACTGGAGATTGTCCATAGCAACCAAAAAGTGTCCCTTTACGTCAAAAATGGCTTTAGACCAGCTAGAAAACAGCGATAGTAAATTAGAACACTTGCAGAATTGAGCGATAGTGAATCGTGTGGAAATTTATTTTATTACTATTTATTTTTTATTTTTTTAAATTATTATTTTTTTTAATTATATTATAATTTATGTTTTTGTGTTTCAAACTTTATCATACCCGGGATATCTACTAGACTCTTGTTTGGACAGATTTAAGTGTGTTATTGTTAAGAATTACAGGCCTACAATCTAAAACGCCAAATTTCCATGCAAAATAATTGTACCGCTTTCAGCACCTAAAATCAGAAAGAATCATACCGCCAGGGAGGTTAATGTCCTACTCCACACAAATTCCTTAAAGGTGTTACGACTATTCTACTAATGCATGATAGAACTATGTCTTTATAGTGCTCCCGTGGAGAAGGAACATGCGCTAATGAATGCTGGGTTGTGCATGTTACCACTCTTCGTGCTGTATTTATTAAAATCACAGTTTAGTCTTTTCACTGTCCCAATGCCATCATGCTCAAATTATGTCGCTAACTGCCATAAACTTAAATAAAATGTGTTTTTTTTTTTAATCAATTTTAGGTCACTTTTGAAATGCATAAGGAAAGCTTGGCCCAGGCATTCAGAGACTACGAAGGTCAAGTTGATGGTGAAATAGGACCCGGACCCTCAAGGCCAATACCCACTGTTTCTGGAAGCAGCAGAACATTTGAAAGCAGGCCTCAGACTCCACCTTTGGAATTCACAGAGGCGCCATCAAATATAGATAATTCACTACCTGGTGAAACTGTAGATACAGAAGAGAGAACTGAAGGGGAAGAGAACAATTCTCATACAAAAGAAAACCTGAAACAAAAAGATGGTGAAGATGTTGCAGAAGTTGATATAACAGAAAATCAAAATGAGGTTCATGTAGATGAACAAGCTACTGGCACTCAAGTGCATGCACCTAGCCTTGTCCTCCTTTCAAATGAGAGTGAAGATATAGGGGCTAATTGTACTGTGGCTGATCAAGCTGGTTCTACAGAGAGTTTAACAAAAGAACTGGATGATGGGGAAATCAAATCAAATGAAGATTTGAATGAAGAAGTACAGAGTTCAGACTTGTCACTAAAGGTTGAGACTTCCGTACAGAGTGAAAGCTTAGAAGCAGAGGAGAAGGCAACCTACACTGAAAATAGTAGTGAAGTAGAAAGTACACAGGTAAAGTGTGCTAATATTCCTGACACTTTGAATGTACCTTCCAGCATAGTTTCTACAGACACTACACCACAGGACAGTGTCATTCAAGAAGTAATTACAGCACCATCTATGCCCACGGAAAATGTTGAATCTTCTTCAGTACCTAGAGAGGAAGGTGCAGTTTCTACCAGTACAAATGGCTCCAATGATATTGGGGATCAAAAAAGCAACTCATTGGATGCTCAGAGCTCTGAAAAAAAAATTGCCAAGCTTGATGTGTCGAGTATTGCTTCTGATACTGAAAACTTAGAGCTAAAAGCCAGTTCAAATGGTGAATCCGATCAACCTTTGAAAGTGTTGAGTGAGGTATTTACTTTTAATTCATATGGACATCTGTTGGGACTTTGTGTATGAACATGCATGCTTCTGCGATGGTTGTTTTCAATTGCTATTCAGTTATGTGCCCTAATCATGAAGGGGGGTAAACCTTCCAGAGGTCAAGTGGTTAATGGACTAGGCTGCAAGTTGAAGGGAAGGGCCTCCAAGGTGATATTCCGTGAAATATTGTGCCATATACAAAACGGGAAAGACAGGGCGCTTAGAAAACTGAATGCATGGCTAAAGACCTGGTTTAACAAGGAGGGTTTCTAGAGCACTGGGCTGACTTTTTCATTGGAATACAACCTACATGCTAAATATGGTTTGCACCTAAATAGAAAGGGGTCTGCTGTGCTGGGGAGAGGTTTATGGGAAGGCTGGAAGAGTATTTCAACTATGATTGAGGGGAGAGGGTGAATGACCTTATAATGGGCAGACAGGTAAATCATGTGTCAGTCCCTAATGGGTGGAATGGGGGAAGATAAGGGGAGGGCTATGGCAGATAAGGTTCTCATGTTACAAACAACTTTTGGAATTGGTACTATTTTTTTTTTTTGTACAAAAAAAAAATGTGACCATGACTGAAAGTTTGTTCACCAAATTCAGAAGTCTTAAATCATAAAAGCTATCCGCGCTGAAACATGTAAATTACAAATGAGCAGCCGCTTAAGCAATCTGACACGAAATGCAAGAACTATGATAAATATATGAAGCAGCGCTAAAAAATTGAACTCCATATTGTGAAAACACAAAAATAAATCCATATAATAACATCAAACTTATTAGGTGAAAAACGTGTATAAAATCACACATCCGCGCTGAAACATGTAAATTACAAATGAGCAGCCGCTTAAGCAATCTGACACGAAATGCAAGAACTATGATAAATATATGAAGCAGCGCTAAAAAATTTAACTCCATATTGTGAAAACACAAAAATAAATCCATATAACATCAAACTTATTAGGTGAAAAACATGTATAAAATCACACAAAATATATAAATAAGTGTCCATAAGAGCCCATTCACAAGGGCTAAAATGGGAAAAATATATGCTAAACAAGGTTCAAAGAAAACAAATCAGCCACAATCCACTTCCACCAGTGTCCCCACAATCAAAATTAGTAGTGCTTCCACCACCAGGTGACACCAAGTATTAAAGCCTCTTACCGGATCCTCTGGACGATCATATGGTATGGTCAAATGTACGTGTTGCATCTCCTTATGAAGGGAAACTCCAAAGTGCCAAACGTGATCCAGTCAGGGTTTGTTTCTAAGCAGGATGAAAAATAAAATGCATATATGCCCATAGTGTAACCCATAAAAAACATTTACTCAAAAAATAAGTGAAACTTGCAAAGGGAATCACACTAAGCAAATCCTTGGGCAATAGGTTTAAAAAAAAACAACTTGCATATAGCAATAAAAACAGATACAATTGCTCTCCCAGAAAGCAACAGACAAGCCTGTCCGACGACATCATCTCTTTGACGAAACATGGCTACAAAGCTTTGTCAACACGCACGCTTGCTGACGTTTGGGAGATTCCGGTGCAGCCACACAGCCTGCTGCTTTTTGAGAGAGCAACCTGGTGGTGAAAGCACTACGAATTGTGATTGCGGTGACACTGGTGGAGCAAGTGAATCATAGATTGTTTCATTTGGACTTTCTTGTTTCACATATATTTTTCCTTTTTAGCCCTTGCGAATGGACTCTTATACACACTTATTTATATATTTGGTGTTATTTCTTTATACATGTTTTTCACCTAATAAATTTTCTTTCATTATATTGATTTTATTTTTGTTTTTTCACAATATTGAGTTCAATTATTTAGTTCTGCTTCATATATTTATCACAATTTCAGAAATCTGCCAAGCAAAATAGGTGATTTGGAAGCTTTGATGCATGAGGAGAAATGTGATTTAATAGATTTTGCTGAATTTTGGCTTAATTCTTCACATGATTGGACTATTACCATTCTTGACTATGCTCTTTTGGAAAGAGAGGGTAAAACAGAGGGGTGGTGAGGTCTGTGTCTATGTGAGAAGTGATCTCAAAGCGAGTGTGAAAGAGGACCTAGTTGATGGAGAGTGTGATGGGGCTGAAGCTTTATGGGTGTAATTGCATATGGTTGTGCATACTACAAAGTTAATCATTGGAGTTTGGTATAGGCCACCAAGTGTTAGAGGAGGTGGAGACTCGTACAGATAAAAATGGCTGGAACAGTGATAATGGGGGATTTTAACTACCTCAAAATTGACTGGAGTAATGTTACTGCTGGAATAGAAATGTATAAACTTATTTCAAGACCGTTTTATGGTACAGTTCATAGAAATGATGATCACCTGGACCTGGTAATTTCAAACCATGCAGAGCTTATTACTAATGTTCGTATAAAAGAACATCTGGATAGCATAACATGTAAACAACAAGCACATACCTGGAAAATTAAAAGACCTGAGTAACGCTGTGTATAGGCGAGTAAAAGGTGCGTAAGCGCATAGACGAGTAAAATTCTTTTGTCATTGCCAGTATTGTAATATACTCCATTTAGACTCGCGTAAAAATGCTTAATTATGACACTCGCATGCAAGGGGCCTTATAGACGAACGAACACATGTGAGAGTAAATAACTGCACTCATGAAGAATTTTCTATTTTTGTTTTAGGCCCCTTGCACTCGGGCCTCACAAGTTCCTGAGTAAACATCAGTAAATTATGACGCCTGTGTGCAAGGGGCCTAAGAGCAAATCTTCAAAGGCTGAGGGCTATTCTCCAAGACTTAGACTGGGAGGGAATGTTGTCATTGATGAACACAGAACAGAAATTCTTCAAAATGATGTGAACACACTGCAAAATATATCCCCATAGGCAATACGTTTAAAAGGCTAAAAAACAAACCTATGTGGCTCACGGTCAGAGTTAAAAAAGCTATGAATAAAGAAAAGAGCTTTTAAAAAAATATAAACATGAAGGAATACTATCATTTAAACGTTAGAATATACCAGAATATGTAAAAAGGAAATCAAGGTTGCAAAAATTTCAAAATAAATGACAGTAGCAAAAGATAGTAGGACAAACCCTAAAAAATTATTCAAATATAGTAATAGTAAAAAGATCAGGTCTGAGCATATAGGCCCTTTACAAAATAATCTGGCGTGGGGGACTGGGTGCAAAGGGAAGGCAAATTTATTGAATGCCTTCTCCTACAAAGGAGCATGGGGGAGCTCAAGTCCATAATGGGGATGATATTGACATTGCCCCAAATGAATCATTATAGCTCAAAATGAATATGGTCCATAAACATTTAGACTGAATAAAGGTGAATAAAGCACCTGGACCAGGTGGCATACACCCATATGTCCTAAAAGAATTGAGATCTGTCATGTCACAGCCATCATATACAATTTTCAGGAACTCTTTAATGACTGGCATAGTGCCACTAGATTGGCGCAAGGCCAATGTGGTGCCTATTTTTAAAAAGAGGTCAAAGTCTTTACCAAGAATCGACCTGTTAGTTTAATTTCTTTAGTTGGGAAGATATTGGAAAGTTTAATAAAAGACCCCATAGATGAATATTGCTTAAAATATTTTTTTCTACCAAAAAGACAGCATGGATTCATGAAAGACAGAATGGGGGAGATTTTACTAAAACCGAAGCACCCAGAATCTGGTGCAGCTGTGCATGGTAGCCAATCAAAGGAGTGGCTGTGGACATACAGTGGAGAAAATTATTTGATCCCTGGCACATTTTGTAAGTTTTCCGCTTGGAAAGAATTAAAGGGTCTATCATTTTTATCATAGGTGTATTTTAAATGATAGAGACCGAATATCAACCAAAAATCCAGAAAAAAAAAAACATATGATACAAATGTTTTAAATTAGAATTGCAGTTCAGTGAGTAAAATAAGTATTTGATCCCCAAGCAAAACATGACTTCGTACTTGGTGGAGAAACCCTTGTTGGCAAGCACAGAGATGAGACTTTTCTTGTAGTTGGTGACCAGGTTTGCACACATCTCAGGAGGGATTTTGGTCCACTCTTCTTTACAGATCTTCTCTAAATCCTTAAGGGTTCTTGGCTTTCTCTTTCAGCTCCCTCCTAAAAAAAAATTTCTAAAGGATTATGGTCTGGAGACTGGCTAGGCCAAACCATGACCTTTAATGTGCTTCTTGAGCCACGCCTTTGTTGCCTTGGCGGTATGTTTTGGGTCATTGTCATGCTGAAAGACCCATCCATGACTCATCTTCAGTGTTGTGGCTAAGGGAAGAAGGTACTCATTCAAGATTTTACAATACATGGCCCTGTCCATTGGCCCCTCAATGCAGCAAAGTCGGCCTGTTCTTTTAGCAGAGAAAAAGCCCCAAAGCACAATGTTTCCACCTCTGTGCTTGACTGTAGGGATGGTGTCATAGTCAGCATTTTTCTTCCTCCCAAACATGGCGAGTCCCCCTTCTCAAGAACAAGAACATATGTGGGGGGCACATCCTACAATGCGTTTCAATTCAAGATGGTGCTAAAACAAACATGGCGAGTCCCCCTTCTCAAGAAGGCACATTTACAGTCATGCCAATTAACATCTAAATGATTCAGAGAAGGATTGGGAGAAAGAGCTTTGGTCAGAGGAGACCAAAATCGTGCTCTTTGGCATTAACTCAACTTGCTGTGTTTGCACATTAAGGTCATGGAGTGGCCTGGTCAGTCTCCAGACCATAATCCTATAGAAAATGTATGGAGGGAGCTGAAAGATTGAGTTGCCAAAAGACAGCCAATAAACCTTAATTATTTAGAGAAGATCTGTTAAGAAGAGTGGACCAAATCCCCTCCTGAGATGTGTGCAAACCTGGTCACCACTACAAGAAACCTCTTACCTCTGTGCTTGCCAACAAGAGTTTCTCCACCAAGTAGTTTTCCTGAGGATCAAATACTTATTTTACTCACTGAGCTTCAACTTAATTTATAGCATTTGTTTTACGGTATGTGTTTTTTCTGTATTTTTGGTTGATATTCTGTGTCATTTAAAATACATCTATGAAAAAAATTATAGACCCTTCATATCTTTGTAAGTGGGCAAACTTACAATATCTGCAGGGGTTCAAATTATTTTCCCCACTGTAGTATACTTGGATTTGACAAAAGCGTTTGACACAGTTCCCCACACATAGATAATGTATAAGGAAAAGTTTACAGCAGGGGTCTCAAACTGGCGGCCTTCCAGCTGTTGCGAAACTACAAGTCCCATGAGGCATTGCAAGGCTGACAGTTAGAAGCATGACTCCCACAGGCAGAGGCGTGATGTTTTGCAACAGCTGGAGTACTGCCAGTTTGAGACCCCTGGTCTACAGGCTTGGAAGAATCAGTTTGTAAATGGATAGAAAACTGGTTAAAATACCATATTCAGAGAGTAGTGGTTAATGATTCATACTCTGAATAGTCTAAGGTAATTAGTGGTGAACCCTTATTTTTAATATGTTTAGAAATTATATAAAATTTGTTCACCTTATACTGGTGAATTCTCCTTGTTCCTTTTTGCGTGATATCAATAAAAATATAATATGAACAGAAATGATATAAAGTAGATTCTGGGATTAAAAGTACCATTTCAGGCTTTGCAGATGAAACCAAGTTATGCAATGGAATACCATTCTTGCAGGATGTTTCCAATTTACAAGCCAACGTCCGTTCACCGTTTAATTTGGTGATTGTGTGGCAAATGAGGTTTAATGTTAATGTAAACTTATGCATCATATGTACTGGGGGAATCCATGGTGGAGAAAGATCTGGCTGGTAGATCATAAGCTTAATAATGGCATGCAGTTTCCAAAGAGCTAAATCTATTCTTGTATTAAGAGATATGGACTGCAGAGAGAGATCAATTTGCCCCTGTACAAATCATTAGTAAGTCCTCATCTGGAATGCGCAGTTACATTTTGGGCACCAGTTCTCAAAAAGGATATCGGTGAACTGGAGAAAGTGCAGAGATGGGCAACCAAACTGATTAACCACTTCCCGCCCGGCCCATAGCAGATGACGGCCGGGCGGTGGTTCAGTTATCCTGACTGGGCGTCATATGATGTCCAGCAGGATAACATGCCGCCCGCGCATCGCGGCGAACGGTGGAGCGGTGTGTCAGTCTGACACACCGCTCCACCGATCTTGGTAAAGAGCCTCCAATCACGGCTGATCACGATGTCAATAGAAAGAGCCGTTGATCGGCTTTTCCTCACTCGCGTCTGACAGATGCGAGTAGAGGAGAGCCGATCGGCGGCTCTCCTGACAGGGGGGGGGGTATGTGCTGATTGTTTATCAGTGAAGCCCCCCTCAGATCACCACACTGGACCACCAGGGATCGCCACTAGGACCACCAGGGAGAGGGGCAACATGTGGATGGCCAGGTATGTACCCCATGGCCATCCACATGTGCCCAATGTACCCAGTCAATGCCCAATCTGTGCCAATCAGTGCCCACAAATGGGCACTGATTGGCACCATTATATAGCACTGATGCCCAGCAATGCCACCCTTAGGGGCATCAGTGCCATCAGTGTCATCAGTGCCACCCATCAGTGTCCACCTATCAGTGATCATCCGTGCCACCTATCAGTGCCACCCATAAGTACCCAGCAATGCCACCTACAAATGCCCATCAGTGCTGCCTATGAGTGCCCATCGGTGCCACCTATGAGTGCCCATCGGTGCTGCACACCAGTGCCATCTATCAGTGCCACCTATCAGTGCCCATCTGTGACCCCTATCAGTGCTCATCATCAGTGCCCGTCAGTGCCACCTCATCAGTGCCACCTTATCGGTGCCGCTGTATCAGTGCTCGTCAGTGCAGCCATATCGGTGCCTGTCATTGAAGAAGAAAACATACTTATTTCCAAAAAATTTTAACATAAACAAAGAAAAACTTGTTTTTTTTCAAAATTTTCAGTCTTTTTTTTATTTGTTGCGCAAAAAATAAAAACCGCAGAGGTGATCAAATACCACCAAAAGAAAGCTCTATTTGTGGGAACAAAATGATAAAAAAATTGTTTGGGTACAGTGTTGTATGACCGCGCAATTGTCATTTATATTTCGACAGCGCTGAAAATTGGTCTGGGTGGGAAGGTGTCTAAGTGCCTGGTATTTAAGAGGTATGGAGGAGCTCAGCTAGGATGCAGGTTTAGCTGAACTGAATTTTTTCTCTCTTGAGGAAATTAAGGGGGGTATGATGACCATGTATAAATATATATGAGGTTCATATAGTGAACCTAGTGTAGAGTTATTCACTTTAAAGGTCATAATAGAGGACAAGAGGGCACTCTACATCTTGAGGAAGAGAGATTTAACCTCCAAAAAAATGAAAAGGCTTCTCAGTAAGAGCTGTGGAAATGTGGAATCGACTCCTTCAAGAGCTGGTTCTGGTTAGCTCAGTAGTTTTTTTTTTTTTGTCCCCCCTCTGGATCAAATGGGTTCACAATTTGTTTTTGCCTTCCTCTGGATCATTTGTGGGTATAGGTTTGTATAAATAGAAGTTTTCTGTGTGTGTGTTTTATTTCCTATCGGATGTCTTTTTTTTTTTTTTTCAGCCATATTGACTATGTAATCCTGGATATGTATGGTTATTGCGTTGGTATGTTTTTTACATACAATTACTAAGGGTCTTGGAGCACTACTGTTCCCGTCACTGGCAACAACTCACCAGCGACATGATCAATATACAGGGCATAGAAATTCTCTCATGTTCCCTTGCTGAATGTATGAGCAAGAAGTCACTTTGTCGCTGGGGAATACCATTTTGAGCTTTATTTATTTTTTTGTTTTATTTTTTTTATTTTTTTTTTGTTTTTTGTCAGCGAGGGACTGACACCTTGCTCGAGCAGCCAGCAAGGGAGCCGTTCCTTGTAAATGGGTACATATTCTCTCTGTTCTCCTTAGCAAGTCTGTTGGGTGGTGAGTTGTCTTTCAGGATCTCAGGATCTTTCCGGAAACGGGGGCATTTATTTTGAGCTTATGTGATATTTTAATTGCACACAGGTGGTTTTCATTCAGCTAAGGATGTGACTTCTAGAGTTAATTGGCTGCACTAGAGCTTTTCAGGGGATTAAACTTTCACACCGGGGCCGCGTGTTAGCGCTGTTTAAGTAGTGCTTTTTGGCTGCTAGCGGGGAGCTTTTAACCCCAAAAAAGGGGGTTAAAAGTGCCCGTGTTGCGGCGCTGCCAAATCATTTTTCAGGCACTTTGGAAGCTCTGCCCATTCATTTCAATGGGCAAGGCATTTTGGGAGCTCGAAATACAACGCTCTCAAACCGCCCCAAAGATGCTGCTTGCAGGACTTTTCCTAATGTCCCGCAAGCGCTTACCGCCCGAGTGTAAAAAGTCAAACTGAAATGAATGGGAGGTAGTTTTCAGGCACTTTACAGGCGCTATTTCTAGTGCTAAATTGCCTGAAAACCGCCTCAGTGTGAGGGGGGGGGGGGGGGTCCTTATAGTAGTTCTGATAGTCTTTTGTTGGTAATTAATTTGAATAACTATGTTTAGAATTTTTGGACCTTGATTTATCAAAGTTTTATAGACCATTTTTGTGAATTCGCTAGCTATAAGTGTAAGGGTGTAAAAATAAAACACTGTCAAGGTGGAAACTCTACAGGAATTATTTATTCTATAATACACTGCAGATGTCTCTTCTTGGTGCATGTGTTGTAAATTAGTGATTCACCTGCAGTGAATTATTGGGTCACATTCACTGCTTTACAAATATACCCATACAGCTTTACCTACAGTTTTTATATTGGCAGTAGAACTTTTCCAATGAGCCTCTAAGCAATACTAAGGTTTTTAATATATTTTAAAAGCTGGTTTCTACTTTTTGTAGTGTTGGTAGCTAATTGCATTGCGTTATCTTTTAGGAAGCTGTTAAGCAGCCAGCAGTACATGAGCTGAACCGAATGACGTCCCCTGACAGCCAGAGAAGAGATTCTAGATCTACAATGTTTCGAATTCCAGAGTTTAAATGGTCAATAATGCATCAGCGCTTACTAACGGACCTTTTATTTTCAATAGAAACTGATATTCAAATGTGGCGAAGGTATATTTTTTTTTATAATCTGTATGGGTAGGACATTGCTTTATTTTTCAACGTTTTAGATTCCTTCATTATTTTGGGTACCTTCCAAATACCGAAATAACATTTTTTTTTTTTAGTGAATGTCTATGGGTTCAGTATGGATTTTTTTGACTTATAGGTCAGTTGTGTGAGTACATGAAAATCATATTTCTGGATTTTTTAAATATAATGTAACACTTGAACCTTTCAAATTTACCTTCTTTGTAAGGAAAGAATGTCTATATCCTTTGATAATGCTGCAGGTAATAGTTTTAAAGGTTCCCACTGTTAGATTTTTACTCTGACTATGGAATGATCCTTTGCTTTTTTTTTTAATACATGCACAAGCTATGCTGTGTATATCGCCTAGTTCCCTTTCTCATGAGACTGTCCCTTCTGAAGCCTGTCTTGTGTTTATGGTCACTGTCCTGCTGAATAGTAAAGCGCCCAAGTCTTAAAGTGGAACTAAACTTTCCCAATCAACATAAACAATTTATTTTTTTATTCCTTTTTAAAGTGCTTGTAAACTCTAGTTTGTTATTTTTAGAGAAAAAAAAAGTTATACTTCCCTCCTCTGTGCAGTTGATTTTGCACAGAGCAGCCCAGATCATCCTCTTTTCGGGTCCCTCTTAAGCTCTCCTGGCCCCTCCCACCTGCTGCATGCCCCAACAGAATGCAGCTTGCTATGGGGGCACATGAGCCCAGTCACAGCTCCCTGTGTCCATTCAGACACGGAGCCCCGAGTCACCCCGCCCCCTCTCTCCTGATTGGCTAACTGACTTTGACAGCAGCAGGAGCCAATGGTGCCGCTGGTGTCTCAGCCAATCAAGAGGAGAGTCTCAGAGGGCCGAGGAACTTGTGGACATCGCTGGAGAGAGCTGGGGCTCAGGTAAGTATTGGGTGTTGGGGAGGCTGCTGCACACAGAAGGTTTTTTATCTTGATGCATAGAATGCATGAAGATGATAAACCCGAGTTAGTAAATCGATAGGGAGGTATATTATATTTACTTGTTTTGAATGTGTTTTATTTATTTTTACATTTCTTTAGTTGATTACTGGTCTCTGGCTTAGGCCAATATGATGTCCTACATCTCGGGAATCTTCAGGAGGGAAGGAAGGGCTTTCTTAGCTAAGTACACCTTCCTGTCTGCATGATTGAGATAAGGTGGATTCCAGGAAGTACATGAATCATCTACCCTTACTCAAGGTGGCCATGGCTAGAAATGCTAGGGGGTGTTTTTCAAAGTAATTTCTCAACAAAACAAAGCATGAAGACATGGATGGATGGGCGAGTTTGCTTTGAATATTAAAAAATAGTTGAATAGCTGTTTGAGTTTATCCATCAGTACTATAGTTTAATGATTAAAATTTGGGAAATGTCCATATTTTTGGGGTCCAGTTGCAGACGAGGTCAAATGCATTTAGGTATGGTTTTCTGTATTTGTTCTAGTTCTTCAATTATAAAAAAAATTCTTTGTATGCGTGTCTTTGGTAGCTTTGTGAATTATTTTTATTTGTATGTCTCGCAAAAGCAAGTCTATAACCTATGTATCTATTATCTTAATCGTACAGTACAGGACATAGGCAGAGTATTCATACACCATGGGTTTATAGGTGTGTACCTTCAGGTGACTGGACAGTGGCAAAAATTTGGACGCGCCCCTCTTGGTGCCTCTTCTATAGCATTATCCCACTCCATGAGTCCTAAGTTTTTTGTTCTAGTGTCTGAAGATGATAGACCTTTTCTCCTTCATAGAGAAAATCACCCTTTGATTAAAGCATATTTCCTTGTTTCAGTGAACTTTTAATAGTTTGTTTTGGCGCAAGCTTATCCAAACAAACCTTTTTTACCTCCCTAAATGATGCAGCAGCTGTGAAATCTGGATAATTTGTATGTAGCCTCAGCTATATACAGTGTTACGTTCCGACAGTGGAACGTGAACATTCTATCCCGCTCTTGGAATAAAATTGAGTTGGGATGAGCACTGCTCTGCTTTTTATTTTTTATGAATCAAGATGTCATCCCTTCGCCTCTCTGCATTTGTTTTCATGCATAGAATACAAAGTTCCTTGTAAATGGCTGAGCTGTGTTCAGCCAAACTCGTTCTTCACCGAAGGTGGTTTTAGCATCCCACCTTAATTAGGACATTGTCCTACCAGCCTTATTTCTTGCTCTTAAAGCCTGGTACCCACTAATAGCTTTTTTTTAATTTTTTTATTCTACCCGAAAAAAAAAAAACCTGACAGTTCCTGTTGGAGCTGCTGTACCAACAGTCCAATGTTAGTACATCAATCTCCCCCACTGAGCTGTTGTGTTCTAAAAGGGGGGACGCCCCAACCCCCCGTCCGGAGCACTCTGGAGCCAGTCATCTGCTGGTCTTCCAGCATGCTCGTCCAACCCGAGAATATGATCGAAAGAGCTTACATTCTGTAATACACATCTTCTTCGTGTTTTATGCGCCCATTCTACCAGATCAGTGGTTTCCTAAGCATTCCGGTACCCAGTCTCTGTAGCCCAGTTGAGTAAGACAGTCATTGGGTCTTCTGTTCATACTTTTTCTAAATTCTTCCAGTTGAATGTCCAGTTACCAGCGGATGCAACTTTTGGCCACACGGTTTTCTCAGCAGCACTCCAAGGTTGAGACTTCTGACCCCTATTTGTGCTTGTCAGCACAGTTTGCCTTAGTGTTGCCCACCATTCATCATTACTTGAGGACCTCCCATGGTGTATAAATACTCTGTCTTTGTCATGTGCATGTATGATTAAAATGAGGACGCAGACCACCCTCCCTTCTATTCCTCGGTTTATTTTAAATTGCTTGCTACAAAACTGCAGATTGAGTGAGGTAGGGATATAATCAAGTTGCACAGGGGGCATTTCCTCCTAAAGCTTTATCAGTGTCAAATCCCCTGAAAGTACACACCTATAACCCATGATGTATGAATGCTCTGCTTGTGTCCTGCACTGTGCTCCAAGATATGGAATTTATAGGCAAGTCAAAATTCCTTTTTACCTTTCCCATAAGATATTGTTTACTGAATGTCCCAAATGATTTTTTCAGGCTAATGCAATCTCATTCTCTTTTAGCTACATTCACACAGGCGTTCCCCCACAGTGCGAATGCAAACAGCAGGAATCTACTGATTGACAGCTTTGAACGACTAGCTGTGGCTGCTCAAAGTTTGTTCAGCAGCGATCTTGAACTGCAATGAATAGCTGCAGCCACCGACAACATATCATTGCAGTGTACAGGCTTGGCGGCCGCAACTAGCCACTCACAGTTGTCAAACAGACCCCCAGGAATCGGTAGATTCCTGCTGCTGACATTTGCATCATGGCAAAACGCCATGCGAATGTAGCTCTAGTGTAGCGTAGAAGAATAGCAGGTACCTTGCAGGTAACCAATTCTATCACGATAAGGTGTCCAGAGAAGCAGCTGTTCCACTTCTTTTTATTCTTATTGATAATCATTATCAAGCTAGACCCCTTTATTCACAGCATTAATAAATACTATGAAATTAATTTGTTTTGATGTTTTTTTTTCTTTGTTACAGTCACTCAACAAAGACGATAATGGATTTTGTGAACAGCAGCGATAATGTTATTTTTGTACATAATACAATCCACCTTATATCACAAATAACAGACAACATGATCATGGCGTGTGGTGGTATATTACCATTACTTTCTGCTGCAACCTCTACTACTGTAAGCATGCCATTCTTTTTATAATTTGTCAGGCTATTGTATGAAATGTTTGTGTACACAATATGTTTTTAAGGGAATCTGTAGTCTGTTTGTTAAATTTTTTTCACATAAGTATGTGAATGTGTTGAGCAAAATGTATAATGTATTAATGTGTGTTTGTTGGCCATGACTGTATGTTAAGGGTCATTGGTGCAGGTTGACACTTTCCTATCTTGTATCAAAATGTTCTTTTCGTTCCTTCAAGTCATACTGCAGTTCCAGGACCCACAAACCTTCCAATTCCTTTAACACAGGGTTCAAAACGTCCATGGCAAACCAAAAGGTCCAAGCCTGCAGATAAATTGGCCACTGCATGAAGACTAGCCCTTACTAGTTCCGTCAGTGGTAGTGGGACTTCTAATGGTTTTTGAAGAGATTTGGGAAGCTGACATTGCTGACACATGGGTGCAGGAGAAAGTATCATATAGAGTTTCACAGTCATCATCCTCCCTCGATTTTTTTTCTTTGCTTTTTATCTTGGCATGTCTTTAGCAACTTCAGACCCCAGCCGTTAAAGGATTGTTGTATTGGGGTTCTTGTTCCTGTTCTTCCCTCTCCTGAACAGTTTCAAGCTTTTTATTCAAACCTGTTTACAGCCCTAAAACCCAAAAGAGACGTTCATCCCACCTAGGACTTAAAGGCCTTCAGCGTTTTTATATGTGCTCAAAAATTTCTTATGTAATCTATTGGTTCAGTTATTGCCTCGCTTCACCAAAGAGCCTTTTTTTGGCAGACATTGACATAAGGAATGAGTGTTTTACATATTCCTATCTTTCCAGGTCATGGATGGCATCCACTATTAGTTTGTGGCTTTTTCCTTTTTAGTTTTGCCTTGGCCCTGGGAGCATTCACAAATGTCATCGCACTACCTCTGGGCTTTCCTTACCTCAGAAGTATTCCAGTCATTAGGTACCGGGATTGTCTACTGCTGTGAGAAGACCTCCTTGACTTTTGACTCCAATGTGGCATCTCTAATTTCATCACATCACTTAGGGGTCTTTTTAAAAAAGGTTTTAATATGACTTTCTCCAAGAATTTTCACATTTTTCTAGTTGAATCCGATTAGAAAAATAAGAGAATGCTGTGGGAATATTGTGTGAAAACCGTTATAAATAGGCCCCATAGAGTACTTGGGCCTTCTCCTGGATGCTCTTCAGGCAAAGCTCTTTCTGCCCTGGAAAAAGTTGATGAAGCTGTAATTTTATATTCAATAAGTTCAATCCTGACATCTGTCTTCTCTGTAAAGTTGCATGCAAGTTTTTGCATTGGCGTTATCCACTTTGCAAGCAATTCTATTTGCTGAATTGCACTTGAGAACCTTGTAATGAAACCTTTTAATAATGTGGGACAAATGTCCATGGACAACATTGATTGGTTGCATCCTCAAGCCATGATGTTTTTGTCATGTTGGTTTTTGTATGCATTGGTGAAGGGCAGATTTCTTTTCTTTCCTTACAGCGAAAGATTGTCATGATGCATGCCAGTATTCTAGGTTGGGGAAGGTTCTTGCCCCTCTGTTTTAGGTTGCTGTTCTCGTAAGAATTTGACATTTCTGATCAACATCCTGGACTTATAAGTCATCTGTTATTCTTCCCCTAGATCTGACTAATTATCCAGAATGTCCATTGGACAGTACCACAGCTGTGGCCAACATCTTAATTAATATTCTGTTGATTAATATGAAAAAAAACAAATGCAACCCGAATTCCAAAAAAGTTATGATACTGCAAAAAAAAATCTACATAACAGAATTCAATGATTTGCAAATCTCATAAATCCATGTTTTATTCACAAAAGAAAATATCTCCAGAGTTTAAACTGAGAAAATGTACCATTTTAAGGGAGAAAAAAGGTAATTTTGAATTTGAAGATGGTAAAATGTCAAAAAAAGAAAAAAAGTTTGGACTGGGCCATGTTTACCATGGTTTTAACGTGTCCTCTTATTCTAATGTCTGGGAGCTGCTGGAGTTTTGGGAGAAGGATGAGAGGTGTTTCTGGATCATGTTCAAATATGGCTTCTTCTTTGCATGATAGATCTTTACTTTGCATTTTTGGCTGTCGCGGCAACTGTTCACAGGTGGTTATTTTTGGAAGTATTCTTGAGCCCATCCAGTGATGTTCAGCACTGAATTATGCTAGTTTTGAATTCAGTTCCGTCTCGGGGCCCCAAGATCACGGGCATTCAATATTGCGTTTCGGCCTTGTCCTTTTTATGCACAGAGATTTCTCCAGACTCACAGAATCTTTTTATATTCTGTACTGTAGATATTACATATTAGTAATTAGTAATTACTTCCAGCTTGTTCATCCATATGATAAAACAGGGCAGACGGTATATTGATGTTAAAGATGGTTGGAAGGAACCTTTTGAGGACCACAAGACTCGCGTTCCACCAAAAGAAAAGGAAAAGGCATATAGTGTAAAACCTTAGGATACCATAGGGTCACCTGCGCATATGTTTGCTACTCACAGGACCGGTATGCAGAGCAGGCATTCAGATACTTGGTCGGTTCGCCGCTGGCCAGCGTGCGTTCCACCAACAAGCTGGAAGTCTGCCAATTGTTTCTCTTATGGAGGAGTTTTAAACCAATAGATACTTTTTAGTTTGCAATTTTGGTATTGCTGACATTTTTGTTTTTCACTATCCCACTTGGCATCTTTTCAGAGGCTCGCTTCATTGTCATTTGTGATTGCGAATCCTTGAGAGCACATATATCCATATCTCATTTTTGTATTAGTGTAGCGATAACTGTATTTATATCATTTTACAGTTGCACTTGTATACTATGTACATTTTTGATTTTTTGTCACATTGAAGGTATTTTATTCTGTCAGTGCATTCGTGCACGTTCTCACTCAGCACTAGGTGTGTTGTGCAAGGTGTATGCCCAATCTTTTTATATTTTTTTATACTCCCTATTTCTCTCATAGTGTATTTATGCTTTGGTTTGTTACGGTTTATTTTTAGCAAGTTGCTAGCGCAGTCTTCCTGGTTATATATCACTAAAGTACAGTACTTTTATTCTGCAGCTGCAACAGGTCATTTTGGGTTTAAAGATTACTATATCACACAAATACATTTGCGAGCGCTGTTTTGTATGTATTTAGGCCGGATAATGTGCCTGTATGTCGCCACCTGTCTTCTGCGCATGTCCCCTGTGTCCAATCACAGCACGAGTTTGGCAGCAGATTTCAGCCAATGATTTTGCCAGAAATCAGCTGTGTCCAATCACACACAAAATTCGGTGTTTTACAAACAGTGATCTGGCTGTTCTCCCTGAAAAGCGGGTAAAGAAAAAAAAAGCCAGATCTGAAAGTAAAAGCAACACACATTACACACGTCGCACATTGTTAGGCACACTGTTAAAGGATAAGTTTATCTTTTGGAACATGTTCCACCCGTATTTAGGATGGAACATGTAACATGTTCCAGCAGCAGCCTCTCCCCTCCTCCCACCATATAATAAAAACCCAGTGCTGATCAAATTTCACCGAAAGAAAGCTCTATTTTGTGTGTGGGGAAAAAATTTATAAATCTCATTTGCATATAGTGTTACGTATGATCGCGCAATTGCCCGTTAAAGTAGCAGAGTGCCGAATAGCAAAAATTGCCCTGGTCATGAAGGGGGTAAAACCTTTCAAAGGTTAAGTGGTTAAAATGACACGTTTTCTCAGTTTGAACATTTGATGTTTTTTTTTTTTCTTTTTTTTTTAATTTTTAAAGGTGTTCTTTTGCATTTTTGTGTTAAAGAAATCAAAATGAAGTCAACAAAAGCGGGACTGTAATTATTTGCGAAAGGTGCATTTAGTAGAGCACCTACATAGTAAAAACACTGGAGCAAGTTTACAAGTCCATGAAACAGAAATACTCCAGTAACACACATTCATACCGACATACATACCATTCAAACCTGCAACACATGCGACCCCGTAAGGACAGCAGTGGTCCAAAATCCTCCTGTGTAGTGGATGCTTCATGAAAGGCATCTCGTGAATCTCAGTTTTTTGGTATCTTGCCAGTCAATAATAAAGTACATAAGTAGTGGGTCTACTGTGACAGCTGTGAAGAGAGCACAGCCCCCCCCCCCCCCCCCCCCCCCCAGAAATCCTCCAATACATCAAGCCATGGTTGCCAGATTTTAGTGAACTTCTTAGGGTATGCCCTACTCTTGTATATTAATTTGAATTTGGGAAGGACCCCATGAACAATGCGGAAGAAGGTGTGGGCTGAAAGGGGGCCTATATCCTTCCAGTGCATAAGGATGGTTTTACGTGCATAAAATAATATATGTAACCAGGTCCTGGCGTGAGTGCGGGAACATGGTCGTTGAGTATTCCTAAGAGTCCCACCTCCGGGGTGTGGAGTATCGGCAGATGAAGTTTGTGATCGAAGAAAGCAAACAGTTCCTTCCAGAAGGTTGAAAGTCCGGGACAGGTCCAGACCATATTGAAAAAGTCGACGGCAATTGTATCACATCTAACACATGCAATATCCTGTCCCAACCCCATGCGTACCAGCATAGCTGGAGTATAGTGTAATCGGGGTATGAACTTAAATTGTACCAGTAGGTCAGCCGTACTAGTGATATCCTAAAAACATCTCAGTTGCCTCTTCCTAGTCCTCTTCAGAAAGCTCAGGCGGTGAGAGTGGCGGTGAGCCATTTGCAGTGAGAATTCTGGAAAGGAACAATATGAAGGCGACCATAAAAGGTAGTCACCAGTTTGGCAATTTCTTGGAACGACAGGAGATCTTTAATAGACGATTCTGTGAGCTCAATGGTCAAAGATCCGAACTGTGCCCGGATGGCGTGTCTGAGTAAGTTATTTGTATAAAAATGTATTGTTCAGGTCATATTTAAGCCTGAGTACTTCAAAGGATAGTAATACATTCTCTTTGATTTATGTGGGTTAGATGTGTAATATCATGTCGACTCCACCAGGTCGAGTCCAGATGATCGAAGAGTTCAGGAAGGTTGGGGTTCCGCCATAGAGGAGTCTGTGGCGAAATACTCATAGGAGACTGTGTAAGAGTCAAGGCCATGAAACTAACCTCGAGGGGAGAATCTCAAACCCATCGATTTATTTGATCTATGAAGTTCATCCCCTAGAGAGGTAGGAGGTTCAAACAAGGTCAACATAAGTGCCGTGGCAGGAGTCGGTGGGTCAGAGTATAACCAAGCATAGACATAGGTGAGCTGGGAAGCAAGGAAATAATTTCTTAAATTTAGGCAAGCCAGGCCACCCGCGGTCTTTGCCACCTGTAAGGAGGACCTTGCTATACGGGGTTGGCGGCCATTCCAGACAAAGGAGGAGAGAATGGAGTCTATTTTCCCAAAAAAAAAACTGGGGCAGCTCGGAAACGGTGTGGAAGCTTAGGTAGAAAGAACATTTTGAATATGTTAATGCGTCCAATTAGATTGAGGGGCAACGACGACCAAGTATGAAACGTATCTATCATTTGATTATGGGAGTGATGTTAAGTTCATATTTAGAAATGTCGGCATGTATTTGAATACCTAGGTATTTAAAGGAGGATGTCAATTGAATATGCAATCCCTACAGATATTCTATGGGAAAGGGGGGCCAACAGGAAGGCCTGAGACTTTCCCATCCCACCTGTAGTCCCGAAGCTATGCCGAAATCCTCCACGACACATAGTAATTTATGGAATGAGCTCTCCCTACCGTCTAAATATATAAGGGCATCGTCCGCATAGAGGGAGATCTTCTCCCGTGGACCAGAGCGGATGCCCCCTATATCTGACGTCTGTTGCACCGCCAGCGCCAACGGCTAAATTGCCAACATGAACAGAAGTGGAGAGAGAGAGGGCAGCCCGCCTGGTACCTCTCCTCAAAGAAAATAGTTCAGATATGTCTGTTAGTGCGAACCCTAGCCTTTGGGTCTGCGTATAATAAACAGGCCCATTGTATAAATTGTGGACCAATACCCACTCATGCCATAACTTCCCGGAGAGAGGGCCAGCTCACAGCATCAAAGGCTTTTAACACATCTAGGGATACGACCAATTAACCCCCCCCCCGCCCCCCCCGGTTAAGTGCGTGCTAAATCATGGATATGCAAGTACAATCTGGGAATGTTGTCAAAAGTGCTTCTGCCAGACATAAAACCGGATTGATCCGGCGGGGGTATGAGGAACAGAATGACCATTTGAAGTCTAAGAGCAAGAATCTTAGCTAGAATCTTGGCATTGTTATTTAAAAGGGATATGGGACGGTATGTCCCACACTGCAGTTTGTCTTTGCCAGGTTTTGGTATAACCACTATAAGTGCTTCATTCATAGTTTGGAAGTTTCCCCAGAGTGAGAGACTCCTGAAAAGTCTTAAGGAGTTTAGGGGCCAGTTAATGTGTGTGTGTCTGGTACCATTCTGAGGGGAGTCAGTCAAGGCCTAGAGTTCTATAGGTCGGTAATAAATGTATGGCCGTAGTTACCTCCTCCAGTGTAATGGGTTTGTCTAAAGAAAGCTGCTGGGGAGTACTAAGTGTTGGGAGGCCAAGTGATTCAAAGAAACCTAGGAAGGCTTATTCTGAAGGGATAGATGTGTTTTCATATAATGTTCTGTAAAAACCTGCAAAGGTCTGGTTAATGGTCAGAGCGTCAGCAGTAGTTGACCCGTTGGGAAGTTGAATTTCAGCAATTGTTTTTACCCCCATGTTCACAAATGCGAGCAGAGAGGTATAGTTGCTTCCTGGTTAAATCCACCATATGAAGCTGGAGTGCCTGATGAGCATCTGTGAGTATACCTCTAGTCACAGGGGAGGTGTTACCGATATGACGAGCACATGCCTCCTCTAACAACTTTTGGTGAGCCTCCTGCGTAGCCCGCCCAGCGGATCTGTACCTTTTTTAATGCGTGAAATATGTGCCCCTGACTACCGCCTTGAAGGCGTTCCAAACAGGGCCCCCCTCTGCAGAGTCAGTGATAAAGGACCAGTAGTTAGACATGTCAGTCGGGATGTATTCAGAGATTTCCGGCGTGGAGATCCAGACATGACTGAGTCTCCAGGTCCGGAACGTTGGTCTATGGCCCATGGTCAAACCCACCTGTATTATAGAGTGGTCAGAGATCGTTTGGGGTAGGTACGCTATGGACTGGACATTGGGTAAAAAATCCCCCGTGGCCAGTGCATAGTCTATTCTGGAGAGGGCTGCATAAGACCTGGATTGGCAGGAGAACACTTTCACATTTAGGATATTTCCACTGCCATATATCAACATATCCATAGGCACTGCACCACTCGCGAAACAACTTAGACTCAGACTGTAGAGGTTTCAACCTATCCAAGGCCGGCTGCAACAGAGTTAAAATCCGCAAGGATGAGCGTGGGACAGTTAGGTAAGGAAGCAAAGTGCACGGTGAGGTCAGCAAACACTGTAGCCGTGACCGGAGGGGGGAGATAGAGGCAAAAATAAGGGGGGTGCCATATATGGTTGCATATAGGATAACATATTGTCCCTTAGGGTCCAGGATGACTTGGTGACACAGGAAAGGTATCCCCTTGCGGATTAGAACTGCAACCCCACGAGCGTAGTTAGAATAAGTAGAGTGCTAACTGTGGGCTACCCAGTGTTTTTTCAGGGCCAGAATTTTGGATCCTATGAGATGAGTTTCCTGGAAGCACAGAATGTGTTGTTTTCTGTACCTCAGGGCCTCAAAAATAGAAGCTCTTTAAATTTTAGAGTTCATTCCACAGACATTCCATGAACAAACTGTTACCTGAGACATGGGACCAAGAGAAGTTATTATGGCAGGGGGGAGTGGGGGAGAGTCTAGAAAACTTCTCGTCCCCGACCACAGCTACAGTAGTTCGTGAGGGACGCAGTGCTGCAAAAAAATAAATCCACACATACATCATACATGCAACAATAAAACTATGTACAGAAACATAATAATTGCTCAATAAGGGTAGCTTTACCCCTGCCCAGATCCAAAAAAGGGGAGATGGCCTATACCCAAAACTTGTACCATGCATGGGGTGCATGGCCATCAACAGGAACCAAAAGATGTCAGGAAGACAAAAAAATAGTCGGTGTTCAACAGGTATCAATAAGGGGGGGTGAACCCCAAGGTAGCTCAGGCATGTTTAGAAAAAAAAAAGAATAACAGGACTGAGGCTGTGGAACTCTGTGGAAGTGGAACTGGTATAAGTGGTGATAAAAAAAACAGAGGGAGAGTGAACAAGTCTTGCTTTTTGTTTGCTGGGTTGCATTTTTGGGGCTTTTCCTTTTAGTTTTTCAATCACCTTTTCTGTCACTTTTTAAATAGCTTTTTTTTTTTTTTTTTCTCTGGTTCCTTCAGTCTATCAATTAAGGGGGGTGGTTAATTGCTCACAGGTGCCTATATAACTGGGTGTAGGACTCAGTCTGAGGCTGAGGAACTCTGTGTAAGTGGAACTGGTATAAGTGGTGAGTTAAAAACCAGAGTTTAAAACAGGAGGTTATAACAGGGGTCATAGTACCTGTGTAGTGTGAGTACCTGAGCGTTTTCTGAGTAGTATGTGTGGATCGTTAGTACTTGTGTATTGTGTACTGTATACTTGAGTATTGCGAGTGCACGTAGGTCTGCGACTGTTCTGCGATTGCACGTAGGTCTGTGAATACCTGTGTATTGTCTTGTTGTGTACCTGTGTATTGTCTTGAGTATTAGTGCCAGGAAGCTAGCTGTTAGGTAATTTGGACAGGGTAAAATCCCCAAATCCTCACTAAATTTAATAGGTACGATGCCCAGCGGGTGTGGAGAGGCGACTCTTTGTACATCTTGCTGCATGTATGCGTTCCTTGATCATCCGATCGAGGGCGAATACTGCTGTGCAAAATGTAAGCACATTGTTTCCCTGGAAGCCCAGGTTCTGAATCTGGGGAAGCAACTGTCAGCACTGAGAAGTCCCTCCATACTAAAGGAGAGCCAGGAACGTACACGGCAGGGGCCAGCACAGAGGCGGGTGGAGACAAAGAGGTGCAGGCACTAGCAAAGAGTAGATGGGCGACAGTCAGGAGGGGTAGAGGGGGAAGTGCCAGAGAGGCCCATCCAGGACTGGAGCATCCCAATAAGTACGCTCCATTGAGTGACATTGGTGAGACCAGTCAGGGACCAGCACTGCTGGAGCTGAGGGACTCTCCTAGCTGCCAGGGGAAGAACTCCTCCAGTGAGAGTGGGGGGGGCAGCAAAGGGAAAGGAAAGACCGATTCTGGTGGTTGGGGACTCAATTCTTAGGACAGAGAGGGCAATCTGTAACCAAGACCTGAAGCGCCGAACAGTATGTTGTCTACCGGGCGCTCGGGTTCGGCACATCACGGATCTTGTGGACAGATTACTGGGAGGGGCTGGGGAAGACCCGGCTGTCATGGTGCACGTTGGCACCAATGACAAAGTCAGAGGCAGATGGAGTGTCCTAAAGAACGATTTTAGGGACTTAAAAGCTAAATTGAGGAAAAGGACCTCCAAGGTAGTATTCTCAGGAATACTACCGGTACATCGAGCCACACCAGAAAGGCAGAGGGAGATTAGGGAAGTGAACAAGTGGCTGAAGAGCTGGTGTAGTAAGGAGGGGTTTGGGTTCCTGGAGGACTGGGCCGACTTCTCAGTCGGTAACCGGTATTATAGAAGGGACGGACTGCACCTAAATGAGGAGGGTGCCCGTCTGCTGGGAAGGAAGATGGCCAAAAAGTTAGAGGGGTTTTTAAACTAGGCGATAGGGGGAGGGTCCAGAGACAGAGCCAGCGCGGAAGATATTCCAGAGGGTAGTATTGGGGGCATTAGTGGTAGGTTAACCAAAGCACAAAAACACAAGGTGAGTATAGTAGCAAGTCCTAGTTGCAATCTTGAAACGCCCAATATGAGGACAATATGTGACCGGTCTAAACTATGTGGCATGTTCACCAATGCCAGGAGCATGACGGACAAGATGGGTGAACTAGAGATACTGTTGTACGAGGAGGATTTGGATTTTGTGGGAATTTCAGAGACCTGGTTCAACAGCTCTCATGATTGGCTGGCAAACATTCAAGGGTATACCTTATACCACAAGGATAGAGAGGGTAAAAAGGGGGGAGGGGTATGCCTATATATCAAGAATAATGTACAAGCTACTGTGAGAGATGACATCACTGAGGGAGCTAGAGAGGAGGTGGAATCCTTATGGGTAGAGCTCCAAAGGGATGAAGCTAAGGGGAAAATATTACTGGGAGTATGCTATAGGCCCCCTAACCTGAGGGAGGAAGTGGAGACGGATCTCCTATCACAAATTGGATTAGGGAAGTGTTATAATGGGGGATTTTAATTATCCAGACATAGACTGGGCGGAGGGAACCGCGCATTCATTTAAGGCTCGCCAGTTCCTTAATGTCTTGCAGGACAATTTTATGGGTCAGATGGTAGACGCACCAACTAGAAATAAAACATTACTGGATCTACTGATTACCAACAATACAGACCTGATCACGGATGTGGAAATACGGGGCAATTTAGGTAACAGCGATCACAGGTCAATTGGTTTCAGTATAAATCACACAAATGGGAAACATGAAGGGAACACAAAGACACTTTATTTCAAAAGAGCCAACTTCCCTAAACTACAAACCTTGCTAAAAGGCATAAATTGGGATAAAATATTAGGAACAAAGAATACGGAGGAGAGATGGGTTTGCTTTAAGAGCATATTACATAAGTGCATTAGCCAAAGTATCCCATTGGGTAATAAATTTAAAAGAGCGAACAAAAATCTTGGATGGCTTAACTCCAATGTAGATGTATAAGGACTAATGCGCAAAGACCACAACCTAAACTGGAAACATCCAACCTAAGACTACCACTATGGTACCAGGTAAAGAGCTGCCAACATAAATGGGTCCACTCAGCACCCCCAAAGGAAAGCAATAAGTTCACATAAAATATGTGGCGCTACTCTATCATCCAGTACCAAACCAGCAATTCTGATCCAATCAGTGATCTCCTATAACAAAAGATCAAGGGATAAGCAATGTGCCTAACGGTAACTCCAAAATACTAATTCCTAACAAAAAAAATGTAGAATCTGAACTGATAATTGCCCCATGCTGAAGTCCATCAAAAATCATCAGTGCCAAATATATGTAAAATATGTGAGTGAACATCAACTATTAAAGTGCCAAGTGCAAAGTGGGATTCCTGATGTGTTGGCCACCACGCATAAAAAAGAGAGTGACACTATATAAATATAGAGCATACGAAACTAGATGTGGCTGGAATAATAGCCACCCAAAATAACTGAGATGCAAATAATAATTCCTGGTGCTAAAATAGTGAAAAATTACAACAAATAAACAGCTCTTTTACGGTGTAGCAAATAATAACAATGTTCTAAATAGCAAACTAACCCACTGTGCATAAGTATATAATGAAAATACAAATAATGAAAACTGTAATTCAAGATGCGAGAAGGAACCCCGCATCAATATGGATCCACAATAGCTAAATCAAAAAACAAACAGTGATAATTGTGCAATCATGCCATCATCAACGCATTAATGCGCTATAAAAAATATATATATATAAATATATAGACAGACACCCAACATCCAGAGTACAAAGGTGTCGTCCCAAAGGAGCCAGGTGCCGGCGCTTCTCGGGGACGGCCGAACCCGGAAGCTTATTACATCATTCACTGCTCGCTGTTTTTTTGAATGTAAGGTATTACGTTTTTCTAAATAAAACTTACTCGAAACTACTACACTATGGGACCTCTCCTTTTTTCCTAAACTACCATTGCTGGGATTGCTGTGAGTGGCGGGAGGAGAGACGGAGAGCCAGATCCACGGACACCGTTCCAGGAAACCCATCCTCTCTACCCAAAGACTGTCTATCTGCCCTACTTGGCCCACTGGGGGCCGCTGCTGGAGGTGAGAGGCTGGGGGAAACACTTGGCGTGTGCACCAGAATCTAAATAGAAGAACAGCACCAGTCACTATATATCTGCACTTTATTTAAAGACTGCTTGTGTGGACACTACTTATCACAGTTGCACGTTTTTTATTTAAATTTTGTGGACTGAATTGCACTATTGTCACTTTGGGACGACACCTTTGTACTCTGGATGTTGGGTGTCTGTCTATATATTTATATATATATATATTTTTTATAGCGCATTAATGCGTTGATGATGGCATGATTGCACAATTATCACTGTTTGTTTTTTGATTTAGCTATTGTGCATCCATATTGATGCAGGGTTCCTTCTCGCATCTTGAATTACAGTTTTCATTATTTGTATTTTCATTATATACTCATGCACAGTGGGTTAGTTTGCTATTTAGAACATTGTTATTATTTGCTACACCGTAAAAGAGCTGTTTATTTGTTGTAATTTTTCACTATTTTAGCACCAGGAATTATTATTTGCATCTCAGTTATTTTGGGTGGCTATTATTCCAGCCACATCTAGTTTCGTATGCTCTATATTTTTATAGTGTCACTCTCTCTTTTTTATGCGTGGTGGCTAACACATCAGGAATCCCACTTTGCACTTGGCACTTTAATAGTTGATGTTCACTCACATATTTTACATATATTTGGCACTGATGATTTTTGATGGACTTCAGCATGGGGCAATTATCAGTTCAGATTCTACATTTTTTTGTTAGGAATTAGTATTTTGTAGTTACCGTTAGGCACATTGCTTATCCCTTGATCTTTTGTTATAGGAGATCACTGATTGGATCAGAATTGCTGGTTTGGTACTGGATGATAGAGTAGCGCCACATATTTTATGTGAACTTATTAACTCCAATGTAAAAATGCATATAAAAGCAAAGGAGAAGGCCTTCAAAAAAATAAAAGGTTGAGGGATCATCCTCAGCATTCAGACTTTATAAAGAATGCAATAAGAAATGTAAGAGTGCAATTAAGACGGCTAAGATAGAACATGAAAGACACATAGCGGAGGAGAGCAAAAAAAATCCCAAGAAATTCTTTAAGTATGTAAACAGTAAAAAAGGGAGGACAGACCATATTGGCCCCATAAAGAATGAGGAAGGACATCTGGTTACAAAGAATGGGGAGATGGCGAAGGTATTGAATATATTCTTCTCCTCAGTCTTCACGAGTGAATTGGGGGGCTTCAGTAACATAAACTGCAGTGTTTCTCCTCATGACACAACACAGGAAACACCTCCATGGTTAACAGAGGACAGAATTAAAATTAGACTTTAGAAACTTAACATTAATAAATCACCGGGACCAGATGGCTTGCATCCGAGGGTACTTGGGGAACTCAGTCAAGTGATTGCCAGACCGTTGTTCCTAATTTTTAGACAGTCTATTGATTGGAATGGTACCAGCTGATTGGAGAAAAGCCAATGTAGCACCAATATTTAAAAAGGGCCCAAAATACATCCCTGGGAATTACAGACCAGTTAGCCTAACATCAATAGTATGTAAACTCTTGGAGGGGATAAGGGACTATATACAAGATTTTAGTAATAAGAATGATATCATCAGCAGTAATCAGCATGGATTCATGAAGAATCGTTCTTGCCAAACCAATCTATTAACCTTCTATGAGGAGGTGAGTTGCCATCTAGATAAAGGAAGGCTCGTAGACGTGATGTATCTGGATTTTGCAAAAGCATTTGACACAGTTCCCCATAAACGTTTACTGTACAAAATAAGGTCCGTTGGCATGGACCATAGGGTGAGTACATGGATTGAAAACTGGCTACAAGGGCGAGTTCAGAGGGTGGTGATAAATGGGGAGTACTCGGAATGGTCAGGGGTGGGTAGTGGGGTTCCCCAGGGTTCTGTGCTGGGACCAATCCTATTTAATTTGTTTATAAACGACCTGGAGGATGGGATAAACAGTTCAATCTCTGTATTTGCAGGCGATACTAAGCTAAGCAGGGCAATAACTGCTCCGCAGGATGTGGAAACCTTGCAAAAAGACCTGAACAAATTAATGGGGTGGGCGACTACATGGCAAATGAGATTCAATGTAGAAAAATGTAAAATAATGCATTTGGGTGGCAAAAATATGAATGCAATCTATACACTGGGGGGAGAACCTCTGGGGGAATCTAGGATGGAAAAGGACCTGGGGGTCCTAGTAGATGATAGGCTCAGCAATGGCATGCAATGCCAAGCTGCTGCTAATAAAGCAAACAGAATATTGGCATGCATTAAAAGGGGGATCAACGCAAGAGATAAAACGATAATTCTCCCACTCTACAAGGCTCTGGTCCGGCCGCACCTGGAGTATGCTGTCCAGTTCTGGGCACCAGTCCTCAGGAAGGATGTACTGGAAATGGAGCGAGTACAAAGAAGGGCAACAAAGCTAATAAAGGGTCTGGAGGATCTTAGTTATGAGGAAAGGTTGCAAGCACTGAACTTATTCTCTCTGGAGAAGAGACGCTTGAGAGGGGATATGATTTCAATTTACAAATACTGCACTGGTGACCCCACAATAGGGATAAAACTTTTTCGCAGAAGAGCGTTTAATGAGACTCGTGGCCACTCATTACAATTAGAAGAAAAGAGGTTTAACCTTAAACTACGTAGAGGGTTCTTTACTGTAAGAGCGGCAAGGATGTGGAATTCCCTTCCACAGGCGGTGGTCTCAGAGGGGAGCATTGATAGCTTCAAGAAACTATTAGATAATCACCTGAATGACCGCAACATACAGGGATATATATAATGTAATACTGACACATAATCACACACATAGATTGGACTTGATGGACTTATGTCTTTTTTCAACCTCACCTACTATGTAACTATGTAAACATGTAAGGACCAGGGACTCTCCTCTCAGGAGATGTGTACGGTCAACCATAGTTATCACTGGATTAAGCATCGCTGGTGATTAAAGAAGGGGGTACTGGGAATGGGCCAGGGAAGAAAGCGGATGCAGGCAATCCATCCTTTCCAGCAAAAGGCACGTGTATCGACATCAGGCAAGAGGTTTAGGGGCTTGGGATAAAGATTCCCACCAGGCCAGGACATCTTTTGGGGATTGGAAAAATTGGACTTTTCCCTGGTAGGCGATCCGAAGGGTGGCAGGAAACCGCATGGAATATTGGATATCCTGCTCCCGGAGTTTCTGCATGACACGCTGATAGCTGGCTCTGCGGTTGCGGTCTGATGCAGAGTAGTCAGGGAAAAGGGACACCACAGCATTATTGATGCGAAGACTACCCTTCTTCCTGGCAGCCCCCAGAATATAGTGCCGATCTCTGTAATTAAGGAGACGAATCACCACAGTACGTGGTGGGTGTCCTTCAGGGCGGGGGCGCCCAGGAACACGGTGGGCCCTCTCAATCACAAAACAGGGGGATAATTGAGTGCGGCCAAATTCTTGTTAGAGCCAGCTTTCAAGGAAGGCTATGGGATCAGGCCCCTCCACCCGTTCCGGGAGACCAACCAGACGCAGGTTGTTACTGCAGAGACGATTCTCTAGGTCGTAGACCTTGTCCTCCAGGGTGGCAATCTTCCCCCCATGTGTATTAAGTTTGGGCAGGATGGGGTTAATAGTGTCTTCTAGATCACTAATGCGCTGCTCGGTTTCAGTGACCCCGCTGCGTAATTTCTGCATGTCCTGCTGCATAATGGTCAGGTCAATCTTCAACCCATCCACCTTCCCCATAAGGTCTACATGGTTTACTTTGATAATGGCGAGGACCTCCGATGGCGTGGGTTGTCCCTGTCCCGGGGTTGCCTGTGGATGCACAGCCGGATGGTCAGGGATCTCAGGGGAGGCCGATGGGAAGGCATCCTTTCTGTCTGCAAAGAGATCCGGAGTGGAGGCTGGGGATGCACTAGGCCCTTGGCTGGTTTTGCAGCGGCCATCTTGGCAGGATCAGGTGGTGATGCTCATCTTTGGCAGGGGTGGTTTCTTCCCCCCGCTGTTTCCCCATCCACCAAAATGCCTCAGGCTGGTGTGGGGAAAAAATTAAGTTTTCTGGCTATGGTCGATCAGGATAGAACAGGATTGTGTATTTCATTACAAATGAGCTAGCGGGGAGAATGAGAAGATTAGATTCCCATGACCTCATAGCCGATCCCAAAAAAGCTAACGAGTGTGACAATGTTAGGGCCAAGACCAGAACAAATTACAACCCGCTGACCAGAGTTATTAACCCCTAATGTAACTGCACCCCCCCATGCCGCCACTTGCCTGTCCCCTGCCTCTCCACCTCCCACCACTAACTTCCATCTAAAACTGCTCCCTCCACTCTCCTTTCCCATCTTCTTCACCCACCTTCAGCCCCCCGCCCCTACGCAAACCCCATCCCCTGCAGCTACCATCTTTAGCTGACATCCCCCCCCCAACTGCCCCCACCCCTGATCCATGGACGCGCCGAGCGGCATTACTCCTTCCCTCCCGTTGCCTGCAGCTTCTCCCTGCACTGATCTCAGTGATCTGTCAGGCTGGGGAGCGCAGCGGGCGAAGAGTGGTGAGGGTAAAGTTGGGGCTTGATAAATGTGTTTATCAAGCTCCCCCCTATAGTAGAGAGGGCGCAGGCAGCGATCACCCCCCCCCCCCCCCCAAAAAAATGCAAAAAACATTAAAAAAAATGCAAAAAAATGTAAAAAAGGGGGGGGGGGGAGAGACTGTAAGACCCAGTGACTTTTTGGGGGGACTGCAACCACCCCCCCAGGTCCGCCTGCACGGTGACACCCACCCGCACTCACCCCTCCACAGTGACGGTCTCCCCCAGCACTCACCCCTCCTCGGCTTCCTCAGGAGAAGCCGGAGGACAATAGCGAATATTTGCTTTTGTCACAAGTGGGTGGGTTTGGGTTGCAATGCTCTGCTCCCCAAGCCTAACCTTTTTCAAGCCAATTAGAGCCTCAGGCTCTAATCACATGGCTTGAAAAAATAATCATGCAAATGTATGAGTCGGGCACCCCACGGTGGGGGGGCAGCACCCCTTTCACATGGAGCAGACTCTGTCAAGCAGATCTGCCTGCTCAGCGGGGGGGATCTGTCTGCTGATCCCTGCTGAGCAGGCGGGTGACAGGTCCGCTCCGCTGATGCAGAGCGGACACAGCTCGCTATTCTCTATGGGGCGGTTGGATGGAAACGGACCGCCTGTCCAGTTCCATCGGAGACCATCCGATCCTATCTGCTATCCCCATCCCTCTGTTTTTAGTGGACTGAACTTAATCAGATGCAGGCGGGTGTAAACGGACACATGTCCATTTACATCAGCCTCTCCACAAAGAACAGTGAGTGGTCCCCTATCGGTGTGCTTCTGTGAAAGGGGCCTAAGGCCTTGTTCACACAGGGCATACACAGCATACATTTTTCAGGGACGCACAGGTGTTCTGTGCATCTTTGTGCAGGCAGTCCCATTAATGTCATTTGGGATGTAGCACCTGCACGAACAGAGCCGTTGCTACCAATTTTACATCCATGTAGGTCCGCATGCATGTCCCTGGGCTCATGCAGTCTGTGTTGGGGGTCATGTACCCACACGAATGTCAGATTGCGAACAGCAGCTATGCCTGTGCAGCCGTTGCATCACAAATGACATAAATGGGACTGCCTGTATGGGAATACATGAAACACCTGTGCATCCCTGTGCGAGTAAACCTGGCCCCCCATGGGCATACACTTTAGTATGCCACATGTGAGGGATGCTTTAGTAGTAATTTAGCAGGAATTTTGTAAGTTATGATGTGTTTATGTGCACTATTACTTATTTTAGTGTTATATTTGCGAAAATATTGTTTTGATAAACATTTGCGCAAATATCATGCTGCCTTAAAAATCTGTAGTACCTTCTTTTTATTCTACTGGCCATGTGCTTTCAGAAAATGTATGGTTTGGGGGGTATTTTACAAATTCTGAAAGCTGCAAGTGAAAAAGGAAAACCTGTTAATGATGATTTTAGTGTATTGTTTGAGAATATATTGGTTTGATAAACATTTGCACCAATACCACAGGGTCTAAAAAAATCAGGAGCACCCTCCTTTTTATTCTAGAGGTTATATGCTTTCAGAAAATATATGGTTTTGGGGTCTTTCACAAATTCTGAAAGCTGTAAGGGAAAAAGTAAAACCTTCAGATTTTTAGAGCAATTTGGATATTTACATTTTTGCATACGTTCGATTTTTCACCATTTTGCAAAAAGGCGCAATGTAAAAATTAAAAAAATTTTGTTATTAACTCCATACAGGTTAAGCTTTTATTTTTATTTAGTAGGAATCTTGTAAAATTAGCTGTGTTTTTATCTACTAATAATGGTTTTGGTGTATTTTTTGCAAATATTTTGGTTTGATAAACATTTGCGCAAATACCGCTGGGTCTAAAAAAAAAAAAAAAAAAAAAATCAGTAGCACCTTCTTTTTATTCTATTGATCATGTGCTTTCAGAAAATATATGATTTGGAGGTGTATTTTACAAACTCTGAAAGCTATAAGTAAAAAAAATAAATAAAAAAGGAAAAATTGCAAAAATGGTCTGGCCACCTGAGTGTACAAAATGAAGCACAGGGCCTGGCAGCGAAAGGTTTAAAAGTATTCCAAAGCTGCATTTGGTCTGAAATCCACTGGTTAGGGACTGTTGTTGCATTCGTTTTTTGTACATGTTCTTTATAATTTAACGCTATTCATAATATACAGTTAATAAATGTATATTTATTTTCTCCTCTTGGAGCAGTCTAGAATTTCTGTTGCAAGTAAAACCATACAACCATAAAAAGCTGTTTTGGATTTATTTTTTTGTTTCAGCATGAACTGGAAAATATTGAACCTACCCAAGGTCTTTCTATAGAAACAGCTATAACATTCCTTCAGAGAGCAATAAGTCTTGTAGATGTCCTTATTTTTGCAAGTTCATTGGGCTTTACAGATATTGAAGCTGAAAAAAATATGTCATCTGGGGGCATCTTACGGCAGTGCCTTCGATTAGGTAAGCTCATCATAAAGCATATGTATTCGTTTATTAAACATTTCTAGCAATGATCTTACAGTATACTTCATGGCTATTAAGTGTTGCTAACTGAGAGCCACCTGCATTTTCTGCTGCTGTAGATTTTTGCCTGCATGTCAAAAAAGCAATTGATATTTATGACATATGGTTAACCAGCAAGGAAGCAAATTAACAGTTAGTAACCATACAGACCTGTCCAAGGTCTCATAAGCACTTCAAGTGATTGTAAACCACCTTTTTTCCTTTTTAAATAATAAACATGTTATACTTGCCTGCTTTGTGCAATGGTTTTGCACAGAGCAGCCCAGATCCTCCTCTTCTCTTCTGGGCCCCCCACCCCCCCGGCGCTCCTGGCTTCACCTCTTTAGCAAGTGCCCCCATAGGAAGCTCCTTCATATGGGGGCACTCGCGCATGCTCGATCCTAAGCTGCACTGCCTGCTTTTATAGACACAGCTCAGCCCTGCCCCCTACTTTCTCAAAACCAGTGGCTAATGACTCCTGCTGCTATCAATCTGCCCTATGAGGAGGGAGATAACTAAGACAGCTGCTGCGCTGGGGCACAATGCTGGCTCAAAATTGGGTTTAGGTAAGTATAAGGAGAGGATCGATCCTGTGGCACAGAATGTTTAATGCAGAACATGCATTAGGGTAAAAACTCCTTAAGGCTGTAGAAACACTTTCACCTTTCCATGCCAGAGGACAAAAAGAATGGACAGACTGTGTAAATGAACCCTGAGAAAAGGTTTTGGTAAAATTGCACACACTACTGCTTTAGTTTACTGACTGTTTGAAACAAAGCAATACCACTTATAGAACATGCAAATGTGTATTTTTGAACATGTATTGGTGTATTTGACCCTTTTTGCTACCTGCCCTAAACTCCACTCCAGGCATACATTTTAGTGCAACGCAGTGCGTTACAATGTGTGGTAACATGTTACATTGCGCTACTACACAGTTTTGAATGAATATAAATTAAAAGGAAATAATCATTTACAAAAAAAATAAGGTACTGCAACGCTTTGCATTGACGCACTGCAGTATTTGTGTGCAACGCATACCAGCGCCCACAGGTTATATGCACCATAAAGTGGTCTCTCGCTGTGTTGGTACACTGCAGTGCACCAATGCATGTAAAGTGTATTACCGCAATGTTTGTAGTGCACATGTTTATCGCGCGTGTGTGTGGTTTTTTTTTTTTGTTTGTTTTTTTTTTTTTAGAGGATGGTATTTTAGGCCTCATTCACATTGCCAAAAAGGGCTGTAAGAGGCTGAAATGTTCTGCTAGAAGTCCATGAACTTAGGAGGAATGCAGCCCACAAATGGCATGCTGGAAGCGTTTCTCTACTGCCATAATGGCATATGTCGGTTGCTGCAAAAGGTTTAACCACTTCAGCCCCAGAAGATTTTACCCCCTTCCTGACCAGAGCACTTTTTACAATTTAGCACTGCGCTGCTTTAACTGACAATTGTGCGGTCATGCAATGCTGTACCCAAACTAAATTTGCGTCCTCCCCCCCCCCCCCCCCCCCCAAATAGAGCTTTCTTTTGGTGGTATTTGATCACCTCTGCAGTTTTTTTATTTTTTGCACTATAAACAAAAGGCGACAATTTTGAAAAAGAAAACCACATTTTTAACTTTTTGCTATAATATCCCCAAAAGTGTTTTTAAACAAATTTCTTCATCAGTTTGGGTCAATATATATATATATTCTTCTACATATTTTTGGTAAAAAAAAATTGCAGTATATTGATTGGTTTACGCCAAAGATTTAGCATCAACAAACTATGGGAGAGATTTATGGCTTTTTTTTTCTTTTTTGTGTGTGTTCCCTGGATGTATTCTAACTGTATGTGGATGTATGTGGATAGGACTGACTGGGTAAGGAGACAGATCGCTGTTCCAACTTAGTAGGAACAAATGATCTTTATCCTCTCACCTGACAGAACAGGGATTTGTGTGTTTACACACACTAATGCCCGTGCTGTCTCTCGTGCCCGCGATCACGGGTGGACAGCGGGGATCGCGCTCGCCGGCCACGCGCACCTACAGTGTAGCGGACGCGCACCCCAAGCGGCTCTTAAAGGGAAGGATGTACCCATACGTTGTTTTGCCCAGCCGTGCCATTCTGCCGACATATATCGGCATGAGCCGGTTGGCAACCAGTTAAGAGATGTCACAAATGTGCAGAAACTGAGATATTGGATGTGTATGCTGCATTTCTTCACAGCTTGTCGCATTGTGTTCGCTGCTATTTTAGGCAAAATGAGGTGCCAAATGAATTCTTTTGTTAATGGGATTTTTAAACTGCCTCTGTCTGACCTTTATTCCACCCCATAATTTCTTCTTCTGATTGCCAAAAATCTTTCATTTTCCATAAAGAATTTTATTAAAATGTACTTGCATAAATCAGTTTATGAAAATTATGTATTTTGTTTTGCTGTCTATTAAAAGTAGCAGAAAAGGCTGGTCTTTTCACTGTAAGTCATAAGTTATTTTGAGGCTTTTGTAAACAGAATTATTTATTTTTCATTTTAGTTTGTGCCATTGCTGTTAGAAATTGTCTGGAGTGTCAGCAGCACTTGCAATTAAAATCCACAGGAGAAAATATGAAAAACCAGAAGGCAATTCATGGCCTGGTGGGAACAGCAAAGTCTGCTGCAAAGGTAATGTCTGTGTGCAAGGCATGGCACGGTACTGTGTGTTTCTCATTAAGGTCCATACAAAAAGGACTGTGTGCACTCAGAATTTATTGATCACAGAAACTTGCTTAGCCATAAAACCCCATGTTGAGCAAACCTGTTCCATAGTGACACTGAAAGTATTGTCACCTAATCATAACATTAAATTGCCAGCTTGCTATTTATAATCATTCCTATTATTGGCAGCTTGCTTTTATAGTAATTTGGATTGTGTTAGATAACTGGAGCACCCAGAGGAAATTGACACAAATATAGAAAGGACATAAAACCTCCCTGAAAAAAACTGTCCTTAGTTGGAATTTATTTACCAGACTTTTTCTCTTTGCAAGGTTTCACTACTAATCACAGAGATAAAGTAAAGTATCTGTTTAAGCTAAAAAATTAACGAATGGTGATGTTTCATTATGGTTGTGTGGTTATCATAATGCAGCAAGCACAGAGCACATACAGAGCATTGCAGCATGCAACACACGATTTGCACTGCAATAAAATAAGATGTGGAGCAAAAGTATTCCCAAATCCTCTTCCAGTACAGGATATGAGAGAGAGAGGCTCCACCTACCTGAAGTAGGAAACCTATCATCCCCAATCAAGTCGCCTAGAGTCCTTGTTTGTTTCCTCTGGACTAACGGGAACATCAAAATGCATTATTTTCCTTTAGGCCTTCAGGGTGGTTGCAGGAGGCTCCCACCCTCCCCCGTGATATCAGGGAGAGTGGACCTGGAGAGGTTGCATCTATTGGCTTTTCTGAGCTACAATTGTTAGTATCCTAGTTGTGGGCCCTTTCCTCCCTATTACCACCTTGGTTTTTCCAAAGGTTTGTCAGCCTGAGGAGAAGCAACTATCCTTGTGGGGGCAGAGGCTCTGGTGGAGCCCTCCCTTTCTCACTTTTGGTCAAGCCCCAAGTCCTCCACTGTGTTGCTTCAGGAGATGTGGAGTAGGGGGAGCCCTCATGGCCATCTGATCCCCTGATGTAGGCTGCCAATTGTTGTGGATGGACCATGGTCGCTGGCATCCCTGAATCTTTTTAGAGGGAAGGGAGGGTGACACGGGTCTGCTGAGCCAAGTGGCGCACTTCCACTGTGAGGGCAAGGATGGAGTTCGGTACCATGGTGTGGATCTTCCTGAATGAACAGCAATACTAGTATTGGGTATACTTTGGTGCTGGTATCCATAGACACCACGGAGGTGTACCCTGATCTTCCCAGGAATTTTACAGCAGATTTCATCAGGTCAGCAGTGCTACACAGTGCTCTCTGATTCGGCCATGCTAGCTGCTACTAATCTGGCAAACTTCTCAGAGGTAGGTTGGTTTGGGTTTTTACTATAGCTCTCCCTCCTAATCTACCCATACGGGGGGCAGGCAGTGTTGGGTACCCCTGGGAGGATGTCCTCTCTTCGGTTGTTGGCGTTACAAGCGCAGGGTTGAATGTGCTGTGTATTCCGGTCTGTTTCTGTTAGCCTAACCGCTTAAAGGTAAGCTGAAGCTCCAACCTGTTAATCCCTTGCTACACTTGAACTTTGCAGGGTATACAGGTATATTGCTTTTGTGTATTTTATGTTCTTTGGGGTATAACCAAGGAAGCTTAGAAACCTCTGTATTGTATTAATGTGCTTTTACTAAACAAAAAAAAAAAACTGCACATACAGCTGTAGGAAAAAAAACTATTCACTGTATACAAAGTATCACAAAATATGCATATGATCTACAAATGCCCAAACTTATTTATCCTTCCCAGCAAATTAGCATGGGCAATGTATGCAAAAAGTATATTGTACAGTTACTTTATTTGGATCTTCCTGATGGAGTATTGTTATGGTTCCTTCTTCCTCAGTGTCCTGCAAACAACTGTTCCTTTGTTTCTCACCACATGGCTTGTTAAAGCCCTTTCCCCTCCCCTTCACTTTTTTGCCTACATCATTTCCTTTAGCATAATTTCCTGTTCTGAGTTCATGAACCAGTCCAATGAGCTCATTTTCATATCAATAGGGGAGGCCTAGCTTCTAAAACAATACGTGGTCTTAAAATGTTTTTTCATATTTATGCTATAAAAATCACTAAAATAGTCTAAATCACTAAAATAGCAACACCACAGAAATGCTACTGGGATCTGCTTGCACCATTTTATGATCGATTACACTTGACTTTCATGCAGCAAGGTGAGGTGAAAGGCTGCTGTGCTTTAAAGGCCAAGTTCATCTTTAAAATAAAAAATGCACGTTTTAGCAGGAAAAAAAGTACATTTCTTCTTCCCTTTTTTTTTTTTTTTCTTTTTCTTTTTCTTTTCACACGAACCTGAAAAGCATTGCATGAGCTATCATTGGATCACGGGTGCCGTGCCAGGTTTCTGCAAACTCTTCCTCCAGCTATCTGCCCCTATTTCTGTATGGACTTTAATTTGGATGGCTGGAGGAAGTGTCAGTGAACTACAAGTGTGGAGAAACTGCACTTGTATTCCATTGAAAAGCACCAATCAGTCTGCCTCGGTGGCAGATGGGATTTGTGGTTCATTCAGTCAGTTTTTTATGTGAATGAATGATACGGCTGTGTGGGAGAAGCCCTGCACAGCTATGTCCATTTCAAAAGTGATATCTGCTGCTGGAAAGAAACCCCTGAATAATGTTGGGGGGGGGGGGATGCTTATCAACATGTTGCACTCTTGAATATGTGACATGACATAAAGATGGCCTTTAACCAGGGCATTTTGTGCTTGATTTTATACAAGTCACATGATCGGCGTGTCTTCTGCAGCGCATTACGGACTCTACGTCACTTTTGGAAGTAATGCATGCCAGCAAGGATCATTATTTCCAAAGAGATTAAAAGCAAGCAAATAACCCAGCGACATAACACTTTCCTTTTCCCTAGCCAACTAATAGATTTTACAGGTGAAAACCGTTGTCAAGCAAGAGAGGTGAGGAGGACAGGGGGTGTGGCTTCAAACACAATGGAAGATATAGGCATGCGTGTAACTCTAAATGGGAGTAGAAAGCTTGCAAACTGTGCATGTTTGCACATTTCAGCTTCTGTGCTTAGCTTGGCCAATTTACAACCAGGAAGTAGAGAACTGGCAGAATCAACCCGATATTTGATAACTATTTCAGAAAAAATTAACAATTGTATAAAAAAGACAATTTTTTTAAGGTTACAAACACTTTAAAGTCACACTTGCACAGGTGTTTAGCCATGCTGTGAATCTCAGTGGCAAGCATTTATTGATACCTGTGGCTGAGATTGACAGCTGTGTGCGGTTAGCTGCAACTGCCAAGCCCCTAAAGTACAATGAGAGGCTGTCTGCGGCTTTAGTAAAATGAATCAAATTCCTGTTTTAGCTAGGCAGAGCCTCTCCCCTATGCTGTCCTGGAAGATTCCAGGAAATTGAACTGTTTCTCCTGCGTTAAGGGGGAGGAGCACTTGAAGCCCAACTTAAGGCAAAACAAAAGTTTTCCCTGCTTTGTGGCTGTGCATGCACTGCACAGGTTCACTGTGTGTTTTTGTCTAGGGGAGATGAGAAAGGAGGGTTACACACCTAATCCTCCAATCCTCCCAGCACAAGATTGGTCCAGCACTCCCCTGCACTCCAGCGGTCACGAATTGTGGACTGTTCCTGAGGTTGTCAAGCACAGAGCAGGCTCCATAGACCAGGAGCGATTCGCTGGACCGTGGGGGAGCACCATGGACTGAAGAATTGGGTGAGCAAAAGCTTTCTCCTCACCCCTAGACAAAACAAACCGTTGACCTATGCAGTGCATGGGAAATCTTTTTTTTTTCGCCCCGAGATGAGCTTTAAAACCTGTTTTGACGCATGCGGCACTGCAAATCACGATGATATGAACGACTCCTAATGAGCATTTATAGAATTTTGTGAAAGTTCCAGCAGTCTGCTCTAAAATCTCAGGAAGAAAACAACAAAGAGCAGCGCAGGTTACAATGTAAACAATAAACCTCAATGCACATCAAAAAAAAAAAGTCCTTTGAGCAATAAAAAGCTCTTCTTGAGATGTATACAGTCTGTTAGCAGGGCAGCATTATGAAGGGAGGTAAAGCCACTCCAGATATGTAAGAGAAGAAGAAACAGCAAAGGCGCCTCTTAGTAAGATAGTATATTTTAATGATACAATTCCATTAAAAGCACTCGCATATTAAAACTTGTTAGTCCGACATGGGTAGTTTCAGTAGAGGCCATACGTGATTTCTGCACTCTCAGATGGAAGAAGAGCCTTGTTCCTCTGTGCTGCCGGCTAGTG
Source organism: Lithobates septentrionalis (assembly GCA_037952835.1). NCBI lineage: Eukaryota > Metazoa > Chordata > Amphibia > Anura > Ranidae > Lithobates > Lithobates septentrionalis. Next base: position 1,747,734 of record JBBDGP010000487.1, read on the forward strand.
TGTTCGGCGCAGACTTCTGGGATCCGATCGTGATCCAAGACGAGGCTTGCACCTCCGCCGGGCAGTCGAATGGAGGGCTGGAACGCAGATTCGATGGTATGGGCTGTACTGCCGTTAAGCGACGAGTTTCAGAGCATGCGCATTGGGGCGCGCTCCTTTTTCAAGCTAGGGAAGATTGATTTAATTGCAGCCTATTTAAGTGCTCTCCTAGCACTGCCGCCTAGTGGATACAAATGATATCGCAGGGATAAAATAAAAGTAAAAATTGAAAATATGTGCATGTGCATAATGTGAATATGCAACTAGCCTTTCTTGTATTCATTTTTTCGTTTTTTTTGTACTGTGCTGGGTATTCTATATGTGTTATTACAGCGCAGAGGAACAAGGCTCTTCCATCTGAGAGTGCAGAAATCACGTATGGCCTCTACTGAAACTACCCATGCCAGACTAACAAGTTTTAATATGTGAGTGCTTTTAATGGAATTGTATCATTAAAATATACTATCTTACTAAGAGGCACCTTTGCTGTTTCTTCTTCTCTAAAATCTCAGGGCCTGTTGAGCATGCATGTTTATGGGAAAGACTATTTCTTACAGGATAAGTTCACCTTTAGTAAAAATAAATACATGAGCATGATTTTGCAGCTAAATGTACATTTATATTTTTTTTACACTGGAGCAAAGCATTACACCTGTTATCAATGGATCACAGTTGTAAAGTTGGGCTCCTGCAGACCCTTCTGACAGCTCTCTGCCCATCCTCTGTACAGGAAGACAGTTACTGAGCTGTAGCAAATGTCGGTGACCTACAAGGACACTGATCGGCTTGCTTGTAGTTCATTAGGAACTACAAGCCTTCTGCCCCAGTAGCTAGTTCTAGTTCATTCACAGATCTGTGAATGAATGATGTGGCTGTGTGGGTAGAGCCCCGCACAGCCGCGCTGTTTGGAAAATGTAATGGGCCAAAGGGAGAAGAACCCCCTCCCACCTGCTGCTACAGGTAAGGGGGTTGAGGTGAGGGGTGTTGTGAACATTTTACATGTTACACTCAAATACGTGTGTAACCTGTTCAAACGGTGAACTTGGCCTTTGAGAATAAGATTTTGGTAGTCCTGGCCAGAACGCTATCTGCATGCTCTCCGTATGCTTGCATGGGTTTCCTCCCACACCCCAAAGACATGCTGGTAGGTTAACTGGTTTCTGCTTAAATTTGCACCAATGTGTGTATGTATGCATATGAGATACGAAACGGAGGTTGTAAGATCCTTGAACAGGGGCCGATGTAAATGTACAGTATGCAAAGTGCTGCATAAATTGTTGGCGCTATATAAAAGCCTGTAAAAATATGTTTAATATTTCTTCACCCACTTAAGTACATGGAAAGTTTTAGTCCATGCTTTGCAAGAGTGGTGCTGATTTATCTCTAAAAAGATTTAATGCAGTCAGTTTTTGTACATGGTTGCACTACAAGTGAGATCTATTAACCGGAGTGAAAAGAAAACATTCAACTTAATATTGGTATTAATGGTGGGGGGTTACTAAAGCATGTCAATGAATTTAACACCACTGCTGTTTTTTTTTTTTTTTTTTAATATATGTTTTCAGAATCCAGTTGACATACTGACAGGCGGAATTTCTCCCGTCCGAGACTATGACAGGCTTCTACAAGACATGGATATAAACAGATTGCGAGCTGTGGTCTTCAGAGATGTGGTGAGTGGAAGATCAATACCTTATATATTACCTTTGAAATATTTATGTTGGTGTTACAGGAATTTTCAGAGTTGATTCACTTTAACATGTTCTTACTACATATATTTCTTATTTTTTTGTTTCCTATTTTTTTGTAAGCTGACCATATAGAAAAGAGAGCAATCAGATTTACAGGCAAAGCTCCCTCAAGTTTGTGCGCCTTCCACAAAGACCCTAAACACAAGCGGTTACTCTACTAAGCCTCCAGTCACACCTGAGCATTTTGTAGTGTTTCCCTATTCACTTATCTGATCCTCCGTGCTCCTAGACTGGTCCCGGCAGTGTCTCCTACCGTAGGCTCCAGCGGTCTAAGGTCTGACATCAAGTCCAGTGCAGGCTCCATAGCCCTTCATTGCATAATTGCATTGGGTAATAGACTAAATAGCCTGAGCAATTAACTCTTGTAGCGAGGATGCAGTCCAACTGCATGTATTCAAGTTTTCTGGAGCTGGGCTATAGAATTCTCTGAGTAAGTCAATGATGTATAGCACTGGACACTACCCTTTATTTGCACTGTTAGACCTATGAATTTCTCACTCTGTCATTTTCACTCTGCAGGGGGTCAGTGCTGAGGGACTGAGCTCTGACCTCCACTGGCATCTACCTGCTGATGCCCCTGCTTTGCAAGAGCTATGTGGAACTCCCATCTTCAGGCTGTCTCTCTTACCGGAGCCCAGGACACACAGCCGCTGGTTAGGGGATTGAGAGCACTGTGAGACTAAGGTAAATCTATGCCTCGATTTTCACATGCGAACAATGAAACTCGAAGTAAGTGTCACTTCTGGGTTCAGATGCACCATTTACTGGCCAGTACAGCCAGGGGACACTTCTAACCAAGCTGATCTGTGCTTGGTTAGTTGGTGTGAAGGGCAGGGGAAGCATTGGGGTCTATATTAGTACATGAGTACCTGCCACCTACCCAATGCTATGACAGGGGTTTATTTAAAAAATAAGAGAAAAAGTTTTAAAAATAGTGATGATAAAATATATTTTAAAAAAAAACAAAAAACTGTTGCTCCTGTGCAAATGCAAGCCCAGAGTGTGCACATGCATATAAACCTTGGTAGCACCACACGTGTATCATACAGTGCCTTGAATAAGTATTCACACCCCTTGAAATTTTCCACATTTTGTCATGTTACAACCAAAAATGTGTTTTATTGTAATTTTATGTGATAGACATACACAAAGTGTCAGATGATTGTGAAGTGGAAGGAAAATGATAAACGTTTTTCAAAATGTTTTACAAATATCTGAAAAGTGTAGCATGTATTTGTATTCAGCCCCCCTGATTCAATACTTTCTTGGACCACCTTTCACTGCAATTACAGCTGCAAGTCTTTTTGGGCATTTCTCTACCAGCTTTGCACATCTAGAGTGACATTTTTGCCCATTCTTCTTCTTTGCAAAATAGCTCCAGTGCTGTCAGATTGGATGGAGAACATATGAACAGCTATTTTTAAGTCTTGCCATGGATTTTCATTTGGATTTTGTCTGGACTTTGACTGGGCTATTCTAACACATGAATATGCTTTGCTTTGATTTCAAGTATTCCATTGTAGCTCTTGCTGTATGTTTAGGGTCATTGTCCTGCTGAAAGGTAAACCTCTGCCCCAGTCCAGTCTTTTGCAGACTTTACCAGGTTTTGTTCTAAGATTGCCCTGTATTTGGCTCCATCCATCTTCCCATCAACTCTGACCAGCTTCCCTGTCCCTGCTGAAGAACAACATCCCCACCACATGATGCTGCCACCACCATGTTTCATGTTGGGGATGGTGTGTTCTGGGTGATGTGCATTGTTAGTTTTCCGCCACACACATCGTTTCAATTCCCCCCTCTCTTCGCATGTGAATGGAATTTCTCAGCTGTGGCTCTGTTTCGGCCCCGGAGCGGTCAGTCTTCCACGAACTGTTAGTCAGGCACTGCCTGTTATTTTTCTCCTCCTGCACCCACTTTGTTCCCTTTCGGCCAGTCCTGGAGCTATCTGTGCCCCTTGTGCTAGTCTTGTAAGCCGGATCACTTCCCCATCTCCTTCTACTCCCCACTTCATTGAACCTGACTGCCCTCAGACGCACCGCCTGCACCCACCTGAAGTGTCTGTAAACTTTCCACCCCGCACTGTTGTGCGCTCTTCTGTTACTAGCCGCCCCCCTGAGCCCGCCATGGTCACACTTGAACTCATGTTCCTTTTTTCTGACCTGGCGAACACTGATGCTTTTTGAAGTTTTGTTTCCCTGGCTAGCTGCTACCCCCACGGCTGTGGCGGCTAGTCGTTTATTTATTCTGCCACGCTGGTCCAGAGTAGGCAAAGTTCATGTGTATCAAGTTGCTTACATGTGACTTGCCTCGTAACTCAACCTCATTGTACTCGATATATAATATATATTCCTAATGGTCATTCACTACCCTTCTTGGCTCTCTGTGCAACCAGTACTAACAGGCCGTTGGTCCTTGCTGGCACAGACCCTCCACACTCACTCACATGTGTAATGCTTTTTTTCCTTGTACTGCATGCTGTTCTGCACTGTATTTGAAATGTTTGACTGCTCTGTGGAAGGCTGTTCCCTGTGGATTCGACTGCATGCCTAAATACCTCAAACTGCCATGGCTTCTCTCTCAAATTAGTTACACGGAACGTGCAAGGACTACACGCTAAACCCAAACGTGTAGCTGTTCTTTCCCACCTCAAGTCCTTGCGGGCAGACGTCTCTATCCTTGAGACTCACATCTCCGGTCAGATGCAAAAAACCATGGGTCGGCTGGCTCTACCATGCTTTCTACACCTCTAATTCCCATGGGGCAGCTATTATGATCGCTACATCAGTGCAGTTCCAACTCCACTACCTGCAGTTGGATCCGCAGGGTCAGTGTCTATTTCTCCACGCTGCCGTTGGTGGCTTGGAGGTTCTCCTTATGGCATTTATATTCCACCACCATTCCAGTTTACTGTCCTTCAGGAGGGAATAGCCTTTATGGCCAAACATTCCACAGTACCTGCCATCTGTATGGGTGATTTTTAATATGACGATTTAACCCCAGCCTTGATGGACTTGGCTCATCTGCCCAGATGCCATCCCAACCATCCCGCACCAGATTTGGAAGGTTTCTCTTAGTTTGCCATGATGGACACTTGGAGATACAAGCATCTGACCACGATAGCCTACTCCTGCTTTATTCCCCCACATGTCCCGTGTTGACCTACTGTTGATCTCCCCCACCCTAGTGCCCGACCTCCTGGATGTGGGGTTTGGCGTTTGGGTGCTCTGATCATTCCCCGTACTGGATGACTATACGCCTACCCTCCACCACCTGCATGTGGCGGCTGAACCCCTTTTGGTTCACCATCATGTTGGACCTGGATGCTGTTCAACGGGAATGGGTTTACTTTTTTCGAGCCAATCTGAGCCTGTCGAAGGTCGGGGCGGTGTGGGAGGATTTCAAGCTACATGCCCGCATGGTTCTATCCGCGCGCATTAACAGACATAAAGCCTCATCCAAGCTTGCACTACAATAGGCTGAGGAGAGTTTGAGCTCCCTTGAACAAGTATTCCTCACGACCCCCTCTGCGATTAATGCTTCCCTCGTGCGTTTGCAATCTAGACTCACTGGCCAATTACACTTTGAAAAGGCAAAGCAGGAAATCTTTTTTTAGGAAACAACGCATTTTCGAACGCGGCGAAGGCGCAGGCAAACTGTTCGCCTATATGGCCCACCTTGACCATAGGCCTCCGTCTCTATGCGGACGATATGCTCCTCTACCTTCTGGACCAGCTTGACTCCGAGGAGTCCCAGTTTTCTGCTGTCAATCCTAAATTAGGAGACCTTTTCATTCCTTATTGATGTGGTAGGCACACATTTTTTTTTCCAAATAACAATTTTTTATTATAGATTTTAGTGATACAAAATAAAGGAACATGGAAGATCACAAACATTGTTCATTGTATCCATAAGTGGTATTAAGCATGTATTCTGTATGACTTAGCTGGTATTAGTTCCTATGGTAAACAGGAAAGCAAATATGAACGTTCATTCAAATGCTTAATTGTGTTCCAGTCTTCTTGACTGGGAAAGAACAAAAAAAAAACACACAAAAACAAAACGGTTATTTGAAAAAGAAAACAAAGTTGTATGAACCTGTAATATATGGGGATTAGGAATAGGATAGGAGGGAGAAAAAGGAAGAAGGGGAAAGAGAAGAAGAGCCTTCTAGTTGATCTTATTACCTGGTCATGGTGGGTCCTCCCGGAGGTGCCACAGCTCCCAGACCTTGTTATGTGCCTCTAGTCTATTGTGGATTCTAGCTGTCATTTTCTCCATCAATTCTACATCCTTAATTCTAGAATATAGATCTTCAGCAGAGGGTGGAGTAGTGCGTTTCCAATTTAGGGCTATTAGACAGCGAGCTGCCGTGAGTATGTGTCGTACTAATTTCTTGTATGGTCTACAAATTTTTAGTGGTGATAGGCCCAATAGGAAAAATTTTGGAGTCGCTTGGATTTCGGTTTCTAAGAGGCGGGCAAGGAGGTGACTGACCATCTCCCAGTACTGAGCCAGCAGTGGGCAGGTCCAATACACGTGCATTAGAGTGCCTTTAGCTTCCTGGCAGCGCCAGCATTTATCTGAGCTATTAGGGAAGATTGTGTGAAGCACATCTGGAGTCATATACCAGAAGTAGAGGATTTTGTATGAGTTTTCTTTATATAGCGTACACATTGAACTATTCGCTGCCTGGTTCCATATTGTTTGCCACTGTGCTAATGAAAATTCTTCCCCCTAGGATCTTCTCCCACTTGAGCATGTAATAATGTTTACCTTGCTCCTCCAGGGAAATGGCATTCAGAATCTTATAGATTCCTAATATAAGTCCCTTCTGCGAATTACCTGCTAAAATAATGGTTTCAAACAGTAATGGAGGTGAAAATTGTAGGTTTGGGGCTATAGTTAGTGCATAATGTCTTATTTGTAAATATCCATAAAATGCTTGTCTTGGTAAATTTATGTTTGGCCTGCAGGTCTGAGAAGGACAGGAGCCTACGGGTTCTGGGATCTACTATACTCCCAAAATGAAACAAGCTCCTAGAGGACCAGGGGTGCGACATCTGATGTGTGAAACTATCTGGCACCTTGGGGTTACATACAAAAGAAGTCAGGGTCGATTTCTCCGAGATTAGCTTATTAGAGTGAGCCAATGTGCGCCAAGTCCTCTTTAACATGGACATGGGGCCCAGGAGGCGCTCCGGAGCTACGTCCGCATCCGCATTCCATAGTAGGTTGTTCGGGTGTATTGGGGCTAGCCATAACTTTTCGTTCTCTGTCCACTTATTGTATGATTTTTGCGTGAACCATGATGCCACAGCTCTCAGCTGTGTCGCTTGGTAGTATTTAACTATATTCGGGAAAGCAAGACCCCCCTCGCTGCGTGACGCCATCAGCACCGTTTTTGAGATCCTGTGTCTTTTGTAGTTCCATACATAGTGAAGTAAATCTGTTTGAAGTTTTTTCAGATGTTTGAGTGGTATGGGTATGGGGAGTGTTTGGAAAAGATATAAAAGCTTCTTGAGAATGGTCGTTTTTATTGATGCGATTCGTCCTAATAGAGAGATATGATGTTTTTTCCATTGAAGTAAAAGGGATCGAATTGTGCTAAAGAGGGGGGGGGGAATTCTCTTGGTACAGGGTGTTAAATTTTGGGGTGATACGGATCCCTAGGTATTTCAGGGCGGTTGTTTGCCAATTGTAATTGGATTTTAATAGTGCCAGCTCAGTTTCAGGGATGTTAATAGGTAGAGCATCTGACTTTGAAGCATTAATTTTGTATCCTGAAAAGGCGCGGAATCGGTCCAACTCAGCGTGTAGGTTCGGGAGGGAATTGTGAGGTTGAGTCAGGGTGAGTATTATGTCATCCGCAAAGAGGGAGATCTTAAACTCCTTATCTCTGACCTTTATTCCCCGTATGTTTAAGTTATTTCTAATAGAGGCAGCCAAGGGTTCTACGCATAGCGCGAACAACAAGGGCAATAGCGGGCATCCCTGCCTTGTGCCGTTTGATACCGTGAATGATGTTGAAAGTGCAAAAGGGGTCCTGACCTGTGAGGAAGGATTAGAATATAAGTGTTTTATTGCCCGCAAAAAAGGGCCTTGGAAGCCCATGTGGGTCAATGTGGCGAACAAGAACGGCCACCCCAGACGATCAAAAGCTTTCTCGGCGTCTAGACTTAGCAGCATAGAGGGGGCGCCATCCCTGTTCGCCACCTCCACCAGGTCTATCACTTTTCTGGTATTGTCACCCGCTTGCCGCAATGGTACAAATCCTACCTGGTCTTTATGGATTAGTGATGGTAAAATCATGTTCAGGCGATTGGATAAAAGTTTAGTGAAAATTTTTAAGTCAGAATTTAACAACGCAATGGGTCTGTAATTTGCGCATATAGAGGGGTCTTTATCCTGTTTGGGAATCAGGGTAATTAAAGATTTCTGCATTTCCAGGGGAATTTGGGTGTCTTGAAGGAAAGCATTAAACAGTCTGCGAAGATAGGGGAGCAATAGCAGGAGAAATGTTTTATAGTATTCGTACGGGAAACCGTCCGGGCCTGGGGCTTTATGGGAAGGCAGGTTTTTAATAGTGAGTTCTATTTCCTCATCAGTGATCTGAGCATTAAGTGCTAACAGATCAGTTGGTTGGAGATGGGGGATTCCACTTTGTTCTAGGTATTGTTTCATCGTATGGGTCAGATCAGTAGAGGGAGGGTTACTGGGTATGTCCGGGTTGTTGTAGAGTTTTTTTGTAGAAGTCCGCGAATGTGCGTGCAATGTCTTCAGGATGTGATGGTAACTGTCCCATTTTATTTTTACATTCTTCCAACAAAGTTTTTTATTGTGAATCAAATTGCATACAAGTCATATTATTTGCACATACTAATACATGTTTACATTGCAAGGTAATTGTACGTAAAATAAAACTGGTTACATACATGAGTGGTCTGTTGTACGTTTCTTCTGACGTTTTCTATTAATATTATCGTTTAATGTGGGATATGATTATAATACTTTCATTGAGGAGAAGTATTTTTCTGGTGTAAAAGAAATTTACAGTGATCATGAGCAAGTTTCCGAGTCCTGTAGCCATCGATCCCATATTCTATTGTATTTGTCTGGGCACCCTCTATTGATGTATATCACCCTTTTGTACGGGAGTGTCCCATTTATCTCTGCTTTCCATTCTTTAGTCTCGGGTGGTAAGGGACGCATCCACTTCCTAGCTATTATCTTTCTGCATGAGAAGAGGGTCTCCTGTAAAAATACCTTGGTGTATTTTTCCAGTGGGTTCGGGAATACACCTAACAGGCATTGTTTGGGGTCCAGTGTCACAGGTGAGCCCATATTGTCATGAAGGAAGGTCACTATCTGTTTCCATAAGCCCTGTATCTGTGGGCATGACCAGAGGAGGTGGTAGAATGAACACTGAGGACTTACACATTGGACACAAAGTTGAGTAGTTGTGTTTGTATCTGGCTACCCTATGCGGGGTTAGGTATGTACGGTGTATTATATATAAGTGTGTCAACCTGTCTGACAGTTTGGGAGACACTTCTTTACACGTGTCCAATGCTTCTTCCCATTCCTCATCTTCTAGGTTACCCAGATCCCTTTCCCAGCGAGATTTGAGACCATATGCTATTTTTGTGGCTATTGGGATAGTGAGCATGTTGTAAAAACAGGAGATTAATTTTTTTGGGTCTGTATCTTTTATGATTGCTATTAGAGGGTTGGAAGCTGAGTGTAGTGGGAGTTGTGGAAATTGTGCCTGCATTGCGTGTCTCAATTGGAGAAATCTGAATACCATGTTGCTGGTCAGATGGAATTCCTCTTCAAGGGTGTCAAAACTTTTAAGGGTTCCGTTTGACCAGACATGGTGTAAGTAGAGTATACCCCTCTCCATCCAAGATCCCGGGTCCTGGATGTCGTGGAGCTCTGGTAAGTCTCTGTTAAACCATAAGGGAGTGAAGTCGTTATGTCTGGGTATATTGAGTTTGTTGTTTGCGAGTTCCCAGATGCGTCTGTACTGGTATATCAGGGATGTTCTGTGTGTGTTACCTTCATTGGTCCTAGTGCCCATGGTGATAGCATATAAGGAATCTGAGGTTCTTTGGGCCCATTGGGGGCAAAGTAGCTTCCGGAATCTTTCACTGTCCACCTTATCTATATGGTAAAGTTGGGAGAGTTGGGACGCAATATAGTAATGATTAAGGTCTGGGAGTGCTGTGCCTCCCATGTCTGTTGGATTTTTGAGGGTTTGCCATGCAATCTTGTGTCTATTTTTCCCCCACACAAAGGGTTTGAGAAGGGACTCCATTATTTTAAAGTGTTTTAGAGGTATGTATGTTGGGGCATGCCAGAGTATATATAATATTTTGGGGAGTAATATCATTTTTATGAGGTTGATGCGGCCCCATACTCCTAAGGGTAGTCTAGTCCACGATTGCGTTTTAATTTTAATAAGGGAATATAATGGTTTAATGTTAAGTGTTATATAGTCTGCTGAGTTTTTGGAGGTATTTATTCCTAAGTATTTAATTGTGTCTACTCTTTGTAGTGGTAGGGTGGCTTGGAATTCTGTGAGTGGGAAGGTGTCTATTGGTAAGACTTGGGATTTCCCCCAGTTTATTTTGAGGCCCGAGAATTTCCCAAAACGTTCAATTGTCTGGAGAGCCCGGTGGAGGGAAGGACCTGGGTCCGCCAGATAAAGTAATGTGTCATCAGCGTACATGCTGATTTTTTCTGTAAGGGTTCCAGTTTTTAATCCTATGATCTCTGGGTCTGTCCGAATAGAAATAGCCAGTGGTTCCGCAGCCAGAGCATACAGTAGTGGGGACAATGGGCAGCCCTGTCTCGTGCCTCTGTGGAGGTCAAACTTTTGAGACGGCCATCCATTCGCCACCACTCTGGCCGTGGGGTTCTGGTATAGTAATTGTACCCATTGAATAAAGTTTGGACCAAAGCCATATCGTTCGAGACAGCACCAGAGATATCCCCACTCAACCGAGTCGAAAGCCTTGGCTGTATCAAGGGTAACTATCACTCTTGTGCCTACATTCTCATGTGTAGCCTGCAGGTTTATAAATAGTTTCCGTAGGTTAAAGGAGGTGTTACGTCCCGGCATAAAACCTGCCTGGTCAGCATGTATAAGGTTGAGTATCACTTGATTGAGTCGCATGGCTAGGATTTTGGCCAAAATCTTGATATCAGCCTATATAAGACTATTGTGGCCTCACCCATAGAGGTTGGGAGGGTGAATTGTTTAAACATGACGTTGTAGAGGGTAAGCAGTTTGGGGGTTATTATTTCATTGTAATGTGAGTAGAATTCTATGGGTAACCCATCTGAGCCAGGGGATTTAGATTTGGCAAAACTCGCAATTGCGGTGTCTATTTCTTCTTCAGTGAGAGGGGCCTCTAGAAGCTCCCTTTGTTCAATCGTAAGTTGAGGGAATGCTACTCCTTCCAGGAAGGGGGTCATATCGTCTGGTCCCTCTTGGGTCCTAGAATTATATAAGTCCGTAAAGAACTCCCTAAACTTAGATGACACAACAGGAGGATCTGTGATTTTTTTGCCCCTCTGGGCCCTGAAGTGCAATTACCACTGGGGGCTTATCCTCATTTCGGGCTAGGAACACCAGGATTTTTCCAGCTCTCTCTCCCTGCTCAAAATATTTCTGTTTGGCGAAAAATAATTTCTGTCTTGCTTTTTCGTATTGGAGTTGGTTCATGATCCTGGATTGTAGTTTTAAGAGGGAGGCGTTAGCTTGGGATGGGTCATTTTGATATGTGTGTTCTGTGCGTGAGAGTTCAGTCTCCGCCTTCTCATATATGTCTGATGAGTTTGTTTTGATCTTATTGATGCGAGTTATTAGGGTGGCCCTGGCGTGTATTTTAAAAGTTTCCCATACTATCAGGAAAGAGGCAGAGTTTGTGTTTTCTCGGAAGAAGGTCTCCCATTCGGCCGACAAGTCGTCATCTTCTGGCAACAGTGTCAGCCAGAATGGATTAAGGCGCCATGCAGTTGGTGGTTTATCTATGTGGAAGGTGAGGGTGATCCAGTATGGAGCATGATCCGAGAGCAGTCTAGGACCAAACTCTGTCTCAAGGAGACGTGCTAACAGATTTTGGGATATAAAAATAAGGTCAATTCTTGACATAGTATTGTGTGTTGCTGAGAAGCAGGAGTATTTACGCGTGTGTGGGTGTTTGTGCCTCCAGGTGTCTATCAAGTGAAAGGGTGAGAAAAGCCTGGCGAGTTTAGTATCCTTGGGGAGGTTTGTAGCAAGTGGAGTTGGTCTCAGTCTGTCTAGTTCTTCATTAAGTGTACTATTAAAATCTCCCATCCATATTGTTTGGGCTGTTGGGTATTTTGCTATGAAGGAAATTCCCTCTAGTAGTATGGAGGTGGAAAATGGGGGAGGGACATAGACAGCAAGGATCAAGAAGGGTTCCCCGTGTAATTTAGAGGATATAAATATGTATCTACCTTGTGGGTCAGTGTGCAGCTCGCATAATTCAAAGTGCACTGTTTTTGCGATGAGTACCGAGACACCTCTTGAGTGTGTTGTGTGGGTCGAGTGGAACGCCCAACCTACCCATGGACGACGGAGTGTCATCTGAAGTCTGCCCTCTATGTGGGTCTCAACAAGGGTCACCACATCCGCTCTTTGCTTTTTAAGAAATGTGAGAGCTGCTGCCCGCTTAATTTTGTCACGCAATCCCCTCACATTCCATGTGAGGAACTTCAATGACAGTCTGGGCATTGTTGTTTGTGACTATATATTAGTGTACTAATGTAGCCTTTAGCCCCATTATGGCGGGGCGATGTAGAGTGGTTAAACAGAAGGGATGGGTGATATAACATATTGCATTTGTCCAGTAGACACTTGATAGATCCAAGACGTGTTAGTGTTGCAGGCGTAGCAGTTAAAGTGCACACAATTAAGTTCAAATTTTCAGCTTCCCTTCCCCGCTCCCCCCTCCCAGCAGTGTCCCCCACCCAGCCAATGCTAGCCTGCATCAGTAACAGAGTTTTCTTTATGCTTTTACATCTGGCAGCATAATAAAAGAAGAGATAATAAGAGGGCAATAAATACAATGAGATGGACGCCTGTGCACCCAGCCTGAGGCTCCCTTTCCTTAGAAGAGACAAAACAGAAAGTATCAGGCTCCCAGTACATCCGCAATATGACTTGTTATGGGTAGCAAATGAACACCAGAAAAACGTAGGATATAGCATTGTCATACACATGTAAACCGAAGCACGTATTGTTGAGTCCAGTTTTTTAGTTTCCCCCCCCCTCCCCCCTCCCTGAAACGTATTCCCTCCAATTTGTCTCGGTGTATATGCATGACAATACCTTCCCTTTGAACCTGGACTTGGCACTATATTGAAGGGTAACATAGTGATATAGAAACGGAAATTGTAATAGACTATGGTTTTGTGGTCTCAATCTACACCCCTCTTTCCTTAATAGGAAAAAAGCAAAGAGGGTTAGATTCTGTCTAGTCATGTGATGTAACTCACTGCATGCAGCCCCCGAACACCAGTGAAACATAGGGCATGCCAGTGCTGTGCGCTTGGCCATTAAAACACATACATTGAGATTCAACTTGTAAGTTTCCCCTCCCCCCTCCCTGCTTTGCATCTTCGCCAACTGATGCTAGCATTCACCCATAACAAAACTTTCTTTGCAGTCTCGGTCCTGACGGCCCATTGAGAGAAAAAATGATGAAAGTAAAGTATTTGAAGTAGGATGATTGTCTGTGCACCTCTAAACTTCTCTTTCCAGAAAAGAAAAAACACAGAGAGGACTAGCCTCACTTTACTCAGGTGTGTATCTGGAGATTGCACATTGTCAAGGTTGGTACTGATGTGGTAGTTTCTTCTTAGGCCGTCAGTTCCAGACCTGCATGGGGGCAGAGTACGCTGCACTCTACTTGTGGATTGTAGGACTGTAGCAGCCCAGAGCTCCTTTGAGGTGTAAAAAGTAATGAGTATAGTTCGATCACTTAAGGAGTTGTCCTAGGAAAGTTCCAGCATTGTGTATCGGCAATGATCCGCAGAATATAAACTGGATCGAAGCCCACAGCAGGGGAGTACATGTAGATATGTGTGTAAACACTGTGTCTCTCTACCCCTTAGGCTATCTTCACAATGATAACAACTGGTGAAGTAAATGGGGGTGAGTGATCAGTATGGAAGATTGATAGTGGGTTGCTGTTGCATCTATTGCAGGGGTGTGCGTGTGGAAGAATAGCGTATGATTACATACTCACAGACACCTTAATCCGCCTTTTCCAAGTTGTTTCTGCGTTCCATCCAGGCCATCAGCTCAGCGGGATCTTCAAAAAAGGAAGCACGGCCGTCGTGTTCCACGCGGAGACGCGCTGGAAACAGCATGGCATATTTCATGTTGAGGCTTCTAAGTTTGCGCTTGGCTTCCATGAAATTTTGTCTGCGTCGCTGCACCTCCGCCGAAAAGTCAGGGAACACCGCTATTTTGACGTTGCCTAGGGGGATGTTACCCCTTTCTCTTGCAAGTCGCAGGGCAGCGTCTCTATCTCTGTAGTTGAGCATTTTGGCTATAAAAGTACGTGGTGGGGCTCCTTGTGGTGGCGGTCTGGCGGGCATGCGGTGAGCTCTTTCAACTGCCAGCATGGGGGAGAAGGCCTCTCTACCATAGGTCTTGATGAGCAATTGCTCCAGGAAAAGTGTGGGGTCCTTACCCTCAGCCCCCTCTGGCATTCCAATGAGGCGGAGGTTACATCTCCTACTTCTGTTCTCAAGGTCTTCTTGCTTGGAGAATAGTTGTTGGATTTGCTGCTTCATGTGGTGCACCTCCGTTCTCATTGGGGGAATGGTGTCCTCCATATCACTGATGCGGGTTTCAGTTTCTTTAACTCGGTCCCGGAGTTTATGGAAGTCTTGTCTGATCAAGGATAGGTCTACCTTGACTTCTTCTATCTGTGAGGCAAGTGATGTTCTGCAGAGGGTTATTGCTTCCAGCAGTTTATCTGTGTCTCCCGCTGTGCGTTCCTCGCCATGTGCAGCGTCGCCGCCATTTTCCGCCTGGTCCTCCCTGTCCTGTCGGCGGTATTGATCCAACTTGGATGCGGCGGCTTTCTGAGATTTCGATGGCGACATGATGTCCAGATGTTGGGGTATTTAGGGAGATGGGAACAGGAGCTAATCTTGCTGCGTCAATGTGTGAGATGTCACCCCTCCTCTCTCAGAGATATTTGCGGACTGGAGCTATGCCCTGTAAGATACAAGTGGCCGAGTGGGTGCTGTTGAGAGGGAAATAACAGGACCGCAGACTGTGTTTGCAGTACAGGCAGAGAAGGAAGGTGTCTCAAGATGGCCGCCGGTCACAGCATATAGGCCTAGGCTGCAATCTAGGTCGTTTATGGACGTCAGTCTCCCTGGGCCTCTGATGGTTAAATAGGCCAGTAATCAGGAGGGTGAGTGCAGTCCAGCTCTCTCAGGGGGTTGCCCAGCAGTTAGGTACCTGTGTGGTGGAGCAGGCTTCAGGCAGGGCCGCAGCTGAGGAGGACCAAGATGGCCGCGACCTCCGTTGGTAGGCCGAAGCCGCGGTCTAAATTTATGTTGCCGCCGAGCGGGAGATCGCCGCTCCGTTCGGGCCGTCACGCGTTCCTCCTCCGCAAGAACTAGATGGTTCTGATCCAGGTGTCCCAGGGACACAATCCAGCCGATTTATAAGTGCAGAAAGTTCAGGATTAATTGAGAACAGGAGTTATGGACGGAGCTCTGTGTCCACACGTCCTACTCCATGCTGTGTCAGGCCACGCCCCCGTCCCATTTTATTTTTAATTTGATTCGGGGATTGCATATGGGATCTCTCCCGTAATTTGTTAGCTAAAAGAGTGTGCCTTTTTCCCCTTGTCGTAGAACCTTTGTTTTAGCCTAGTCAGAGCTTTCTCTACCTGTCCCATAGCTAAATCACGAAGTGTTGTGCGGAGATTAGTTATTTTCCTTAGGTTAGATACTGTAGGGTTCGTCTGGAGCTTATTTTCGAGTGTTCTGAGTTCCCGTTCCGCTTTTATTTTGGCAGCTATGGCGTCTTTTTTTAATGCTGATTAGGTCGCTATACATTTACCTCTAAGGACCGCCTTGTGGGCCTCCCAAAGCATAGGGAGTGAGACTTCCTGATTGGAATTTTCTAGAAAATAGAGCTTGAGCATAGAGTTTAGTTTTGCTAGGGTTGGTTGGTGTTGGAGGAGGAATGTATTTAATCTCCAGTTATAGGGCTTACGGACAGGGGTGCCTAGGTCTAACGTGATTAGGATGGGAGCTTGGTCCGACCATGAGATGGGGCATACTTGCGCCTCGCGTGTCAATTTTAGGGTATAATTATTAACGAAAAAATAATCAATGCGAGTGTGTGTGCGGTGGGGAGCCGAATAGAACGTAAACTGTCGGCCTTGTGGACACAGAGCCCTACATGGGTCAAAGAGCACATACCGCCTAGTAATTTGCCTGAATAATCTCGAGTCCCTATGGACCCTAGGTGATGGAGCATGGGGGGCTATTGTCTGGCGGTCCGCAGTGATTGACTGAACGAGGTTAAAATCACCTCCCAAAATAAGAACCTTGGGAGTAGATCTGAAAATTTGCGAAAATACCTTGGACATGAAGCTATGTTGTTTAACATTGGGGGCATATAGTGCACATAACGTCACTTCTTGTGTTTGCCAGAGTCCTTTCAGAATGATGAAGTGGCTGTTAGGATCACAATATTGGGTCACGCAGGTGAAGGGAGCCCCTCGCTTAAAAAGTATGGCCACTCCAGCCTTTTTCCGACTACCCGATGCGATATATATTTGGGAGTAATATCTGGATGCGAATGCAATCGAGCCTTCCTTATTATAATGGGTCTCCTGGACCATAACAATATCAGCCCCTGATTGTCTAAACTCCCTCAGTGCCAGATGCCTTTTCCTATTAGCGTTCAATCCGTGTACATTTAATGATAGTACCTTCGTCATGGTGGTGGTGGATAAATGTGTGGGAGTGTACGCTTACCTTGTGGCGGATTGTCAGTTGTCAAAACCCCAGGTGCAGGGTAGGCACTCTCCGGGAGGAGACCAGGAATCTTCATGCACATATCCATGCATGAAATAAGATGGCTAGAGAGAAGGAAACAAAGAAGGGATTGGGGAGGAGAGAGAGGTACAGTTATTGCACAAAAATAACACAAAGTCAACCTTGTAATCCATCTATAAACGGCCGACAGGCCTAGACTAGAACGGATTTCCGCGTGAGCCCCCACCCCCACCCCGAATAGGGCGGACATAGAGGCACACCCAGAAGCCCGTGTTCCGTCAACGGTAATTCTCAGACCGTACACAGCCTAATACTGTGCACCAGTATCCAACCAACGTAGGTTAGAAACAAAAAAGGGGGGGGGGGTGATCGACAATGGCTTCAATGCCTATCCACTCGAAGCTCATCTAAAACTAGCCCTTAGTAGTAGACTGTAGTTGGGCGTAGGGGTATGGTCAGATGAGATGTTCTAGGGGTCTATCAAACAATATGCTAACTAAACAATTCTATTTACTGAGCCTAAGTACTCGAGTCTCTGAGCTGTATGCTGTTGTAGTAAACGCAGTTCAGCGGCCCTTTTGCTTGGCGGGTTTGCGTTGGGTATCAGAGTTCCTAGGCCGATTGGATGCAGGCATCTTTTGCCAGGTAGCAGGTGGTGGTGGAGGAGTAGCAACTATGTCCCATTCTGGTAGTTGTGGAGCTGCTATCTCAAGAATTTCACAGAATGTGCGAAGATCTTCTGGGTATCGCAATACAGCGGATTTTCCCTGGTGCTTTGCTGTGAGGCTAAAAGGAAAGCCCCATCTGTAGATAATGGCTTCTTTCTGCAATAGTTGTAGGAGCGGTTGAAGGAGCCTACGTTTTTGCAGGGTTATCCACGAAAGGTCTGGGTACAGTTGTATCTGTGCGCTCGCATAGGTTACTTTGCGTGCCAGTCATGCCTGCCTCATAATTTCCTCTTTGAGAGGATAGGAGCTGATTCTGCATATAACGTCTCTCGGTTTGGAAGTAGCGCCTTTGGCCTAAGTGCTCGGTGGGCTCTGTCCATTTCTATATGTTTAGTGGGGGGGTCCCCAATGAGATTGTTGAAGATGGACTGCAAGATTGTTTGCAGATCCTCGGTGTTTTCTGATTCCGGGATGCCTCTCACCCGTATGTTATTACGGCGCCCCCCTGTTGTCCAAATCCTCTACGTGTCTCTGCATATCTCTCAGCATTGCTCTGTGATCTGCGCCCTGAAGTTGTGTTCTATGGACCGCTAGTTTGGTTTCTTGTATTTCCTCTTCGGCCATTTCCACTCTGTCCGCCAGGTGTTTAAGGCCCGTTTGAAGTACTTGAATTTCCGTGCGACAGGTTTTCACGTCCTTGATTAGTTGTCTAAAGTCGGCTTGCAAATAAGTTTGCCATTGTTGAGGTATATGTGGAGGCATGTATGGGTCCCTTGCTGGGCTGTAGTGATGAGGAGATGGGGATGATACACGTGGTGGAGAGTGTGGTGGGAAAGCTCCTGCTTTCTGGTTGAACTGTACTCCAGTTGCTGGGGGGTCCCATGAGTCTATGCATTCCCCTATTTGCTGCTGCTGCTGTGAAAGGGGTCTGATGTTAAAGTCCTCTGCTGGGGGGGAGAATGAGGCACTGGCTTTCTGTGCATAAGATGGCATGGAGGTAGTATGCTGCCTTGATGCACTGGTATCTCTGGAGAGGGACAGTCTCTGTGCTTTGGGAGGGGGGGAGGTAATGACCCCTGCCCAGGTTCCCTTGTTCAAGCCATCAGGGGATCTGTGTGTTCCAGCTTGTGGGCCTGCAGGGCTCGGTAGGGGGGGGAAATCCCAGCACAGACCTGAGGAATCTGTGGACACAGTCTCCATGTTTTGTGAGAGCGGCTCTGGAGCCGTTCTCAGAAGCCTCGGGAAGGCCGTTGAGCACTGAGTGTAGTGCGTGGGGGAGGCGGGCGGCATAGCGGGCCGGGACCCGTGTGGCTGCTCCGTGGGGATGTCTGGGTGTTGATGGGGGCTCACCCTTCCCATGCCGACACCAGTAGCTTGGGGAATCGCCGTGTCCCGCTGCGATCCTTCTGGGAGCCGTTGCTCAGTATAAGCTGGCTGTGGAGGCTGGGCGGGACTCCTCTGCACGCGGGCTGGAGTGTCCGGCGCCGTATTGGCCTCCTCCGTCCTGGGACATTCCGGGCTGTGTAAAGTAGGAGCAGAGGTCCGTGGAGGCCCCCGGAGGGGGTAAGGATGATCCTCTAGGCCTGGAGGATCGAGTGGTCCTAGATTTGCCCATGTGGGTGCGATAAGAATACCCCAAAAATCACCGTTTGTGCTGTGGGCTTAGAGAGCTAAGAGCTTAGGCTGCCTTCAAGCTCGGCTTCTGGTCACGCCCCCGGTATGCACACATTTGAAGCTGGAGGATCAGCCCACTGTTGCTACTAGTGCTGTTCATAATTTGGGGTCTTTTTACTGCTCCTAAGACCAGCAAGACAGTATTTCAGCTCTTCCTTTTATGGAGACTGGAAACGCCAAACAAAATGTCTGTTTACTCTTAAGGGTTATTAGTGTTTTAATTTAACATTGGAGGAGAACGTTGTTAAAAATTTGTCAGTCACAGGAAACTCTTTTTTAATATCGCTTCTGGTTACAGAGTCCCCCAATCTCTACATAGGCTTTTCCCACAATCTTTTCCACAAAATTGGCAATGTCGTCAACAGGAGGATTTTATTTTGCACATGTTTTGGAGTTGTCTGGTACTGCAGGATTTCTGAAAACAAGTGGGTGACCTATCTTTTAAATTGACTGCTGTTAATCCGAACAGTGATGAGCATAGCTGTTGAAGCCCAAGTTCTAAACACAGGGGCATCTCTGAATTGGTTATTCCCACAATGTTAAAGCTAGGAAGGCTATTTTTCTTCAGTTTATGCAAGGTAAATGTTTTTCACCCCAGGAAATTTTCTGTGGAACAACTTACCTCCATCAAAAAGCTGGATTTGGACCAGCATTAGGCCCCCAGTACTATTAAGGGTCAGGTCTTTGCCCTTGCTATCTGGTTTAAGAGACCACTGTCATTCCCATTTTTTTTTTTACTAAGACCTTTGTACAGAGTGTCTGTGGCTCCCCCTATTCTCTCCCCTTTGACTTCTCTCAGCACTTCAAAAACCAGACTTTGAAAACCCATGAGAAATCGTCTTCTCTCCACTCTTACCTATGAGCTGATGTTTCTTGTAGCCATCACCTCGGTGAGGTGAGCCCATAAGATGGTGGAATTATTCTCTAAAGAGCCGTTTCTGGACTTGCACAAGGACAAGGTGGTGTTGAGGCCCAGAACTTCCTTCCAACCTAAATTGCCTGGATATAGTTAGGGCTGTGAAAATCTGTGCTTTCCTTAAAGTCTGACACACTCTATCATTCTGGATGTTTTTATAAAGGTGGGCCAGCTTCTTCACCATTTCTCAGTTCCTCAAATAGAGCATTGTTCAAGTTTGGTCGTAAGGATAGGGTTGCACCCTTTCTTGTTTGTGGACATTCTAGAAGATCTTGGGCTCTTGGGCTCTTCCACATCAAGGCTACTGTTTCCCTGATTTGCAAGGCTTCTACCTGGTCTTCCGTTTACATGATTTCCGTGTTCTTCTAGATGGAGGTTTATAACTCATCTAAGGCTCCGGTCACACTAGTTCAAATTTACATGTGACTTGAGTCCCACAGGATTACATGAAAATGAAAGTCACATTTTTTTTTTAATGGTGCTTGTTCACATCAATGCAAATCGGCATGATGTGATTTTGGAAAAGGTTCCTGTACAACTTTGGTGCGATTCTAGCTAGATTTTAGCCCAATAGAATATGCAGACCACATCCAAGTTGCACTACATAATCACACTGAAAATTGCTTGCTTTAGGTGTGAGGTCCTTCCAGCAGCTCATTTAGCTGCAATCAGTCCCCATTTTCTATTAATAGTTGGCCTTTTAGCCTTTTATAGCAGTTAGTGTTTTTGGACGTCCTGACCGTTAATGACTTCCCGTGTCCTTCAATGGACAAGACAGAAATTAGGATTTAAGGGTCACAGGTTCCAACCACCGTTGATCAAAATGCTCTTGGTACTGCTTTGCTACAAACTGAGGCATACTAGTAGTAAGAAGGGAATCCTGGACTGGCATACATTATCTTTATGTCCACTCCTCCTGTAGGCGGCAGTATCACTCGAAAGTATGTGCCTCATTTGACTCAAGAGAAAGATTGTAAAGTAAGTACAAATATCCTATTTATTCCAGCATGCAAAGTGGGAGAACGATATTTAGAGAGAGAAACAAAAACATCCTGAAAGTCTAGTTGCTATTTCACCATAGTGCATGAAAAATGTTGTCAAAAAGCCAGATTTGTATATTGGTGCTAAATTACTTTTTTTTTTTTTTAATAGAAGATTGGGCTGAATATAAATCTATATCTATGTAATTCAATTAGGATGGTATGGCATATATTTTTGTACTGCACTAAAATCTACAATTTTTTGTCCATCCATTACAGAACATATTTTCAATACGTTTGCATTTATGACTGTAGATGACCTTAGGTTTGTCTATTGAGAATGTTCATACATGCCTAAAAGTGGTAAAAGCTTTTTCTTAGACTTTTGCCCTACTGTGTTTCCAAATCTGTTGCATCGAAGTGTTGAAGGCTTTATAGTCTTGTAGGTGACCAACCAGGATGCTTGTGTCACTGTTTCTAGGTTCAGCTTTTTATGATCCTGGATCACCTCCTGGTTTACAGAGCTAATGATGCTGGTTCATTTTTATATTGACCAGAAGCAAAAGGCAGAGAGGTGACATGAGAAGCTACCATGCTAAACCATAATAGAAGTGTGTCGACTACCTGACTATGCATTGTGATAGAGGTGTTTCAGTCACAATACTGGACAAACAAGTTAAAAAAAATATATACTTTTGCAGTAAAATTTTAAACCTACAGTATGCATTTAGTTCTGTATGTAGTCACTTGCCTTGAGTTGCACTTTAAAAGAAGCATAGATTATATTTAACAATATGTTATTTTCCATACCTTAAATTGTTCTTAATTATGTTATATAAGGAGACAACACTGCAACAGGTCAGAATGTTTTTACTTATAGTATTGATGCTCTTAACAAAAATATCTTTAAAAAAAAGAATAGCTCTGTAAAGACCTGAACATTAACATGTAACTCCTCCCTTTCATTGTTTAGGAGGACAGTAAACAGGCCCAGTTTCTAGCACTGGCTGTTGTCTACTTCATCTCTGTGCTCATGGTATCTAAATATCGGGACATCTTGGAGCCTCAGAATGAGAGAAAGCAGCTTCAAGCCGGCACCCCTTCCGAGCATGTGGAAAATGGCAGTGCTGATGCTGGAATATCAGGTAGTTATAGCCATGTGGCCATATAAATCCAAGCATCACCAGCTTGCCTGCTTACAACACCAGTACATATAGGTTTGAGTTGTCATATTGCAGAATTTACAGGGCAATTAGTTTTCATACATGTTTTTCCTTTTCCATTTTCTTACACACCTGATCCTTATCCTTATCCTTATACATTTTTCCAACACTCCTTTTTTGTTTTTATCATTTTAGCCCTTTCTTCATATTACGTTATTGCCCCTCACACTCCCATTCTAACACTGTTTATTCTGTCTCTTTTGCTTGCTCTCCTGGTTTATTTGCAAAAGTTTGAATAAGAGTTGCACAAAAAGATTACTTGAACTATGCAAAGTTTTCTACCAACAGTGTTTAATTTGTGCATTTGTTTTGTTAATCACATGGTTATGTAATTTGTAGCAAATATTACAGAAATCATGATACTGAACATTTTCTGTAGTTACAGATTTATCATATCTGTTGTCCTGGATTGTGATGTTTGTTTTATCTAAGGGGCAGACATGTTCTCCTGTGTAAATTCCATTTATCATAGATTAATTTTTCACCCTTTCACTTTTTTGGATCAGCCATCATATACTGTACTTTCCTAAGTAAGCGTTTCATTGCTTCGCTTAACTTTGCATTTTCATTGGCAATTCATTCAGTGCTGGTGCAAGAATTTTTGTTTACATGGGCTAAGGTGGAAGCAATAATAACCCCGAACTGTGGTGTCAGTGGCTGCAATAATAACCCCCAATACTATGGTGTCAGCGATAGCAATAACAAACCCCCAGCATTGATGTCACTGGTGGCAATAATAACCTCCTACTATGGTGTCAGTGGCTGCAAAAATAATCCCCTACTATGTTGTCAGTGGCTGCAATAGAAATCCCCAGCTTTTGGTGTCAGTGGCTGCAATTATGACCCCCAGCACTGGCGTGAGTGGCTGCAATTATAACTCCTAGCACTGTTGTCAACCACACCCTCAGCATGCAATTATAACCCCCAGCGTTGGTGTTGGTGGCTTCAATAATACCCCCCCCCCCCGACTATGGTGTTAGTGGCTGCAATAATAACCCCCAGCACTGGTGTAAACCACACCTCGCCCCCCCACATTAGTGGCAGTGCCATTCTACCCCCCCCCCCCCCCCATACACGCTGGTGCATTTTATGACATACGCCTGCACAGCTCTCAAATTGGGACCTCCAGCTGTGTTTGTCCCATTAGAAACAAACAGAACTGCTTGCATGTGGATGCACAGAACACACAGATACATACGTCTGTGTGAACGAGGCCTAAGATGTCTTCATGTTTA
This sequence comes from Lithobates septentrionalis, assembly GCA_037952835.1. Lineage (NCBI taxonomy): Eukaryota > Metazoa > Chordata > Amphibia > Anura > Ranidae > Lithobates > Lithobates septentrionalis. The sequence goes on from JBBDGP010000487.1 coordinate 1,771,286, forward strand.
GGCTCTTTGGTGCCCAGAGACTAAATTCCAAAGCCATATACAAAAACATTTTAAATAAAATTAGTTATTTATTTCTGTTTTTTTAAATGCTTGATCTGGCTTGCAACTTAATTTCAGATTCTCTGCCCGGTGCCATGCCAGCAGCTTCAGAGGATTTGGAGAGCTCTATATCTGTAAGAAGAAGAGACTCTGGTATTGGAGAAGAACAAATTTTGGTGTCCGGTTGTAATTCAGAGATGGAAGCTGGAACTGATCCCGTGAGTTCAGGGCCAGATGCAATTAGTGAAGTATTGCATACCCTGTCTTCGGAAGTCAGAAAACCTAATGATACTGTAGGTGATGGGAATGGAGAACAGTCCACTACCAAGAATGTGAATGTAAAAGACATTCTCCGGAGCCTGGTGAGCTCTTCAACTGAAGAATCCCTTGTCGACCCAACTTTATTACCCCCCACGTTCCTAGGAGCACTTGGTGACCCTGCTGCTGAGCATTCAGTACAGTTTCGATCATTTGACAGGTATGGTTGCTATCATATGGTTTGGACTAGAAAAATATTACCTGTGTTATGTTATAAACGTCTTTATCATGGGTAGAGCATATGTCTTTAAAAAATCGAATTGCTAAATATGTCTAATAATGTCCATAATCAATTATGAAACAAAAATTTCTCATTCGTTCATTGACACACAACCTTCTTTATTCAGAACCATAGGGTTATATTGCCCCTTACAGAAGTAGGACACTAGACAGAAAAAATTCTTGGCTACGCCCATGGGCAGTCCTAGGTTATACACACCCCCCTCTCTGCTATAGGCCTTCAGTTTATTTTCTGCCTAGTCAGGAATAAGGATCTAGTTCCCTGCTGGGATCTCTTGTCCTGGCAATTTTTATTTTTTAAGTTTTTTTTTTTTTTCCTGGATTTTTCCGGTTCTTTTCCCTAGTGCCTGATGACTTCCTATGGCCGGCGGCCATGACATGGTGTATTTTGGCTCAGGCAACGGCGGCCATTACTGTGTAGCCCAGGACAACGTTTTTTTGGCAGGCTGAAGCTCCTCCTTTCAACCTGGCGCTGACTCCTGTGTTTTCTTCCCCTTGGTCGCCACTTGTGTGCAGGTCTACATCTGAGGCAGCAAGTGCTACGCTGGTGGGGTGGCGAGTCTGGGGGATCCCTCCTCTCTGCTGCAGGCTGTGGGGTGTTCTGGTGGTCCGGTACCACTACCGGTCTGGGGGGTGTCCCATTGTAGTGGTCACTCTTGGTGTGGGGCTCTCTTCCTCCTTTTTTTTTTTTTTTTATTTGTCCTATGGAGTCTCAGGAACATGTTTCCCCACTTGACCCCCTGTCAGAGACTGCAGGTCCCTCTGGGTCCCAGTCATCCGTTGACTCACTAACGGCGGCCCTGGAGTCCGTTGTGTTCTGGGTGGAGGTGGCTCTTGGGCGGTGGATTAGCAAGAAGCGCCTCCCACCTTCCCCTGCTTCATCTGTCTCATTAGATCCTGAATCTGATTCGGCTGCTGTGGACGGGCCCATGCGCTGGTGGACGCACTGATTGCTTCTGTGCGGGAAATGTTAAAAATGGAGGATGCAGCTGCGGTGGAGGTGCCGGTCCCCTTTGACACTCAAAAGCCGCAGGAAAAGTGTTCCCTTATCCCTCCTTTTTTGACAAGTTTGTCTATAAAGAACGGGGGCGTCCAAAACGCCCCTTTGTGGAGTGTTCCACTGTGCGTTATCCCTTTTGAGGAGAGTCTGCTCAAAAAAATGGACAACTCCACCTGTGGTGGATCCCCCGGTTTCTCAGTTGAACAAAACCACTATGATGCCAGTTGAGGACTTTCCAGCCTTTAAAGACCCGGCTGACAGGAAGGCAGAGTCTTTGAGCCGCACTATGTTCCCTATTGCGGGTTTGGCGCTTCGGTAGGTTTTGGCTATTTCTCTGGTGTCGCAAATATTGACAGAATGGGAGAAGCTGTTGTGCCGTGATCTGGAAGGTTGACCAGTTTCCTTCTGCCTTCACGGAATTGGCAGACCAACTGGTCCAGGGGCTGCAGTTTGTCTGCGATGCATCTTTGAAAGCAGCTCCCTTGCTTTTTAAGCTATCGGTTTCAGCGGTATTGCTTCGGGTATTGTGGCTGAAGTGTTGGACTGCTGACCAGGCCTCTAAAAAGGCCCTAGATGATCTGCCTTTTTAAGACTATCATTTGTTTGGGGCCACTCTGGATGATATCATTAAGAGTGTCACATGGGGAAAGAGTACTTTTCTTCCACAGTCAAAGGGGAAGGAGCCAAGTCGCAAGCGTGGCCCTTCCTTCTCGGCACACAGTTTTTTTTTGTCCCTCAGGGTCCACTGACAAAGGCTCAGTCTTTCAAGCCCACCTCGGAAGGTCCCAAGCGGCCCTGGTCGGGCAAACAGAGTGGGCTTCTCCAGACCCCCAGATAAGGCTCCTTCGGCATGAAGAGGTGCCCTCACCCACAGTCCGGGTGGGGGGACGTCTTCGCTGATTTCCGGGCCCGTGGACCTCTCTCATAAACGACAAGTGGGTCCACAAAGTGATTCTGTCTGTTTACAAGATCGAGTTCCAGACTTGTCCCCAAGCAGATTTTTTCCGTCCAATCTGCATCGGTCTCGGGACCGCTTGTTAGCCCTCTGGGGTGCGGTGCAAGGCCTGTTAATCCAAGGGGTGATGGTCTTGGTTCGGAACAGGGCTTTTATGTAAACCTATTTACGATCCCCAAAAAAGAGGGTACGGTACGTCGGATTCTGAACCTCAAGGCCCTGAACCGCTGTGTGTGGGTGCTGAAGTTCAGAATGAAGTCTGTTCGCTCCGTGGAGGCATCTCTTCATCGCCATCAAGGATCGACATCAAGGATTGTCTACCTGCACATTCCGATTTTTTGCACAGCACCACTTTGCTGTGGGAGAGGGGCATTATCAGTTTGCGGTATTACCCTTTGTTCTCGCCTCCGCTCCTCGGGTCATCACCAAAGTGTTGGTCCCGGTTATGGCGCTGCTGTGCCAGCAGGGAATTGCTGTTCTGGGCAACCTGGACGACCACCTGCTGCGAGCAGAGTCCCCAGCGGCCCTGAGGGGCGACGCGGAGATCACTGTTCAAACTCTCTGGCAGATTTTGGGTGGCTGATAAATTACCAAAAGTCTGCGTTGGTTCCAGTTCAGAAATTGGTTTATCTTGGTCCGACTCTGGATTCTGCTCGGGCCAGAGTGGTCCTTCCACAGGAAAAACTCCAGAAATTACAGGCGGCAGCCCACTTACTGTTGTCCAGATAGAGAAAGTACGTAGATAGATAGAGAAATACGTATTTCTCTATCGCCATCACCCCTTAGAGAACTTAAAAAGCACTTTATGATCTCGTCTCGAACGGGTGTATGCAGGCCGGCCGGCTGTTTTTAATCTTCGTTTATGCCTAATCTTCATGCAGTTGATGTAAGTGCATTATCCCATTTTTAAATAAACTTTCATTTACCGATTTACACTATGGAGATCTTTTTCTATTCCTCTGGGTTCCCCCTGCTGTGTACCTTTACCCGCTGGACGGAGCCTTCCTGCCTGTTTTCCTCTTCCGAGGAGGTCGAATGGGTTGTTTCCATTGAACGGATATCCATATGCAAACACAAGCTGTCTTGTAGCTTGCCTTTGGTAAGCGTGTATTTCTACAGGTAGTGGATTCCTCACTGGGTGCCATTTGATGAATTTTGTTTAATCACCGTTGGATACTGATTTGGTTTTGGGACTTTCTTGTGCATTGTTATTTATTTATTCTTATTTTTCATGTCACTTTGATTTTTTATGATTATATGCATTCATTTTATTTTTGTTAATTTCAATGTTTGATATTGTTTGATATACCTTCTATAGTATATTATTTCAATTCTTTAGCGCGGTTCATGTATATTATTTGATCTGTTTATATGTGTATGCCTCACAATTGGAACTGCAGCTTACAATTTTTATGCTTGGGAAGCGTGGTAATTTTTTTATATTTTTCTGCCCATGGACGTAGCCAAGTCTTTTTTCTGCCTAGTGTCCTACTCCTGTAGGGGGCGATACAACCCTCTGGTTCTGAATAAAGAAGGCTGTGTCTGTCAATGAACTCCGAGAAACTGATTTTACGGTAAGTCAAAAATCCTATTTTTCATTGTTGCCCTATATATAACACACACACACACACACACACACACACACACACACACACGTTCTGCCTATGGACAGAACTTATGTCTTTTTGAATCTGTAGGTTGTCAAGTATAGTTACAACCCCTGGCAAAAAATTATGGAATCCCCAGTCCCTGAGGATGTTCCTTCAGTTTTTTATTATTGTAGAAAAAAAGCAGATCACAGACATGGCCAAAAACTAAAGGCATTTCAAATGACTTTTGTGGCTTTAAGAAACATTAAAAGAAATCAAGAAAAATAATTGTGGTGGCCAGTAACAGTTAGATTTATAGAACATGCACAGGGAATAAATTATGGAATCACTCAATTCTGAGGAAAAAATTATGGAATCTAGAAAAACAAACAAAATAACACTCCAACACATCACTAGTACGTTGTTGCACCACCTCTGGCTTTTATAACTGCTTGCAGTCTCTGAGGCATTGACTTAATGAGTGATAAACAGTACTCTTCATCAATCTGGCTCCAGCCTTCTCTGATTGCTGTTGCCAAATCATCTTTGCAGGTTGGAGCCTTGTCATGGACCATTTTCTTTAACTTCCACCACAGATTTTCAATTGGATTGAGATCCGACTGTTTGCAGGCCATGACATTGACCTTATGTGTCTTTCTTCAAGGCATTTTTTCACAGTTTTTTCTCTATGGCAAGATGCATTATCATCTTGATAAATGATTTCATCATCCCCAAACATCCTTTCAATAAATGGGATAAGAAAAGTGTCCAAAATTTCAATGTAAACCTGTGCATTTATTGAAGATTTAATGACAGCCATCTCCCCAGTGCCTTTACCTGACATGCAGCCCCATATCATAATTGACTGTGGAAATTTGCATGTTTTCTTCAGACAGTCGTCTGCATAAATCTCATTGGAACGGCACCAAACAAAAGTTCCAGCATCATCACCTTGCCCAATGCAGATTCGAGATTCATCACTGAATATGACTTTTTTTGTTGTACATTTTCTTTTTTCAGGGCATATTGCTTTAAGTTTTCGGTCTTGACGCTTTGATGTCTTCTTTGGTCTACCAGTATGCTTGCCTTTAACCACCTTCCCATGTTTGTATTTGGTCCATGTTTTAGACACAGCCGACTGTAAACAACCAACATCTTGTTCAACACTGTGTGATGATTTACCCTCTTTAGCTACATACTAACAAGCAGATTTAATCTGATGCAGGTGTTAGTGTTTGTAATGAAAATTTACAGGGTGATTCCATAATTTTTTCCTCAGAATTGAGCGATTCCATAATTCCCTGTGCTTGTTCTATAAATCTAACTGTTACTGGCCACCACAATTATTTTTCTTGATTTCTTTTAGTGTTTCTTAAAGCCAGAAAGTTGTCATTTGAAATGCCTTTAGTTTTTGGCCATGTCTGTGATCTGCTTTTTTTCTACAACAATAAACTGAAGGAACATCCTCAAGGACTGGTAATTCCATAATTTTTGCCAGGGGTTGTAAAAGAAACCTGGGCTGAGAGAAACAGGCTGCTATTGCTGATGTGAAAATGCTTTTCACCCAGCTTTCTTGACAATCCTTTTACTTCAGCACTGTCTGAGTGCCTGACTTGGGGCAAGTATGCAGACCAGGAGTTCTAACTTCACTCTGACTTTACTTGCTACATACTTGTAGAAAAGCCACACGGCCACAGAGCTCAGCAAGGCAGACACATACCCAAGTCCACAGCTGCACTCAAAACTCGCCCCTCCTGTACATGGATAATCTGGGTGCTGGCCAGCGTAGTCCCTTTCCACTCCCTATCAGAATTAGGAGAAAATGTATCAGCTGCACTCCAGTCTTAACTCCTCTTGCCGTAATTATTAGTTCTCAATAAAATGCGTGCATACAGCAAAGTCTCCACCTGGGAACCAACCTTCTTTGACACATTTCCCCATTACTGATTTGCTAATAAAGCTATATGCATGCTGAATATGCTGCTCACAAGGGTTGTGGTTGCTGACTTAAAGCAATTCTCTAGGCCAGGGGTCACCAAACTATGGCCCTCAGGTTCAGGAACAATTCCCATCATGCCTAGCCATGTCTATGAATGTCAGAGTTTTACAATGCCTCATGGGATGTCTAGTTCCAAAGCAGCTTGAGGGTGTAGTTTGAAGATCCCTGCTCTAGGCTTTAGTGATCTTTAAATAATTCCTTTTGGACCATTTTAACATCCCCTGCCTGCCAATCGGAGAGAGATTTATATTCATTCATCAAATACAAAGTTTGCTGTGAATGGCTGAGCAATGTTCGGCCCAACTCTATTTTCTTTAAAGAGCAGGGTGTTCCCATCTTGCTGCTAGAACACAGTGCTGTATATTGTATGTAGCTGAGGCTATATACATTTCATACAGCACATACAACTGCTGCATCTGTTTGTGAAGTAAAATAGTTTGTTTGGACCAGCTTTGTTCAAATGAACTGCTTAAATTTCATTAAAAGATGGAGATCAGATTTAACCACTTCATTACCCGCCCATAGTCATATGACGTCCACAGATGGGATCTCCCATCCTGGGTGGGCGTCATATGACGTCCTGGGATTCCCGGCCGCCTAGGGGGCGCGCGCGCGCCGCCGGGAGAACGCGCGCCCGCCGCGTTGCTCGGGACCCGGTGCGTGTGCCCGGCGGCCGCGATGTCCGCCGGGCACCCGCGATTGCCGGTTAACCGGACCGGCATGTGGATCTGTGTGTGTAAACACACAGATCCACAGCCTGTCAGCTCTGAGGAGAGCGATCTGTGTTCCCAGAACGGAGGAACACTGATCGGTCTCCTCCCCTTGTGCGTCCCCTCCCCCTACAGTTAGTAATCACTCCCTAGGAAACATATCAACCCCTCCCCGCCCCCTAGTGGTTAACCCCTTCACTGCCTGTCACATTTACACAGTAATCAATGCAATTTTATAGCATTGATCGCTGTATAAATGTGAATGGTCCCAAAAATGTGTCAAAAGTGTCCGATGTGTCCGCCATAATGTCGCAGTCACGAAAAAAAATCACGATCGGCGCTAAAAAAATAAATATATATTTTTTTAAAACGCCATAAATCTATCCCGTATTTTGTAGACGCTATAACTTTTGCGCAAACCAATCAATATACGCTTATGGCGATTTTTTTTTTACCAAAAATATGTAGAAGAATAAGTATCGGCCAAAACTGAGGAAAAAATTTGTTTTTTTAAAAAAAAAAATGGGATATTTATTATAGCAAAAAGTAAAAAATATTGTGTTTTTTTCAAAATTGTCGCTCTTCTTTTGTTTATAACGCAAAAAATAAAAACCGCAGAGGCGATCAAATACCACCAAAAGAAAGCTCTATTTGTGGGGAAAAAAGGACGTCAATTTTTTTTGGGTACAACGTTGCACGACCGCGCAATTGACGTTTAAAGTGCGACAGCGCTGAAAACTAAAAATTGGCCTGGGAAGGAAGGGGGTGAAATTGCCCTGTATTGAACCGGTTAAAGTTGAACTGCAATCAACTCTTTATTTCGTTTTAAATAGATTGGGGAAGATTTAAAAAAATCTTCTTCTTCTCCTCCTTCTCCTTCTTCTTCTTCTTCTCCTTCTCCTCCTTCTTCTTCTCCTTCTCCTCCTTCTCCTTCTCCTCCTTCTCCTCAGATTTCCTCTCACTTTCTGTCCTGGTGATCACAGGTCAAGGGCATCTCCCTAACAGGGACCCCAGACAGCAGTACAAGGTGCACAGAGGTTCTGTTCTCAACAAAAGTAAAAAATGTTATTCATCTGAGCTCATGTTTTAAACCAATGTGTTTGGTAGCATAGAAATAGTTTAATATAGACACAGGTCGGAAGTTTTGGAGACATTCTGACCATGAACCATTTTTGTCTGTTAATCAGTTAGCTGCTCAACCTTAGTCATGGAACAGCACTCATAATGGAGATTTAATAAGCTTTTCCTAGAGATGTAGTGCCAGTGTTGTGATTATACAACATACACTGGATAGATTATATCAGGGCATTCATTTGGACAAAGATTGCCATATACTCTGCCAATGGACACCAGAGGACAAACGTGTGAAAACAATCTATATGAACGACTTTTTTTTAGAAAATTGTATGCGTCTAATGCCGCGTACACACGATTAGAAATTCGGCCTGCAAAAGACCAATGAGAGCTTTGGGTCGGAAAATGCGACCATTGGACGTTTGCTGGCCGAATTCCAGCCAGCAAAAGATTGAGAGCATGTTCTCAATTTTTCGGTCCGAAAAAGTTCCTATCCAAAAAGGCCATCGTCTGTAGCAATTCCGACGCGCAAACTTCCTACGCATGCTCGGAAACCATTCCACGCATGTTCGGAAGCATTGAACTTCATTTTCTCGGCTCGTCGTGGTGTTGTATCTCACCACGTTCTTGGCGGTCGAAAGTTCAGAGAACTTTTATGTGACCGTGTGTATGCAAGGCAAACTTGAGCGGAATCCCGTCGGAAAAGCCATCATATCTTTTTCTGACCAAAATCACAATCTTGTGTACGGGGCATAGGAATGACATATACCAATTTAGATTGCCGATCTTCC